>JANHGO010000072.1:22374872-22386302 GCA_024606505.1 Aquila spilogaster
GAAACATGCTGAAGCTGCAGTGAAGCTTAGGTCGCTCAAGAAGGAGGAGGAGAGGTGGATGGAAGACCTGAAGGGGGAAGCGATGGATTCACTTGGAGGGTAGAAGGAAAAGGGGTTCATGGGAAGGGGTATCTATGCCAAGGATGGTGCCAGGAAGAGGTACTGAGGGGTGAAAGTCATTTTCCTCAGCATTGCATGTTTATGTCCCTGATATTGAAGATCTGGGTGTGTAGGACACCAGCAGGCTGGCAGCAGGGACAAAGCTGCTTCACTGGGTAATTTCAGGTGTCTATGTTAGACCAGACCCTGGGGGAAAGTTGAAAGAAACCCAGAATAGGTGACGACCCAAAAAGGGAGTATGTAGGAAGAAGAGAGGACCCCCTCCTTGGTAACATCTAAGTCGATAACCTCTAGGCATGGAGGACTGGGCTCTTGCTGAGCCACCGAAGCACATCTGATCAATAACTCAAAGTCCTGACTTGCACATTAGCAGAGTCAATTACCAGCTCTGCTCTCTGCTTCCTTGATTATTATTTCAGCATGTAGCAGCTGCTTCGCAAGCGTTATGGCCCATCACACTCTGAAGGGACTGAGTTAAATGCAGATTATTGACCGATGAGGCCATAAGAATGTACTGTAAAATATACAGTCATGTTCACCCATAAATCCCCATCGAGAGTGCTTTTTAAAGAAATGCCTCTTGCAGTGGGAGTGCTCTGGGTCACTGTGGAGGCCCTGAAAAATATTTTTTCCACCTGATTCCTGCCATCTCCTCTGTGGCATTGTTGTCTCTCTTGGCATTGCATCTTCATGTGAATGAGTGGTTCTCCCTCCCTCAAGCTGCTCATCAGGACCCCATGACTTCAGCAGGGATGCCTTGGTTACGGTTGATTCTGCACACAGGCGAGGTGAACTGTATTTAATGTTTCTGCTTTGGCCCTGGGTTTTCTGCTGCTTCTGAGTTTCTCAAACTGCTTCATGTTCCTCAGTTTTGGCTGAGGTTGTGGGCTTATGGTTTGAAGCAGCCTAAATTCTGGTGAGCACGAGCAGGCTAAATTGTGAGCTGTTTGAACACCAGGTAACGACAGCTTTCCCTCCTCTGCCAGTCTGATATACTGCTGGCCATCAGCCGCGTGGTTTATGGAGGCAGCCAGAAGTGCCCCAGTTGTTTTGCTTTGCAAATCTCCTCAGCTTCAGGATTCAAACCCATTTCAAGGGAAGGGGTGCGTGTCTTTATGGTTATGAATTGGGAATGCTGTGCATCTACACTGAAAACTTCGCTCTATTTAAGATGCTGGTACCTAGGCCAACAGTGATGAGGTGCTCAGCAGTTCATTAGCTCGGTGGTGCCCTTTGTCCAAAACCTTAGAGGAGTCTGGGCTCATCCCAGGCAGGTTGTTGGTCATTGCAAGCATAGCACATGCTGTGTATAAATACATGTCCCTCTTCTGCTCTAGCAGCTAGGCATTGAAGAGATCGCTGGTTTTGATCAATGCCCCCAAGCTGAGAGACCTAGTGTTTTAGCCCAGGCAGTGAAGTTTCGTGCCCTTGAAGCTGGGTCCCTGCTTCTGGCAGTCCGTTGAGGCTTCCTTAGTGCTTCTAAGGATTCTTGATCTCCTTCTCCCTGCGGTGCTCCCCTTCCAAGGACAGGAGAGGATTTCACGTGCTTGAACTGGAGCCCGAAGAGATGGCTAATTTAGAGCTTGATGCATTATGGAAGTATATATATTGATTTTTTTGGATGTTTTTTTTTCCTAAGCTTTCTCAAGTGCAGCATCCTGGCCACAGTTCTGGTTGCAAGTGTTTTTAAAACCTTTACTGTTGGAGCAACTTTGATACTCGGGGCCAAACCCTCACGAGTTCCCAGGGAGGCCTGAATCTATTGGACTGGTGCCAACAGCTGTAGGGGTGTCCTGCTGGTCACAACTCCCGGGACCTGGTGCTGAGTCCCAGCTACTGCAGCATCTTCATGTCATGCAGATAAAAGCACTACAAGAAGCAAGGGGACAGAGAATGCTCCCAGCTGTGGCAGGGACACCACAGCAACTTTGCGGACATTTCTTGGGTGTGAAGAATAAAGTTTCTGCTGTCTTCTACCCTGGCGTTTACTGCTGTGAGAGCTGCCTGTCCTTCAGAAAGGACCGTGATGGCTCACTGATGTGTGCTGGGCAGCAGAGCTGGCCAGAGGAGTAACCAGAGTTGCTTCATGTCACAGGAGGTGGAAGAGGAAGGGATGTGCTGCCCCATGGGGTAGAAGTGCCGTGAGAGTCCAGGCAGGATGGCCAGGGTCCAGGGAAGTGGGAACCCAGTTCCCAGCCTTGCTCCCCACAGTGGGGAGACTGTTCTGTTCTCAGCAGTGTCTGTGTCCAGATCTGGTCTTTTTACTTTCACAGGGGAAGGAGTCAAATGTCGCGAGGGCAGCCGACAAGGGTGCCAAGGTGGCTGAGTGTGAGACCACCGTGGGAACGGCAGCACAAGGGGAGGAGGCACGGCTGTAGAGCTTGTGACTACTTTTCCAAGGATATCTCATGTTAGGGGTAATGCTGGGTGGTCTTTCCCTGCTGTGGGCAAGGAGACCCAGCACAGACACATACTCCAGGGTACATTTGTGCTGTTGGTCTGATGCTCCCTCAGCTTGCCTTTCCCATCACAGGGAAAATTTCTATCTGTACCTCAAACATACCTTGAGCCTAAACTGATGCGGTGGTGTTATCTGCAACCTACTGACGCTCACTCTCTGTGTCTCAGGCTGGGGAGTGAAGAAAAAGGTGGTCAGGACCAGGGCAAGGGAGGCAGCAAAAATCTGAGTCAGGAATCCTGGATTTATCATAGGCCCTTTTGCAGGCCACCGCAGTAAACCCACTGGCTGGCTTGCTGGCTCATCCATAATTTGGATGGGGGTTGGCAGCTGCCACCACGTTTTGTTTCTCTCCCTCCTGGCTGGCTTATCAAGCAATGTCTCATGCTGCTCAGCAGCTCTCACTGAGGTCACCTGGACATGTGATGTTTTAGCCTTGAAGGCTAAATGCAGTGGTTGGGGGTGGGTGGCAGGAGGGCTCATCATGTGTGGCCGGGAGGCTGATAGTCATGCTGTGTGTTCGTGTCTCACCCCAGCTACCTGTAAAGAAGTTAACACAGCTGTACTGCCTGGTCCATGTCCTGTCCCTTGTCCCACCCACACTCCGCAGCATGTTGTCCCCCACTGTAAACTTTGTCCCAGGAAGGGCTGCGCACAGCAGCACACGGCATGGCCACAGACGTGCAGCTGGTGGAGCGGCTGCAATAGGATCACACCATGTCTTTGAGTGGTATGAATTCCTTGGTGTTTGCTTTCTTTAGCTCCCTTTTCATCTTATTTTGTGTTTGTGGGGGTGTTCGTTAACACACATGCTCGCCTTCAGCTGTGTCATGCACATTTAATTTCACTGCCAGGGTAAATCTCTCATATCTTCTCTGCCAGGGTAAAGGTCCCATATCAGCCCTGCATAAACTCCTCTCCTTTCCCCCTCTCTTTCACACCCTGCATATGCTTGAAACACCTTTGTTTAAATATCAGCCTGGAAAGAGAGGTTTGCTGGTGATGAAATTGGCCTCCTTATCAAGGACATCATTGCAGCGGGGCTGAACTCATCAAGGAGGAACAAAAACTTTTGGACAAGAGCATCCAGGAAAGGATTATTGTGAAGTGACCTCTGTCCCTTCAAAGACCTGAGGTATGTGGAAAAGCCAATGAGCTACTGAATTTTTTTTCTTGCTTGTCATTGTTGTAGAAGTCTAGCCAGCTTGAAGTCTCATAACTGCCTCATGCAACCCATCTGGAGATCCAGATAATATCTCCAGCACTTGTTATGTATGCACTGATGTTCATTGCTGCCTTTGCTTGCTCTAGAAATGTCAGGCTACACACGATGAGAGTCCCATGGTGTGATATGAAACCTCTACACAAACTGCGAGCAACTGAAACCACACTGCACCAGCACAGACTGTTCGTGCGACACTTCCAGTCCTGCAGCAGTTTTCAGAATGGCTTTTTCTCACTTCTCTTAAAACCTTCCATGTCCCCACATCAAAGAGTCATGGGCTAGACCTATAGCTGTCACCTGGTTAAAGTTGATGGGCACATGCCAGATCTACATCCGTTTATACACTGGTCTTCAGGTTGAGTCCTCCCACAGCTCCTCAGATGTCTCTCACTGGTCCCCTTTGGACACGTCCTTGGCTTCAGCATGGGGCAATTACCTGAATACCAAGGCAGGTATGGAATTAGATGTGGTTGCATTGGCTCTTTCAGGGATGCAGGTTAGGCTCCCATAGCCCTAACTGTGTCCTTTGATGTCTGAGGGATGTGAAAAAACTTCAGTATTTGGAAAGGAGGAGGCTGGTAGGGAATACAAATGAGGTTTGCTAAACCACAGAGGCACTGAACAGGGAGTTGTTGTTCACCCAGCCCTGCAACACAGCCACTGTGTGACACTTGCTGAAACTCCCTCACCTCTTTGGAAAAAGCATGTCTTCGTGCAGCAGGTCCTGGAGGTCTGGCCTTTGCTGGCCCCGGGGAGGCAGGCAGCACCGACAGGCTCGGGCAGGGTGAGAGGCATTTGAGGACAGCAGGCTCTGGAGTGGGGTACTTGAAGGGATGGGAAGTGCCCTCTCCCACCCTTGGCTCTGCGACGATGGGCGCTGTGGGAGGATGGTGGGGACGGACCCCAGGAGTGTTCGACCTGGTGTGCTCTCTCCCATGGCCATGGTGTGAGACCAGGCTAGACTAGCCCATCAGTGTGTCCCGGACAGGCATTTCCTGGGTGTCTAATCCCAAGAATTAAAACCTTGAGAGAAATCTCCCTCTCTCTGAGCAAAACTAAGGATTTGGAAGCTGAGAGGTAATTCTGACAGAGGGAATTATCAGGAGGTTAAGTACGTGAAATCTCACCAGTGTCCTCGATTTTTCTGCTCCTGATTTCTCTGCAATGTTCAAACTCGAGCGTGTCCTGCTGGCTGATGTCTCATCTTTTCTTGCTGCAACATGGAGGTCGTGGTTTGTCGGTGAGGGCCCCACTGGTGGCAGCGACCCAGCAAGAACTGAACAAGTTAAAGCTTCTGATTAAAAATGCCCCTGTGGGGAGGACATACCTAACCATGCCCCAGCGAGCCATAACTGCCTGGTGGCAGCCGAGCAAAGGCCAGCGTGCTGACAGGGTCTCAATCCTCTATCTGCTCACCTACATTTGTGGAAATGTAGGATATAAGTGAAGGAGACCTTAATATAGCTGAGACTGCTACCCTCTCAATCAAATTTCATTGCAACTTGAAGAGAGGGCAGTGAGTGCACACCCATGGGGATGGGCAAAACGCTCTTAGGCCTCTTTGCCGTGGAAACTGGTCTGGAAATAAACCTTGGCTGGAGTGAGGCTTCATCCAGGGATGATTTTGAGGCTGGCAGCTGCAGAGTGGCTGCTAACACCTCACAGCACTGCTGGGGTGGCACTGCCTGCTGTCAGATCCCTGCCAGACAGGCTAGTGATTGCGCTGACACACACATATGCATGCAGGCTGCAAGGAGCAGCGCAGAGAGGATGCTTTAGCTGCCCAGCACTTGGTTAGATGTGTCAGCTAGAGGAGGAGCGTGGGGAGGAGAGCCCCGGCAGCCAGAGGCACCATTGGCCCAGCCTCAGCAGAGACACAGATGTTTATAAAGCAAGGCTGAAACACCTTCAATCCTCAAATAAGCAGGAAAGTTATGCATGCTCGTGCCTGTAGGTTGCAAGGCAGGGGCAGGGGAGAGGTAAGGTGGCCACATCCCGAGGACGTGGCTGGGGGGACTGGGAACACAGAGTTGGGCTCCCTGCTGGAGGAGGAGGTTGGGATGGTGCTGCTCAGGGAGTGCTTACAGGGAGGAGAGAGGGGCACAGCTCATATGTGTATGAGAGGGCCAGGGCTGTGCACTCCCTGGCCATTCAGGCAGCAGTAACAGCTCAGGAATCAGACTGGGGAAGGTCTCCAGCATGCAAAGCCACCCGGTCCAGCTGACAGGCTTGGGAAAAGCCCTCAGAGTAGAGGGCAGGGTTTGGTGATGCAATGCCCTGTATGAGCACCTGGACTGGAGGGAAGGTGAAGGCACTTGCTAGGTGGGGGGGAAGCAAAGCTGAGTGGGCAGCTCTCTGCCGGACAGCTCCCACATTCAAGCTCAAGCAGTAAGTCTACTCCTGGGGCGCTGGGCTGTTGGTCCCAGTCCTGCTTTCCAGAGGGGCTCTGCTTGCTCAGCTCTCCCAGGCTCCAGGTCACAGTGGTGTGCCTGGAACAGTGGTGTCATGGTTTTAAATAACGTGGATGAGCTCAGCTGTTGGGCATAGATGAGAAATGGGTGGGCTCTCTACTCTGTAATTTAGAAGCTGACTTTTGTTTAGCTGTGACTGCATCACCACCAGCTGGGAGCACCAAAGCCTGTGTGGTTGTTCCTAGGTCAGCAGTTTTCTGTCCTTGCTGTGCGGCTCCCTGGGGATGCCTGTCCTGCTCTTTGGGGTCTGAGGTATGTGAGTCTGCTGGCAGTCCTGCTGACACAAGGGCATGTGCCCTCCATTGGAAAGCACTCTGGGTTCCCCAAGCAATTGGAAACCTTTAGCTTAGTGGGGAAATGCCTAGTGCTTGCTGTGTGGCATGGACCCACCCTCAGTGAGGGATGGACCCCATGTCACCCTGGGTCACGCATCAATGTATTTTTACTTAGAAGGTCTACCCAGGTCAAGCGGACTCTCTTCTCTTTTGCCCAGTGCACTGCTTTCCCCCCGCCCCCCAGCCCACAAGCCCGAGGAGGAGGAGGAGGAGGAGGAGGAGGAGGAGGAGGAGGAGGACGGTTGAGCTGCCTGCTCCTCTGCCTGCCTGCCCACCTCTGCACCTTGGGATGCTGCATTTCCAGGCCAGCCCAGCAGTGCTGGCTATTGAGTTACCCCCTCAGGCTGTCACTGAAACACCTTGGTGTGGCTTCCCAGGCAGCTGGTCCTTGAGATGACATGGCCTCCTGCATCTTCACCAATCTCTGGCACAGTCCTGCTCAGAGAGAGGTTTGAGAGAGGATCGCTGCTGTGGGGGCCCCAGGCATCTGTGGAGAGCCTGGGGAGCCCTGCGGTCAGCAGGAAGGGTCCATTATCCCTGTGCTTGAGCACAGGAGAAAGTCTCCTAACTTGCTGAACTGCCATCAGCACTGAAACTCCCCTTCCCTGCTCTGGTGCTCCTCTGCTGGCATTCGACATGGAAATGATCCTGATTTATTCTGGAATAATAGGATGAAGTGGTGCAAAGGAAAATTTTACACTGAGGATCAAGATAAATTGCCCAGAGCAAAGTCAGCCAAGAGAAGGGAGGGGGGAAACTCCATTGCTGTGGTCACTCAGAGGACCAAACGACGCACTGGAAAATAAAATGTTGGAAACAATGGGATGCTGGCCAAGGAGCGCTGGCTGAATTAAAAGGGCTGGGTGCTGACCGTCTCACAGCCTCTGGGGTTTTACTAGCGGTTAATGCAGGGCCTCCCAAAATCTCACACCCCTACTTGTCCCCCTTGCCCCCAACTGCCAGCCAGGAGGGGGGAGGCAGGCGGCAGCTCCCGGGGCCCCCAGCGGAGCTGGAGCCGGGGCCGGGCTCCCGGAGGGTTTCTGACAGTCTGGCACCATCTGCTGGGGTTTCCCGGGAAATAAACGGGTTTTGGGGAGGAGGCTGCGCCCCGGGGTAGCAGTCTGAGGGCTGGGGACAGCGAGGCAGCAGTGGTTCCCGGGGGCTTGCCTCCACGCTGGCTCTGCTGGGGAGACAGAGATCACCCTCTCCTCCTCCTCCTGGTCTCTGCTTTGCAGTCAATGTGTCCTTGGTAGCATGGTGGCAAAGGTGACTGATGGCCCATCTTTACAGACCCGGGGCCAGCTTCCAGCTTGGGCCAACCCAGTGACACATCACTGGTTAGCCTGGTTTAGCCAAGGGGCTGGGGCCCAGCCACATGTAGCCCCTTTTGGAGAACGATGCCTGCCTTTTCTTGGACCTGGCAAGGTCAACTTTCTTGCTGCTGAGTTTCCCTTCTATCGTTTCCCTTTCTCCTGTCCCTCCTTGCCCAAAGGTGGTGGTTGCGCCTGTCCCAGTACCTGGTTTGCCGCTCAAGCACTCTTGATCTGTGCTCTGAGGCTGCGCTGGTGATGGGAAAGCATCCCAGGGCCACTGGGAGGAGGGTCCTGGGATGGATGGAGGTGCGCAGAGGCAAGCGCTTTCTCTTCCAGATGAGCCCCTGTTGGGGAGTGCTGGGGCTTGCATTGCTCCCTCCAAGAGAGCTGAGAAGGAGCAGCAGCGAAGCGAGCACGTTTCGAGGCCCCTTGCTGGGCAGGTCCTGGGAGCAGCCCCCTGCCCGCCACTTGCAGGCAGGAGGAACCCACCCCTGCCTGCGCGATCCGGCAGCATGGGTCTGGGCATGGCTGTGTTTGCGGAAGCCACCGTCATCTCCACTGCCTTCACCCTGAGGTAGCTGGGCAGCAAAGGCGGCTCCCTGTTGCAGCTACGCTGCCCCTTTCTGATTTTGTCCACAGCTCTTGGATGAAGCTGTGCCCGGTGTCAGCCCCTGCCCCATGCAAGCAATAGGCAAGAGACGTCCCAGATTCACATGAGCTTCTCCTTATTAGGGGCTCCAGCAGAGGAGGGAGAGAGGGAGGGAGATGGAGAAAGGCAGAAATCTGCCTCCAGCAAGACGGTCTGCACAAATGGACTGGCTTATAAATGAATTTATAAGTTGAAATTGGCCTATAATGAGAGAGTTACTGAGAAAAAAAGGACTGTGCACTGCAAACCACTTAGGAATCTGAGATCTCAGTGCATTAACGCAAAGCCAGAGGGGAAATGCTGGGTCCTGTGAGCAAAGGCATCACAGTTTGCTCCAAGTAGTGACGGGCAAGCTAAGGCCGGTTATGTTGCCTACCCCACAGTTCTTCGCTGGCCCTGGGTGCCTTCCCCTCCTCTGATAAAATTGCAAGAGTATTGGGCTCTTGAAACTGCCACTAAATGCTATCATGAAAAATGGTTTTATTTCAAGACAGTTTTTACTAGTAATGGTTCTAGAGTTAGTTATCCAGAAAAATATGGTAGTTTTGAGGTTTTTCTTTCTAAAAATAAAGCAGTCTCCCAAGCCCACTGCTGTGGTTGGGCTTGGTGCTTACAGGCTTCTGTTGACAGGTTGGTTAATAAATGAAGATGTGAGGGAAGAAAAGCTTTTCAATGAGGAGGCCATGTGTTCCAAGGGCTGGAATGGTAAACAAGACGTAAGCAGTGATTGAAAATATGACATCCTCCTCTCAGTACTCCCTAACACATGCAGAATCAGTTTCACCTTTAGAATTCCTTGAAACTGAAGAAGAAGTTGGTGTGCCTCCATGCATGTAACCCATGAGTTATCTGTTTGAGAAGCACACAAAGATTCAGGCTTGTCTGAGTTATGTACAGCCAGTAGGTGTGGGGAAAGTTCAGCCTATGATCCTCGTTCTCGCAACAGTAATCTGACCAACAAAGCTGTCCAGAAACGTGTTGCCTCTGATTTCATCCTCCCCCAGCAGCTAACATCCACCTTAGTGCTGCCTTTCTGAAGTGCAGGGAATAAACATTTCTCTCCAGGTACCATCCCCAGCTGTGAACACGAGGTATTCACACTATCCTGTCACTAGTTGTGCCTCACTGGTACCTACAGCCAGGGGGATGAGGGATAGAGTCCAGGCAAGTTCACCAGGACGGTCTGTGGTTCCCCTGTGTCTCCCCACTGCCTCATTCCACAGTAAATCCACTCTTTGCATGAGGGAAAGCCAACCTTCTCTTGAAAAGCTCAGTAAGCCTGGCCCCTTCCTAGCCCGACGTGCCACTGGCCTGCTCTCCTTGCCTGTGCAGAGCTACTTCTCCTTGCAGGGCTGCTGTCTCTGGGAAGCTGCTGCCTTTCCCACAGTCTGACCTGACGTTTCTCTTCCCGTATTGGGAGCATATTAGCATATTTTCTCTCCTTACTGTCACATGCAGCAATAAAATATGTTCTCAAACAATTGGCCTGGGAGCTTCCAGAGACCACTAATAGAGAGAAAAACAGCATCTATATAAAGAAAATCAGCCTCAATAGTCAGCTGGCATCGCTCAAAGCCAAAAGGCTTACAAATCTCCTCTACAATAGGGAAGAAAAATCTTAGGCAATGGGAAGAAATACCAAGCAAGGAGTAAGAGTCAGGAGGTACTGCTCTAATGTCTGTGCAAGCGATAGCCCGTGAAGATCCAGCGCAGCTCCTATGTGCAAGAGGCACTGAGTGCTCCCACTCCTGAGTGCTCCCACTCCCCAGTGCTCACTGGCACCGCTCCTGTCCCTCCACAGCACCAGGCTTGCAGGGCAGCAGCAAGCCTCCTGGCACATCTGCTGGGGCCCGTTTCCCTTGGGGGGTACAGTGTACAGACAGAGATCAGCTTTCTGGAGTCAGTTTTAAATGAGTTCTCCTGTCAGAAATGGTTGTCCAGCTCATGCAGGATAAAAGGGGACCTGGAGGACGTTAGTGTGCATTAACCCAAAAATGCACATCAAAGAGAATGCATTTGGTATCAGCCAGAAACCCAACAGAAATGTCTTTGTGGACACAAACCTCCTGTGGATAGACGTGAACAACCAAATTTCTTTGGCTATTACCTCTCCTGGGAATATCTGAGATAACACTGAGGCATGATTTTTTTTTTTTCCTAGAAGTGCAGCACATCTTTGTTTTCTGCTGAGGTCAATTAGAGCTATGGGAGATCAGAGGTTGATGAAAAATGAGTGCCTTGCTATTGTCTTGCCTCCTGAAGTAGCAATTCTTTGATTTCTGGGTTATGGTAAAGCACTTACTTCGGAGTCACATGAAGAGCTCTTGTCTGCTCCTGCCTCTTCCCCAGGGCAAGGAGGCAACCAGCTGGCTAGAACCCCTCCTGCAGGAAGACAAAAGGATGGCAGCTGGTTTGGTTGGCCACCTTTCCTCCATCCCATTCCCTATGCAGCAGCATGTCCTAGAGGGCATGATCCTGTCAGTTGCCGGGGCTTGCTTGCCCCATGGGTGCTTGCCCCTTTCTTAGCATCTGCAGATGCAACTGGAGGCCCATGCATTGGTGCAGAAAGCACTGGTGCTGCACTGGTGTCCTGGTTTCAGCCGGGATAGAGTTAATTTCCTTTCTAGTAGCTAGTATAGTGTTATGTTTTGGATTTAGGATGAGAGGAATGTTGGTAACACACTGATGTTTTCAGTTGTTGCTGAGCAGTGTTCATACTAAGTCAAGGATTTTTCAGCTTCTCATGCCCAGCCAGCAAGAAGACTGGAGGGGCACAAGAAGCTGGGAGGGGACACAGCCAGGGCAGCTGACCCAAACTGGCCAAAGGGGTATTCCATACCATGTGATGTCATGCCCAGT
>JANHGO010000072.1:22400136-22417574 GCA_024606505.1 Aquila spilogaster
CACAGCTAGATCAGGTTGCCCAGGGCCTGATCCAGCCTCACCTTGAAAGTCTCCAGGGACAGGGCATCAACCACATCACTGGAGGTTATGAGGTTCATCTGGGCCAATGGCTTAAGCCTGTCTAGGTCCCTCTGGATAGCATCCCATCCCTCTGGTGTGTCAACTGTACCCCACAGCTTGGCGTCATCAGCAAACTTGCTGAGGGTGCACTCAACCCCACTGTCAATGTCACTGATGAAGACATTAAAGAGTATTGGCCCCAGCACCACCAACCCCTTGGGGGAACCACTCATCACTGATCTCCATCCAGACATTGAGCCATTGACCACCACTCTCTGGACTCAATCCTGCAGCCATTTCTTTGTCCGTTGAACAGTCCACCTGTCAAATCCATGTGTTTCCAATTTTGAGAGAAGAATGTTGTGGTACCATGTCAAAGGCCTTACTGAAGCCAAGATAGCTGACATTAGTGGCTCTTCCCTTGTCCAATGATGCAGTGACCCATTGAGGCCCTAGAGCATGTTCAGAGAAGGGCAACAAAGCTGTGGGTGGTCTGGAGCACAAGTCTTATGAGGAGCAGCTGAGGGAGTTGGAATTGCGTGGTCTGGAGAAGAGGAGGTTCAGGGGTGACCTTATCTTTACAACTGCCTGAAAGGAAGTTGTGGTGAGGTGAAGGTCGACCTCTTTTCCCATGTAACTAGTGATAAGACGAGAGGGAATGGCCTCATGTTGTTCCAGGGGACGTTCAGGTTGGATATTAGGAAACATTTCTTCTCAGAAAGAGCGATGAGGCAGTGGCACAGGCTGCCCAGGGAGGTGGTGGAGTCACTGTCGCTGGTGGTGTTCAAGAACCATGTGGATGTGGCACTGAGGGACATGGATAGTGAGCGTGGTGGGGATGAGCTGGTGGTTGGACTGGGTGATCTTAGAGGATTTTTCCAACCTTAACAATTCTATGCTATGTTCTTCTGGACATGTTTAGCATGCCTGCTCCTTGCCAGCCTGGCATACCATGGCTCGCTTTCCTTGCATGTGCACAGCTGCTCTCTGCTGGGCTACTGCCTCAGGGCATCTGGTACTTCTCTTTCTGTGCTGGGAGAGTATTCAAGTGTTTCCTCTGTATGCTGTCATACGCAGCTATGAAATATGCTTTTGCACAACTAGCCTGAGAGCTTCCAGAGACTGCTAATTGAGAGAGAAAAACAGCCTCTATATAAAGAAAATCAGCCTCAATGTGCAGCTAGCATTGCTCAGAGCTGGAAGGCTCACAAACCTCTCTCCATAATAGGGAAGAAGAATTGTGGGCAAGGGGAAGAGATACTGGGAGAGGAGTGGGAGCCAAGAGGCACTGCTGCAGCATCTTTACATGTGGATCCATGAGCAGCCCACACAGCCTCAAAGCACAGGGCATGAGCATTCCCAGCCCCCTGCCCCTGAGCTCAGCTCCTGGCCCTCTGCTCGTAGGGCAGCAGGAAACCTCCTGGTGTGTCTGGGCCTGTTTGCCTGGGAGGGGGGTGAGGAAGGAGATCTGCTTTCTGGAGTTGTTTTTCAATGCGTTCTCCCATCAGCAACGGTTCTTGGGCTCATTGCAGGATAAAAGGGGACCTGGAGCGCGTTGGTGTGCATTGACCCAAAAATACGGATGAAAGAGAGTGTGTTTGCTATCAGCCAGCAATCCAGTAGATACATCTTTGCAGACACCAATCTCCTGTGGATGGATGCGAGCAACCCCATTTCTCTGGCTATTAACTCTCTTGGGAGTACCCAGGCTAACACCAAGGCACGGTTTTTCTTTTTCCTAGAGGTGCCGCTCATCTGTGTTGTCTGCTGAGGTCAATTACAGCTGTAGGAGACCAGAGGCTGATGAAAGATGAGTGTCTTGCTGTTGTCTTTCCCCCTGAGGTGGCGATTCCCTGATATCTGTGTTACAGCCATGCATGTGCTCAGGAGCTGCATGAAGGGCTCCTGCCAGCCCCCATCTTTCCCCTGGGGCGAGGTGGCACCTGGGGGGGCACCATCCCCCTCCCTCTGCCCCAGCATTGCCCTATCCAACTGGGCAGCCCCACAGTGTGCTCCCAGGGAACAGTGATAACCCCTGTGCTTTGTCCCTGTGCTGTGCTGAGCCCTGCCAGGGCAGGGGAAGGCTGTCCCACAGTGACCCTTGTCCATGAGGACCAGGATTGAGATGCAGTGCTCTGGGACCCATTACCACACCCCACCAAACACCCTTTGGTTGGTGACGGTTTTCACTCGCCGCAGCTTTGTGTTTGGAGAATTAATTGCTTTAATAAGAAGCTTAATTGGAAGAGCAAAAGTAGGATAAACAGCAGAAACACTGGATACGGAGAGGTGGATACCTCCTGATCAGCCAGGGGGGAAGAAAACCAAACCAACCACACCTCGACTTTTCAGGGCAACCGCACCCGCTTGCGAATGCACGTCAGGTTTGACAAATGGTTTTAGCACAAATAACGGAGGGTGGCTTTTATTTTCTTTCCCTTTTTCTTTTTTCTTTCCGATTTACATGTTTTATTCCCCTTCGTTTCTAAACAAAACCTTTTCCCTCTTTCATTTTGAAATAAGATCTAGAAAAAAAAGCGTTGAGCGAAACATAAAGCTGCTGCCCTCGGGGCTCCTTCCCCGCCCGCTGCTCCCCGGGCCCGGAGCCGCTGCGCCGAGCGCGGCCGCCGGGAGAGGGCGGTGAGGCACCGGTGTGGCCGGGCGCTCCGGGTCCCGCCGGACCGGGCGCCCATCCGCCGCCGTACTCGGTCAGTGCTCTCCCCAGTGCGGCCCCGTGCGGCTCTCTGCGCCCTGGGATGGATAACAGCGTCTGCGGAGATGTATATCCTATTGAAGGTGAAGCCGGGGTCAGTACGTGTCTTGGAGGAGAATCTCAGCCGAAGCATGAAATGTGCTTCGTGTTGATTTATGGAATCTTTGTCTTTCCTCCGAGAGAGAGGTTGGGTTTTAAAGTGAGCATGCAAAAACAGCGTGTGAGGCTTCACATCTGGGGAAGATAAGGGCTGGGGTTCCAGCACTGCTTTGTCCTGTGTCCCCCAGGTGCTCTCCCCTTTGCTAAGGGGCGATAGTAGCACTGAGCTGAGTGTTGGAAACAAAGGGTGAAGCAGGCAGCCTTACAGCAGTGCTGTTGTGCCAGAGAAAGGACATCATGGTGGGAAAATTGCACCGGGCTTATCCATAGAATCGTAGAATCACAGAATGTCTTGCTTTGGAGGGGACTTTAAAGCTCACCCAGCCCCAACCCCTGCCATGGGCAGGGCTGCCCTGCACCAGCTCAGGCTGCCCAGGGCCCCATCCAACCCGGCCTTGAGCTCCTCCAGGGATCAGGCACCCACAGCTTCTGTAGGCAGCCTGTGCCAGGACCTCACCACCCTCCGAGTAAAGAATTTCCCCCTAATGTCTAGCCTGAATCTCCCCTCTTTTCATTTGTTCTTCGGTTACAAGCAGTTACTGGTTTGTACATGAGTTTTGACCTGTGTCAATGGGCACACATCCATGGCGGTGTGACAGCCCCTCTCTTTGAGGGGCAGCACCCAGATGCGTGTTTCCCTGCTGAAAACTCTCTGCTCCTGTTTCTGGCCTGGGCTTTGCGCTTAGGAGGCTCTGGTTGCCTATGGGATTGAAGGAGGGAAATGTGAGCGAGAGCAGCACCATGAGGAAGGAGTCAAACACCAAGGCAGCTGTATTTCTTGCAGGGAAAATGGATGGAGACTGTGGAAAGCAATCACTGTTAGGAGCAAGAGAGTTATGGCTTCCAATCAGCAAACAAGGGAAGAGCACATTTCAGAGCAGCAGCTTGTGTTCGCTTCCTGTTAGCCGTAATAACAACTATATCCCGGAGTAATCTTGGAGTTCATTTAGAGCAAGATACAATTATTGCGCTGTGTGCAACAAGCACCCTGCATTTGCTGTGCACTGCTGAGCCTGCAGCCAGCTCCCTCCCGGCGGTGCTCTCCCACGGACTGCCGCTAACCACTCTGCTCTTGCACGCCATTGCTCACCGCACGCTCACACACATCTGTATTCCTCAAAAAAAAAATCTTTGCTGCTAAATGTCAGGAAAATTCTATGTGTCTGCTAGCAGCCTGGCAGTCCCCACTGTGGAACCAGGATACTCCAGGCTTGGAGAAAAGGCACGTTCTGGCCAAGGAGCCATGGGAAGCACGCAGCTATGGAAATGCTCCCGTCTTCTCCCACAGCCCCAGTGTTGGGTTCTGCAAAGCACAGCAGAAGGCACTGAGATCAAGAAGGCTGACACACCCCTAGCTTAAATTTGGACAAGCTTTTTAATACCCTCCAGAAGAGATTACTGGAATGACCTACTTGTTTACATGTGGTGAAGCCATGGAATGAGCAGAGGGCTTTGCTCATTAGAGGAAGAGGGCTGCAGGGTGGTGCCAGCCCCACTGGCACCAGTGCTGCAAGCGGTGCCTCCAAGGAGCTGGGCTTCTGCCCATGGGTGGAAATTACCCACCCTGCTCATAGTACTCATCATCATAGAATCATTTGAGTTGAAAGGGACCCTTAAAGGCCATCCAGTCCAACTCCCCTGCAATGAAGAGGGACACCTACAGCTCAATCAGGTTGCTCAGAGCCCTGTTCAGCTTGTCCTTGAATGTCTCATAGGCAGGATGCTTTGTGCTGTGGGGCAGGGGTGGCTAACCCAGGCCTCTGAAGGCACTGGTGGGTTGCAGGCAGCTGGGGCTCCTCTGCAAAGCTAGTGCTGTCCTACACAATGGCTTGGAACCTACAGGGCACTTCATCTGCAGGATACTGGAATTTGGGATGCCTGAATGCCTGCCTGTTACATGGGTCCTTGGGATAGAGCAACACACAACCTGGTGCAAATGGACATCCTTGAGAGAAGAGTTTGTCCCATCTGCTGTTGGAATGGGAACCAATGAAAGAGTCACGATGCATGTTGTAACTTCACCAAGAGTATAACTCAGGTTTTCTATGTGGTGATTGACATATCTCATCTCACAGAATTCCAAGCTGGAAGGTCCTGGTAAAGAGCTTTCCTCAGCTTGTCATAGGAGAGGTGCTCCAGCCCTCTGATCATCTTTGTGGCCCTCCTCACAACTCAATCCAATAGCTCCATGTCTTTCTTATGCTGGGGACCCCTGGCCTGGACACAGAACTCCAGATGGGGCCTCACAAGGGCAGAGCAGAGGGTGACAATCCCCTCCCTCTCCCTGCTGGCCTCCCCTCTTTTGGTGCAGCACAGGGTACAGTTGGCCTTCTGGGCTGCTCACACTGCTGGCTTATGTCAGCTTTTTGTCCATCAGGACGCTCAAGTCCTTCTCAGCAGGGCTGCTCTCAATGAGCTCTTCTCCCAGTCTGTACATTGAGATTGCCCCAGCCCAGGTGTAACACCTTTCTCTTGGCCTTGTTGAACCTCATTAGGTTCGTGTAGGCCCAATTTTCAAGCCTGTCAACGTGTCTCTGGATGACGTCCCTTCCTTCTATTGTGTCAACTGCACCACTCAGCTTGGTGTCGTTGGCAAAATTGTTGAGACTGCACTCAATCCCACTGTCTATGTCATTGATAAAGAAGTTGAAGAGCACCTGCCCCAAGAGGGATACCACTTGTCACCAGCCTCCATGTGGACATACAGCCATAGACCACTGCACTGTCCTCATTTGGGGCAGCCCCACCCAAAATTCCTCTGTACTTGGTGTCCACCAAAGAAAGGACACCAGGCTGTCCCATCACTGTCACCACTGGCAGCAGGCAGTGTGGGTCACAGCACAGCGCTGCAGCCACGAGTCCTTGGGCCAGCAACAAGGAGAAGAAGCATGTTGTTATAAATCGACAGCCCGGCCTTAATAGCTGTAGGCTATAGGTGTGTAGATTAAATTTCAGCCCTATATTTCACCGGAGTCAGATGGTGGCATGTCAAGGCACTGTAAGCGTGCAGCTCTTGGACAGCGTGCGGCAGGTCAGGCGAATGGGCTAACAGAGCAATGAAATAAAGTGCAATAAAATGCAGGCTGAAGAACAGGAGAATTTCCTCACGGTGAGATTTGGGCTGTAAAACAGCATCTTGGGGAACGGATGGAAGCTTCTCCGCGATTGGGTTATTTAAAAAAAAGATTTGACGAATGCTAGATGGTGTGTATTAGCCTAGTGGTGTGAAAATAGTGGCAATTTTGTCAGGAAAATGATGACAGAGGAAGCGTGCTGCTCCATTTTCAGCAACTTCTCCCTGAGTGCTGTTTCATTTCCTCTGGAGAGTGAGGAGTGGAAGGGGAGCGGGGCTGTCTTTGGGACCCTGGCAAAGGGGAGGAGGGTGTAAAATGAGGAGCTGGTAATAAATATTCAGCTTGTTTAGAACTGCAAATACCAGGGAAGGGAGAGCAGTAAACCAAAGAGGCCGCAATCAGCTCCTGGCTAGCAGTCAGGAACGTGGAGCTGAGCTGGGTCGGGAGGAGCGGAGGGCTGAGCCAGGCCAGATGCAGGGCTGAGAAGGCAAAAACTCGAGAGGAAGCTGCTTAAGAGAGGCTCTTCTTAATGAGAGACAAGTACACTAGAAAATATTGCCTGCTAACAGTATTCATAAGCTGCTCCCAAGATGTTTTGATTAAACTGCTGTTGTCTTTCTAGTGTACTAATGGTTTTTAATCTCTCTTGATGCCTTGGGGCAAAGGGGTCTACTGATTCACAGCAGCTTGGTGAGCTTAAACTGGTCCCCGGTGAACATCTCTCTTGCCACAATCACAGCTTTTAATTTTTAAAAGTGTGAGTTTTTAGCGCAGGGAGATCCCTTCGCACGCGAGTAGGGTGTAAGCACTGTGCTGCTGCGTGCTGAATGCCGAGGGAGCTCCTCTGGGACAGACACCCACTTTTCCCCCCTCTGGGAGGAACGCCGTGTGACTGTTTCGCTGCTGGATGGAATGGAGATTTGGGCTCCTGTTGCTTCTCCACTGGGTTGCTGGACCCTGGGGCTGGATGGTGCTGGGAACGCAACCCCTTAAAGCCATGCTCTGGGGCAATGTAACACCCGAAGCACACCAACCCGTGAACCAGTGAGTGCTATCTTTCCAGCCACTGGTGCCCAGCACACAGCATAGGCTCTCCTCCGATGTCCTGGTGGGGCTGGGCACCAGGGAGCATCCCTGATGAGAGCAGACAGTTCCTCAGTCCTCTGGGTATAGTGGTTGCTTGTTGCTCGCGAAGAATGAAAACATATTAAAGTCAGAAACCGCTGCACCAGTCATTTTCCAATTCCCCGCTCAGAGAACTGGCTTCCCTGGAAAATAGGTCACTTACATAAAAAGCACCTTATTATCACACCAGAGCAGTGAAGGAAAGAGATGGCTCAAGAGACACTTTCATTTCGAGCCCCTGTTCCTGGGTACTTAGATATTTCTGGAAAATTGACCCTTTGGGCTGCAATTTCTCATGCTCGTTTCTAGCCCATAAGGTGAATTTCAGGACCTCGTTTCTTCCACTGAGCTAGATGAGGCTAGGAAAGAAAATGTGTTGTATCTTAACCCTTGGAGGATGGAGTGCACGCACACTCTTGCTTTCCATGGGGACTGGGGTGAGCCATATCCCTGGGTGAAGGCTCCCATAGACAAATAACCTTGTGTCTCCCGCCTCCTCCAGCCCTCACTAGAAATACATGTGCTTTATTCCTCTAACTCTTATCTGTTTATCTCTCCCCTGTATGGGAAGTAGTGAAGGGGAACTGGGGAGGAGGGATCAGGAGAAGGGCTCATGCTGAGCTTGGGGGCACTTGAGATATGGAAGGAGGGGACAGGACCATTGGAATGCATCACATTGTGAGGACAGAGGAAGGTATCCAGTTTTTTGTAAAGGAAACGGAGTTAAGAAGAGGAAATGGGTGGATGGAGTGAAAGGAGGAACTCATTGAGTTGAGCCTTCTTGAGAAGAAAAAGGGAGATCTGCAGTGAACAGTGCTGGTTTGGCTCAGAGAGATCAGAGACATTAATAAAATGCCCAGCTCTCCTCTGAAAGAAAGCAGTTCTGGTTCTGGAGGACAGGACCACCTCCTTGGTCCTGGGCTGAGTGCTGTGTTCTTTGACTGTTTTCCCTTGTACTTGGAGGCATTCTACATCCTTGGAGGCATTCAAAGGCAGGCTGGACGGGGCCCTGGGCAGCAGGTGGAACTAGTTGGGCTTTAAGGTCCCTTCCAATGCAAACCGTTCTGTGACTCTATTATTTCAGCCCTGGCCAGGAGGTGGAAAAGAGAGCCTGGAGAAGAAGAAGAGGAAGAGAGGGAAAGGGAAATGGAAAGGAGTGGCATGGCAGAGACTGGGAAGGAGAGGATGAAATAAGATGGGCAGATGGGATGGGAGGACTGAGGATAACAGCATGGCGAGGAGCCTGTGGAGAGGCTGGGGAGGACAGATGGAGTAGGGGACAACCAAAGAGGCTGAGTTGTGCCAGAGCAGGTCTCCTCCTGCACCCTTACCAGCGTGGCTGCCCCATGCCAAGGAGGAACACACTGCCCTGCATACTGCATCCAACACAGCTCTCACACCGTGGGACATCTCTGCCACCGCGGGAGGTGGGCAGAGGGCCTGGCACCTTGGCCTGGAGGAGAGGCTTCCAAAAAATATCAGCAGTTAGCTTCGCAACAGCAGCATCCAGCGAGCAGTAGTAATTTACATAGCAGGAGCTGGGAGACAGATAGCTTTTTAAACCAGATCTGTCATTCCCAGCTCTCTCCCCGTCTCCGACGCTTTGATGTTCCTCTTTGAAGAACTCTCCTCGCTCGCTATTCCTCACTCCCTTGGTGCCGCTCCAGCTCTCCAAATGCCTTTCTGTGTCTTCCTGCCTGTGCGTCGCTGCTACGCCTGCATCTCAGCAGGAGGGGATCGGAGCGAGCAGCAGTTCACACCCTGACATCAGCACTGGATGGGCTGCAGTGAGGGAAAGTGGCCGCTGGCAACACCGGGACATCTGCTCAGCACAAGATCTACTGCTCCATCACGGAGTGTGGTGTGAAACAGCATGGCCACAGCGCTAGGCAGCTACACATCAGGAGATGTGTTACACGTGAAAGGCGTAACAGCACGTTGTAGTCCAGTGGTATGTTACTTCATCACATTTCAGGGAGACCCGGAGAGCAAAGAGCCATCACACAGATCAGTGTCTTGCTGCTGGATATCTCACCTGCAAAATACTTTGGATCGGCGCCATGCTTTTGAATTTAAACTTATTTCAGTGGTTCTGCTTACTCCTCCCTACTGAAGTCCACAGGGCATGTGAGACTGGACTTGAATTTGGGCTCAAGGGCCAAGAGAGGTCAACCAGCTGGCTCCACTGCCAGGACTGAGCAAGAGCTGCTGTTCCTATACCTAAATGTCTCTGCTTGGGTGAGCCCACGCCAAGGGAGTCTGGGCACTGGGCTACCAGGAGAGCTGAAGGACAGTGCTAAACCATCCCAAACACCCACCATAGAGACTTAGCTAATTCTCAGGTCCCACCATGGTTTGTGGAGGTCAAGCCGGAACACAGCACTACTCTCCAGCAGGCTTTGAGCTTCCTTTTCATATTCTCATTAACGGCTGCTGCAAGAAGAGGGCTGGCTGTTGTTGGAATGCATGGCTGTCATCACCAGCACACAAACCTGTCATGCTCAGAGGCTGCTTTAATCAAAAAACGTGTCAGGTTTCAGGTTAGGGACCCTCTATCTGTTACCAGTGCTGTAAATTAACTCCAGCCTGATACCCAAGGGTACCTGCCCTCCAGCTGTACAGGTATCCACATGGCAGAGCAGCCAGGAGCAGGGCAAGTGACCCATGCTTTATCTCACACAAGCTGGTAGCCCTGGAGGCTTGATTTTCTCTGCTGCAGGTAAGGGGAATGATGAGGGTAGAATCTGGCCTCGAGATTTCACCCTGGAGAACAAAGGCAAGCTGCAACATCGCTAATGCAGCAGCTCGCATTCATACCCTGGTGCCCCTGGGCCCTACCACATCACCTGGGTGCAAGGTTGTGTTAGCAGCAGTGCTTCAGGGGAAACTGAGAGCCCCATCCTGTTGCGTGCCCAGTGCTCCATGTGCCCACAGGCACCTGAGCGGCGGTGAGGGATGCAGGATGGCTTGGTGTAACCAGGTTGGTGGCAGAAAAAGATCATCCTTTCTCTTGTGAGAATGAATGGAAAAACAGGCTATGAGTGCTGCCAAGTGAATCTACAATTTTTAGGAAAAAGAGGCTCGGACATTGTCACCTCCCTTTAATCTCCGCTTGATTATTTTCTCCTCGGCCATTGCAGGCTATGTGACTAGCAGTAAGCACACCCTACTCCGCTGTTAACTGTTAATGATGTAAAGCTGTATTAAGCCTGAGCTGCCCTGATCGTCTTGTTCAAAGCATCCCTCGAATGCCACAAAACAAATTTCTTTGCTACACACTGTTAGTCCATGGGTTCATGCCTGCTTTGTCTTGACATTTTTTTTTTCCTGAAAAGCATTTTTGTGAGCTGAACACTGTAGCGGTGTATGTGTCGCAGGAATAGAAAATGCCTGAGCCACACACTGACCTTCACTATACTGAGTGTTTTCACAAAGCTCACTGAGCCTTCAGAGGTCATCCTGTGCATTTGGGAAGGACAGAGGGCCAAGACCCCACCAACAGAAATCAATGCAGCCTGCCCGAGGAGCACCGTGTTCCTCAGCTGGGAATTCAATGAATGGTTTCTGATAGAAGGCTGTGCAATCAGAAGCGTAGACAGAGGGCAAGCAGGGCGCATCTCTTCCCTAGCTCCTGCCCTACAGGAATAAGGGGGATCAGCTGCAGCTAGCCTGCCAGACATTCAGGAAAAGGAAATCAAGTAGAACCAAGGCAAGGCAAACAGTAAGGGGGAACAAGGTACCGGCCTCCTGGGATCTTGCTCTCCTCCTGAACAGGGCATTGAGAAATCCTGGCACCCAGTGGGCCCAAAAGCAGCAGCCTGAAGTTGAATGCAAGACAGGCTCTGCACATTGTCACCCTGTCGGGAACTATCCAGAAGTGAAGCTCCTTCTGGGGCAAAAGACAGGTGAGAAAGCAGAGGTGTTGTCTCTTCCAGAGCAAGTCTGACCACCATATGGTGCTGACAATTACTGTCACCATAATTAATTCCTTCCTGACACTTCGCTAGCAGATGTCCTCATGGCCTACAGGAGCAGGGCTGCCTTCTTAGCAGCTGCAAGGAAGCAGGGTAAGAAATAAGTGGCAAGAGAGTTTCCTTCTGTTTTGCAGGTGAGGTGAGCTGCATGAAAAAGAAGCAAAAGAGGCTCTCCAGCCCCTGGCCATTCAGGCTTTGGGAGGGGAAAGGGCTCCCTTTTCCCTATGGTGACTCACCTCCAGATTACACCAGGATTGATGAACCTGACACTTCATGTGCAGCAATTTGCGCATTGCAATGAGGAAAACAAGCCAAAGCAGCGCACCTACCTCATGCAAATGTGACCTCTGTGCCCAGCAGCCATTTGACACTCTCCATTAAACAACTCTACCTGCAATTAAAATCATCCAAAGCGAGACTTTGAACTGCTGGGCCTTAGGATTACAGCTCCAGAGGGACCAGTAAACGCGAGATACGTATGTTTCTCTCCTCCTGCTTTCTTCTGTGCCTCTCCTCTAAAGAAGAGTTCTGAATGAGTCTGAAGGAAGGAACAAGAGCCTGGAGCTGGGTATAGAATGACAGAATCATAGGTGCCGTAAGTATATTCTACATGGTCATCATTGGGTGGTAAGGGCTTCTCCCCATACTGGGGCACAACTAGCTCTTGCTTTCTCTGCTTTTGCTGATAGGTGCACCTATCTGGCACAGCTCCAGTGCCTTCTGGCACACAGGAGATGTCAAGGGATGCTACAGGGCTCGAAGTCCATCCAAAGTGATACTGCTCATGTTCCTGTATGTTGCTGACAGCAAACCCTTGCCTTGGCCGAGCTACTGTTATACAGGACTTTTTAAGGAATGATAGATGGGATGGATTGCTGATGCTTCTTAAAAGTGGCCAGTTTTACATACAGGTCCGGCTTTCTGCCTTTTATGGATAGCACTTCACTTTTATGAATTGAATTAGGGATTTTATTTTGCCTTCCCTTCACGTAATTCCTGTTTATTATACAACCTCTCCTTATTGATGCAGTATCTTTAACGATAAATGATGCATGAGCGATCTGCACAGTTACTGGAAAGTGTCCCTGGGTGAGCTCTCGGGAGGACCGCTTGCCTCACTAATGGAGGAAAACTCTAACATGCCCATTCACATACGGTAGGCTGACATCCGCAGGTAAAAGCACGGTGCCCACAGACACGCTCGTTGCTACTGGTGTGGTCCCAGCCATGCAGACAGCAGCTGGGTGACATTTCCTACTCAGCTGCTGACACCCATCCTGGGATGGGACAGAGGTGCTGGACTGCAGGGGAGCACAGTTAGCATGCCATGAGGGCATCCAACATGAGTACAGCACAGCGCCACTGGAGGTGACAAAATGAAGCCATGACAGTAATGTGCTCATCCAGAAGGGAAGAGGCAAGCAGGGATTTCTGACGGGCTGGACGGTGTGCTCTTTCTTCCAGGAGAGTGTCGACACTGCCTCTAAGGCTGGAAAACCCAGAGGCTGGTGAAGAGAGGCAGCAAAGTATTGGTGGCACTGAAAATTCTCCATTAAGGAGGAGAAACACTGATTAGAAAGAAAGAGAAAAAAAAGAACAGAGCACGTTTGAGACTGTGGTGGAGGAGGTGCTTGGCAGATATTTGTTCCATACAGCATGCAGCGCTCATAGGGAGGGACAGTGGTGAGCTGGGTATGCAGGCAAGCTGGGGATGGCAGTGTACATGGAGCAGAGGAAGAGATATGGAAGGTCTGTACAGCAGGAAGAAGCGAGAATAGGAAACACAGGGCTTCAGTCTTGTGGCATGAAAGCCAGGAAGAATGAGGACCAGGTCAGGGTGGAGAGTGAGAAGGTGTCAGAGGGCAGCCACAGGCATCAGGAGGACAAGAAAGACATTTCCTCATGACTTGGCAGCTCTGCTTCTGTGCTGTGAAGAAAGAAAGGTGAGCTGTAACCTGCATGTAACCTCCAGAGGGTATGTGTGCAGGAGGCACACCTCTGAGCTACAAGCCTGCCTCTGGTGGGGCCCAAGGGGCTTTCCAGAAGGGAGGTGTAGGCATCAGCCTTGGCAGAGCCCCAGCACTGCCAGTGTTTGAGCTTCAAAGGAGAGGGAGCACTGGGATCCCAGCAGGCACATCCCATGGCACATCCCAAGCTCTTCAGCTCCAACACTACCCAGCAAATCCACACGTGTGCACTCAGCAGAGAACACCACCATCAGAACTCGGCGCACTGTGCCCTGCGGCCAAGGCAGGGGCATTCAGCCCGATTCCAGCAGCACTGGGAAGCTGCCCTCACTGTGTCCTGTGCCAGGAGGAATGCCCCCAGCTTCACCACAGCAGTGAGCTGAGACACTGCTGCAGAGCAGGCCGAGAGAACCGGGGAGCCCTATTTGCAGGGCTGCGCCGCTGACTCTTGGCAGACATGAAAGGGAGCTGAATCACTGTATTATAATTTCAAGCTCCATTAAAGAAACATGGGGATGGGGACAGCCGAGGGAAAGAGAGGGCAGGGAGGGATGAAGAGAAAATTGAACAGAGCAGAGTAGCACTTGAAGGGGAAAGAAATGTTGCTCATTGGCTCAGAAGGGGGAATTGCAAACAGAGATGAGATTAAATGGGAACCCATGAGACCGTCTCTTTAAATACAGCAAGATTCACTTATTCCTTGCTGAGCCAGGCTTGCTGAATGCTGGAGGCATGGGCCCCGCTGAGATTTGCCAGCCCATCGAGCAGTGGAAACCTGTCTCTCCCCACATGCCAGCAAGATGCCCTCTTCCACCCATGTTACCAAGGAGGTCCTATTGCTAATAAATTTACTGCAGAATGAGCCTTAGAATGAAAGCTTTTTCTTGACGAGACATCAGCACTGAACATTATCAAGATCCTTTATCCAAAGGCACAGAGGGTGTAGCCCATAGGTGGAAAGTAGAGCTACAGGTGGAAGAAGAAAGGAAGGAGTCTGAGAACACTGTCCATCAGCTGCTCTCAGAGCCAGTGAATGGACTTCATGGGACTGGCTTGTAACGAAGTGCTTGACCCCACCAGCTGGACCCTGATCACTTTGCTCTGCATGGGGGCACCTGCTGGATGTTGGCCTGACTGTGGCCTGGAGCCAGTCTGGAAAGTCTTCACCTGGTTCTGCCCTTTATCTCCCCTAGCTATGATTACTGTAGATTTTTAGTAGCTCATGAGGGTTGGCCAGGCCCAGCATTTGGGGGGGAGGCAGACATTGCCCTGTGTGCTTCACGGTTGACCCACAGAGGCTACAGGCTTCTTTCCTCTGCTGTATGCCCAGCTGAGGTCTGGTCCACCATGAGGAGTGTTGGTGCTGCTGACAAAACAAAGGCTGTAGCAGTGTACAGATGAAGTAATGACAACCTGAATGAGAACTGGCCAGCAGTGTCTCTCCTGTTGATATTCGAAGCACAGTGGTGTTTAGCCTGATGTCCTGGTCACATTTAATGTATGCAATGACATTAACGCTACACTAGATCCCCTCACCCCCTCAACTGCAATTTCAACTCATCTCCACATCCCACACCTTGATTTTTTATGGCCATGCCTGATAGAGAGAGACTGAATTCCTTGGGACAATGACCGGTTTCCATTTGCTCTGACCCTTTAGTGGGGCTGAACAAATAGCAAAAAGTAGTCCTGATGTAACAGGGCAATCATTACTGCATTTCTTAAGCTGTTGCCTGGCACTACTATGTGCCATTAGATATCTGCCACATTATGCCTTAGGAACTCCTGGGTTTTGGCGTGTTTGTTTTATGGAAATGAGAACAGTTGCCGACCTCCTGGCTTGGGTTTTGTCTGAACAACTCTCCGGCGTCAGCTGAGGTAAATCATGCTTTCTGCAGGCTGTTCTGCTTCCCAGTGGCCATGCTGAGAGCCAGGCGGGCTGGCGACAGCCCATGGGCTGACCTACAGAAGAGCTACACCCCACCACTGTGCCCACTGCCCCTCTGCTGCAGCAGGTGAGTGCAACTCTTCTTCGGAGCTGCAGGTCCTGGCAGATTTCACATGGTGTCTCCTTGGTTTCTGGACTGCTTTTTGATCCTAGGGGTTCTGAAAGATTGCCAGGACCCTCAATTGATCAGAAACAAAAGCATTCCTGCTGAGCCACAAATTCTTTCTGAAGGCTGGTGAATCCAAGGAGGTGCCACATTCAGAAGGTGGAATGCAAAGGCAGCAGGAGAGACTCCTGGGGCTAGAGCCTCCTTTGGTATGCACAGCAGCACCCTTTCCAGGGAGGCTAAGCACACACCTTGTACCCAGCTGCACTTCTCCCGCTGAATACTCCTGGGCCAGAGACCACAGCATCCTAATCCAAACAGAGACTGCAGAGCACAATGGCAATGCAAATAAGAATAAATAACAGTAATAATAAAGCACCACCAGCTATTGCCAGCTCCCCAGCGATCCCTAGCCAGCCATTGCAGTTTCCATGCTGGGAGAGCCCCACAATGCTGTGGTGAAGGCTGGCGCCAGCAGGCAGCCTGGCACAGGAGCCCTGGGTGCAGTGACACACAGCTGAAGCCTGCTGTTGGAGCTTGAGGCAAGCTCAGCTCTCTTCTGCCTCTTCAGCTGAGCAGCAGAGCACCACAGAAGGGAGCAGATGGGTGTAGGCAATTATTAATAACCAGGTTTCTCAGTGTTGCTTGCTGTTTATTACAGCCCCGCTTAAAGGAACATGCAAATGGGCATGCTGGGACCCACTAACCCAGTATCCTGTGCTAGCTGCACTGTACTGCCAGTGACTAATACTCAGTGCTCAGAGAAGGGATATATGAAGAGGGCGGAAGCAGACTGATGCTTCCTCAGGCTACAGGTCAGCATGATGGGTGGCAGCCTCAGCACAGCACAAGCCTATGGTTTATGGAGTATTTTGTGGTCCTCAGGTGTGCTGTAGTAGGGATTTAGAGAAGGAGGTGGTTTTCAGATGTTATGGGAAGTCTTCTCCAGTGAGAGGGACAAGAAGGCAGAAGACACCAATGAACATGTCTGAAAACAAACCACAAGAGCTGGTGGAGGTAGGATTTGGCAACTCTCTGATGGAAGAGATGAGGAGTGGGAGCAGAGGAGATGTGGACTCTCTCTTAGATTCCTGGAGGGAGAGGTTTTTGCAGACTACATGTACGCATCATTCCACTGTGGAAAAGAATTGAGTGTTTTGGGGAGTGGGTAGGAGAGTATTAGAAAATCAAGATGCACATCCCTCCAGCCATCCACCAACAGCCAAAAAACCACACTGAGGTCTCCCAGCAAGGAGAAGCAGGCTCCCGCTATACTTCATTGTGCATAATTAAACAGGACTCCATAAATCTTGACCTGAAATCAGAATGATGTGTGAAACTCCTTTAAATAAGTGGCACAGAAGGCATTGCACATGTGGGCCTGAATGTAGTAATAGAGCTGGGGAAGGTTAAGCCTGGGTGGCCAGGAAGGCAGGGAATGTATGGGAGCTGCGATGGCCTTGTTGAGCCCTGGCTGACATCCATCACATGGTGCCATCAACGTGGCTTTTCTAGCTCGTGTGGAGCTGTTTGGCCATGGCCCCTCTTTTGTGGCTCTCTCTTGCTTGCAGACCAGGGGTTCAGCCCTGGGACCTGCCCCTGAGTACCATCAGTAACTGTGCAAATGGAGAAAATAAACAAATTAAAAATGAACTGTATATATAGCTCTACTGTTACCAAAACATATGGAAACAAAGTCCCCTCTGCGTGTACCCGGGTATCAAGTGTGGTGGTGGAGCTGGGGAGGGCTGGGTGTATTAGAGGCAACAGAGCAAACACTTTTAAGTCTCCTCTTTGACTGTGTTTCCTCCCTGAGGGCAGTTCCATCTAGCACAGATCAAGGCATGGCTGGGCGCCTTTTGGTAAAGGTAAGAGATGAGTATCAGCCATTCCTATGGGTAAGCGTGGTTGCTTTGGGCTGCCTGGGTGCATGCAGCAGAGACCTTGGGCTGCTTTGATCCCTAACTACTATCCCATTTTTCCAAAGGGCTCAAATCCCTCCACTTACAAATAGGTCAGTCTTGCAAGGAATGTAACTACTCAAAATACACCCTTTGTAATATCACTCCTAGGGATTCTGTTCTCTCATTTGTGATGGCCATGCAAGTCATGCTGCAATGAAGTGTCTCTCAGATCTGTGCACCATCTCTAGTTCTGTCCAAGCAGAACTGTCTGGCCCAGTGAGACTGGAGGAGACCTCGTGGGTTCAGGCATAGCTCTATGGCAGCAGCTTGGGATGGGAGGGGAGGAGAGGAGAGGAGAGGAGAGGAGAGGAGAGGAGAGGAGAGGAGAGGAGAGGATAGGAGAGGAGA
>JANHGO010000072.1:22417674-22433438 GCA_024606505.1 Aquila spilogaster
TGCTCAACCTTCTACAGGGGGGTCCATACCCGCCTACTTTTTACAGCCCCCCCCCCCCCCCCATTTTACGTTCAGTATACCTGGCCACCCTCCCTGCCACATTGCTCCGCTGACAGTGGGCAGCCAGGGCTCGCCACCAGCTGTGACCCCTCTTTCCCAACTCATCCCAAAGCCCACAGCCAGCTCACCGTTCCCCCTCCATGCAATTTTCTGGCTCCTCAGTTTCTTCCCCCAGCCTCACGTTAGTGGCTTTTACAGAAAAATAGCCAGGATGGGCTGGGAAGGGAGGAAAGGCTTTTCCGTCAGCAGGTATGAGGGGAAAGCTCTGCCTTGCAGGGGCTTGCCCAGCACACGGCGTGGGCTTGCCGCCTGTCTGGGCTGGGCACCAGGGAGCATCCCTGATGAGAGCAGACAGTTCCTCTGTCCTCTGGGTACAGTAGCTGCTTGTTGCTTGCGGAGGACGAAAACATATTAAAGTATGAAACTGCTGCACTAGTCATTTTCCAATTCCCCACTCGGAGAACTGGCTTCCCTGGAAAATAGGTCACTTACATAAAAAGCACCTTATTATCACACCACAGCGGTGAAGAAAGAGATGGCTCGAGAGACACTTTCATTTTGAGCCCCTGTTCCTGGGTACTTAGATATTTCTGGAAAATTGACCCTTTGGGCTGCAATTTTTCATGCTCATATTCAGCACTTAAGGTGAATTTCAGGACCTCGTTCCCTCCACTGAGCTGGATGAAGCTAGGGAAGAAAATGTATTACATCGTAACCTTTGGGAGGGCGGTCCATCCAAACTCAATACTTTCCATGGGGATTGGGGTGAGCCATTATCCCTGATTTTTTTATCAAGGGTGGGGAAGACTCCCAGAGACAAGTAGACTTGTGTCCTCCCACCTCCTCCTGCAGTAACCCCCTGCCTCCCACCCTCCCCAGATATTAATTTGCTTTTCTCCTCTAACTCATAGGTGTGCTTTGCACTCCCCAGGTTGGGAAACAGTCAGTGAAGGGCAACTGGAGGAGGAGGGATGGGGAGAAGAGTTTATGCTGAGCCTGGGGGTGTTTGAGATGTGGAAGAGGTCAAAGGGACCATAGGGACATGCCCTTGTGAGGAAGGGAGAAGGCATCCAGTTTTCATTAAAGGCACCAGAGCTGAGAGAGGGTAAATGAGTGAGTGGAGAGAAAGGGGGGACTTAATGAGGGCATATGTGTGTGGTTGGCCTTGGAGTCAGGTCTTCTTGAGAGGGAAAGGGGAGGTCTTTGGTGAACAGCTTTGGCTTGGCTCACTTCAAAGCAGTGACATTAGCAAAATGCTCAGCTCTCCTCTGAAAGAAAGAAGCTCTGGCTTTGGTGAACAGGCTGACTGATTGAGTCCAAAAGGCAATGCCCACCTCCTTGGTCCTGGGCTGGGTGCTATGTTCTGCCTCCATTTCAACTGGGAGATTCAAATGCTGTAAACCTGACAAGAGAAAGCACAGAGGATTTCCTCGGCCTCTCTATTTTAATGTTGCTGACTCCAGCCTTGGCTAGCATCTGTTTCCCCTCACTATGTTGTTCAGGCTGTGGAATAAGGCACCTTCCTGCCAGACTTGTACTCAGCTAGGCAGGCAGAAAGGGGCCAGGGTGTGAAGAAGCCCCCAGAAGAGGAGGATGAGGAGTGGGAAGTGGAAGGAGGAGCAGGATGGAGGTGGACGGGAAGGAGAGGATGCAATAATGTGGGCGGACGGGATGGGAGGACCGAGGGTAACAGCACAGTGAGAAGCTTGTGGAGAGTCCTGGAAGCCAGTGGGGGCAGATGGAGAATGGGCCAACCAAAGAGCAGGTTGCCGGCCTCCCACCCTTACCAGTGCTGCTGCCCCATCCCGAGGAGGAGCTCGCTGCACTGGCACGCTGTGGACAGCATGGATCCCATGCAGTGGGGGTCATCCCTGCCACCGACACCACTGCAAGAGGGGGGCAGAAGGCCTGGTGTCTTGGCACAGAGGAGGCGCTTCCAAAAAATATTAGTAATTACCTCCGCAGCAGCAGCAGCCAGTGAGCAGGAGTAATTTACATAGTAAGAGCTGGGAGATAGATGTGTCTTTAAACCAGATCTGTCATTCCCAGCTCTCTCCCTGTCTCTGGTGCTTTGATGTTCCTCTTTGAAGAGCTCTCCTCGCTTGGTATTCCTCGCTCCCTTGGTGCCGCTCCAGCTCTCCAAATGTTTTTCTCTGCCTTTCTGCCTGTGTGCCTTTGCTGCTGCACTGGTACGCCTGTGTCTCAGCAGGAAGGATGCAGAGTGAGTGACAGCTGGCACCCTGAAAGCCAGTGCTGGCAGGGGGCTGCAGGGAGGGAAAGCCAGCTTCGGCAGGCACCGAGGCATTTGTTCGGCATGAGATCTAATGCGCCATCAAGGAGGGCAATGTGAAAAAATAATAGCAATAACATCAAGCAGCTTTCAATCACTGCGTTGGCATCTCATGGGGGATCCGAGCATTCAACCCAAAGGTACAAAAAGAGGGAGGTGAGTGAAGGGCTGGAGCCCAGGAGTTCCTGGTTCTCCAGCCCTTCAAGGGCACCGTGGGCTTCCCAGTATTTCAGTGCGTATGGCATCTTTCGCTCCACCTGTGTCCCTGGTAGGTTCAAGTCCCTGGAAAGTGAAGGAAAGGAAGAATAGACTCATGTGAGAAAAATGTTTTTTGGGTAGTTGACGTTTTAGGACGGCTGGACGCTTGGTGAAACAGGACAGAGGCTCTTCCAAGCAGCAACAGACATCAAGAAGTCTGCCACAGCAACAAGGACCAGATGAGAGGACCCTACCTGTGAATGAGGCATAGGGGAACAGAGAGGGGCAGATGGGTTAGAAGAGGTAAGTCTGGGACGGTTTTATATATGTCAAACTAGAGGCTAAGTGTGGCATGGGAGACCATGCAACTGGGGGGGATAAGCCTGTGCTGAAACTAAGTAGCAGTAGTTTTACCAGATACTAAGGTATAGCTACTCAGGTGGGGTTTTACCTTGCGGCAACCCATGTCCCGCCCTGAGCTTTTACATCCCAGGGTGCCAGTGACTGAGGGTTTGGGTTTCTTCAGTTTAGCAAAAAGCCCTTCACAAACTGCATAAGCTAAACCAAAAAAAGGCACTCTAATACCAGAATTAGTGTCTATTCGGGTTCTTATTAAGGGATAAAAGCTGAAAGAGGTAACAGCAGTGCTTTAGTTTCACCATTTACATTGGTGAAGGGGTAAAGGAGCCTCAGTATAACTCTTCTCATGTAAAGGAGATCCCTTGTGTGTTAACTTCGTAGCCCAATGGTGTGTTACACCTCAGGATCACCTAACAGGTAAAGCTGGAGAACAAACCACTGTCACAGAAGCATGGACACATACAAATGCCCTGCTGCTGGATATCTCACCTGTAAAATATTTTGAAAGGTTTGTGCTTTTGAAATAAAAATTATTGTGGTGTATGCCCTGTACATGCAGAAATCCTGGCTCTGTCTACTACTTTTAGAGATACTTAGGTCTATGTTGCCTTTGAGAGCTGCACTTGATTTGGGCTCAAGGTCCCAGGGCCAAGAGGCGTGAAGCCGGTGTTTTGACTGCAGGGACTAAACAAGAGTTTCTGTTTCTAGTGCCGACTGGACAGTGCCAATCCAGCCCAAATACCCACCTGCCTAGGAGAGTGCGTGTCTCCTTGCATCCCTGTCAAGAGCCTCAGTCTTTTTTGGCATCACAGCCCACATTTCCAAAAGTGGGCTCTGTCTTTCTAAGGCCACTTAGAAGTATGCTAAAGATCTGCTTTTTTTTTTTTTTTTTTTTTTAGTTCCTGAGACAGGACAGAGAGCTGCTTGGTAGCTTTCAAAAAATAAATGCATCCCTTGCAGACGAATTGCCCTGAACTGGAGACGGCCTTTGAAAACACTGGGCAGTATCAGGAAATGTTGTGAGCAGCCTGTAGTTTATAAGCAACGATCTCAGCCCTACACAGGGGACTTGGGAACACGGATCCCTCGGGGTGAACAGAGCCAGGTGGAGGTAGTCCATGTCTCATCTCCCTCCCCAGCCACACTCACAAGTAGGATTTTTGTTTCTGCTCTCTGATATAAGCAGCTTGAACGGTTTCACTATACCCCTGGGTTCACCAGCTTGGAGGGATAAAACCCCAGTTGCACTCTGGATGCTCTGGCTGTATTCCCTGCTGTTAGCCATGCTGCAGGGTGCCATCGTTATTTCTTAGACTCAGGTTTGTGTAGTTTGCTGGCTAAGCTGTGCTTGAAAATGCAGCAGAAGGGCTGTTTCCCCTTCTGACTCTTTCTTCTGTGCCCCTTCTGGCACAAAAACGTGCTGCTTGACCACACTTGGTTAGGCACAGTACAGCCAGTCACTGTGGAGGTCACTGTAGTGGTTTGTGGAGGTGGGTGAGGAGCACAGGCGCTAAGAATCAGGAGGCTTTGAGTTCTTCGAGTTTCCTTTTTATTTTCTACATAAGGACTGTTGCAAGAAAAGGGGGTGGCGGTTGTTTAAGTGTGTGGCTGTCATCATTAGCACAAAAACCTGCCATGCTCAGAGGCTGCTTCAATCAAAAAACATGTCAGGTTTCACCCACAGGTTAGGGACCCTCCGTCTGTTGCTGGCACTGCAAATTAACTCCAGACTGGTACCCAGGGTAACCTGTTCTCCAGCAGTATAGGTATCCGCATGGCAGAGCAGCCAGTAGCAGGGGAAGTGGCCCTTGGTTTATCTTGCACAAGCCATTAGCCTCAGGAACTTGATTTTCTCTGCTGCGGTGTTGGAGCATGACGAGGGCAGAATCTGGCCTTGTGGTTTCACCCTGGAGAGCAAAGGCAAGCTGCAGCATCGATAACGCAGCATCTCCTATTTTCACCGTGACACCTTGAGGCCAAATAACATTGTCTATGTGCAGGTTTGTGTTAGGAGCAACGCTATGGCTCGTTATCTCTTTCCTTTGGGTTGCAGAAGACTAGGGAGTTGTGCTTGGTGGGAAATGAACCTCCGTGTCCTGGACTCCTGGTGCTGCCTGTGAAGCAGAAGGCTAGTCCCTTCCTGATGTGTGCCTGATGCTTCATGTGCCCACAGTCACTCACGCTCAGGTTAAGGAAAGGAGATGGCTTGCTATAAACAGGTTGGTGAGGGAAAAGGATTATCCTTCCTCTTGTGAGTATTAGTGAGTAAACGGGCTGTGAGGACTGCCAAGTAAATCTACAATTTTTAGAAAAACAAGCACTCAGACATTGTCACCTCACTTTAATCTCCTCTTGCCTTTAGTGATTATTTTGTCCTTGGCCATTGCAGACTATCTGACTAGCAATAAGTACGGCTTACTCCACTGTTCTGGCTCAACATTAACTGTTAATGATGTAAAGCTGTATTAAGCCTGAGCTACTCTGATCATCTCATTCAAAACATCCTTTGAATGCCATGGAACAAATTTTTCTGTAACAAGCTGTTGGTCAGTGGATTCATGCCTGCTGTGTCTTGCTGGTTTTGTCTTGAAAAGAAATTTTTGAGCTGAAAACTGTAGCAGTGTATGTGTTGCAGGAACAGAAAATGCCCGAGACGCACACTGACCTTCACTGCACAAAGTGTTTTCACAAAGCTTGCCTAGTCTTTAGAGGTCATCCTGCATTTTCAGTAAGGACAGAGGGCCAGGACCCCAGTTGGCATAAATCAATTCGGCCTGCCCGAGAAGGGCTGAATTCTTCAGCTGAGTATTTGCTGAATAGTTTTTGATAGAGGTCTATATAATCAGAAGTGGCACAGAGAGGGCAAGCAAGGAACATCCATTCCCTAACTGTTGTCCTTATTAAAAGGACATGTCCTTATTCTTATTAAAAGAATAAAGGGGCACCAGCTGAAGCTAGCATGCTGGATGTTCAAAGCAACAGGGAGTGATTCCTAATACAAGGCACCGTTCATCTGGGGAACTCCTTGCCACAGTATGCTATGGGTTTATGTTTATGTGGTTCAAAAAGCATTTGGACAACCTTATGGAAAAAAACCTCCTAGGGCTATTAAACACAAGAAAAACACTTTCTTGCTCAGAAAGCCCCTGAGCCGCAGGTTATGAGAAACCAGGGAGGGATACATTAAAAGGGGGATCTTGGGCTAGCCAGAGCACAGAAAAGCAGGTTAGCAAAACCAGTGTGGGCCTTCTAGTGTGTGGCAGAAAGTGACACAGTAGAAGAATAACCTTCCTGCCCTTCCAAATTTTAGGATGATTTTAAGGAGACACTGGCACCATACAGCTAAAGCAGCCAGAAATTTCTCTCCCACTCCCTGAGATGGATTACTCAGGCAAAGACCAGCTGTGTTATCAGGGGCTAGTCCCTCACAGAGACCTAGGAGAGCATCCCTGGCCACAGCGAAGATTTCTTGCAGGCTTGCTGGGGAGGTGATGAAGTTCAAGCCATCCAGACTCCCTCACTTCCTTCTGGAAGAGGACAGCAGGAGGGAGTGTTGATACAACAGTGGAGGAGAGAGGAACAGTAAGGCAACAAGTGCAATGGCAAGGCAAAGTCATCCTAGGCAGGGACTGCAAGAGGGAATGAGCCACTGGCCTGCCTGTGATCTCGCTCTCCTCCTGAGCGGAGTGTTGAGAAATCTTAGCACCCAGCGGGCCAGAAAGCAGCAGCCTGATGTTAAGGGGTGAAGAGGCAGGGCTGTGCGCAAGGACAGGCTCTACACTTATTGTCACTCTGTCATGAACTATCCAGAAATGAAGCTTCTCCTGGGGCAAAAGAAAGGTGAGAAAACAGAGGTGTTCTCTCTTCCGGAGCAGGTCCAACCACCAGATGGTGGTGAGAATTATTGTCACCATAATTAATTCCTTTTTGACATTGCTCTGGCAGATGTCCTCAGGTCTGCAGGAGCAGGGCTGTCTTAGCAGCTGCAAAGAAGTGGAGTAAGAAATAAGTGGCAGGGAGGTTTCCTTCTGTTTTGCAGGCTAGCTGAGCTTGCATGAGAAAGCATCATCTCTCAGAAGCTGAACAGACTCTTCAGTCTCTGGCCCTGCAGGCTTTCTGAGGGACAGGGACTCACTTTACTCCTGCTGTCAGTCCATCCTGGATTACCCCAAGACTGCTGAAGTTGACACTGTCATGTGAAGCAACTTATGCATTGCAACAAGGAAAGTAAGCCAAAGCAGAGCACCAATCTCATGCAAACATGACCTTGGTGTCCAGCAGCCATTTGACACTCTCCATTAAAACAACTCTACCTGCAATTAAAGTAATCTGAAGTGAGGGTTTTGAACTGCTGGACCCTAGAATTACAGCTCTGGAGGGACTAGTAAATGCATATGTTTTTCCCTTCTTGCATTCTTTTGTGTCCCCCTATAAAGAAGGGTTCTGCATGAGATTGAAGGAGGGAATAAGAGGCACTTTTTGATAGTTTAACCTTTCTGTTTCTAGTGTAGCATAACTATTAACCCCCATCTCTGGATTTCTGTGTACCGCTGTGGTCCTTACTCCCTGTGCTGTGTAGTACATGGGGAGCCAGAGAGTCACATGGGCTGCGACTATAGACATTTCTGCTGGGATTTCCATTCCATGGCTCTGGTACGTCATGGGGGCATGTTCTGTAATTGTGTGTTGATTTGGGGCTGGTTTCTGCTACAACCCAGACTTCTGATACAGCTGCTATAGGCCTGGAAATCCTGAGTGCACACAGCAAACTAACCTCTTCAAGGCACATACAGGAGATCAGGAGTAGTCTGGTGATCAGAGAGCCTGGCTTGGGATATGTTGGTCATCCCGTGGCAATGGCTTCTCCCTACATGTGGGCACAACTAGCTCTTGCTCTCTCTGCCGGCAGGTGCCCCTATCTGAGAGGGCTCCAACGGCTTCTGACATGCAGGAGATGTTAAGGGATGCTATGGGACTCTGAGTCTATCCAGAGTGATACTGCTCACCTTCCTGTATGTTGCCAATAGCAAAGTCTTGCCTTGGCTGAGCTATCATTATATAGGATTTCTGAGAAATGATAGGTGAGATGGATTACTGATGCTTCTTAAAAACAGCCAGTTCTTTAAAAGGGTCCAGCTTTCTAATACAGAGGATTTCACTTTTATGAATTGAATTAGGGATTTTATTTTCCCTTCCCTTCATGTAATTCCTGTTTATTATACAACCTCTCCTTATTGACGTAGTATCTTAGCTCATGCATCATTTATTGTTATCTGAACAGTTACTGGAAAGTGTCCCTGGGTAAGCTCTAGGGAGGAACGGTTGCCTCACTAATGGAGGAAAAGCCTAACTACTTCCTAAATCAATTAACCTGAAAGGCCAGAAGACATGTCCAGGCTGCTCTAAGCACGTGCACATGCTCACACTCGCACACCACAGTGGTCTCTGCTGTGGGTAGCGGTGCAGTACCCACAGACGTGCTTGTTACTCCCCGTGTGGTCCCAGCCTGCTGAACAACATTTCCTACTCAGCACGTATACATTCACTCCATACATCCCTACTGCTGCATGTGCGCTCCTAACTCACAGCTCAGCAGCTGCTGGTTCCCTGCCTGCAGCTGACCCACAGGGGATGTGTGCCTGTTCGCTAGCAGGCAGCCCAGCTTTCAGGCTCGAGCCATAAAAATTCATGCTGTTTGACTCTAGAAGTCCTCAAGGTAATGGTCACCTCATGCACGCACATATCCATATAATGTCTTTTTGTTCCTGCTCACTGCATGGAGGATAAGGCTAACTGCCTGCTGACAGACACCACTGCCATTGAAAGTAAAGGGGAATTTGGCAGAAGTCATTATTGCTAATCACTGACATTCATCCTGGGGAGAGGCAGGGGTGTTGGACTGCAGGGGAGCACATCTGAACGTAGCGCTGCCCGTTGGCAAGCCATGAGAGCGTCCAGTACTGAGCACTGGCAGAGACCAGCACAACGCCTCCGCGCTTCGGGAAGAAGTGGGGCAGGACACAGCGCGTTTGTCCCCCGAGACCCTCGTACATCCTGCAGGAGGGGGAGAGATGGCACGGATGCTGCGGTGGAAAGGGTTGAGAAGGGCAAATGGACAACGGATGAAGAAGATGCAAGAGAGAATATGGTCTGGTAAGTGGGGTGAAGTACAAAGGAAAGAGACATTGTGGGTTTTTAGAGCATAGGTTATGAACAAATTTGCAGTAAGAAAGACAGTACAGGTGCTCAGTGGAAAAGCAAGAGAAAGGGCTGAGCAGAGAAGCAGGTGGGAAAGAAGGTGACAAAATGAAGCCAAGACAGCACGCTCATCTAGAAAGGATGAAGACAAGCAGGAATTACTGGTTGGAGCTGGACTGCACAATCCTTCTTCCAAGAGAGTGTCAACACTGTGACTCCAAAGCTGGAACACCTGGAGGCTGGTGAATGAAGGGGAGCAAAGTGTTGGTGGCACGAGAAATTCTCTGTTCAGGAGGAGGAACACTGCTTGGAAGGAAAGAAAGAAAGAAAAGAGTAGAGCAAGAGTGGGATGGTGGGAGAGAGGGTGTTTGGCAGATGTTTATTCCATAGAGAATGCCATGCTAGTGGGAGAGGGAAAGTGGTTAACAGAACGGGGGCAAACTGGGGATAAGAGTGTGAGGTTGGTGCAGCCTGGAGGTGAAGAGAGAGAAGGGGAAACATGGGGTTGCATGTCTGTTGGTGTGAAAGCCAAAAGAAAGAGGACCAGGGCAGGGCAGAGAGTGAGGTGTCAGGGGCCAGCCACGGGCACTGGGGGACAAGAAGGAAATTTCCTCATGACTTTGCAGCTCTGCCATTGTACTACAAAGAAGGAAATGTAGGCTGTAACTTGTGTGTAACCTGCAGAGGCTATGTTTTCAGAAGGCAAATCTTTGAGCTACAAGTCAATCCCTGATGGGGCCCTGAGAGCTTCTCAGGAGACAGGTCTAAGCATCAGCTTTGGGTGAGTCCCAGCCCCGACACAGCCAGTGCATGAGGCTTTGGGAAGGGGACGGAGCACTGGGACTCCAGCTGGCACATCCCCTGTCACCTCCCAGGCTCTTCAGCTCAAACACCCTCCAGCAAATCCACATGCATGTGCCCAGCAAGGAATAACATGCTCTGGACCTGGTGTGTTGTGTCCTGTGACTGTGCAGTGGGCCTTGGCCAACCCCAGGAGCTCCTGGGGAAGTTCCTCTCCTTGCTACCTGTGATAGGAAGAAGGTCTCCAGCCTCATGGTGTGAGCAAAGGGGTTGCTGCAGACCAGGCTGAGAAAACCAGCAAGCCCTATTTCCAGGCTTGCGCCGCTGACTCTTGGCAGACATGAAAGGAAGCTGAATCACCGTATTATAATTTCAAGCTCCATTAAAGAAACATGGGCATGGGGATAGCGGAGGGAAGGAGAGGGCAGGGAGGGATGAAGAGAAAATTGAACAGAGCAGAGTAGCACTTGAAGGGGAAAGAAACGTTGCTCATAGGCTCAGAAGGGGGAATTGCAAACAGAGATGAGATTAAAAGGGAACCCTTGAGACCATCTCTTTAAATACAGCAAGATTCACTTACTCCATGCTGAGCCAGGCTTGTTGAATGCTGGAGGCACGGTCCCCGCTGAGGTTTGCCAGCTGATCGAGTGGTGGAAACCTGTCTCTCCCCATATACCAGCAAGTTGCCCTCTTCCACCTATGTTAGCTAGGAAGTCCCATTGCTAATAAATTTACTGCTGAGTGAGCCTAGTGGGGAAGCTTTTTACTTGACTACCCTTCAGCACTGAGCATTTTAAATGATCTTTTATCCAGGGGCATACAGTCACAGCAGACTTAGTACCGTGTGTCTGAGAGCGCAGCATGGGGGTAGCTGGGTGGAGCTTCTCTTGTGTAGGGAGGGCTGTGTTCACTTGCTGGCCCTAAAGGTAGGGAGGAGACCTACAGGTGGAAGAGGAAAAAGAGAGTCTTGAGAGCACTGCCCATGGCAGCTGATCATGGAAGAAGTTACCCCCTCTCAGAGCCGGGGACAGAGTGCATGGGGCAGCTTTGGTGCAGAGGGAAGCAAAATGTCCAACCCCATTAGCTAGATCCTGACCACTTCAGTTTGCTCAGGGGCAGCTGCAAGGACGTTCACATTGCAAGTGTTGGTCTGACTGTGACCTGGAACCAGTCTGGAAAGTCTTTGCTAGGTTCAGCCCCTTATCTCCCATAGGTATAATTTCAGCAGATTTTTTAACAGCTCACAAGGGTTGGCCAGGCTCAGGGTTTGGGTGGGAGGCAGATGCTGAATTGCTTGTTGCTGCAGTTGTCCCACAGGGGCTACAGGTTTCTTTCGTCTGCTCTGCACCCAGCTGAGGTCCCGTCTGCTGTGAGGAGTGGCAGTGCTGCTGACTAAATGAAGGCTTTAATGGCGTACAGCTGGAGAAATGATGACCCAAATGAGACCTGGTCACCAGAGATGCTCTTGTTGGTGTTTGAAGCATAGTGGTGTTCAGTCTGATGTCCTAGTCAGATTTAATGTGTGTAATGACATTCACGTTACACCAGATCTCCTCACCCCATTCAGCTGTGATTTCAGCTCTTATCCCTCCATCCCATACCTTGAATTTTTATGGCCTCACAATTGAAAGAGACTGAATTCCTTGGGACAGTGACCTGTTTCCATTTGCTCTGACAAATGCTAATAGGGCTGAATAAATAGCAAAAAGTGGTCATAATGCAACAAGGCAATCATTACTGCATTTCTTAAGCTGTTGCCTGGCGCTGCTATGTGCCGTTAGCTATCTGCCACATTATGCCTTAGGAGCTCCTGGGTCTTTGGGGTGTTTGCTTTGTGGAAATGAGAACAACTGTCGAGCTCTTCTGGCTTCGTTTTTGTCCGTACAGCCCACGTGGAGGCTTGGGAGATGGGCAGCAGCCAAGGCAGACCACGCTCTCTCCACGTTCTTCTCCTTCCCCACGGCCATGCTGAGAGCCAAGCAGTTTGGCCGGGAACCCACGGGCTGACCTGCAAGAGAAGAGCTGTTCCCCACCAGCCATGCTCACCACCTTCCTTCTGCGGTGCCAGGGCAGAGAGGTGCTGCCAACCCGAGCACGAGTGCAGCTCTTCTTTGGGTTTGGGGATCCTGGCAGACTTTATGAGGTGTCTCCTTGGTTTCTGGACTGCCTTTTAATCCTGGGCATGGTGAGGGAACAGCCAGGATCTTCTGTTAATCAGAAATAAAAGCACTCCTGCTTGGCCTCTAAGGCTGGTGGATCTCAGGAGGTGCCATGTTGAGAAGTGGAAATGTTAAGGCAGTAGGAAAGACTAAAACCCACTGGGCTAGAAACTCTTTTGCATTCATAGCAGCGCTTTTCCAAGGCAGTTTAAGCACACACCTTGTTCCCAGCTGCGAGTCTCCAGCTCAATATTCCCTGCACCCAGGACAACTGTGTCCTAATCCTAACAGAGGCCCCAGGGCACTGTTGTAATGCAAATAATGATAAATAACAGTAATAATAAAACACCACCAGCACTTGTGCCAGCTCCCTAGCAATCCCAAACCAGCCATAGCAAGTTTCATGTCACCCAGGTTATGTAAAGGAGCGTGAGCATTAAGACTGGAGCTGCCAGGGAGGCGACCAATTAGCCGGCGTAGCTGCCTCCTGCAGGCAGTAAATCTGCGGGCGTGCGGGTCGCTGCCGAGGCCGGCGTGCCTTCGGGCAAAGGGCTCGCCGCGCTGGCTCCCAGGGCTGCTCTGCAGGTGCCGGGTCGTAACTCAGCCCACGCTAGGGACCATGCGTGGATGGATGGCCCTGTGCCGCCACGGTGGAGAGGAGCCTGGGGAGAGCCTGGGGGGGAACGTGCCTCCCGGTGGTACCTGCACATAGGCAGAAGCATGCAGTGTAATTAAGACACCTGTGATGAAGCACCTGTTCAAAGAGCAGTAGTGCACGCTGATGTCATTTAAAATTACTCCAGATTAAAATCTTCTATTCCTGTTTTTTTTGACAGGCAGCTCTTCACGAGGGATGTGAAGGGGGCTGCTGATATACAGCCAGGGCTGGCAGCGGTGGCTGGGTGGGCGTGGGAGAATCGAGGGGGCCTCTCTGGTGCTAATGTGAAGGCTGGAGTCAGCATGCAGCCTGGCACAGGAGCTGTGGGTGCTGTGACCCACGCTGGCCACCCGGGCTCTCCTTGGCCTTTGGCCAAGCACTCCTACCACACCGTGGTCTCTCTCGTTGGGCTGGTTGCATTTGCAGAAGGAAGCTTAGCGCAGCACCTGGTTGAGGTTGGAGGTGATGGTAGTGTCACGTGTGGAGAGCCACCTCCCAGGTATATTCCAGGAGTTTATGACTGTCAGTGGAAATATCCCACTGTGCTGCCTTTTCTTCCCTGGAGTCCCAGATCCTGATCCTGTGCTCTTCAGACCCCATCTTTTATACTGAGCTGATGAGTATACGGAGGTTGGTGTTTTTATTTGGTAGCATTTTTATATTCTACTTATCTCTGTTGCTTTTAGCCGTTGCTCTGGCTTGGCTGTCAAGCATAAAGTAATAAGAAATTGTGCTTTGGAGTCTGAGTGCCTCCTTGAGAGAAAGGGGTAGATTAAGAGAAACTAGTATCCTAAAATTTTGCCCTTTGGCCACTGAAATCTACTCTTACAGCTTTAGGCAAGTTCAGCCTTCTTCCATCTATTCAGTATAGAGCAGCAGAAGACCACAGAAGGGAGCAGACAGGTGGAGGCAATTATTAATAATCAGGCTTCTTGCTTGCAGTTTGTTATAGCCCTACTTAAAAGAACATGCAAATGGGCATACTGGGATCCACTAAACCAGCATCCTGCATTAGCTGTGGTGTACTGTCAAGGGCTAATACGAAATGCTTGGGGAAGGAGCATAGGGAGAGGGCAAAAACAGACTGATGTGTCCTCAGCTAAACCTTCCCATCTTTGGGCAATAACCAGTTCAAAGGCTTCCTGAGCAAATGGATGTGCCTAGATGCTCTACTGGAATAGCTACACATAGGTTCAGCTTCCATGAATTTGTCTAGCACCTTTGAGCCCATTCGTATTTCAGAACAAGAAACTGGATTATTTCTGCAAGGTACTATAAAATCAAAACCTGAGAAGAAGTTTCCTGCCATGGAGTGCCTACATAGTATATGGGAGAAGTAAGAGAGGACTCCAGGCAGAGGAGGAAGAAGTGCAAGAAGGCAAGAGGACTGTGCTGGTCAGCATGATATGTGGTAGCCTCAGCACAGCAGCAGCCTGGGGCTTGTGAAGTATTTTGCAGTCCTCAGGTGTGCTATAGTAGGGATTTAGAGGAGAAGGAGGAGGCAATTTTTCAGATGTTTATGGGAAGTCTTCTCCAGTGTGAGGGACAACAAGGCAGAAAGCACCAGTAAGCGTGTCTGAAAATATGACACACGAGCTGATGGAGGTAGGAGTTGGTATCTCTCTGGTGAAAGAGATGAGACGTAGGAGCAGAGGAGGTGTAGATTCCCTCTATCTCAGATATTCGGGGGAGAGGTTTTTGGAAACTGTGTGGGTGTGAGTGTCTCTCCACTCTGGAAAAGAGTCAAGTGCTTTGGGGACTGGGTAGGAGAGAACTAGAAAACCAAACTGCATCTCCTTCCACCACCACCATCACCCAAAATCATCACATCGAGGCCTCCCAGCAAAGGGAAGTGGGCTTCTGCTGTATTTTATTGTACGTGATTAAACGGGACCCTTTAAGTCTGAAATCAGGATGAGGTGTGAAACTCATTCAAATAACTGGCAAAGGAGGTATCGCGCATGTGGGCTCGAGAACAACTTGCCAGGGCCAAGGCGCTGGGGTGGCACAGCGCCAGGTTAAGGCTGGGTGGCTGGGCAGGCAGGGAGACATGTGAGCCAGGATGCCCCTGCTGAGACTCGGCTGACACCCGTTATGGGTGGGAAGAGCATGTGCCTGGGAGGGGTTTGTTCTGACTCACCCCCAGCTGCTCAGCTGTGGCCTCTTTTGTGGTCCTCTCTTGCTCCCAGGCTGGGGATTTCATTCCTGGGACCTGCCCATCAGTACCATCAGAAACCATAATGTAGTGTGATTGGTAAAATGTATCTCAGCCATCTTCCCATTCAAATGAAGAAAACACATGAAGACACAAACAAACTATATATAGAGATCTGCTGTTACCAAGATGTCTGGAAACAAGGTGCGCCCCGTGCACACCCTTGCACCAAGTGTGGTAATTGAGACGGGGAGGGCTGCGTCTATTAGAGGCAGCAAGGTGAAGGCTTTTAAGTCTCCTCTTTGACTGGGTTTCCTCCCTAGGGGCAGCCCCACTTTGCGTGCTCGGCTCCACCACAGGCTGAGGTGTAGCTGTGTGCCTTTAGGATAAAGGTAAGAGAAGACTATCAGCCCCCGGGACAGTTCGGTGTGGTTGCCCGTAGGCTGCCTGGGCACCCACAGAGTGCATGCAGCAGAGACCCTGGGTCACTTCTTTCCCTATGGTCCCTGTTTCCTAACAGTATTATTTAATTTTCCCCAGGGGCTAAAGTCCCTCTACTTATAAATAGGTGAGCCTTGCAAGGAATGTGAGTACTCAAAATACACATTTTATAACACCATTCCCAGAATTTTTGTTCTCTTACTTACCCTGGCCAAGTCTCGTGGTTTAACCCCAGCCAGCAACTAAGCACCACGCAGCCGCTCACTCACTCGTCCCCCACCCAGTGGGATGGGGGAGAAAACCAGGAAAAGAAGCAAAACCCGCGGGTTGAGATAAGAACAGAAAAGAAGAAACTAACAATGATAACAATAACACTAATAAAATGACAACAGCAATAATGAAAGGATTGGAATGTACAAATGATGCGCAGTGCAATTGCTCACC
>JANHGO010000072.1:22446148-22481996 GCA_024606505.1 Aquila spilogaster
TCAGAGAGAGGAAATTATTCTCTTGCTTTGCACATCTGAGTGCAGTTTGGCTACAGTCAAATTAGCTGTTTCAGCCTGCACTGTCAGTTTGCTCTCATCTCGCTTTCCTCTTGTTGTATTATTAATAATAATAATAATAAGCTGAAGATGTCAGTAAAGACAGATCTGCATGGGGCAGGGCTGGAGCCAACATCTGCCTGCAAGTCACTGGCAGTGGTGCCCAAGTGTCCCTCACAGGGGCATGGATGGCTCTGAGGATAGCGGGGAGCTCTGCCATACTGCCTGCAGCCGCGTGAAAGGCAGGGCTGCCGGATCCCAGCTTGTTCATCCACTTCGTGCTCCCTGCCTGCCTCCCTCTTTGCCCTTACACAGCTGCACTTAGTAATGAGGCTGGCAGCATCAGAAAGTCACCAGAAGTAGCTCAGCCGCCTCCGTTGGTTCACAGGGAGAACGACTTTGTAGCTGCTCTCAGTCAGTCCATTAATTGCACATAATAAGGCATTTAGTGACAGAAGGATGGTTGATGAGCCTTAGCTGAAATAACAAGGGCCTGCCAAGAGCTGCACTGCCTCTGTCGGGAAGGAGCGAGGAGGGTCCTAACACTGGTGCTCAGAGCTATGTGCAGTGGGAACCTGCTGGTCCCTCACTTGCATGGCACTTGGGTGGCCCAGCAGAGAGCAAGAAACATCCCTTTGACCCCTTGAGGCCTACAGCTGGGGCATATGCAGGCTGCAAAACCTAGGCTGCTGTCTGTTCAGCCAGCCGAGTGGCTGACACATTCCTCACCTGCCAGGAGGTCTGTGCGAGTTGGCAAGCAGTGCTTCTTTGTCTGCATGAGTACCTGGGAATGCTAACATTTCTCCAGGCTAGTTTACTGTTCTCCTTAGCAGCGGTTATTTTTTAACATTTCAGTCCTGAGCAGCGCTACTTCTTCTGGAGGGCCTGGATATCTCACAGAGGGATATAAATATTACCTCTGCATGGAGGAAAGGAGGCATGGCACAGGTGGCTGGCACAAGGGCACAGGAAATCTGCTGCTGGAGCCCAGGCCCTCCAGCCTCAGACCTGCTCCATCACGCAAGGCAGCAGTTTGCAGTCTACGGCTCCTACCTATTCTTGTCTTGTGCACACTCCCATATCCCTTGGAGGGTGCTGGTCCAGGGAGGGCACGTCAGCCTTGCTTTGCTGGTGTCCTTGCCTGTGTTAGCAGGGCATGAAGGAAGAGAGCAGGGGCTATGGATGTGCAGCAGGGGTGAAGTTCTGAGCAGCATCCTTCCTGCTGCTTGTGATTTTGCTCTGCTTGCCTGCATTCAGTAGCAGGAGCTGGGAAGCTCTCCCTCTCTTTCTCCCTGGACGCTCCAGCCTCTTTCTACTCACCTATTCTGGACAGCCTTGCTGTTTTAGGATTTTTGAGGTTTTGCTGTAAACTTTTCAAAACCTGGAGTCCTGAGGTGAACACCACTTACAAGAATAAGAAGCTCTGTAGCTGAAGCATACAAGCATTTGTTTCCCGCAGGGAAAAAAGTCTACAAACCACCAACAGTTGAAGTCCTGAGTAGACCCTAGAAAATCTCTGCTGGGTTGCACAGAAAAGTGTAACTTCAAGGGGCAAATAATTTTGGTTTCTCTCAAAACAAAGGGAGGCGAGAGGGAGTGTTGAATGTTGGTGGCTGGATTTTTGAGGGGGAGTTGAAACAGGAGCCAGCAAAATGGCCCTTCAGAGTGATAAAGTCAGATGAAGTTGCCTTTGCTGCAGAGTACAACAGGACTGAACTGGCAACAGGCAGATAGCTTCTGGCATGTGAGCAGGATGGTGAGGGATACTGGAGGCACTGTCGGTGACTAGGGTAAAAATCTTGGTCTGTATGACACAGATATGTGGACCAGGTTTCCCTGGTTGTGTGCTCACCTAGCTGTGGGCAGCTCTGGGTAGCTCCACCTGTTGTGGAGGCTTTGGTTTGGGTAGCAGCAATCCTGCTGGGCGCCTGGGCATGCACTCCCACAAAAGAGAGACCATGCATAACTATGAATCGTAGCCACAAGTGTACGAAAAGAAGAAAAACAGTATTCTGCCTTGAAAACAACTCTTAAATGAGTCTGCCATTCCTCCCCACCAGCAACACGGGCTGCTGAGCAAATAGTTGCCCACAGGTATGCACCGTGCTCTCCTGGCTCTCCCCCACCACTGCCCCTCCTGCATGCCATGTGCAGGAGATGCTGGATATGAGCACTGCTCCCTGAAGCTTCATCCACGATCCTTGCCACAGTGTGACAGGGCAGGGTGCTCTCACCTGCTGCTCTGCACTGCTGTGAAACTGGAGTTTAAAGGTAAGCCCAGCTAGAACAGCTCCTAATGCCTGTGTCCAGAGCACAGAGCTTCCTGCCATAAGGCTGCTCTCTATCTGACAGGTCTGTTACAGAGAGAACAGTGATGACTCAACAAGTGGCTCTTATATCATAGAGAATGCTGGACCTCTGTTGTTTGCTGCACTGGAACCAGTCAAGCTGCTGGAAATGTCATTACAAAGAGAGAAGACAGCAGCAAAGAGATGACAGCTCTGGTTTCAGCCAAGGGTCATGAAGAAGTGCATAAGCCTTGCTTCTGGTGGCTGTCTGGCCCTGGTGGCACCAACCCTCTCTTCTGGGCAGACCTTGAGGTGCCCCTGATAAGGTGGGAGCCAGACCCTGCTGACCAGAGCCTTCCTCGGGTTGCTTGTAGCATTGCCAGATTCAGAGTGTTGCAGCTGAGAATTTCCATGCCAAATGTCTGCCCAAGGCTAGGAGGTTTTTTTTTGTTCCTTTAAACAGAAGCTTCAGCTAAAATGGTTCATTTGTTCTTTGGAGCAAGACTAAGGGAAAGCATGTTAATAAAAACTATTGCTATGTTTGAGAACCACAGGCATCTCCAGCCCCAGTGGGAACCCTCTGCCTGCCCTGTACCTACCCCCAACACAAAATGATGGGGTGATGCCCAACCAGCCAGCTCTGCTGCTCTTCTTGTGTTTTGGATGGTGTGGTCCCCTTAGGAGGAGGATGGAGTTGATTGAGTGTATCAAGTGCTAAATAACAAACCTCATTATCTGTTTCAGTCTCAGCCCCGTTTCCCCTCTGCTTTATTTTCTGGGGCTGCAGCGAACATCAGATCATTAGTATCTGATGTGAACCCACATGCTGAAAGCATGAACTTGAGAGAACAGTCCCTGAAGAGAATATTGACCCTTTCTTCAGGGAGTCTGCTGGCCAGAGTGCAAAAGATAAGAGATACAACCTTGGTTTCTGGATAGTAAGGTTAAAATGATGCTATATGTGGGCTTATCAGTGAGACCCATCCAGCCCAGGCACAAAATTGTGGGGGAAACCAGCAGGGAGAAGGTCTGCTAGCAAACCTGAGTCTTTCTTTCCTCCCCAGTATCAGTACTCCTCTACTTAGTATTAGGAATTCTAGCTATTTGTTTCTGGCTGTCAGACCCTCACTTCTGGGCTGTCGTCTTTTGTTTGTTTTTGGTTGCCAGGCTCCTAAAAGTGACCTATTCCCTCCTGTGTGTTTTGGTATTCTACTGTATAGGCAATGCTCTCCCCTCTATCTCCAAAAAAACTGCATCAGCACACCCCTGTATGTCTGTTCTAGGGCTGTTTACCAACTCCTTTCTATCTGGCTTCCCCCATGTGCACTAATCCTCAGCTTTGTTGGCCTTACTGTTAATTTTCCACTATAAAACGCTTTCTGTGAAGTCCAGATTGATGAGATGTACTGTCTTGCCTCTGTCTAAAAAAGCACTTCACCAGGCAGTTACACAGGTGCACAGCATGACTCCCCTGCTGGGAAGCACAACTTGTGTCTGAATTTTACTTATCTTTCTCTTCTTTGTAAGCTTTCCCTTAACACGGGGTATGCAATCTTTTAGCATTTCCATGCTGCCCATGTGCCTATTGCACTGTTCTCTAGCCATCTAGTGCTACACCTCGTCCTCTCCATCTTGCCTGGTCTCTGAGGATGCTCTGCTGCCAGTCCCTGTCTCCTTCTGCCAGCTCTCTGGGTGTTGCTGTGCAGCCTGCCTTCGGGTCCCTTCACCCAGCTGAGCACAGCAGCCTTTTGGTCCCACCTGGGAGCTGAAAGGTCCCTTACAAGTCCTTGTTCCTACCACTTTTTCTTCTTGTGTGCCTCATCCTCACTGTGGACTCAAGACAGCATTTCCTCCCTCAAAGGAGAGAAGTCATCTCTGAGTTCTTGATAAACAAAAACACTGAGTGCTTTGCGGTCTGCCAGAGAGGTGTGGGGTTTTTTCCCCCTTGAGCACTGAGATCATTTGGCTCCCCTCTACGCCCTGATCTTCCAGCAGGCTTTGCAGGGTGTTGCCACAGCTGTAGAGGCAGTGAGCTGGGAGGGATTTGTCTTGCTCGCTTGCATCAAAGGTGTATATGACACTCTTACTCATTATTCCCAGAGCGTATGTCCCAGAATTGCATTATTGCTCTCTTGCTGCAGCTTTCTGCTGTTAGTTCATATTGAATAGCCAGTTTGTCACAATCTCCAAAATCCCTCTCAGAGGCTCTGCTTTCCAGACATGGCACCCTAGGAGGTCTGCCTGGCATTCCTTACTCCAGGAATAACTTGCTGCGGTAAAATGACATTTGTTTAAACAGGCTTTGCTCGCTAAGCAGTAGAATGCTTTGCGTGGTTGCCCTGTGCTCCTCATTATTCATCACTTTGAATCTTTTTGTCATTTATGCACTGCACCAGCCCTGAGATTTGCATTTGCTTCTCTGCGATGAAAACGTTGGGAAGTGGCAGGCCTCAAGCAGCTCCCTGAAGAACCCTGCTAGAAATACTGCCATTTGAAGATGATTCACCACTGGCAATTACTTGTTGAGAACTGTCAGCCGGTGCTTAATCTGGTTAACGTGGGGTTTATTGATATTATGTAGTGCTAATTTTTTAATCAGAATGTTGTACGGTCTGATGTCAAACGCCTTACAACAGTCCTCCCTGAAGCTGGCTTAGAGTCAGCCTTAGAGTCAGGAGGTAGGTTTGACACCTGCCATGGAGATGTCTCATCCCACCCCAGACAGCCAACAAAACTAACAGAGCCAATTGTTAAATATACTCCTGTCCTATGATGTGCCACCATTTGAGACTCACCGTGAAACTCTCGGGAGCTTCATTTCTGTCTTGCTGGGCCCATTGCAGCCTCACTCGGTGTGTGCAGAAGATGGTGGGTGATGTTCTCAGTGATGTCCCTTCCTCTCTGCAGCACCATCATCCTCGCCACAACGATTCACTCGGTGTAAGTCAGCTGGTAATCACACCCAGTGATAAATAGTGAGAGACAGGAGTTCGGCACAAACAAATGAGCCTCAACTAACCTCATTTACTTCTTTTGACAGGATAACAAGCTTAGAGGATAAATTCTCCCCTGCCAGAATTTGTTTCTCTGCTGCCAGACACCTCAGCAATTAGCACAGGCCCATCCTTCCTCTTTGTGAACTTTCAGGATGCTTCATGCAGAGGCAGGTTCAGACCACCCTCTCTGAGTTTTGGCGTTTTTTGTGAGCTGGTATAATCATTCCCTATCCTCCCACTGTATTCTCTGTTAGGACAAGGTGTGGATTCTGAGCTGGGGGGCTGTGCTCAGGATGGGAGGCAGTTGCCTGACCTTCACTGCAGACAGGCTGCAGCACTGGAGGAGGTCAGGCATATGTGCTCTTCACAGGGTGGCAATCAGCTGCCATCTCCTTATGGCCCTTGGTGGTGCCTGTCCAAGGATGCTCTATCCCACAGCTCTGGCCACAACTTTTGGCCACATGTTCCTGCAGTGGCTCATCCAGGGAAGCAGGTCCCTGCAACCCCCTTCAGGGGCAGTGTCACCAGGCAAACTTAGAGCCAAAATAGCTGGGCTCAAATCTCACCAGCTTACCAGTGGTGTTAGACCTCAGCTGCAGCCAGCCAGATGGTCAGAGCTGTAGCCAAGGTGAGTTTTGTCAGAGCAGGGTGAGGCAGCTGTGTGGTGTACAGACATAGGACTGTGTTTCTGCTCCTGGGAGCTGCCTGCAAAGATCAAGCATGGGAAAGTCCTTTGTGGCCAGCTGAAATGCCAAATGCTGTCTCAGCGGGGGAAGCATCTTGGGTTTCACTGGGAAGCCCAGGAGGGCTCTGAGGCGATGCAGAGCCTGAACAGCATGGAGCTTTCATCTGTCCCAAACCCTACAGCAGACCTGGTGCCTGCCAAGCCATCAGGCCCAGCTAGAAGGAGACTTCTGCTTCTGAAGCCTTGCAGGTTATGTGAAGCACTGCTCCTGGGGAGCCTTGCAGCCCTTGTGAGTAAACTAGTAAGACAATGTTGTTGCTAGGGATCTTCACCCCACTCTCAGAATAGCCCATTTTCACAAAACCTTTGTTCAAACCACAGCCTGGACCTGCACCTTCCATCTTCTCTTTAGTAAAAACGCCATGTAAGTAGGCTTATTTCAATAATTTAAGTGCTTTTCTTCACACATTGTCATTGTGTAGTGTTCTCCCTGAACATAGTTGTGTGTGGCATTAAATTATGCCCTTTCTCAATTTCTTCCAGTTGGACAAAAGGATTTGAAAGGTGAAAACAGCACTTATGAGGAAACAAAGCTCTGCTGGCATTAGGTTTTAGTACCAGGTTGGATTTACCCATGGTCTGTTCTGAGGCTTTATTAGGGGTCAGGTTTGAAACTCCCTGCACTGCAAAGGCTTTCTGGGACTCCTGGGGAAGAAGTAGTCCCTGTGTGCAGAGAAAATAGCTTGTCATTTTGATGTGAGCTGACCGACTGCTTGCCTTGCGCTGTCTGCTTTTCTTTAACCAGAAGTGCTGAACATGTACAATTCTCACTGACTCCTTTGTGAGCAAGCTGTGGTTTTGACGGGTTAGTTGCACAGTTTGGGGGATTTTTATCACATTTAATGTCATCTGAAAAATGGCAGAATAAAATACAGTTCAGCCTTGGCTCTGTCTGCATATTGGCACTTCTACTGCGATCCCAGCGTGCTAGATGAACGGTGTCACAGTGTCTTTCCTTGTAAGAAAGAACTCATTGGGTGTAACTCTGATGAAAAACTAGATCGATCTGCCCCTTTAGTTTGTGTTTGCTCTGAAGTTTTGGACTTGTCCTGAATACGGGATTCAAAACAAAGCCTGAGAGACTGAAAACCTGTATGGACTGCGAATAGGCTTGTGTGAGCCCTGCCAAGTAATAAGGCAGCTCCTCCTGGCTCTAAGAACTGAACTTTCCTCCCCAGCGATGCTCGGATGTGATGGGAAGGTGCTGCTTTTGTGAAATGCTCAGTCCTGCAGCTCCTTGTTCAGTGGAGGCTCTCAAAAAGCCGTGTTTTTCTTTTCCCTGGTGGGATGGGAGGCAAGGCAACTCAACAACTTGCTTGAGAAAATATCGTTACCATTCAGCACATCACTTATCAAATGTTTAAGTAAAAGATGTCAGGTCCACTGTTGGGTAGTAGGTATCGGGATTTCCCATATCTCAGCTTGAATTCTGGCTCTACAAACACAATCTGGTTTCCCAAAGCTTTTTCCTGCTGTGTGTTTGCCTCAGGCTTAGATGGGTCACCAGGGCTTTGGATTGCAAAAATCAGATCGGATGCTCCTATCTTTGTTTTCAAAAACAGAGACAAACTTTGCCCTTTGCAGTGCCTGCAGGGCAGCAAGTAATGAATGTTTATGGCAATATTGGTTAGCTCTGATATCAACCTGCCTGACCTTGCTGGAGAGAATCCCTTCTGCCCTTGCATGACAGAAGCGAGTCTCCATCTCTGTGGCTGCAAGTCACCTGCCTTCAAGGCCTTCTGCAGCAGAGGGTATGGGGAGGTGGTGCAGAGGGGAGACTTTTCCCTGCTTCCTGCTCCAAGATAGGGAGGCACAGCTCTGGCAGGCTTGCTGGCTGCTCACATGGTGTTAGGAGAATAGGTTTGGCAGTCTACAGATCATCAGCCATGCAAAACTACCTTAAACAAGGTAAATTTCCTTGTACAGTTGCAAAGATGCTGGGCTCAATGTCGCTGTAACTGTGCTGCTAGCCAAGATACCTGCTTACGGATGTGCTCCTAGCTGCTGCCTATCTTGTTGCTTCATGTGTTGCTCAGATTAATGCTGCCTGTCTCCTGGTTTCTGCCATAGAATCATAGAATGGCCTGGGTTGGAAGGGACCTTAAAGCCCACTCAGTTCAAATCCTCCTGCTGTGGGCAGGGTTGCCAGCCACTAGATCACACTGCCCTGCTGACCATTCTCCAACAAAGACCCTCTTCTCAGCCCTGCAAGCAGGGAACTCAAGACTTCTGGGCACAAGCTCTCATCCTTGTGTCTGAGGGACTGTGGAGAGCCCAGCTTCTGCCTCTATATCCATACCTAGGGCTTTTTCTGCAGGAGGAACAAGCAAAGCAATAGCTGATTGGCATGGGAAAGAGCACAGCACTTGCTGGGAGGAGAGAAATCCAGTGCGCACCTCCTGTTCATCTATCAAGGCAGAGCTGCCAATCCATTCCTTTTGCTACCTCTTTGCATCTTCCATTTTCTGCACTGAATGATGTGTTTGTGTTCACAGTATGGCTCCTTCAAAGAACCTCCATGTCATCAGAGGCTCTCTGGATGGAGAGGGGATACTGCCTGAAGCTGGGTTTCTTGTTCTGAGCTACTCCAGGTCTCCCTCCAGCAGGGAAGGTAGTGATGGTTTCAGAGACACTGAGTGTTCATTTTCTACTAGATCCCAAGACTTAATTGTAGCATTCCCTTCAGCTGCATTGCTTTCCCTGCCCACCTCCACAGGATAAAGTCGCATTGCACCGGCAGACATGGCAAGATCTGTGGCAACAGGCAGCAGAGCTGGTGACCTCTCCCATGGAGTCCCAAACACTGGGCTAACACAAAAGTGAATCAGATAATCAGAGCTGACACATGAACAAAATATTACCCTCCAAAAATCCTTCCCTTGTCATCTCCCTGCACATCTCGGTGCAGCACTGCCTGTGCGCAGCAGCCTCTGTGGCTGAGTACACTTCTGGTGTGGTTTGTCCTCCTCTGTTTTTCTTGTTTAGCCCTCCCTTACTGAATCTGATTGACTCTGAGGCCATTGATTATAAATAAGATCTTGGGGGCAGGTCTGACAGGCTTGTGCTGTTTTTCTGCAGCAGGCTTCAAGTTCTGGTTGGGAGCAATTGAGCATTACTGTTATATTAAATGATGGTCAGCAACAGGAATGCAGTGACCACTTAATATCCCAAATTGCTGCTTGTCAGTGGGCAGGGTTTGGCTTTTGGCCAGATCTCTGTGCTCCTGCAGGATGATTCATTACCTTGCTCTGGCAAATGTATTTTCATCTGTTAGTTTAAATCTGACTACTAGTACTCTGTGTGTTCCTCACAGCCGAGGAATTTCCTGTGCTTCATCCGTCTGTTTTCTTCCAATCCAGGCTAAAATCAATACACTTAAATAAATAAAACCACTGGGCTTGTGAGTACCTCCTGCTGTGTCAGCGACAGAAGTTAAGCTGAGTGACCAAAGATTAGTTAAGCCATTTTCTCCTCCTTTAAGTAAATTTACTGTCACTGAGGCATGCCAGACTTGCCTGAGAGATGGCATTTCTCTGCCTGACCACAGCAGGGAAAGTTTGCCAGCCAACAGATCCAAAGGACGGCCTCAGCTTCCAGTCAGAAGCAGATCCTTCTGTAGGAAAGGGTCCCCGTCCTCTCCATTTTCAACCCCTAGCCTTAAGGGTTTGGTTTGAACGTGGTTGGGACCAGTGCTCTGGGATGACTTTGCCAGTGGTACAGGCAGGGTTGGGAGGGGTGGCCAAGAGATGGACAGTCTGCATCTTGATAGACTTCTCCCATCCCTATGACCTCTGCCTCCCCCAGCTTGGGGCATTTAGTGCCCTTTATGAAATCACTCTGGGAGAAAGGAGTTGCTATCGTTTTTCCGGGAGTAGGAGAAGCTGAGTTTCTGATTTCCAGTTACTTGGAAAAGGGAAGAATTTCTGTGCCAACTTTCCCTTCCCTTAACAGGATGCCACGGGTCAGCTGAAACTAAGCTTGTCAGCAGAACATCCCTGTCATGGAGTTCAAGAAGATGGAGGCCATGGGGTGCAGCCCTGTCCTTAAGGCAATTCTCAGATGCTGCTTTTGCTTCTGCTCTTCCCAGTCGGCGTGCTTCTCAGATCTGCTCCTTTTGAGAGGGTTACACCATGTATAACAGAGGCTCTTTTCGCAGCTGCTATCCGTACTGAGGAGTGGTAGGAGGGCAGGAACATCCCCTGGTAGGGTTCATGCACAGTCAGTTCTTCTGGGGCAGGGGAAGAGGTGCAGACAGTGTGCCCTTGAGGTTTTCTCCCATCTCCCATGTGCCAGGAGCTACCTCCCCCCATGTTGCACTTTGCTCTAGAAGGCAAAAAGTGGGAGAGATTTGCTCCTTAGTTTTGTAAGAGAGAAACTGTTTCATGACAACATATTCCCCCTTTCCTTCTCTTGCTCTGTGGTCAGGTCTGGCTGCATGCTGTTCAGCAGGATCAAGTAGGATGCATTACGAGCCAATGATTTAGTACCAGCAGTGGCATGAAAGTGCAATGCCTTGTCTCCCACCTTGCCAACAGTGGCTGGGTTCCAGTGATGGAAATGGTGTGGTGCACAGTGTCAGGCTCTTGGTACAGAAGCGAGGTGGATGCCACGTGGCAGCCGTGATCCTGCAACATGGCACTGGGAGGTGGCTGTGATTTCTAGAGCCGCCGTGCCACTGGGCTGGGATGTCCTCAGGTACCTGCGGTGGTGATGGCCTTGACACCATGCAGGGAGCCCCACAGTTTTTGGCAGGCCTGCCCCAGGACCTCCTCTGAAGGTGAGTAAGGATATCACAAGCTGTGCCCCAAGCTGGGGATGCAACCGAGCGGAAAGGAAACCGGCTCTGTTTACACACAGATACCTGTGCAGCCAGCAGCGTTAGTGAGAGAAAACAGAAAAGGACATGACAGTTACAGTGGGTTTTCATTAAATATTAAATGGAGTGAAGTTTTTCCAGAGTGTGCCTGGGCTGCTTTCAATTGTCTGTCTGACGGCAACAAGGAGAAGTCAAGTGGATGAAACCAGGCCTGGAGGTGCAGGGCTACCTGCTCAGGAGCTGCAGCCATGAGGATCAGCTCCTACTGGACTGCCTGCAGCTCCAGCGTGCCTTACCCAGAGCAGGGGCTGCAGGACAGCAAGGTGAGGGTAAGGGCAGCTCCCTTCAGCAGCAGTGCCAGGTTGCACGGCAGTGTGCTCCTGGTCCCCTCCTGTCTCACTGCTGCCCTGCACCACCCAGCCCCATGTCTCCTTGTGCGGGAGCTTAGAGGGGCAGTAAGAGGAGTCTTCAAATGCAGCTTGGGTTAATAAGTTAAAATACAGAGCCTTAATCCCTGCCGCTAAATCGGAATGTAATTCAGCTTATAACTGCGGCCCAATCCATGTGAATTACAATCACTTTAAATACAGCCAGGGCCAACCGGGGTTTAGCATTCTCCTGAGGGATCCTAAAAGCGGAAAGTGGGGCGAGTGCTGTGCGGGTACCCTGCCATCTCAGGGAGCTGCGGCAGCATGGGTAGGCCGTTCTGGGCACCCCAGGAAGGGCACCCCTGGGTGAGAGCCTGGGCAAGGGGGAGTGTGACTCAAGCTTATCTGCCCAGGAGGGGGGCGGAGGCTGCCGGCAAGCCCACAATGCTTTTATCTTTAATTTAGGATGTTTATCTCAAGAGATTCTTCAAGCTTTAAAACAAACGTAAGGAGATCTGTGTTTGGCGGCATCTGGCCTCTGAAAGCAGGCACGCACGGCTGGTGGTGAGGGCTCCTGCTCCGCATCCTTCCTTCCCTTTTTACCTACTTGGGGATGAACCTTGCTCTTCTTGTCTGCCCCAAGGAGTCAGTAGGGTTTTGTCCCAGCTTCGACCAACAGTGGGCACCTCAAGTGGTCCAACTGGTGTTTAGGAAGATCTCTTACAGCACTGTTACATTATTCATTCCTGGCTTTTGCAGCGTTGCTGCAGAGCCCCTGAGGGGAAGGAACAACAGCTCGTCTTCTTGTGCCGCTCCAGCCTGGGAAAGCAGGGCTCTGGGAGCCTGCATAGAGCAGCCAAGGTCTGCAGACACCACTGACCCACAGGCCTTCCCTTGAGCAGTGTCTGCAAGCATGTCGATTCAAAGGCTCTGCAGAAATTGAGGGTCTTGATGGATGCTTTTCCAACCACTGAGCTGGAAAGTCCCTGTGGGATCAAAGCTTTACTTTTGTGGGCTGCCAGGCACGGACATGAAGTTCAAAGAGTCTGAACTACTAGACTGGTGAAGAGGAGTTAGAAAATAAGACCTTCTTCCCAGAACTGTGACTATATTTGGACCTTTCCAGGGAGATTCTGTCAGTTTTTCATGTCACTCTTTGTAGTGGTGTCCTTGTATTTCATCTTCCTATGGTGAATGGCTAGTGTTGTGTTAATACTGTGCTAAAAAGAGAAATCATGGTAGTTTTTGAAAGCCTGGCATCTAAAGTGCCTGGTGCATGGGGCTGGACAGCTCATGAGATTTCTGTGGGTGTTAGGAGGGAATGAAAATGAGCTGGGTTCTTGGGTGCTTTCCCAACCTCTGCTAGCCAGTTTTCTATGTTTAGATATGGTTTACTTGGCAGCGCTGGCAGAGCTGGGAGGAGGGCAGAGGGTTTTTAGGCAGCGGCAAAGCACAACAAGCGTATCATATACTGGATGCAAAAGCGAAAGCTGCAGAAGCATAGAGATATCACAATGGGCACATGGACACCAGAGAGAGAAGTGGTGGGCATATGGATAGTGGAGTGGAGACACACAGCAGTGGGAGAGGGACCGAAGTGCAGCTGTGTAGAGCAGGGCTGCAATGTCCACGCTCTAGAAAGCAAGGGAGTGTGAGATGTCCTCAGCCACCTGCCTGACTGTATCTCTTAGCACAGATGCATTCCCATTTAGGGAAACAAAGACCCAAGATAAGCTTCCTCCCAGGCACTAAGATTTTGGGGTCCTGGACCAAACACACTTGCTGGAGCAACTCTAGCCCTAAGCTAGAGGAAGGTCAACTTTCCAGCTCCCCAGACAAGCTGAGTGCATGGCCTGGGACTGCATTGCTCTCAGCTCCTTGCAGAAACCAGATGAGGATCTCTTTCCAGGCAGCTGGATTGGTGTGGCCTCACAGCTGTTCCATAACACACTCCCTGTGTCCTCCAAAATTCCCATGTGCATCACAACCCTGTCCCCTCTCAACAGCAGAACAGGCGTTAACCAGACTTACACCTACACGCAGCTAGTCATCACAATATTTGGAATTTTTGTGTGGCTGTACAAACACACATTTAGTTTCCCTCATGGTCACAGAGAGTGTTGTCAGTGGTGCCCCTCCCTTCTTCTGCTGGTCTGACTGCTCTTGCGTGCCATGCAAGCAATAGTGTCAAATGAGAGAGATGCTCACCCAGATGATGCTGCTTCAATTACCAGTGTGAGGGGTGTCACAACGCGTGCCACCAGGGCTGCCCATTCCTTACGCACCACAAACCTGCAAGAATGGTCTCATCTCTCTAAGGCTGAGCCACAAAATTTGCTTTGAAACAGGGCTGTTTGCAGGATCTCATGCTACAGGAAGAAGCTGAGCCACCCGTGATTGGCTTTGTCTCACAATGTTCCTGTTCTTGCACTGGTCCCACGAGCAGGGATCTGTCCATGGCAAGCAGAGCAGCAGGTAGGACCTAGCCCCAGATGGCAGCTGATCTGTGCAGCCATCTGCCATGCTGCTCTCTGCAGGGCGCGGTGATAGCTCAGGGCAGAGGGATGCCACCTCTGTGCTGGTACCATGGCACACACTGGGTAACTTGGACTGAGCACGCACGCATCCCACAACATGAGTCGGCTGCTCTGCAGGGGCCCATGGTAATTAGGTGCATTTTGTTTGTTTGTTTAAATAGGTTGCTTTGCTACATTGCTCGCTCTGAAGTCTCTCCTTCCTTGCAGATTTCCTCTCTGGGGAAATGTTAAAGGGCACAGTCTCCACCAGGAGGCTGCCCAGCCCCACCAGCAGCAAGGCTCACAGGTGGGCATCAGGCAGACTGGTGTTGGAGAGCACGTGGTACGGCATCCCTGCTGTAATATGGGGAATTATCCTTTATCCTGTGGGCTGTGATGCACAAGCGGGTAATGACAAAATAAGGCTTTCAAGTGATTCTATCAGGGAATTGCAACATCTGTTCCATCCCTCATGCAGGCTGCAATATGGGAAGAACTGAGCAATTCCATGTGAATTGCTGGCCCCAGCTGCAGTTTCTCATGTGCTGGTGGAGCCATGAGAGCCACCATGAAGGCTCCAGGGAGGACATCCTGAGAAGGATTAGGTCAGAGACAGCAGGACCACTGCTTTCTTTCCAGTGGTGTCTTAGTTTCAGCTGTTTTCTTCACAGTGTCTGGTATGATGCTATGTTTTGGTTCTAGGAGAAAAACAATGTTGATAACACACCAATGTTTATAGCTGCTGCTTAGCAGTGTTGTACAGAGCCAAGGCCATTTGCAGTGAAGGGCCCAAGGAGCTGGGAGGGAACAGAATTAGGACAGCTGACTTAAACTGGCTAAAGGGATATTCCATACCATATGACATCATGTGGAAGGTGTTTTGAAGGGAGCGGGAGTTCATCTCACTCTCCTCTGCTGCTCGGGGAGCTAGCTGGGCATTGGTTAGTGGGGCGGTAAGCAATTGCTTGTGCATCACTTGTTATATACATTCATATAGATAGATAGATAGGTAGTTACAACTATTATTCTTTTCCTTTTCTCTATCTGAGTACATAGTTTTATCTCAACCCATGAGTTCTACCTTTTTTTTTCCTGACTGTCTGCTGCATTCCACTGGGAAGTGCCCCCAGCAAACAACTGTGTGGTGCTCAGCCACCTGCCGGGTTAAACCACAACAAGTGAAGAGACTGGAGCAAAGCGCAAAGCCAGGGCAGGCTGAATTCCTCACGACCAGAGAGCTCTCATCAGCCAACACACTGCTCCCTGCTGATGCCAAGACATAGGTAGCTCCAGGGCTGGCGCAGGATTGGCTTTGCTCTCGTCTGCTCAGGATGAACCTCTCTTAGCTCAGTCACTTCTTAGCACTGAGATACCTTTTGAGAATAACAAATAACCAAAATGCTTTGTCAGCATGGAAGCCCATCACGCCAGCAGAGGCTGTGTTTGAATTACAGAAGCAGTGCCGTTTTTGCTGAGGAACTCCCCCAGAGACAAGCAGCTCCTGCATTATTAACAACGGTGCTGATGAATCCCCGCTAATGAGACGTGCTCGCTCAGCCAGCCAGCAAAGTGGCCGTGGCCCCACTGCTCGTGGCCCACGTTGCACAGTTGTGTTTGAGAGCAAGAGATGACTGCTCTGGGGAGCAATTGGCAATGCTCTGCGTACTATTTGGCTGCTTTCCCTAACATTTGATAACGTCCTGCCAGGCTTGAGCTAGGTAGGCATGGAAATCCCGCTTTTGTTCTCTGCTGGCTGTGAAAAGGGAAATACAGGGCTGCCTTCCCAATGATACAGACTTGTGACTAAAGAAAAGACCTGTTCCTTGGCGTGTACTCTGCTCTGCTCCAGAGAGCAATATGGGCTGCGCCCTCTAGTCTGCTTCTTAATGGCTCGACAGATTTCGCTGTTAGGAAAATCTTTGTCCAATTTCTTTAACTCAATTTCATCTCACTCCATTTATCAATTTTGCTTTTGGTTTCTGGATGCAATTACTTTCCCACTGTGGCCATTATACCTCCTGGAATACTTGCAGAATAGGATCTTATGCACTCTTAGCTGACATTTGGCTGGGAAAGACATCTTAAACTCTTTCAGTTTTTGCTAAGTCAAATCTCCTCAGAGCTTTCCTAGCAGGATAATGCTTTTCTGACAACATAGTGCATAGAATGGGACTTAGCAGCTTCTATGGATGCAGAAAGACTGCTCTTCCTCCAGTGCATCATATCATGTCTCTGCAGTCCAACACATCATTGCCCATTGTGCTAATGCATTTTCAAGCAGCATAATTTTCCCAGTTGTTCTACAACGCTAATTTGCTCTGCGTTACAGACACCGATGCTTTGCAGATGTCACAGATGATGTCAGCCTTCTGATGTCGTTGCTGTACGCAGAATGATTCTGTTAACCTCAGATGTGCTCATGCTCCAACTTACTGACTGCCATGGGCTTTCCCTGGTATGAACAGCATCGACCTCCAGGGTTCTCCTGAGCAAGCAGAGGACAAAGCAAAGCCTGCAGGAGCTGAGATGGCAGGTTATCACTGTACAGGAATAATTGGAGTAGCTCTTTTTAAAGCAGGATTTCTTGCAGATCTTATGAGTAATCTGCATAGTAAGCATATAGTCTGGACAATGAAGCAAGAGGGCACAAAAATTCCCGATAACTTACCCCTTGAAAATGACTGACAAAATGAAAAGGCTGAAGTTACCTCTCCTATACTTTTCATTTTTAGCGATGTGACAAGAGAAATTTAGGATGCTAAGATTGCTGCTGCAATCAGAGCCCAAAGGCTGAATTTTGCAGATGTCCCTCTGAGCTCACATAAAAGACCAAGAAGCCCTGACAAGCCATTGGAGCAGATCCTGAAGATGCCTGCAGCACTGGGGATCAAACCCTGTGGTGCTTAGGACTGAAACAGTGGGAGATGAGAGGGTTTACTTTGGCATCAAGGAAGGTAGAGATGAATCTTCAGAAAGGATTACACAAGAAGAGTAATAGCTGAGCGGGATATCTTCCACCTTACAGGCAAAAGTCTTATCTGCATGTGAAGTGGTGCAGCCTCAGGTAAAATGTTCCTAGTGTAGGACTTGAATAGATCAGAAGTGTAATAACTTAATGCAGAGATTGAGTTATTAGTGCTGAGAGTGCAAGAACAGCACTAAGCTATGCTCGATCCCACCATGCTGAGCACCTCCTGCCTGTGTACATCTCCAGAGCACCCCCAGGTTGGGCAGAGATGAGGTCCTGTGTACTGCAGACACAGCAACCCATGTTTGATGTTCTGAGGAGACAGGAAGTGTCTGGGGATGGGCAGGGAGGGTGGGAGAGTGTTGCCAAGAGCAGATCTCCTCCTTGCTTGCAGGCACCGTGCCTGCAGCACCAGCCTGCACTTCCAGCTAAGAATCCTCTGCGGAACAGAAATAGCCTCACTAAATGGTGGCAGCAGGTTACACTACCTAAATTTTGCAAAGCCTACTGATTACACATTAATCATCCTGAAAAAAAGGAATAGGTTGAAGCAGGACGAGACCTACTGCTGCACCCTGTAGCATCCCATCAGTCACCTCTGCTAGTGCCCTGGTTCTATAATCACTCTTCCCCACGTGCTGTGGCCATCCAACTAGGTTTTTGTGGAAAGCCCCACTAAATTCTTCTTAAAAAGAGACTTTCACTATGGGGAGAAGAGATGTGGGATCTGTTCCCAGCATGGCTGCTGACCATCGAGGTAACCTGGGCCACAGCCTTCACCTACAAGGTGTACTTCCTGCTACCCAACCAATGCCTTGCACAGTTCCCAGAGCAAGGACACTGCCTGCCCAGGGTCCCTGTCCCTCTGCCCTCTCCCCTTGTTTTGGATGCCCAGGAGCGGTGTGCAGGCGAGGGAGCCCCAGCTGCGCCTGTGGCCAAGGCCGGCCGGCCCGCTGCAGCAGGGCCGAGTGAAAGGGTTGAGCTCCTGTTTTCAATTAACGTTACTATTTCTGAAGGGAATATCTGCTGCACAGGGAGGTAACCCATGGCAACCATCTGCTAAACTGCAATTCGCACTGCCTGGGCTTATCGGGGAGGTGGAGTGCAGGCGAGACGGGGGCGATGCGGGGAGAGCTGCGCAAGTACTGGGAAAATGGCCCCCCTCCGTCCTCATCCCTTTCCATCTACCAGCAGCACACTGCCTGCTTGCACCTCAGCATCGCGTGCTGCTGGATAATTGATGGGCAGCAGCTCACCGTTGTCTCTTTGTTTGCTGTTTGCCTCTAAATAAAGTGTGTTTTGAGGATAGGGGTGAGCACCCATCTGGCTGTCGGCTGGCTCCAGCTTGCCAGCCAGGGGTCTGTGCTGCATGGGACGGGAGGATAGACAGACAGAAAGGAACATACAGGCATTCACATCATACAAATGTGCCCCCGTCCTGTCCTTCTGCTGCAGGTGATCTCAGGACAGCTGTAATTTTGGCCAGGGCCAACACATCATGAGTTAGAACCGAACTCGGGGGCTGATGAGAAAGACAAGGCCTGAAGTGCTGACGAGGCATTATAATAAGTAGCGAGCAGAAATAAGAAGCTACTTATATTTTAAATATAATATTAATTAATAAAGAAAAGTGTACTGTAGATACTAAAAGCCCTCAGATAACGAGGAGAAAAATCTCTTTCTCTTATAATTCAGGAGCTGCCAGAGCACGGTTCCCCAGCCCCAAATGACGGCAGCCCTATATGAAATGTGGGGATGAGACCACTCTTCAGTCACACAGGGACCAGCCCTGTCCCACAGCAAGAGGAGGGAGAGCTCTCAGAAAATAGATAACACGAGGATAAAAGGAAAAGGTCATTTTCAGACCACACCGCTCCATCACATCAACATTAATTCATGTTAGTCCGTTACTTTGGATGTAACTGAATGCCATGAAAAATGACTCTGAGATTCCCCGGCCCAACCTGGCAGTCCACTTCAGCAAAGCTATCTAATAGGTTTATTATAGTTTATTGAGCAGCAGTTCGCACAGAGTATATCAGAACAACTGCCCAAATGCTAAATGGCCTTAGGAGTGATGGCATTTTTGAAAGAATTATTGTGGCAGGATGGGTAACTCAGTGTCTAGGGCCCTATGCTACCTCCATCCCTGTCAGAAGAAATAATGGCCAAATTTCCTTCTGAGCCTCATGGCCCATTGGGCTAATGTGCAGGAGATCGTCTGTATGGCACAGACAGTACCTTCAGCTTCCCCCGCATGGATGAACTCTTGCAGCCACTTTTTACAAGCAAGTCGTTCTGAGCATCACAAGCTGTCCTCTCACCTCTCCTGCTGCACCCCAAAGGTAATTCCCTTCTCCTGGGCATCAGCCCTTGCAGGGAGATACAAAACTGGCTAACGGCAACACCACAGTCAGCTCTGGCTGGGAGAGACTTGGAAAACATCTTGTTCAACCTGAAGAAAGATCTCTGCTCCTTGTAACAAACTTGCAAATCAGCTTTACATTTTATTACCAGGCACAATTAATAGCAAGTTTAGTTTACTATAGCACCTTCCCCTGGAAAGTTAAGCATCTGATTGCAATATTTGGAAACAAGGTTAAGGAAAGAGAAGGCAGCAGAAAGCTTCAACATCTGCCTGCAAGCTTAACTCCATCCTGCCTGCCAGATCCTGCTTTCTTCTTAACAATCCACAAACCGAGGGTTTATCCTACCAAACGCTCTCCTTGACAGAGTGAGGTTTCAAGTAGCTGCCCCTCCTTTCCTTCCAGTTCATTATTTATGTTCCTAACTTTTCAGGAGAGTTGTAGAGTGAAGGGTATCGCTGGGGATTTTACAAGTACTCGTTTATTTTATGCTAATTTAGGGCTTTCTCTATAGAGTGGATTTGCTTTCAGCCACACAGCATTTGCAAGACTACTTATGGAGTACTTTCAAGCTTACTTGAAAACAGACAGCTCAGATGGGAAGGGGAGCGGTGCAACCTTTGCTTCTATCCCTCTTCAGAATCAGTCATGAGAACGGCACTCAAAGCTTCCATTGCAGCATATTCCACATTACTCAGTGTGTGAGTTCTTCAGCATTCTATAGACATTTCTCTGTTGGATCCTCTCTTCCTCTTCCAAATGACTTAAAATGTGCTCTCTCACCTGATTTCATGCATAAAGATCCCATACTTCTTTCTCATTACAGGCCCCTCCCCCTATAATTTATGCACAATATTCTGATATCTGTAACTTGAGTTACCCTATGGTGCTCCCACAGAGGATGCACAGGACATACTAATGATACCTCCTGCTGACTCAGTCCGTGGCATAGGTCCATCTCTGTCTTTTGTCAGGTAGTAAGAAACAGAGGTTTCCCTCACCTTGCTTTGATGGACCAGCATCATCCTGGAGTGAGCTTTAAACTCATGCCCCCCCTCTGTGGCTGCCTCCTCAGAAGCTCTCTCTTGCATTGTCCCACCTTTCCTTCCCCTCTCAGATCCCATCTACCTCCCAGCTTTTTCACTATTTGCAGCCCACACACCTCTCTCAGGCTCTCAGGTACCCTACATTGACTCCCATGTATATCAATCTATCGTATATAAAGGTGGCCCCTAACAATGTGCAATGCCACCACGATGCCAAATAGGACCATGTTCACCTTCAGTTAGAGAACAACACGTGTCGATTCAGAGGAAGGAGACCATGCTGGCACAGCACTGACCTGGATCTTTCAGCAGCTGAATGCCATGCAATTGGGAATTGCTACCTGTCTCACAGCACAGGGACATGGTGTGCATGTGCTACCCAGGAGGCTCCCTCCTTGCCTCAAGGATTTTCCACTTGAAATACACCAAGATGTACGCCATGACAAATGCAGCATGTGCAGAGCTGTATATAAACCCCAGGTAATGAACCAGCAGCACCAAATCAAATGAGATTTGTGCTCAGCAAGTCTTCTAGGGCATGCTGCTTCTTCTCTTTCCAGAACTCGAGGTGCCAGAGAGGGATGGAACTGAAGGAGAAATCGCTGCTTGGTGTGCTCAGTCCTCATGAGTTATTTCAGGGAAGTGAAGGAGAGGGAAGGAAGCCAGAAAAAATCAAATGTGACCATATTCTTTCCTTATATGAGTATAATCATTAGCGTCACTTGAGTGATCTGTTGATAGCACAGGGCCTGATCATTTCAGGGGCAACTCAGCAATAACAACTAAATTCAAGATCTTCCAGCTTTGTCTCTTAACCCTCACACTCACAGCAAACAGTCTCTTTCCCTTCTTTTTTTTTTTTTTTTTCTCTTGGTAAGCAGAGGAATCCCCTTTTCACCCTGTTTTAATTACAGGAGCCACGTGACCCTTCCTGGAGCAGCTGCCATACGACCAGAATATACACGCCAGGCCAGCGGGCTCACAGAAGATATGTAAGTAGGTTACATGGGGGTGGGGGAGACTATTAAACACAGCAGGACCCACTTAGCTGAGTACCTGTTAGAAGAGCAGAAAGTGGTGGAAGATGAAGGGGGCACAGAGAGGAAGGACAGGGCGGCTCTCTTGTCTCTAGCGAGTCCCAACTGGACTCAAGTCGAGTGGGGAGGAAGGCTGAGAGAGGAGCAGAGGGGGGTTGATATGTGCTGAGGCTGGTGTTGCTAATGACTGCTTCCCAAATAAATAAATCAGAGATCTTGAGTGTGCTTCTGCAGCCATAGCTCTGGGCTGGTGGCTGGAGGGCTCGCAAAGCTAATGTCTTCTGTGATGTTGGTGGAAAGCCTTCAGTCTGCTCCAGGGGAGCACAGTGCAGCTTGCCTCTGGCTCCATCCCTTCTGCCTGCAAAGGACTGCTGAGCCTGGCCAGCTCTCACAGCCCCTAAAAAGGTGAGGTAGGACCCCTGCCTGCGCACCTTGCTTCTGCAGTAAGGGAAAAACAATGCATTGGTTTGGGACCTCCTCTCCTTTCTGAAGGCTTTCAGGGAGTGCAGGTAGATCAAGTCTTTCTTCCCAAAACACATTCAAATTATAAGATATTAATGATGTTGTTTTGACACGGCCCTAGATATGAGATTAGTAGGTAAGTCCCTCTGGACAACTGGAGAGAACCTCTGGCATTTGACTATGCAGGTAATGATTTCTTGCCTTAACTAGGGGTAAAACTGCATTTGGTTACATTTCAGCATGAAGGCTTTCCATCAACACTTGTATTTATATAATCTTTCTGCTGAAAAATACACCCAAATCAAACATCTAAATAGGATTAAAGTAGGCAGCTTATATTACTGGCTCTTGAGAAGGACCGGGAATTATGGTAATCAGTCATAACAGTGAAGTTGGGGTGTCTGACCCCTACAACTTATCTTTGAAAAATACTATACAAATAGCTTCTGAATCAGTAAAGAGTCATTTCATATTCACTGACTAATAGAGAAAAGCACAAGCTAAAATAGCTAGATCTGAATATCAGAATGTATTTTGGGTTCTTTCTTGGTGAGAGGAGGACGAACACAATCACAAGAGAAATAAGTGCCAGGCCATATTTAACCCTCTCAGCACTTCATCAAGACCAAACACAACTGGTTTAAATGAAAATAATTACAAAAATAAGAAATAGTCTTGCCAAAGGAAGCAATATGTGCTGTTCAGTTTCGCATCCACCTCTCCTTTTGCAAGAGAAATATTCAGTGATGTTTCCCGACCTTTGATGGGATTTAGCTGTAAGGCCCAGTAAGCTGAGTTCAAAAATTGCCCATACAGCTCCTGATTCCTACAGAGGAAGGTGAAGTTCTGCACACTTCAGGTCTGGATCATGGCCAAATATCATGGTCCTGTACAATTTTGTTCTGGGCAATGCAGTGCACAAGGGTAATAGGTATACATTTTTCCTCTCCAGCTGGCTAATTTAAATTAATCCTATGGAGCTAGTGACTAAAAACACAGTCTTTACCTCCTGGTGGTTACCAATAGCAGTCTGTTTGAAAAGTGTTGATGAGTCCCAGTGGTGTTCTTGATGGGCAATGTCTCCATCTTTTAAAATCATCCTTACAGACAGGTGATTATTTTCCTACTGGCACTTTCACCTGTGGAAATAAGAACTGAATGGGCTGGAGGATCATTTTGCGCAGTAATTTATGCATGTAGTCCAATATAGCTCATATTGAGGATCTATTCCTCCTCTATAATTGGGGCAAATTCCATATCCAGATGCTCTTCTTCCAAGAGAGGGTGAATTATCTAAGCCGTCACCTGTCTAGCACCATTCAGCTGCTATTTATTTCTGACATGTTCATGTCAGTAGAAGGCTTTCCAACCTCACAGAGATGCTGGGAGGTTTCATTTATACAATACTGTGAGATTGTCTGATCAAAGGCATACAAGTGGAAATCATTACTGTTATTTTCAGGCATGTCTTTAATCATAGACTCTTCCCTATTCATCGCAATCATTGCGATTGTACCTTGGAAGTAGGTTCCCTCACCACCTGGCCACTTGGTGCTCTTCTAATCTCCGACTCATGCCTGTGCAGTGAGATTCCTCCTGCATCCCCCCTCCACCTCTCTGCAATGCAAACGTGTTCACTAAAATTTGCTATGATAGCTTCACTTTACATGGATTTGTTTCTGCACACAGGCGTGATATTGAACTTTCTGCATTCTGAATCTCTCCCACTAGGAAATGAGGATAATACTTGGTGCTGTCAATGCAGGGACCTTTCACGGTGCCTGACAATCTTGCTGAAATGTCTTAATTACATTCCTATCAGCAGAGAGTATGAAATGAAAGGGAGGATTTTGCACGTCTTCCTACGGAAAGAAATGAGATTGTTAATGCCCCATCTTCTCGACAATTTACATCTTTTTTGTCTAATCATGCACCAAGCCCCAGTTCTGTGGTAGCCTCAGGCCAGAAAAAATGAGGTGTCTGCTTTCTGTTGTTTCTACGGGACTTGGGCTCCTGACACTGTGATAGAGCTGGTCTATTGTGTCTCCCCAAACCAATGCACCTGTGCTTCCTTTTCCTCTTGTCTCTCTTACCTGTAAAGATTTTGGAAAGTGTGGTGGATGAGGGTGGAGCTCCTCCAGAAAGAACTATGTGATGGAGGACTACTAGTATGCTCTGTGAGATCTCTTCTGGGGTCCAAGATACAGTAGGGCCAATGAAGTACATCTTCTCCACTCATGGATTTTGTTTACAAGCAGAATGGGGGAGTTTTGCCTGGGAACCGAGGTCAATCTGGCTTGAAAATGGCAGTGCAAATCTGTTTTGGTTTTGACCATACTGATCTATGGTGCTGGAAACTATGAGAGTGCCAACAAAATGCTAATGTTGCCAATTGCCTGGATTGACAAGAAACCTTACACACTCAGTCCAAGTATCTTCATTCCAGCAGCTGCAGGTTTTCACTCTTTCCATGTGTTTGCTCCTGTTCTCTTAAGCTTCCTGTATACTAGCTGCTGCTGCTTTTATAAAGGCTGAGGTGTTTCCCAGTTCACATTGCAGAGGATAAATGGTGCTGGAGGACGGGAATGGGATGTGGAGCCTTCCCATTCTAAATCACAAATTCTAGTCTGGCCCCAGGTCATCTCAAAGTTGTCATCACTTCGAATTTCAATCTACTTATATTTACCCTGAATGATTAAATATTCATGCCAGTATATTCTGCCATGCATGACGAGAATACGCAATATAACCTCACTGAGAAGGACTATGTTGCAGGTGTAGTCAATGTGCTGCTGCTTTCTAAAACGATTTCTGCACTTGTCAGTTCTCCAGCTTCCCTATGGTGAACTTCACACTAGTCTCAGATCATTCCATGTTATCATCCCATTCCAGAGAGTGATTGTTTTTTTTAATGTATACAAACACAGAAAATTTTCCTCATCTTGCCCAATAAAGCCAGGAGTGTAACAGACCATGGTAAATAGTCTTCTCACTCCTAGAGACGGATGATTCATCTGAGCACCAAGAGATGGCTGGGCAGCAAACCCTTCACTACAGATCATAGTAGAGCAGCCTCCATTTCAACTAGCTAATGGCTAATTTCCTTGGGGCTGGCAGCCTGGTGCTTGGAACAGCCTGAACTTCACTTAAAAAAAAATTATAGTGATTAAGTAAACACAGCTATAATGGAAATCTTTACTCTGCATATTACAAACCAAAATGGCCATGAAGGGAGCAATTATGAAATCTCAGGACTGTGGTGAGGGGAGGAATCATTTGAGCTGTGCTGTTGTTTGTTTTTGTTCATCATTTATTTCCCCTGGGAAGCTCAAATCTGAAGCAGTCTCTGCTGCACTGAAAGATTCTTTACATTTTTGTTAACTCAGTTTTCCATCCAATCGTGAGCAAGATGGGAGGAAAGATAAGAGTTTTAGACAAAGCCACAAGACATGATGGACTACTACCTTGGGGAAGGATTCCTAGATCCAGTTTCCAATTCCCATTATATGCAGGCAACACAAGTTGTGCATTGATTGCTCTCTGTCTGTTAGTCTTCAGTGACAGGACTGATTTTACAAAGACTTGTGTGAATGGTGAAAATAATGCAGGAGTGGCAATGCTAAAACTAACGGGAGCTGTAATGACAGTTCAGAGCCAGTGGACATCTTCACTTTCCGGGGATATATGATTGGTCCTAGTGGATCTTCAGGACTTGCTTGATTCAGGAAAACGATAGTGCAAAACTGCATCAGGCTTTCAGCTGATTTTTGCTGATGTTTGTTCAAGACCTGAGGGAAATTAGCTGGTAGACTGGCTCTTAGGACAAAATTGACTGAGAAATGGAGAACACAGCTGACAAACAGTTGGTGAATGATGAGATGAATGGTAATTTCTAGGTAGTCATAGCAAAAAGATTGATGCAGTCCAAAACACTAATATACTTTCTAACTGTGTATAATAATGAAAGTTCAGGAGCTGCTTTGAGGGCAAGAGTCAACTTGGAGGCTGTTCCTTAACTGAACAGGCTTAACCAAAGAACAATGGTCTAGGATTTGTTTTTGAGCCCCGGTAAAGCTACAGATCTGTCTGCACAGGAGCTCATTGCAGAAACCAAGTGGTGTGCAGACATCATAGCAAAGCAAAGCAACAGTCCACCAAATAATGATTGTTCAAGTTCTTCAGATGAGGATGAGCATTTCTGTTATTGCTTAGCGTGTTCCAGAAATGGAGAGTAGTCCAGAATGACTTGAAAGAAGAGAGCAGAAACAGTTCCCATCATACGGCTATGAAATAGATAAGGAATAAAATTGTCCTGCTGGGTAGCAGTCAAAACATTCCACCAACACTGTGGTGAGAACATCCCAGAGAGGTGCTGTGTAAAAGAGAGGGGAAACTTTCTCCTTCCCTGGTGAAACATGTTCAGTCCAGGTACAAAGTCTCAGGGCTGAGCTACTGGCTGCCGAGGTGGTCTGCAACAGCAGCAGAGCAGGTGGTGTATGGAGAGGAGGAGACTGAGTCTGAAGGAAGAGAGACTGAGAACTGAAAGAAAGGACTGAGTATGGCAGAGATTGACACCACGCTGCTGCTATTGCTGGGGCAAACCAAACCGAAGCAGAGGACCCTCAGCAAATCCACACAAAGGGAATTGTTATTCCTCCTATTCCAGGGTATAATCAGACACATAACTGCAGAATGGCTGAAATCACCTCCCTTGTTCATCCTCGCTTCTTCCAGAAGCCAATTAAGTCTTTCTCGAAGAGATGCTACATGAAACAGAGGTTTTTCTGAGATTGGTAGTGGTTGTCACCCCAGCACTAATCATAATGAATCACACTCAGGCTCCTATTGAGCTCATATTTTCAAAGAGATGTTGGTTCTTGATCCATTCATTAATATTAATTAGCATAAAGTCACGTTTCATTTCCCACTTATGTGTCCAAGCTGCATCATCCTTGTGTACCTACCCTGTGCTAAAGAACCAGATGCCATTTATGGATGGCACAAAATAATTAGCTAATAGTTAAGGAATACGTACCTCAAGTTAGTTAAATATTTATGCCAGACTTTTTCCATTTTGGCTCCCAGCCCTCATCTGGGGGTTGCAATGCAATTTAGGGAGGATATGAGAAAGTTTTCACAGTTGTATGCAGCAAGCCTTAATTATACATTCTCCATATGGATGCAAATGTTTGATGTTATACAGATGTTGGCAAGGAATTGACCACCAGGTACCAGAGTAGAAATAGCAGACTTCAGCAACCATATCAAAATCTAATTCCCTTGTTGTCACTGGATGCTGCACAATGCATCAGTCACTCTTTTGCTTCTGATCCATCCTCTTTTGCTCAGAGATCTCGACTGCAAAATACTTCCAGGCAAATGAATAAAAAAATGGCCAGGGCTGGAGAGAGGGCACGTGTGGCTTGGGAGTGACTGGAAGTCACATCCTGCATCTTCTGTAGAGCTGATTTCAGGCAGTGAGAGAGGTGTCTGCCTTTGTGAGTGCTCAGATTCTGCTTTTAACAGCCACACAGAGCCTTCCATTCTTACCCGTGCTGAGAGGGTTTGCTTTTGCCTGCTCAGAAGCTCCAATTATCAAACACCCAAATTATCTGCAATGTCTTGAGCAGATAATTACATTGAGCTAATTACCATGATACCTGAGCGCTTTCACCTTCCTGTGCTCTCTGTAAGGTGCAGACTCCGATCCAGCCTCAGTGGGGATGCAGTTCTGCAAAAGTCTTTGTTATCTGGAGCAGATCTGTGCTGGGAATCTGGGGTGAGAGGGGGGGAGAAGGGGTAGTGTTGGCTAATATCTGTCTGTTAGACATAACACTAGGAGAAATAGAGTTTGTGACCAGCTCTCACAAGGGTAACATGCCCTCTAATCGAGTAAGATGAGATGCTGTCTTGTGAGCTGCATCTGGGACAGGAGAAGGAGCAGCGACCTCATACCTTTTCTCAGTCACCTGCAAGCCACATGCTCCCGCCTTTGAGCTTGCCCGGTTTCACAAGTACGCAGAAACAGGCTTACTCACTTGGGAGATGGAAAGACTTCTAAGAAGTACGTGGGTGCTATAGTAGATAGCGCTCTGCTTCACTAAACAGAGCCCTTCCCTTTGAGTCAGCCTGAGCTTTGGCGACCCAGCCTTTACAGGAGGCGTTTTTTTTCCCGTTTGGACTAAATTATGAAAACCGTGAAGGATTTCTCAAGGTTCCAGTTAAATTGCAGTTTTTGCCATTCCAATCTGCCGTTCCATCTCTGCAGACAAAAACAACTGCATTTTCCCTGCCACCCCTTCTGTGCTGTGAAATAGCTGTCATGCTTTACCCCAGAGTTAGCTGCATTGTTGCGGGGGAAGAAATGTTTTTTTCTGTCCATGCATGAAAGTGAATAGATAAATCTCTTGAGATGAAGAGGCATTTATTTTGTCCTAGAGTGGGAAGTGGATGGAGAAAACAGACAAGGAGTCTACGGTGAGCTACAGCTCAAGCATCAATGTGTTATATTTATTCCTTGGAGAGGCAAAGGAGTGCAGTCCCACCATTGCTTTTCTCTTAGGTCTGAAGCACAGGAGTGACACTGGAGTAACTCAGTTCTGCCCTCCTGAGAGACAGCAGCAGTTTTAACTTATTGCGTTTAATAAGGAGGGGAAAGACAATAAAGCAACAAAATGAAACTTCTGCCCACAGCATAGCAGAAAGGGGAAAGAGGTCAGACAGAAGCCCAAATGCCAAGTTACATTAGGGTTACGTTAGGGTTCGAGCTTTGCCTTCCTTGCCAAGGAGTGTCGTCTCCTTTCTTTGTTAGAAGAGGGGTCAAAAAAGCAGGTGATCAAGCAGCTCTGCAGGAGTAGTTCCAAAGTAAAAGAAAAACCTCTCTTGCAGTCTGGTGAGAATAACACTCGCTGCTCCAGTTACTGGGGGCACGGGTGAAGGGAGCTAGTGAGGATGCCAGAAAAAGAGTGCAGCAGGCGTCATTGCATGGTGGTGATCTACTTTCAAGTGATACCAGAAAAACCTATTAAATATATAACCTCAGCGCCCAGAAAAATGTGTTAAGAGGTTTATTCGTGTAGGAAAAGCTTCATCTTATAAATATAGATAAGGGCTTCTTTTTTCCCTTCTTTTGGATTTCCTATAGAGAAAATGCACTTGGACTGTAATTTCCCTTCTGGGAATCTCTACGTAGTTATGCTGCTTGCTGTATGGCAGAACTGCTGGGCTGTACTGCAAATGGGATAGCTCGGTGTGGTGAGTCCTTAACGCTGATCCCACTGCATCCTGCTCCAAGCCCCATTCTGCAAAACCTCGTGTGCTGCCCTCAGAGAGGGCTGATGGTTTCCCTGAGCAGCTGAAGGTGCATCATTGCTGCTGTTCCCTTAAGGCCATGCCTCCTGCAGGGCTGCTGCTGGCTGACCCACAAAGGAGGGGAAGATGCAGAAAACACAGAGGGTGATCCTGCTCTTCATAATTTTCCTTCTCTCTCTCAATGCAAGGCACTTTCATTTCAGGCAATGCCGAGCACCTGAAGTGGAAATGCTTCCATGCAGAGTAAACCTGCCTTGTTTTAGGTTGCCAGCTTCCTGGCTCTGAGAGGGCAGAACAGGACCTGTCTCCATTCCCCAGCCTCACCTACCAACAGAAGTCCAACCACTGTCTTTGTGCTGACCACAAATCAGCCTGCTGCTCATCTTTGCATCCAACTTCTCCAGTCCAAGCTAAAATGTAATTCTGCTTGTTGTTTTCTTAAGGATGGCTGTCAAAAGCTCAAGCTCATAAATGCTAAACCCAGCCCGTTCTTGCTCCCAGTCCCCCACAACAATACCTTGCATGGCATCCCTGCCCTGCAACACATGGCCTGCACTTGGGCTACTGCACAACAAACAACTCTGAGTTGTACCTGTGCAACAAGCAAGGAGAGATTTGTGGACACCCATAGCACTCTGTTCTCAACCTTTTTCACACCTCTCCTGAGTTCTTGTCATGAGTGGCCACTAATAAGTAAACAAAGTAACTGCAGACATAGACACACCAGTGGCTTAATCACAGAGATTAATGTTGCCTCATGGCTTCTTTATGCTCCTCTATCTACATGCATCTGCTGCAGCTTGGCTTACTGATCAGCAACTGTGAATCAGGGCATTTTCTTTTCCTTTCTCTCTCCAGCTGAGCAGGGGCCCCACTCCATCCATGTTGCTCCAGAGGACTATGACAGTTTCCAAGATCACCCCATTGGCCAGAGACAGGGTGATTCATGTCCTGCTGGTATGGGGAAGATACTGTGATGAGTGTGAAAGACCATCCCATCCATGCGAGTTGTGAAATAGCATGATGATTCCGTGTTTGCATTATAACGTTGCTGTATTTGACTGCTGAGGTGGAAGTGGAGCTTAGCCTCTTATCACATTGCAACACTTCTGCCTTGTTCCTTCTTGGGCTCTGTTGTTGGTCTGTTTAGCACACACATAGTATCACCAAGGTTGGAAAAGACCTCTAAGATCATCCAGTCCAACCTGTGACATATTTGCAAACATCTCATTTTGGTGTATTTCTACCAGAGTGCTTTGGGTATGGTATGTTTTCCTGATTGCTTTTCTGCCTTGGAAGTAGGTTGGGATCAGACCTGACCTCTGTCTCTGTACCCACACAGATCAGTCCAAGTGCTAGCATGTTGACTGGCAGCTCTTCTTCTGCTGCAGGGGCACTTGCCAGAAAGCGCAGGAGATGCTGCAGTAAGTGCTACTTCTTCCTCTTGGGGTGGAAACCAAGGCAGAAAATGGATACATTAGTGACTTCATTATCCTAAAACAAGTCTGTAGGAACGACGTTTGCTGAGGACAGCAAATCCGCCTAGCAGTGAGCATCCCACAGACCTGTTGCCTCCTCTCCCAGCATCTCTAGGGTGGGAGATGACAGTAAAGAGATGTGAGAGAGGTGTCCCTGGCTCTATTTGGTTCTGGAGATATAGGTTTACTTTTTCATCTGCAGGCCTACCCACTTGGTTTCTGTAAGCACAGAGTGGGTCTGGGTTGGGCAAGCTGCTGCCGACATCTCACTGCAAGGAGCAGGGCAGCGTTTGCTCTGCCAGTGCACTAATTTAAAATAGCTGGCTGCAGCACTAATGCACGGAACTTGTTGCCTCCCTTGGGAGACTCTGGGAGCTGAGGAGTCGGAGGCGATGAGTCACAGGCAGAGCGGTGCAGAAGATGTGTGCTGCAGGCAGGTGCCTGGCTGCCCATGTTCTGAGCTTGCAGTTGGGGTTGGAATTGAGTGAACAAAGCCCTTCATGTTTGGGGAGGGCTACCTTGTGGGACTGTGGTCCTCAGATGGAGAATGGAATGCTGAAGGGGAAGAATCGAACCACAAGGCTTTGTGTCCCTGACATGAGCTGAGACCAAAGCCAAAGCAGGGCTCCCTGAGTCCTAAATCAATCACTGAGTTGTGAGCCTTCATTCTTCCTGTTTGCTCTCCGTAACCACTACAACCAGAGTAGGCTGCCCAACACCATGATCTCCAAGGAGGAGACCCCACAACTTCTCTGGGTAACTTGTGCCAGTGCACTGTCACCTGCACGGTCCAAAAGTGCTTCCTGATTTTCAGAGTGAATCTCCTGTGCTCCAGTTTGTGCCTACTGCCTCTCGCCCTGGCACTGGGCAATGCTAGAAAGAGCCTGGCTCTGTCCTCTTCGCACTCTCCCTGCAGGTATTCATAAACATTTCTAAGATCCCTCTTGAGTCTTCTTCAGGCTAAGCTGCTGAGCCACCCTAGCTCTCAGCCTCTCCTCATAGGAGAGATGCTCCAGTTCCTTTGTTACCTTCATGGTCCTTCACCAGACTCTCTACAGTATGTCCAGGTCTCTCTTGTACTGGGGGGCCAGGATTGGACCCAGCAGTCAGGGGCAGCCTCACCAGTGATGAACAGAGGATGAGGATCTCCTCCCTCCACCTGCTGGCAGCACTCCCCCTAATGCAGCCCAGGGTGCCATTTGAGCTCTCTTTGCAGCATGGGCGCATTGCTGGTTCTTGTTCATCTTGCTGTCTGCCAGGACCTCCAGGGCTTTTCCTTTTTAAAAAGAACAATTTGATGGAGAGGAAGAACAAGAGGATCAAGTCTCAAAATTCAGGGGTCCAGGCAGAAGGTGAGACTCCTGGGCTTTCATTCCTGCTTTCATGAATATTTCAGGTTGCACATAGTGATTCTTAAATGTAAAATACAAAACAATCCTGGAAGAACGGGAAGGGCATCTTGGACTTCTCCCTCCTAGGTGATTCCCAGATCACTTGGTTATTGCATAAAAGTGACCAACACCCACAGCAAAATGCAAGCAGGGCTGCTGCTATCTTCCAAAATCTGCTGTCAGGCCAATATTGAGAGAAGTATGAATTATGAATTGGCCTCAACCACAGAAATGAAGGCGTGGACTCTGAAGCCTAATGATTACATACTTCTCTCAGAGTAACAATCAAAGTGCTTATCATAGCTAACTGGATGAAAGAAATGTTTCACGATAGATGACAGCAGCAGAGAAGCTGCTTTTTTTTTTTGTACAGTTGCCCAGGACTGTTCAGAAAGAATTCAGCCACACCCAGAGAGTCCCACGGTGTTAGATCGAGCCAGGAAATCAATTTTCTTTCTTCAGAATGATTCTGTGGACAAATGTGAAGTGTGAGCAGGAGCTCAAAGTCCTGTGGAATGGGAGGCTAAAAGTCACTCTGGCAAAGGAGTTTCCTTTTTTTTTTCTTTTTGCTAATTAAACATCCATTATTTTTCTGTTGCCCCTGAGAAATGTTGACGATGGAAACATTTATTTGCCCATTTCTCTCTGTCACTTTTCTTCCCAGTGAAAATAAGAAACCAAAGACAAACTGCTGCTCTACCAGTAACCATGAGGCTGGAATCCAGTTCTTTACTCACCCGTCTCACTCTGGAATGCACACAAATCACAGGGAAGTCTGTATCAACCAGCAGAACGACACAAACCTGGGACCTGAGCTTGCTTTTGGCAGATAGGATTAGAAAGCATCCAAGCAGCCACCTCACCTCTGGACTTCTTCACCTTCAGCAAATACTCTGTGCTCGGCACATGCTGGTAGCCGCCGCACATCGCTCAGCGAGATCTTTCCTTAGCAGCATTCCCAAGCCGGTAGCGTCACGCTCGCCTCGCAGACAGATCATAACCCCAGGCAGAGCGCCACTTCAGACATGGGGACGTTTATGAAATAATTGGTGCACTCTACTGTCAAGCAACAGTTAAAGAAAATCTGCAAAGGGATTAGCAGCCATACACTCTGGGGCTTGCTGACAGATGTCCTGGAAATCTGGAAGCGTGTCGATCTGTCTATACATAGGGTTTTTTGCTTTTCCCTCCTTCTGTCTCTCTTCATCCCACTGTCCAGAGTACAAATGGGAACTCCCTTCACCAGCAGCCTGGGAGCTGCCTTGGTGCCACGCACACACCACGTGCTGGTGCCGGGGTGCAGACCGGGTTGTGCTGCACCCAAATATCGATGCCAGCCTTCCTGCAATGGCAGCGCTGTGCCGTGTGCCAGGGCAGTTAGCATTTTATCTCTGTTCCAACTGCAGCCTCTCAGATCGTTTTAAAGCAGCTTAAATGCTGGCCATTAAATATAAATATCTTCTTTTTCCTCTGGGTGAAACCAGTGTTCAAAACTTTGCAGCGTAAATAAGGTCTGGAGAAAATGTTTTCAGCAACATTTTGGTCCAGCTAAATCACAGAATCACAGAATCATTACAGTTGGAAAGACCACTAAAATCACCCAGTCTGACCACTCTACTCCCACCATGCCCACTAACCACGTCCCTCAGTGCCACATCCACACAGTTCTTGAACACCTCCAGGAGTATTGATTTCACCACTTTCCTGGCTGTGGCCATCTCTCCCCACCGTAGCCCTGAGCTCCAGGTGTGTCTCCTGTCTCCTCTTCAGCAATGTGGCAGGGGAGGTTGGACTGGATCATGACCTCTCCCATGCACGTCCTCAAGCCTGAAGACCCTAACTTCTGTGAATCTACTTTTATGTTCTTGGGACAAATCACGTAGTCACAGGCCTGGCATGGGCCAAGACTGCATTTTACTGTGCTCTGCTGCCATTACCTGGGTCAGCAGAGCATGTGGAGTCAGAGTGTTGATGTCACTTTGCTTCCCCAGGGCAAAGGATGCAGCTCCCCACTGCAGATACTATTGCAGCATCCTGCTGCCAAAGAGCATGCACGTGGCCTGACCTAAACAGCCCAGCTGCCAAGGGAAAAGCACTTCTCAATGGTACGATTGTCCCGGGAAGCTTCCTCATGGTCATGACATGCTGCAGACGCCCGTCTGAGAGGCAGCCGTCCTCCAGGCATGGGAACAGAGCCCAGAGCGGATGGGCATCCACAGGACATGGGAGTCCCACCGGCAGCTATAAACAGCCAGCCGAGCCCCAGTGGTGGCTCAGCTCCCCCACAGATACAGGGCAGGGGATGGGGTTTTCTTCCAAAGGCCAGGCAGAGATTGCAGAGGCCTCAGAAATGCTCGAGTGTACACTAACACCTCTTTTGTTATTGGGGTCAGGCGGGAGAACAAGCACAAAGGTGATGAAGATTTTGAAACACAGGTTCCCATTAACAGACTTTAGCAAATGCAGTTCTTATTGTAATCTAATTCGACTGGAATTGGATTAATCTTATAATGCTATAATGTCATTTCCATGCTCTTTTTATATTTTTATTGTTCCCGTGCATTAATGCAATACCCTGCCAGAGCTCTGAGAAGGGGATGTGGATGTTCAGCGCATCTGCGATAACATTTTCGCAGGGCATTTTTGTGCTCCCGTTAGGCTCACACAAGTGCTGTAAATAGCAAGAACGCACCTAAATTCCTCTTGAATTCCCTTGCAACAGGCTCTGCTGGTGAGGGACGTGCGTTCAGCGCTAGGAAAGCAGCACTCTGCTCCTGGCCTGGCTCTGCCTGCTCGGGCAGCTCGCCTGAATCGTACCTCTGTTTCCATCCCGAGATGGAAATAATCTGTCCACACAGGAATGTGCTGGATCCCCTGTGTGACATTTCAGCCCTACAATCACCTAAGAGAGAAGGCAAACAGAGTGGAGCTTTCCACCCGCTCTTATCAACACCCCTGTTCTTTTTCCAACTCTCACTCAAAGGCACTGTAGATGTAATTAAAGCTCAAGGGCCAAAGCGTGAGCTTCATTTCCAGTGCAAAGACACTGCTAACCCCTTCTCTTCCGCACCTCTCCCATCGTGCTGCTCCTCCGCTCCAAGCGCATGACAGAACTGCAAATTAAACCTCCCACTCGGAAAATGTCACAGCTTAACGCTATTAGCCCGCAGGAACAGAATCTGCTGGGTCACTGGGTGCTGGCTGCCACTGGATCTGCCACCACGGCCGCGCTGGGGAACACAGTGCACCCATATAGCAAGCTAGGCAGCTCCTGTCTCCTTATGCACAGCTCCTCAGGGCAGCGGGAGGTCGGTGTGGCACAGACAGGCTGGGCCCTACATGCACAGCACCAGGCCCTCATCCAGCGCCATGTGTATAGGCAGGACGGTCTGTGCGGGACTCCAGCGTAGGAAGGCGCCTCGATCCCCTCTCGCTGCCTCTCCTCGTCTTTCTTCTAACTTTCACGAGCCAACGAACAACCTGGGGATTCGCTTGCAAGAACGGTCGAACATCTGCACGCTTGAGAAGGGCTTTCTCGTTCACCTCTAATTTACAAACAACACAACCCCCAGTGCCCAGCACCGCCGTACTCGAGCATTTCGCAGCTTTCTGGCTGCGCTTCCAACGCAACCGAGGCGCAGGCACATGGCAGCACGCCTCAGGCACAGCGGCGGCCCCGGGACAGCGGGTCGGGCTCGGCGGGGCCCAAACTCGGCCCGCCCCGCTGGCTTTGCATCAGAACAAAGGGAGCGTTTAGGACGTTCCCCAGGCAGCCGGCTTCCCACGAGCCCCCGAAGACTGCTTTCTGCCCGTAACACAAAGACAGTCGCGTTAACGCCCGCACTGTTTCCCGGCCCCAGCTCCCCCCGCCCGGACCCCGCCGGACCCCGCCAGAACCCGCCGGACACCGCCGGACTCTGCCAGAGCCCGCCGGACCCCGCCGGACTATGCCAGAGCCCGCCGAACCCCGCCGGACCCCGCCGGACCCTGCCAGACCTTGCCG
>JANHGO010000072.1:22482096-22494152 GCA_024606505.1 Aquila spilogaster
ACAGCATCTTTTGGCTCCAGATTGTAAAGAATGAGTGTGATTCTTCCTCTGTTTTTCAGACCCCTTTTCAGGGGGAAGGGTAGTGTGAGCTAATGCCTATGTTAGAAATAATACCAGGAGAAAAAGTGCTTGTGATCAGTTCTCACATGAGTATCACGCCCTCTAATCAAGTAAGATGAGATGACTGCCTTGTGAGCTGCATCTGGGTCATGCAAAGGAGCAGCGACCCACACCTTTTCTATTTCACCTGCAACCCTTGTGCTCCTGCCTTTGAGCTTGCCCGGTTTCACAGGTAAGCAGAAATGGACTTACTCACTAGGTAGATGAAAAGACTTCTAAGAAACATGTGGGTGCTATAGTAGATAGTGTTGTACTTCACTAAACAGAGCCCTTCCCCTTGAGTCAGGCCGTGCTTTGGCGATCCAGCTTTTACAGGCAGGCTTTTTTTTTTTTTCTGTGGGCTAAATTATGAAAACCGTGAAGGATTTCTCAAGGTTCCAGTTAAATTGCAGTTTTTGCCATTCCAATCTGCTGTTCCATCTCTGCAGGCAAAAACAACTGCATTTTCCCTGCCACTCCTTCTGTGCTGTGAAATAGCTGTCATGCTCTACCCCAGAGTTAGCTGCATTGTTGCGGGGGAAGAAATGTTTTTTCTGTCCATGCACGAAAGTGAATAGATAAATCTCTTGAGATGAAGAGGCAGTTATTTTGTCCTAAAGAGTGGGAAGTGGATGAAGGAAACAGAGAGGAGTCTACAGTGAGCTACAGCTTAAGAATCAGCGTAAGATATTTTATTCCTTGCAGAGGCAAAAGAGAGCAGTCCCACAATTTTTCTTCTCCTAGGTCAGGAACACACGAGTGACACCACAGTAACTCACTTCTTCCCTCTTGAGAGATGGCTGTAAAGGCAGCGGTTTTAACTTATTGTATTTAATAAGGAGGTGAGAGACAATAAAGCAACAAAATGAAACTTCTGCCCACAACATAGCATGAAGGGGAAAGAGGTTAGACAAAAGTCCAAATGACAAGTCTGAAAAGTGGAAAGCAGGAGTGTACTGGTTACAAAGCACTTACTCCACAGAGCTGGCCCTGAACACGACAGATGCAGTCTTTCTTTGGTTACCTACAGCTAACATCTCTCCCATTGAAGTTTTCTGCCATGGCAGAAGTGCTCTGCTCTTCACATTGCCATGCAGAACTGCTGGCACTAGGAAGGAGGAAACCAAAGTAATCTTGGCTCAGGGGTGAGATAGCCCTGCAGGGTTTAGTTCTTTGGAACCTCATTTGTATACTTTAAGATGTCCATGAGTAATTTGCAGTGCCTTGCTTGAAAGGATGCTTGTGCTGGAACACTCACTAGGGCAGGAAAGCGATGCACAGGAAGGGCTCCTTGGGTCTCAAGAACTATTCTCTGGATAAAGAGGTAGTTAAAGAGTAGGGAGTGGAAAAGCCTGGGAATGCTGATAAGGCAGCTGCTTGTTTTTCCATTGCTCTATAAGCTTTTGTAAAGGTGCAATATAGGTGTTAGCCACACCGCCCACAGCATTAGAGGCCAGATTCTCATTTGCACTGAGGCTGACTGGAAGCCTGTGCACATTTCTGCTATCCATGCTCTGCACTCAAGGGCAGAATATCTGATCTGCAGCCCCAGGATGCTAATGAAGAACTAGGAGGGGGTTTCAGTGGAGTATGTGCCTTTCCTTCTCTTCTGGAGAGTGCCTCCTCTGTTCTTTGTTAAGTTGGAAAGAGGAAAGCATGGAGGGCCAAAAAACGAGGTGAGCAAGCAGGTCTGTAGCAAAAGTTCCTAAGTAAAGGAAAAATCCTCTCTTGCAGTCTTGTGAGAATAACACACGGTGCTCTAGTTACTGGGGGCACGGGTGAAGGGAGCTAGTGAGGATGCCAGAAAAAGAGTGCAGCAGGCGTCATTGCATGGTGGTGATCTACTTTTAAGTGATACCAGAAAAACCTATTAAATATATAACCTCAGCGCCCAGAAAAATGTGTTAAGAGGTTTATTTGTGTAGGAAAAGCTTCATCTTATAAATATAGATAAGGGCTTCTTTTTTCCTTCTTCTTTTGGATGTCCTATACAGAAAACGTATTTCGACTGTAATTTCCCTTCTGGGAAGCTCTACCTAGTTATGCTGCTTTCTGTCTGGCAGGACTGCAAGGTCCATGCTCCAAATGGGATAGCTCAGTGTGATGAGTCCTTCCTAACATGTATCCCACTACATCCTGTTCCAAGCCCCATTCTGCAAAATTTTATGCACCTGCTGCACTGCAAAAGGGCTGGTAGTTTCACCGAGAAGATGCAGGACCACTGTGTGCTGAAGGTGAAGGATAGCTGTTGTTCTTTTCAGGATGTACCTGCTGCGGGGCTGCTGCTGACTGACCTGCGAGGGAGGGAAAGATACACAAAACATAGAGCAGCGGATCCCACTCTTTTAGTTTTTCCTTCTCTCTCTCAACACAGGCACTTTCATCTCAGGCCCTGCAGAGCACCTCAGGTAGAAATACTGTCATGGAGATTAAGTAAACCTGCTATCCTTCAGGTTGCCACTTTCCTTCCTCAGCGACTCTCTTGCCTCTTTGAGAGGGTAGAACAGCTCCCCAGCCTCATCTACCAACACAAGTCAACCTGTGTCTCATCTTTACATCCATCTTCTTCAGTCCAAATTAAAATTTAATTCTGTTTCTTTGTTGTTTCTTTATGGATGGCTGTCAAAAGCTCAAGCTCAGCAATGCTAACACCAGCCCACTCTTGCCCACAGCCTCCCCACTGATGCCTTCACGGTGTCCCCACACCACACCACATGACCTGCACTCAGGGCCACCATGCACCTGGTTGTTCCACCCTGGCTGCCTTGCTGTCTTCCCATCCACACAACCTTGTCTTGTATTACATTGCTGGTGTGCAGTCTTCCCTAGCCATCTGCATGCTGAACCACTCATTCAAGACTCTTGACATCTCATAGCGGCCAGCACCCTTTCCTCTGTCCTCGTCAGGGGAGCTCTGGAGACACCCCTCAGAATGATGCTGGACTTGGTCATCCCCCTCATGCTTGGCTTTTTGGCTCCCTCTCATTTGCCTTGATTTCCCATGCCTTCACAGCTCTTCAGCTGTTTCTGGGCTGCTCTTTTCCAAATGACTTGGGAGGCATGGAGGCCTGTGCCAGCCTTCCCTTCACAGTTCTTCAGACAAACATTGTTGGGTTGTACCTGTATGACCATTCTTGCCAGGGAGGAGCCCGCTGTGGACATCCACAATACTCTGTTGTCATCCCTTTTCACATCTTCTCTAAGTCCCTGTTGTGTGTGTCTACAAACAAGTAAACTAAACTGCAAATGTAGACACTCTTGTAGCTTAATCACAATGACTAACATTGCCTCATGGCTTCTGTATGCTCCTCTATCCCCATCCATCTGCTGTTGCTTTGCTTACCAATCGATAAATGCGAACCAGGGCATTTCCTCCTCCCTTCTCCGCCCTGCCTGCATGGCGGCCCCAGTCCATGCCTGTTGCTCCTAAGGGCTATGACAGCTTCCAAAATCACCCCATTCCCCAGAGACAGGGCAACTCATGTCCTGCTGGTACAAGGAAGCTTCCTCTTATGAACGTTAAGGACCATCCCATCTGTGCAAGTTGTGAAATAACACGATGACACCATGCTTGCGTTATAATGCCATTGTATTTGACTGCTGAGGTAAAAGTGGAGCTAGCTTATAACCAGGTTGCAAAACTCCTGCCTTGCTCCTTCTCGGGCGCTGTCGACGGTCTGTGACACGCTTGCAAAAATCCCATTTTGCTATATTTCTACCAGAGTGCTTTGGGTATTTTTTCTGATTGTTTTTTGCCTCAGGAGTATGATGATATCGAATCTGGTCTTTCTTGGCTTTGTCAAGGCCTCTAAAGTGAGGTCTGTCCCTGAGTCCATGCAGCCTGGTCCAAGTGCTAGTGCAGGTACTGGCAGCTGTTGCTCTTCTGGGATGGATGCTTGCCAGAAAATTCATAAAACACTGCAATGAGCATTACTTTTTCCTACTGGGGTGGTAACTAAGGTAAAGAGGGGTGCCGATTATCCCAGAGCAAGCCAGGAGGAAAGCCGAGGTTAGAGCGCAGGGGTCAAGCTGACCCCTTCCCTGCTGCCAGGGCCGGCTGTTGTGCTCCCTGGGGTGGGGGCTGGCGCTGGCAGACAGGCAGCAGATGACACTCCTTCCTCCGCTCCGGCTCCCCATTGCAGCGTTAGCTCCAGCTTGAAACGTGCGTGCGTCTGCAGAGGAATTCATACAGTACTTGAAAGAAAACAAAGCAGAGCGAACAGCTCTTCTTGAAAAGCAGCTGGTGAACTCCACTGGCTGGAGACAGAAGCCTTTTTAGGGCAAGTGAGGGTTCCCCTTCTCCCTTGGGGAAGAGAGCTCTGCTACAGCTTAGCTCTCAAGGGAGGTTAGCAAGGAAATTTGGCATATATTTTACCAGAGCAACGTTTCAGATTTTTGGTTTGCAGCCCTGCTCTAAATCACATTTCCATGTGGGCGGGTTGATCTGGATGGCTCCAGCGCTGCAGACGAAAACCTGTCCGCACTGGCCAGGGCGATTTGGCTGATAGCGAGTCAAAGTCGTCATCCCTTGGGTGTTTGTGAGGGGACCGTGACCAGGTCTTGCCTCGGGGGAACCCACGACCTCAGTTCTCTCCTGCTCTGCCCCTTGAGCTGTCTTTTCCATCGGGGTAAGGTGGGAGTAAGATAATATCCCTAGGATTTGGTAACTGGCTGTATCAGGGCCAGCTTTAGTCACAGCAGTTGCTTTCAGGCAGCAAATTGCTGAGGACAGCAAATCAGCCTAGCAATAAGCATCCTACAAACCTGTTGCCTCTTCTCCCAGCTTTGCCCTGCGCCCGCCTTGTCTCCAGCGATGCAGCCGCTGCCCGGGCAGGAGGCAGAGCGTGGTGAGGGCAGCAGCAGAAGGCTGCCTGGGCTCCCTCCTCCCCATGGCCAGGGCCTCTGTGAAGAAGTGACAGCATGCGAGGGGGGCAGTGACACCAAGCAAACTTTCAGACACTGGAAGTTATTTTTCCCTCATTCTTGAGCAGCAAATATCACATCACCTGTGTGGCGGAGGAGCTCTTCTCAGCACGTGGGAGAACAGCATTGGGGAGTGAAGAATCATCACGAAACTGTGCCAGCTGTTGATGTTTCATGGGCACGTTGACCGCAGGCTCAGATGAGAGGGCTGAGGCAGCCCTGGAGCAGGGCCCCTTCACCTCCCCCAGGCATGATGGCTATGGGGGTGCAAGATGTTGTCAGGTGGGCAAGATGGAAAGCAGTGAACCAAGGTCACTGCTGCTCCATACTGAAACCAGTGGCTTTGTCCCTAACATGGCTTCTCATTTGCACAGAATTTAAGGGGGTGACGGTAAAGAGGAGGGAGAGAGAGGTATTCCTGGTTCTCCAGAAAGGGCTTTTGACTCCTTTTCGCTCTGGCGGTGTAGGTTTGCTTTTTGATCTGCAGGACTGCCTGTTCTATTGTTGTAAGGGCAGCACAGGGATGCTTAGGCAAGCTCCTACCTATAGCTCACCACAAGGAGAAGGGGCAGTGTTTGCTCTGCCAGTGCACTAATTTAAAATACCTGGCTGCAGTGCTAATGCACAAAACCTGTTGCCTCCTTCGGGAGGCTTTGGGAGCTGAAAAGTCATAGGCGATGAGTCACTTGCACTGTAGTAGAGAAGCCATTCATTGCCTACTTACGTTGCAGGCAGGTATCTGGCTGCCTGTGCTGTGTGCTTTCAGTTCAGGTTGGAAGAGAGATAGCAAAGCCTGCTGTGTTTGGGAACAGTGACCCCATGGAGGTGAGCTCCTTGGAGTGAGAGATGAAATGCTAAGGGAGAAAGAGAACAAGCTGGTGGAGGGGATGAACCAGGGAGCAAGTCTTGTAATTTAACGTTCAGTAACCTTGGTAGAAGGTGAGACTCCTGGGCTTTCGTTCCTGCTGTAATGAATATTTTAGGGTTTAGATAATGATATTTAAATGTAAAATGCAAACCTGGGAGTAAGGGCATGGCATCCTGGCCTTCTCCCTCCTAGATATGTCCCAAATCACTTGGCTATTACATAAAGGTGACTAACGCCCACAGCAAGATGCAAGCAGAATTGCTGCTATCTTCCAATATCAGCTGCTATCTTGCTGTCAGGCCAATACTGAGAGAGGTATGAATTGGCTTCAGTCACAGAAATGAAGGTGTGTACTCTGAAAACTAATGATTACATATTTCTTTCAGAGTAACAATCAAAGTGCTTATCATAGCTAACTGGATGAAAGAAATGTTTTAAGATAAATGACAGCAGCTGACAGACTGCTTTTTTTTTTTTTTTTTTGTACAGTTGCCCAGGACTGTTTAGAATGAATGCAGACACACCCAAAGAGTCTCACATTGTTAGATCAGGCCAGGAAGTAGATTTTCTTTCCTCAAAATGATTCTTTGGAAAAATGTGAAGTACAACCAGGCGCTGAAAGTCTTGTGGGATGGGATGCTAAAAGTGTATTTGGCAAACGTGGGGTTTTTTGTTTTTCTTTTTTACTGCTGAAACACCCATTTTTTTGTTCGTTGCCATTGAAAAAAATTGATAATGGAAATGCCCATTTGCCCATTTTTCTATGTCACTTAAGAAAACAAAGATAAACTGCTGCTCCATCAGGAATCATGAGGCTTGGCGTCAACCTTTTAATCACTTGCCTTGCTCTGGCACATGCTCAAAGCGTGGGGAGGTCTGAATTAACCAGCAAAACATCACAAAACTGGGACTCGAGCTTGATTTTGGTAGGTAGGATGAGAAAGCAGAAAAGCAATGTGTTCATTCCTGCGTGCGCTTCAGACAGAGCCTACAGAAGCTTGGAAGGTCCCAGCAGCAGCTGCAGGTCTGGTTGGTCACAGAGCAGCCTACAGCAGCTTGCTGATGAGTATCTGGGGCCTTGCCTGTGTCATCCGTGCTTAATGAGCCCAGTCCTCTTGGAACCGAAGGGCTCTCTGCCCCCATAATTTGTGCATGCCCATGTCGGGACCAAGACATTTTACCACCGCAGTACAGAAGAATAGTCTTATGGACTGCTTTCTGCCTGCCCTTAGCGGATGAATGATGCAATAGCTGAACTCCACGAAACACAGTGTCTGAGAATTAAATCAGGAACAAATGAAGCTTTGCATTATTCTAGCTGTTCGCTCTCATGGATCCTGAAGTGTGCACCAAGTTGCACTGCCGCTCCAGCTGTGTCTGGAGGGGACATGCAGGAGGACTTCGCAGCTCTCTAGCAGGGGTTTGAAGCCAGAGCTGACCTGCAGCACTAGCCCTCTCCCCTGCACTGGTTTTGCCCGGCCTGGAAGCGAGCTGGCAGCTGGCAGGGGTGTTGGAGAAGGTGGGAGCACTGTGGATATCTAGTCAGGTAGCTGCCTCGCCTCTGGCCTTTCGTCTTCGGGAAACATCTTTGCTCTGCACATACTCCAAAGCTTGAAGCTGCTGCATGTTTCTCAGCAAAATGTTTCCCTAATGTCATTTCCCAAGCTGGTAGTGTAATGTTTTCCCTTGCAGATAGATCATAACCTCAGGCGGAGCCCAACTTCAGACATGGGGACGTTTATGAAAAAATTGGCATGCTCTTCTGTCAAGCAACAGTTAAAAGAAAATCTGCAAAGGGATTAGCTGCCATACACTCTGGGGCTTGCTGACAGATGTCCTGAAAATCTGGAAATGTGTCGATCTATCTTTACACAGGGGTTTTTTTAGTTCTCCCTCCTTCCCCCTCTCCTCATCCCTCTGCCCAGGGTACACAAATGGGAATTCCTTCACATCCACGGGGCTGCCTAGGAACTGCCTTGGTGCCATCTGCAGACTGGCATACTGGTCCTGGGGTGCAATCTAGCCTGAGCTAGACCCAAAATCTCAGTCTAGTTACAGATGCCAGCTTCCCTGAAATGGCAGCACTTCTGCTTTGTGCCAGGGCAGTTAGGATTTTCTCTCTGTTCCAACTGCAACCTCTCAGCTCATTTTAAAGGAGCTTAAATGTTGGCCATTAAATATAAATATCTTCTTTTTCCTCTGGGTGAAACTGATGTTTGAAACTTCATAGTGTAAATAAGGTCTGGAGAAAATGTTTTAGGCAATGTTTCAGTCAAACTAAATGGCTCTGGCCATTCCTCCCCACTTTAGCCCGGAGCTCTAGGTGTGTCTCCTCTAGCTTTCACAATGTGGCAGCAGGGCTTTGACCTGATTGTGACCTTCCCCCAAGCACATCTTCAGGCTTGGAGTAGCCAGAAGACCCTGAGTTCTGTGGATTGTGTTGCGTGATCTTGGGAAAATCACATAGGACAATTTTTTTTTAAAGTGCTTTCTGTTTCTGGATGGTTTGATTCTGATTGCTTGATTTGAAACGCTCAGGTGGCCTCTGAGAGGAGGGGGATGCAGATGCACGCACATGCCTCTCTGACAGATACAGCCTTTTAAAACTGTTCTCCAGCTCTGGCCAGTCACTGCCCTCGGGGACGAAGTCACTCCTGCAACTGCAGTTAAATCTCCCCCTCCTCTTTTCCCCCCCCATATGTCTTTTCCTCCCGTACAGGAAGGCAATCACTCCTCCTGACTTGCGGAGGAGTCAGGAGTCCCCTGCCTTGCTTGGTTGAGCCCAGTCCCCTTTTTGCTATACTCTGTTACTATTAGCCACGCAGGTTACCGCCTGCTCCAAAATCTAAAGGTTGCAAATCTGTCTTGGGCCTTGTTCTCTCCCCTGCCTGCTGATCAGACAAGCAGGGTAAATACCCACTGGGTCCAGTACTTGAGGGTGTGCAGTGTTTTGTCCTGAAGAAGGACCGGCATTCTTATTTCATAATGTACGTATGTTGCATTTCTGCCAAACCTCTTTTCTCTGAGGGCCAGACAATTGTCTAACCTCACTCTTCATCTGTGGGTCACAGGAAGCCTGTGCGCATCGGGCAAGCAGCGTATTCAGAGTCTGGATGTTGACGTCACTTTGCTTCCCTAGGGCAAAGGATGCAGCTCTCGGTCTCAGCTGTTGTATTACAGCAGCCTCTGGCAGCCCAGAGGTTTGGGAGACGTCTACTTCGATGGCCCTTGGCCACGCAGCAGCCGCCCAGTCTCACCTCTCGCCCGGGCTGCAGGCGCCCGTTGGTTGCGCTTGTCCTGCTGGAAAAGGCCGGGCTGGCAGGAAGCGCCCGTGACCCGGTATGAGCGCGGAGCAGCTCAGCGGACGGCAGCACGTGGGATCGCTTCCCCTTTGCGCAGAGAGCGAGCTCCCGCTGTCCGGCCTCTACCCCTGCCTGCCGAGGCGAGCAATGGGGAAGCAAGCCTGAGCAGACTGCTGGCAGTGACCGAGCAACAAGAAAGACGGCGGCGGTGTGGGTTGCGACCTAATGTGTATATCATCAGCATTGCTTGAGTCACGCCCGTCTGCCTCCAGCTATTACAGCGATCCCGCTGCCAAAGAGCAACCGCGTGGCCCGACCAAAATGATCCGGCTGCTGCTGAGGATGGCGCTCCTGAATGACTCAGTTGTGCTGGGAGTACAAGGCAGCCCAGATCTGTCTTCCTGGAGAGCTGCTCCGCAGTAACCTTGTGCTTGAAACGGTTTTGTCTTTGAGGTGACTGTGGCATTCGTTCCTGCTCAGCCACGTGAATAAACCATGCGGACGGACAGCCGTCCAGAGGGAGTCAGAGCCCTACCGCAGGAGCTTGAAATGCTGGAGCCAAGCCTGAGGGAGGGCTGGCTGCTTTTTGAGACAGCCGCCCTGCCCAAGCCTCAGTTTCCCCACTGATGCAGAAGCAAGGCCAATGTTTTCCTCAAAAGACCAGAGAGTGTTTGTGAAGTCCTCTGAAGAAGGGCGCTCTCGTGAACGCCAAGCTATTTTTATTATTGGGGTCAGGGAGGAGAACACGCACAAAGGTGATGAAGCTTTTGAAACGCAGGTTCCCATTAATAGTCTTTAGCACACACAGTTCTTATTATAATCTAATTTGACTGGAATTGGATTAATCTTATAATGCTATAATGTCATTTCCATGGTCTTTTTATATTTTTATTGTTACTATGCATTAATGCAATACCCCGCAAGAGCTCTTAGAAGAGGATGTGAATGTTTAGTGAATATCTGATAACATTTTTGCAGGGCATTTTTATGCTCCTGTTAGGCTCGTACGCTGTAAAGTCACACTGTGCCTGGAAATAGCAAGAATGCACCCAAATTCATCTTGCATTATCTTGCGACAGGCCCTGCTGGCAAAAGCAATGTATTCAGAGCCAAGAAACCAGGGGTCTGCTCCTGGCTTGTCCCTGACCTGTGCGAGGAACTCACCTGAATCATGCCACTGTTTTCCTCCCCATCTCTTCAGCTGGAGATGGAAATAATTTGTCCATATAGGAATGTAGTGGGCCCGTGGTCTATACCCCTTGCCATCTAGACCAGCTTTCTTGTATCACCAAACTTTAATGCTTCCTTTTTATTGAGTTTATCCTGAAAAAAATGCTTCTTCCTGCTTGTGCCCTGTATTTCTTAATTTGCCTTTTTTTTCTTTTGCTATTATTTATTTCTCTAGTTACACATCTTTTGAAGCATTAGAGTAAATTATCTTTATCCTGCATCCATTTAAAGATGCTGGAAGTTTACTTCAAAGTAGCCCCACAATGCTTGCTCTAAATATTCATGGACTTGTTCGTGAGGACTTATGATAGGAGACTGCATGGGAAAAATATTGAGCAAGCTGAGCAATATTACACTGGATGACATTTCAGCCCTCAAATCACCTAAGAGAAAAGGCAAATAGACTGGTATTTTCTATCAACTCTTATCATCACCTCTGTTCCTTTTCCAAGTCTCACTTGAAGGCAGTCTTGATGTAATTAAAGCTTAAGGGCCAAAGCGTGAGTTTCATTTTCAGTGCAAATACAATGCTAACCCTTTCACTCCCACGTCTCTGATTATTCTGTTCTTTGGCTCCTCTGTTCAGAGAGCACGACAAAGCTGCAAATTAAACCTCCCACTCTGAAAATGGCAGTTTAACATTATTAGCCTGCAGAAACAGAATTTGCTGGGTCACTAGGAGCTGGCTACCAATGCATCTGCCATGACGGCCACGTTGGGAAGTGAGTCCATATGGTAATACAGACAGCTTCTGACTTCTGCTGGGTACAGCTTCTAAGGACTTGGCATCTTTTATTAGATGGCTTGGGATTGTGCTTGTTTCTGCCTTTCTGTGGCACAGAAGGGCTGGGTTCCTGCATTTGTATCACCAGGACTTCATTAGGGACTGTGTGGAGGCAGAGGGGTCTCCTGCAAAGGGTCCTTGCAGGATCGGAGCACAGGAAGGGTACCTCACTCTGCTGTTGCTGTTGCTCCTGGCCACTTTTCTTATGTTTGTGAGCAAACAAGCAACTGGGGGTTTTGTCTGCGAGGACATTTGAACATCTGCGCCCTTGAGAAGGCCTTTCTCATTCATCTTTTATTTACAAACAGCATAAAACCCAGTCCCCAGTGTTGCCGTATTTATGCATTTCAGTGTTTCCTGGATGTACTTTTGATGCATTTCTGCCGTTGACACATGTAGTGTTGATTGCCTGGGCAGCATCCCAAGCGCAGCAGTGCCAACAACATCTGGCAACCTGGCATTAATACTGGCCTTGGATTCGGGTCTCGGTAACAGTGCATCGCAGCGGGACGGTCACGAGTTTCTCGAAACTTGGAAAGCCCGGCTGTTATTTTTGGTTTGCATGGGAATAAAAGGGAGCATTTATGCCCTTGCCCAAGAAGCCGCCTTTCCGAGGAGCGCCCGAGGACTCCCTTTTTCCCTCAAAACAAAGGAACCCGCTTTATCCCTGCGCTCTTCTACGACCCCGGCCTCGCCCCCGGCCTCGCAGCCCCACCCCGCGACCTTCCAAAAGCCACGCTCCGCGCCACCCTCCCCGACCCCGGTCCCAGCAGAGCCCACACGCCGGGGCATCCCCGGCCCCCGCCCGGCTCCGCGGCTGTGCAGCGCGCCCTGCCCGCCGGCCGGGGGC
>JANHGO010000072.1:22495578-22505753 GCA_024606505.1 Aquila spilogaster
TTCTCCGTTCTGTTAAGTCCTTCATACTTGCACAAAGTCATTAAGGCGGGGCTGCGCCTCTGCCGCTGGCCTCGCCGCCGCGGGAGGGGGTCCAGCGTGGGAGCGGGCGGGCGCTCGCGGGGAGATGCCCCGGGCGGGGCGGGCAGCGCTGTGCGGGCGAACGAGGGTCCTCCGCTGCGTTCTGGCGGAGCGGAGTGAACGCGGAGGGACGGCAGCCCCCGCTCTGGCGGAACGCGGTTGGAGTGCTTTGTGCTGTCTCCGCGAACTCCTCCGGCAGTTCCCTCTCCCCGTCCCGCCGGCGTTTGCGCCTCGTCCCGTCGCACAGCGCCGGCGTGCTACGCGTCCCTGTCGGTCCCGCTGTCGGAGGTCCCTCCCTACGGGTTTGGGAACGAAGGCGATCAGGATGCCTCTCTTTGCGGCAGGCTGTCAGCCTGGCTCGGTGCCCATGAGTCAGTGGGAACGTTTGCGGAAAGCACCCTCATGCTGGGTCAGCCCGCGCGCGTGGAGTCACCTCGGAGCTGTTCTAATTTGCTTTTTTGTCGGGGGGATTTCCTGCTCGCATCGCTGCTGCTGAAGCAGGAGCAGGGCTGGCTGCCTCCCCTGCCCGGGGAGCTGTCACATACCTGCCCTGCCAATTTGAAAACGACGGCTTTGCTTGAATTGCAGCCGTGCTTCCACATCTGTAATTTGTGCTTGTGCACGCCTGCATGTGGTTTCTCATGCCGCTGCCTTTCCTCAGGAAAGTGAGAGAGAGCGAGAGGGAGAGATGGCTCTTTGAGATGGTTTTGGAGAGGGCTCAAACTTCCCTAACAGCAGCTCCCCCAGACACAAACCGTCTCACAGCTAAGTTCAGCCGGGTGCCCACCCAGCCCACAGAATGGGTGTAGATGAGCAGCAGATGCTCACTGCCTTGCCTCTGCACGCCAGAGCTCTCTCTGGCTGAAGAACAATAACAGCGTCCTGAATTAAGCGCTCCTAATATGGAGCGAGCGGTTTGGTGTCCCAGCACACCCGGCCAATGCGGTGAGGTAGCAGCAGAGGGCATTGCTTGGCCCGAGGCTTCCTCAGGGTGGGAGTGAGGGGCACCACCAGGCACTGCATGGCCATGTCGAGTTGCATTTATGTGCTTTCACCTGGGTTTTCATGGGCAACCAATGTGCATACACCAAGCTGACAGTCTCAATGAGAGCAGGGCTGTGCGACTCAGAGCCTCACGCTGCACGCAGTGCTTTGGGTGCTCTGTGTACAACTGAGGCAAAATGGATTGGCTGGGGGAGAGGGAAAAGCCTTGTTTCGTAACGTAGAGCTCCAGCTGGATGCAAAGGGGCTGCAGCTTTCCAACCAAGTAACGTTACTGCTAGGCTGTGTGGATAGGGTACTGTGGGCTGAGTGTACAGGAAACACAACTCGATTTTTCTGCCCCCTTTTGCAAACTCATCAAAATCGCTGAGAGAGGAGTGGCGGTTATGGAAGGAGTCAGCGGACGGTTTAATGGAATGCATCGAGCGTTAACGAGCTAACGGGACCGTGTAGCTGCCAACCTGGGGCTTAGCAACCCACATCTGGCACGTGGGCGTAGCGTGGGTAGGTTGCCGTGCTTCTTCCCCTCTGGCTGCTGTGTTTGTTACAGGGTTCTCTAAACAAGTGGCACTTCATCACAGTGAGCACAAAATGGGAACGTAGAGCAAGTGCTGTAAATAACCCTCATGCAGCAAGGAGATCATTAATACTTGTGCCAGCCAGTGCTAATCCTGCATGCAGTCGCAAGATTTACCTTCTTTTTTGTTGCAGGGATGTAAAGTCTGATGCTACTCATATTTATGGTGTAATATATAGGAAACACAATAGGCTTCTGGGGAACGCTGAATCCATTCATGTTGGTGACTGGTTTATGAATAGTTCTGTCTGTGAGGCTCCGGCAGTATCCAGAATGCCACCTGTGAATGCAATTTACGGCTCTTTGTGTTCAAACATTGCATATGTATATATGTACATAGACTCATTACCCTCTTCCTCTCTCTATTCATGCATAGTAATTGGTGATTTATTTGCGATTCCTGGAGGGGAGTACAGCCTGCGGAAGGTCTTGAAACTGCAGATCACTTGTAAATGGCATGTTGGAGGGAATAATGATGCAGGGGTGACTCCTGAAGAGACAAGGGATGAGCTGAAGGGCTGTCTGCTACTGGAGTTCGCTGCCTGGGGAGCAGCAGAGTGCTGCCGGAGCACACTGCTGCTGCTCCCTCTGCTTCGCTGCTGCTGGCAGAGAAGGCAGCAGAGTGGGTATTTGCCCACGAGAGCTTTGGGGTTGTTTGTGCGTACCAAAGCTGGCAGCTCGGTAGCATCACTGGCACCTCATCTGCTCCCAGATGCATTGTTAGCTTCAGTGGCCAAGATCACGCTTGTTCCATCTGCGTCTGCTCAAAGTGCTCTGCTTGGAGCTTCCTTTTGCAAGCAGACTATACTGCTGTTGTGTTGTGTTCACTTGCCCTTAGGTATGTACTGCAGGACCCAGGGCAGGATGTGACTGTGCTGCCTTTGCACAGCACCCTGAGGCTCCAAACCCAGTCTGGACAAAGCTGTGTGCTTAGCAGAGGCTGTGTGTCCACCTCAGTCACCAGCTCTGGGCTGGCAGGCTGCACTCGTGTGTTGTTCCTGCCATCCCCAAATGGGGCTCCTCGTGGGGAGGCTCCCTCCCTTCTGCCTTGGCCAGGCTACATGACCTCCTGAGGTTCCAGCAAATCCTGTTTATTTACACAGGAGGTTTTGTTTTAAAGCGAATTGTTGTCTTCTAGTTGACCTTCCGTCAAGTAAGATTTCTTTATTAAAGCAGTTTTTATTGTAAATCGAATGCATACTTGGAACGTTTATACCAGACCCATTAACTGAAGTGAAAGGCAGAATAAAGAGGTATGCAGTCATTAAGGGGGAGAGGGTCACGGGGAGTTTGGGAAGGAGAGTTCTTCAGTGTTGGGAGACTTGAGGAATTTATAGGACCAGGTATGTGTTTTCCCTTGTGGTTTGTTGTTTTCTTCCTTCCTTCCTTCCCCCTGTCTTGGCCTTCTTTGGTACCCTTGCACAATCAATCCTGGTCCAGCCATTAGTCTGAAGGTTATACAGGCTGGTATGAAGCCAGAGGTATCTTGGCTGGTTGAACTTGGATGAACTGGAGAGTGCCGTAGCCTGGAAGCGTGCTCCTCGCTTTGTGATAGATAGCTATCTGCAGACCCTGCCCAGAAACTTACTGCGCTGGGAAAACTGCCTGAAAAAAAGAGGAAGGCTTTTCAAGTACAACTGGGTGGTGGTCTTGTTGCTAGGGCTCTTCAGCTCGCAGTGCGACTTGCCTGCTCTTACCGCCGATGTTCCGGCCCTCCAGCCAGTGTCTGGATAACTACAGTATTATGACTTGCCTCTGGCTTTGGGTTACTAAATACCCCCATAATGATAACCTGCTAAATTTGTTTCGACACTGTTTTTGTATTGCCATCTCTTTTTGTATAGAATACTCTTAAGGAGTAGTTCTCTGGCTAAATGTCTGGTGACATTCAGCATCTGTTTCCTATCAGCTCTGCAGAGGCTCAAGCTGATTCCTCTCTAGATAACATGGGGGTTGAGCAAATCACAAAGCAGAGAGTCTGCAGCTGTCTGCTGTGAGTCCTGGGTGGCTGTGTGCCCATGTGCCAGTGCCAGCTCAAACCTGTTGCTCATCCTGCTTCCATCGGTGTGCTGAGAGTGTGTTCCAGTGAAGTGTGTTAGTAAACCACCTAATGGCAAAAAGCTTAAGTAGGAAATGGCAAGGGGACAAGAGAAAATCTTGCCTTTCTAGCCACTGCTAAAGTTGCATTTCAGTAACCTAGAGTAATTGAATGTGGTCACAAAATCAAACCATCTCAGTAAAAGGATGAGAAGGTTTTCTCGAAAAGGGGAAGGCTTTGCCACTCCAGGTTTCTGTGCCTTGCTTGCACAAGTGCTTAAAAGCAGCACTGCTCCTATGGATGCTCCCTTCTGATGTCACTATGTCATCAGTGCCTTCTTGGTGTTCCCAGGCATGTCTCTTGCACGCCCAGAGGGAAGGAAGAGGCAAGCCATGGTGACGTGGAGGAGTGGGCAGAGATGGGAAAGCACTAACGGGAGAAGTGAGGTGCAGCTGTGAGCAATGCTGGCACTACTCTAATGCTTGGTCAGATGGCCTTCTGGGTTTTGTTCTTGCAGTCCTTGCAAGAAGCTCATCAGGGACTGACATGACTGGAGGGGATTTTGATGCATGGCTGTTGTGGTGTCGCCAACTGGTGTATTTTGTGGTTTGGTTTTACTTCTAGCTCAAAATTGACCGTATGTGGATTGCTTTGCTTTCCAGCAAATAAATTCCCTTCTGGAGCCATCGTGATTACAGGGGAAGGGTGGAAATGGGAGGTACGTCTGGCTTTTCTGGGGATTTTGTTTGTTTGTTTCCTTGGCAATTGGTTCACCCCCAGCTGTGTCCCTGATGTCCCTGCCTGCGGCATACTGTCACTTTTATGGCTTTTGGCCTTTGTATGGAGGCTGATAAGCTTGGTAGAGGCAGCTGGGAGCAGGGTGAGGTAGATGTGTTGCTCTGTGGACTCTGCAGAGCTAAATGTGAAAGGAACTCAGCACTGAGCCAGGTTGCTGAGCTAAACGGGAGCTTTCTGAGGTCTTCAGAGCAACGGAGACCAGAGGGTGAGGCGCTGAGTTCCTGTAAAACAAAAAGTTTTCTGTTTGCCTCATAAGGAAAGAAGGGCTCTGATCTCTCAAGAGGGCATGAGTATAGAGACTTGACTGCTTGGGTAAATTGAGGTTTTACTCCTTGGACAACTGCTGCCTCCATTCTGCCTCATCAGCAGGAACCTGCACAGGTCTCTCTGCATCTCTGCAGGTGGAGTTGGACTGGGGTGAGAGCCAAGGGAGAAGGCTGGAGGCTGTTGTCGGAAGTAGTCTGGGAGCTCTGTACTCCAGAAAGCCCTGCTGATGGAGTCTGGCACTTATTAACTCTGGTTACCAGTACTTGGATCTAGCCGATGGGCTGTGGCTGGCTGCCAGCCCAAAATTACCAGCCCAGGTGTCAAGCCTCATCGGTTCTTTCTTGCAAGCTTGAAATAGGAGCTCCCAACAAGCATGTGTGCCAGCCCTTCTTCTAGTCATGTTTCTTCATACGGCTTTGTAAAGTGTTCATGGTAATTATAGTACTTACTAATATTTATTCCCTTCTAAGCAATTATCTGAATGCATTTATCTCCGGTGTGCTTTCAGAGTGCTCTGCCTCCTCTTACCCTATCACTTCATCTTTCTGGCTCAGCACGTGCTGCTCCCTCCCTCCTCCCCACAGAGCCCTTGCTCCTCGGCTGCTCCATCTCCCCTGTGTGCTTTGCCTTGGCTCCTGTCAGCCAGCCTTCTGCTGCCTGATCCTGCTGCAGAGGAGGGCCGGGTTGCTGCTAGGCCAGGTGCTAAGGCACTTTGCAATGGAGGGGCACAGACACCGCAAGGCGCCAGCTGGCTTCATGCTGCCACCTGGCTTTCTGATGGCTGCCCCTGGCTGGCGGAGTGTCCCGACAGCTCCTGCTGCAGGGCATCACCCTCCTGCTGCCCAGTGGGACTGCAGCATGCAAATTCCGGTGTGTGGGGGGGGGAAAAGCATGGTGCTGGGGCTAAGGGTTTGCCTGCTGGTATTAACCAAGCAGGCCGCCTTTTCCTTACACACCTTGGAAGTGTAGCATGGACAAGATTATTATGTCCTGATTGATTTCACCATTGGTGTTGGGGGCAGAGGAAGACGAATTTTTTGCTTTGAGCTCTGCGGCGTGCCTTACCCGTGTGTGGCTGATCTGTGGGTCACCAGCACATGGAGAGCTGCTCTGACTAATCAGTCCCATGCCATGAGCTAGTCAGCAGTTAAATCTAATCCAGATCACGTAGCTGCCAAACGCTGTAAGTCGCCAAGCCCTTGCTCCTTCTGTACTGTAAGGAAGGCAGACCTGGGCGAGCTGAGCCGCTGCGTGCTGCCTGAGAGCCACTGTACTCATAGTGGGAGGGGCAGCTCTTACTGAAGAAATTACTCAGATTTGTGCTTGGCTGAAAGAGGAGGTGTTGGGAGGGAGGTTGATTTTCCCCCTGAACGAAGCTGATGTGTGGCCGTGCCTCCTGAAGCCGACCTGAGTTGGTGGAGCCGTGCCTTGGAGAGACTCTCCTGGCTCCCATCTGGATGGAAATCTGGGTGGCTCCAATGCCAGGCTGTCTTCATCTTTTGGCTGGCTTGTTTTGGAGGAGGATGTAGAGAAGAGGGGGTCAGCATGAGGAGATTTACTGTGTACCCAGCACCTAATGGCTGCGCTAGCAGACCTGCTAGAGTACACTGCTAAAAGCATCCTAATGATCTGGATGTAAAGGCTTGGAGCCTTGGATATCTGCTTCCTAGCAAGGGCAGCTCAGGATTTGACACGTGGCTCCTGGAGGAGGAGGGCTGGGCTATTGGCTGCTCTTCAGCACACCAGGAGGTACCTATCCACTGAGAGACGCAGTAGGAGCAGTGCCTGGCTCTGCTGCTCATGCTTCCTTTAGCTGAGGTTGTTCCTCAGGTGGTAACATCTGATGTCCTTCTCCAGGCACTGGCTTGGAAAAGAGGTGTATCACTTTTTGACATTAGGAGTGCTGGAAGTGAGACTTCTCTGAGGGAAGAGGTCATCATCCTGGAAGCCACCCACAGAGCCACGAAAGCCAGTGAGATCCGTAGGGTGGATGAGGAAGGGCTGTAGGAGTGAAGCTGGGAGACTCCAGTTTTCCAATGGATGGTCTCATGTAGAAGGAACGTGTGTATGCAGTGCTAGAAGTGCCATGTTAGAGATGCTCTGTGGTGATGAGCACCAGTTTCTGCATCGTTCTCAATACGTGCCTGAGAGTGTTGACTATGGGTAGGGTGTAGAGAGGCTTCTTGGGAAGTACAGTAGCGCATTCAACTGTATGAGGCCAAAAATAAATTATCAAAAGAAAGAATTGAGAAATTAACAAAGCTAAACGGATGTCTGCAGCTCCTAGAAAAGGGTGTCGTATTTGAAAGCATATTTTTGAAAATCCATTTGCTTAGTAGTCATCTTACAGATAACTTTGCTATTTTTACTTTCTTTGCTTTGATGACACTTCACTGTCTATATAATGTATTTAGCATCTGCATTCTTTTCTCCTGTAGAGGCAAAATGTATTTGCTAATTTTGAGTTGGCTTTATACAATCACTGTACGTCTTGGCTGTGGGTTAAGTGAAATAATTTTCTTAAAGCTATTTTAAAGGAGCACAGCTGGCACTGTCTCCCTTCTAACCTTTTTTTTTTTAACTTCTCTCTTATATCTGCAACCAAATTTGAATAGGGAATATATTCCTGTGCCATATTAAGTATAATAAAGACCGTGCTCTCAACTCCCACAAACTGAGAAGTAGGGATGTTTGGGTTAAGCACAGCAATCTACTGGGGAATGAATGCAAGATCAAGGGCATTTGCAGATTTTTATTTCTGTGTTTGCAGGGGCTGTGGCATTGCTAGCAGGTTGCTCACAAATGGTGGCTTAGATTACCTCTCTTGCAGGCAGCAGTGTTTGCATCTTGCCATTCCTATTTGATCTGTGAGCAGTGATGAGAGCTGTATACTTGAATTCTGATTTTCTGAGAAGCAGTCGGCAGTCATTAGGGCAGTGCTTAGACCCCAGAGGCTTTTTCTGTGTTTTCATCCTGTTTCTGTAACCGTGTCTCTTGTTATCTTGTTCCTGAATATTTTCTCTTGTAAGAGGAGACTGTTTGTTGCAGCTGTTAAACCTCAAATGCCTTGAATTTCCCTTAGGGAAGAGGAGGAAGAGTTCCTGAGGTTTCTGCATAAGAAGGCTGCAGAAACACCTACGTGTGTTTCCCAAGTATGCAGCCGGGAGGGAGGTATTATTGGTGCTGCTCTAACCAGCTGATGGATTCTGGCTAGCTCAGCCTGTGATTCCTCTTGCTGTGTAGAAGAGGCTTAGCGAGATAGTTGAAGTTTCTTTTCTCTTTGGCACGTAGTAGCACTGGATGGCCCCTGGTTGCTTTTGTCAGAGCAGCGTAGCTAGGAGGTGTCAAATGAAATCATGGATGTTTGTTTGGTCTCCTGGCTGGATGTAATAATGCATGTTTTAGTGAAATGTGCATTGAATAAACATTGGGTAAATCTCCTAGGACAAGCGCTGCTGGTGCCTGGAACCATGATTGTCTCCATGGCAGGATTTTAAGAAAAGTCTTCACCTAAGAAGAACTTTGCACTGTGTATTCAGTTTCCATTGGTTCCGTGCTTTGAAATGTTCCTTTTTATGTTTCTTCTAAAAATGACCAACCTTAGGAGAAGATTATCTGGGTAAAAATATTATATGCTTGTATTGCTGACAGTGTTGGTTCTTTCTCCCTCTTCCGTGATGCTGGTGGCTGATCTGGGCTCAGGCATGACCCACTGTTGTGCTAGTGTTCTAGAGTTGTTCTGATGGAGCCTGTCAGCCCTGCCTTGCCTTTGTGGCTGGAGTGGTTTGGGTTTACGCTCCTTTACCTGATGGAAGCATGGGAGCAGGTCCTTCCCCTGCAGAGTGGATCAGCAGAGCTAGAGCAGGTGGAAATCACCATGAGTTTGGTTTCTGCTTTGCACAGCTGCTTTTTTTGAACTGCATGCAGTCCTGCTTGCCTTTTCTATGCTTCCCTTCGTGCTCAAATGTGTTTGGTAGTGCTGCATAATCAGTAGCGCTGTCCTTGCGTCACCATGTGTCTGTGTCCAGCTTCCCTCCTGCCTGCTCTGGTGGCTTCTGGTCTTTCTCTAGGTGAGAAGGAAGGAGCATTTTAGTGGTATAATAAAAGTTAGTGAACAAAAAATCCCGAACACCATAAGCTTAGCCCCCATCTTCGTGGTCTTGGAGGTCTCTGTGGTATCCTCTCCCTCCTTGTCTTCTCCCCAGCTTCGTACTGGTCTCCACCAGATTCATCAGCCCCTGATTGGTCTGGGGCATGCAGCATTTTGGTCCCTATGTCTGTTAGGCTGGTGTCACTCAGTTGCTGTTAAGGCCCATGATCAGGGTAGGATCTCCAGGGTGTAGCTATTTACGGGCAGGCAGGGAGAACCAACCGTTCCTGACTTGCATCAAACAAGAGTTTTAGTCCCATTAATTGAATTCTTCTAGACTCTGATAACTTGAGCACATTGAAATCAGATAAATGAAAAGCCTCTCTCCCTGGTAGCTATGTAAGCTTTTCCTTAACTCCCTGATCAGAAGCCACTAGGCTCTGCTAAATACATAGCTGAAGATCAAAACTTGTGTGTGCATCTGCTTGTCAGGGAGCGAAGCCAGCAGGGCGATCAGTGCTGCGTGTCGGCAGAGGGAGGGTTTGTCTCCTGCTCACCACCCTTACCGCAGTTGATCAGAAAAGATTTTGTGCTTAAAGTGACACACGCTGCTCAGCCACCCTGAGATATGTGGTCTGTGCCCAGAAGCTGGGGCTGTGCTTTCTTCCAGGCCTTCAGATAAGCCTGGAGGCTCTAGGAGGGAGCAAGCCTGCTCTCGTTACAATGGGAAGTGTTGCGTTTGGAGTGTATCTCAGCCACGCTGACCTCATGCCACATGGGTGCTGAGAAGTGCTGCAGCAGGAGGACCTCTGGACTTGTGCCCCCCAAGCTGCGGTGGTTGAGCTGATGTTATCACTCTGAAAAAATCCAGCCTGCAGCTTTCTCCAGACTCCCTCTATCCATCAAGAGCCCATGGTGCCTGTGGTTGTGGAGGCCATGCCTCTTTCTTCACTTCATTTCACATGCCAGCTCTTGGGGTGGTGCTGGAGGTTGGGACCCCTCTGGCACAGCAGAGGCTGTTGGTTAATCTGGGGTCCTTCCTCCCTGCACCCAGCTCCCACCTGCAGCAGCCAGGTACCTGGCTTTTCAGTGCTCTGTTGGGCTTATGCTTATCTTGGTTTTCAACCAACACTGCTCCACCTTTTGGGGGGTCTTTCTACTTTCCCCTTCCTATCGCCACCATCATTCTTGTACCCTGGACTAAGACACTTTTTTTTTCCCCCTTGTCTTTCATCAGTATGTGTCCCTTAGCTGTTCACACCACTGAGGCAGTGGCACCTGCCCCCACCCCCAGAACACTTCCCACCCTCTCTCCTGTCCTTGCC
>JANHGO010000072.1:22506175-22518629 GCA_024606505.1 Aquila spilogaster
CAAGCTCTGCGGTGACGTGCCCGTCAGCCTGGGGTCAAGCCCCAGGACGGGCATCCTGAGCTCAGAGGTTGCTGTCATGCTTCGTTCCTCAAATGGTACTGACTGATACCAAGAGGACTGGCATGTAGATCAAAGCCTGCCTTGACCTGGTTGTTGATCGTCTGCTCCCTTCCTCCATGCCTTTCACAAATGTAGATTTTTCTAACCTTTTTGTTTTCCTTAAGGCTCACAGCTCATTTTCCTGTGTTTGCCATCGCTTCACTACTCTGAGCCTCTCTCTCTCAGTGCAAAGCTGCTTTATCCCCTCCTCCTTCAGCAGCTGTTCTGTTTCTGCAAGCCCCATGGGGTACTCTGTCTGGAGCTCTGCCTCCCAGCCCAGACCTCCGCCAGTTTACTCTGTCTCCATGATTTACTCTGCAAGGGTTTTCTTGATGGCCCCTGCTGCTGTATATCTCAGTGATGCTCCAACACTACCTTCCTTAGCTCAGCAACAGTCCATACAATAACTACATCTGCTCGTTCCAGAACAGTTTTCTCCATGTCCTGTTTTATTTGCTGTCTCCAGCCTCTCCAGGAGAGCCTTTTCTCACATCCTTGTGAGTATTCTTTACTCAGCTTCAGAACTGCGTGTGTTGTTGTTTTTTTTTTAGGCTTTAAGGGGCTCTCTCTGTGACCCTGCCCACCTCTTCCTGGAGTCTCTGTCTCAGGGTAATATTATCCGGTAATGAAGGTGGACCAGCCTCTGCTGGCTTTACAAGTTCACACTTCCCTTTGAGCCGGAATCTTGACCTCTGTCTCTAGCACTTATGTACGTGCATGTGCCTGCCTGTCTTTCTACTCACGCTGCAGCACTTCCTATCTGTTTCTGCCTCTGAAATTTGTTCACCTCTTTGTACTTTCTGCTTATTCCTGTGAACTCTTAAATTAGTTCCTCCCCCTCTGCCCTGCCAATTGGAAGATGCTTGCCTTTCAAAGCCCTTCTTCTCGTTCCGCCTTGCCTTTAGCAGTGCCAGAGCCTTGGCTCTCCCTGCTGTGTGATTCCCAGTTTGGTTTCCTCAGGGTGGTTTCTCAGAGACTCGTGGCTTATCTGATCTTGCTGCCTACCCTTTCTGGGTAACCTGGGAGCCCTTTGGCCAATTTCAGGCAAATATGACAGAAGTAGGGAGCCTGAAAATAAACAAGTCCCTACAGGTTTTGTGAAGAGGAGGTAGATGAGTGCAAGGGGATGGTGGGACTGAATGAGACCCTTTTCTTTGCAGGCTCTAGCTGTGCCTCCAAATTACTGTGCCAGTGCAGCAAAAGCCTCAGCTGAAGCTTCCCATTGCATCATTAGTCTTGAAGACAGCCTCCCTCCTGTTGGCAGAGAAAGCTAGGCTTCATTAAGTCCCTTGCTCTTAGGGCTGTTTGCTGAAAGCGGTGGCTTGGAGCCCTTTTATCTTCTCCAGCATGCCTGGGAGTGGCCTGCAGCAAACAGCTCCAATGCTGCTTCACCTGGTGCAGTTCTGCAGGGCCTATGTGGGCTGCTGGCATGGCCTGCACCAGCCTCCTGACCTGCCTGAAGGTGCTTTCCACGGCAGGGCTGGTGAGGTTCTGCAGCTGCTGATGAAATGCAGCCAGTGGTGAGTTCAATCCCATCTGAGTGTCCATCACAGTGTGGCTGAGACTGGAAGGGACCTCTGTGTCCATCTGGTCCAGCTCCTGCTCCAGCAGGGGGACACGCAGAGCAGGCAGCCTTGGGGGATCCCCAAGGAGGAGACCCCACAACCTCTCTGGGCAGCCTGTGCCAGTGCTCCATCACTTGAGCAGCACAGAAATGCTTCCTGATGTTCAATGAACCTCCTGTGCTTCAATTTGTGCCGAGTGCTTCTTTTCCTGGCACTGGGCACCAATGAAAAGAGCCTGGCTTCATCCTCTCTGCACTCTCCCTGCCAGGTATTTATATGGATTGGTAAGATCCCTCTTGAGTCACCTCTTCTTCAGGCTGAGCCACCCCAGCTCTCTCAGCCTCCTTATAGGAGAAATGCTGCAGTCCCTTTGTGATCTTTGTCAACCTTCTCTGGATGCTCTCCATTATGTCTCTGTGTAGTGGGGGACTCAGAAATAGACCCAGCACTGCAGACCAGGCTTCACCGGTGCTCAGCAGAGGGGAAGCATTACCTCCCTCCACCTGCTGTCTAAATCAGCCCAGAATGCCAGGATACCTTTGTAGCAAGGACAGATTGCTGGGTCACGTTCTACTTGGTGTCTGCAAGTCCCCCAGGATCTTTTCTGCAAAGCTACTTTCCAGATGGGTGGCTCCAGTGTGTCATGGTGCATGGAGTGGTTCCTCCCCAGAGAGGGGAATTGCATCTGATTCTCCTTCCTATTCCTTGATGATAGCATCATGTTATGAATGGGTGTGGGAGAAGGAGTGTGCCTTTCTCTCAGACTGAAAGCGATAGTAGTATAAATACTGCTGCATCCCCATTTTTTTTTTTAAATTCCCAAATAACGGAAAGCACCTGTCCTCCCTTTTGAAATGGGAACGTTGGTAATTTGGTGACAACCGCTGGAAGTCTCTGTAGCATGTCAAACTAATAAATTATAGTGTAAGGAACTGAGGAGTTCTGACATCTTAATTAGCAGTAAGAGGCAGCGAGTAGCTGAAGAATCTCCCCTGATCTGTATCTGTCTTTCAGGGAGGGTCTCTAACCAAATCACAGAAATTTCAAGAGGCAGCATCCTGGCACCCTGCTGACAAATAGAGCACAAGGAGGAACCCAGGAGAATTTAGGGGAAAAAATGGAAACAGTCTGCTGCTGTGCAGCCACATTTTGCATTCTTGTGATCCTTTATGGTGGGGTGGGAAAATCTATTTAAAGAATTGAATGCTTTTAGGCAGTACACTTGACTTTGGGGATAACTTAATTTACTGTTTACCTGAAAGCTGTTTCTGCTGAAGAAGAGGTACAAGGTGTCAGCATTGCCTTGCAAATTGGATGTTCTCTCATGCTAATGGCCATGGCTGAGGGGCACAAATGTTTCTTCTGCACACCAGGAGGAAGCAGGAGAGATTGCTCTCGGCTGTGTTTCTTTCTAGATATCACACTTTGTAACTTCTTGCTGTGCTACTTCTATACAACTATGCCATAAAAAGGGAGTGGGGATCCAAACACAGAGCCCATGCCAAAGGGCACAGCCAAAGTGCTGGAGGAGCAGTGTGCTTTTGGGGACAGATGGAGGGGTGTGCATCAGTGAAATTTGTCATCAGGGCTTCCAAGTTTTTTGCATCTAAGAGATTTAAGTCTCTCTTCTGAGAAAGCAAATGATTTGGGGATGGACAGCTGAAGGGACTGGTTCACAGTGTGAAAAAGAGATGCTCCTGCCCTGTCCCTGAAGAAACATGCAGGTAAAGGTCCTAGAGTACTGAACTCATAAATGTCCTCCTTAGCGAAATTAGTGAAAACCTAGGGTCAGAACTAGGAGGGGATAGGAGCCAAATAAGCAAATTCCACGAGCATGGAAAGATGGACCAAAACAGTGGAGTTTCTCTTTGAAGGTAAAGGGAGGATTTGTGGGGAGGGGGGAGGAGCACATGCTTGCTTCAAATGAAGAGAGCAAGAAGTTTTCTTTTCCTTCGGGGAAAAGGGAAGTTCAAAAAACGATTGGGAACCAAGCTCTTCATGGATCAGAAACATTTTGGAAGACTTCCTCTTGAAAGAGAGGGGATTCCTTTAAAGAAAAGCTAGGTAGTAAATAACGTTTCCTTCTGGCAAGGATGTTGTGAAGGTGAGACTTGGGACTCGACCCTTTTCTCTCCTAGGAGAATATTTAAAGCATGTGGAATGTTATGAAGTGAATTACAGCAATAATAAGGGCATTCTGTTGTTTAATATTGGGAGGGATTGCAGAACATGCAGGGAAATGCAGAAAGAAGCGACACTAAAACGTTATTGACTGTGAAACTAAATGAAGTTTCTTATTGTCTGAGACTGAGTGATCGTGCAGGGAATAGTGTTTGGCAATCCCAGAACTGACCCTGGATGTTGAACATGCAGGACCTGAAGTATAAGGAAGGATAATTAAAAGAAATTCAGAGGCTGCAGGGCATAATGAACTATGTCAGAAATTTCCTGCCTAGCTTTGTTGCTCTAACAATTTCATTTTTTGCCCCCCTCTGGATAGGTTGGGAGCGCGGACCATCTAAGAGTTCAGCAGCCTGAGATGTGTGTTGATACTGTGCAGCTTTGGTACTGACACGACAATATTGAATCTGTTAGAGGTCTGGGAGCACTACAAGAGTCACTGGAATAAATGGAATAATAGCCCTTACACATGTTTTAAGAGCCTGAAAGAACAGAAATAAAAACACACCTATCAATCTTGGGAGACTTCTCTTTTTTTGTGTGGGTCTACTCTTAATCTTATAGTGAATACCTGTGGTTATGGCTTCAAAGCTCAGGCTGGGAAGGCAGTAATGAAACTGCGGCTGCCTTTCTTTGCAAAATATGAAAGTAGGCAATACCTTGGATATTCTGGCCAGGCCTCTGCAAATGCTGCTGTGTCAGTGCAGTAGTGCTTAACCAGACCTTGAACGAGTAGTAGCAGTAAAAGACACCATGGCACGTATTCAGTGTGCTGGAAGAAAGAATGCTCCTAAGGATAAAACTTGCACAGCTCCTTGTGTCTTAAGTAATGCGTGGGCAAATCAACACTTCCTGCCTGCATATTCCCAATATAAATATAATCTGCTAGAGAGCTTCTGCTTGCGTATTTTTCCCATCATGATAAGGGTAATGATGGAATGGTATATGGAGAACATGCTGATCCAGGAGCTGGGAAAGTCCTGTTCTGACCTTGGAGGAAGAGGAAAAGCTTGATTAAATAGGTCCAGTGCTTAGGGTAGAACCCATCCTGCAAAACATGCCTGTAGTGCTAGTGAAGTGCTCGGCCATCTTCTGGGATTAGTTGAAACTGACGTGTTCTTTAGGGAATACAAGGAAATCTCAGCAACTTTGCAGGAAAGCATTTAATCTATAAGTAGTGGGAGTGTTGCACAGAGATATTTGAGACCCTAGCAGTTGTTTACTATTATGATTCCTAACCAATAGGACAGTCAACTCAATCTTTCCCTCATACCTCATCATGTAATGTTATCCACCTATTATATCAGGTTCAGCTTGATTCACCAACTTCCTCAAAGCCTGTGTCAAGTTAGGAAGCTGAGCGCCATGGGCCCATTGAACTCAGGGATCTATGTGCACAGTGGATGCCCTGCCATCCTTCCTTTTTGTTAAAATGGAATATCCCCCTTTTTTCTGACCACGTGTGTGGTTGGCTGACTTCAGTATGCTTGGTTCCTTGTCTTTTCAAGTGAAGCAATACTAGATTAAAAGAGCAGTTTCAGAATTAGTGCAGTCAAGTAAGTTTAGACAAATTTTCTGATGGACTGATTAAGAATGACAGAACTGTAAGAGCAGGAGTTCTTGTCCTGTGTATCCCCCTTGGCAGGCTGATCTCCACCTGGGGTATTTCTGAAGAAGCTGAATGTTTCTTAGAAGAAGCTGAAGTGTGAGAGATTTCATAATCTCACAAAGCAATCTTTGGTACCACACTTCCCTGGCTGCTGGGAAGTTGGAAGGATACCTAGCCCCCATGTCCACCCTAAATCTCTCTTGTTCGCACTTAAGTGTGTTGCTGCTTGTCTTCTCTGTGTTCAATACTGTGAATGATTTGAATGATTTCCTTCTTCCTTCCAGCACTTATAGGAATTTAAAAGTTGTAGCAGTAGAGATATGTGGCTCAAGAGTATGCCATTCTAAGACAGTGTTTAAAACTGATGCATCTTAATATCTCTAATTGTAGGCACAGAGAAGGAGCAGTTAGAGGAGTGTGACATTCATATAATATGAGGTTTGCTTAAAAAATCCCAAGGGCGGATCACATTTAACACTGTGCAGCTGCAGAATACCAATTCTGTACTGTGGAAAGGAAGGGAGTCGTCTGTCAATATAAGGACCAGATCTGAGAGGAACCAAAGGATGAAAAATGGCTCTGATCTTGGTGAGGGGCTTGGATGTTTGACTGGCTGCATAATTATAACAGAGGTACAAGACCTCTTTTGCAGTCAGAACTTGGAAAGCTAGTCACAGGCCAGAACAATCCGTGGTGATTAAAAGAAATGTCACCTCTTTCATATTTATTGAAAACATTTTTCTTTAAAGACAGTAAACATCTGCTGTGGAAGTGAGTGGATGTGAAAGGGAGCAGCTAGCAGAGATGAGTGAAAGCGGTTGTGTTGGAAGAACAAAGGGGTTTGTTGGCTGCTCCTGTCTCGTTTCCCTGCGCTTTGATATTTCCCTACTGATTGTGATATTTCCATACCAATTATTGTATAAATTGTTCCTGGCTGACCTCTCCACTTAGTCATCCTTAGTTGGCTCAGCAGTGGGAGGAATTTGAGCGAGGAATTATTAGCTTCTGAGGTCAGTTCAGGAGGGACAGTTGAGTGATGGGATGGTGGTAAGAGGAGGAGAAGAGGACAGGATCAGACCCCCTTGGTACCATGATTTAAACATCAAAACAAGAGACTAGAGGGTAGGGACAGGGTTGTACTGTAGGTGGCTCCATCCAGTCCATTGGTACAGTGAACTGTCCTGGCACAAGAAGAAATACATCAAATGAAATCCTGTGTTTTCCCAGAATGAGGCTTCACAGTAATAATGGTGTGCTGGGGGGAGAGAACAGAGGGGTTTGCTGCATGTTTTCTTCTGATAGCATTGTTTTTTCCATCTGGCAGCAGGTTGCAGCATACAGAGATTCTCCCTGCTGTGACTCATTTATGCAAAAATTAAGCTCGAACCTAATTTTTATTTGTGCACGTTAACAGGAAACTTCACAGAATAGCAGGTGTGCCTTGCTAGAAGATTGGCCGTGTTTTGGTGTTGCCTGTTGTAGTGGGGTCACCTGCAGAGATTACATTAGTCTTCAGCCGATGCAAATTAAGATGGCCACTTGGGGAAGTGCTGTCAGCGGCCGAACAACTGTGATCTGGGAACAGCCTTTGTGAAGGGAAACAGGATTTTGTGGATGTCAGTCCCTGATTATTCCACTGACTCCACAGCAGGGCTAAGCCAGGTTGCTCCAGAGCATGGTGCTCCTGTTCAGGGGTGGGGGAATGGCGACTTGGAGGAGGAACGGGTTACAGGGAAGTCCAGTTTGCTGGGCTGCTGCTAAGGGTGTGCCATGAAGGTGGCCAACACATAGGCTGTTGCAGGTGAAGGATGCTTCTACCTGCCCTGCTGCTCCCCATGGTGCTCTGTCCATGATGCTGGCATGGCATGTCCCATGGTGCCGTGGTCAGCACCGTGCACGGTGTGCTTGGCGCCTGCTCATGGGTGCTGCGTGCCTGGAGCCTCACACCAGCTAGGAAGTAGGTGTTTTTAGCATAACTACTCTTTAGCACTTGTGTGTGAATTGTGTTCATTACTGGAAACATCCTGTCAGCTCCTGTGGTCTCATGCAGATGTTCCCTTTTCATAGCCAAACAGGGTTTATGCGTGCACAGGTGATGCTTCCCGATTTAGTAGGGAGGATGTCTGGAAGGAACCAGTTCTGTTTGCCATGTTCAGAGCTGAGGTGGCTGTGCTGCTAGAGAAAAAGTTGAAATGGTGCCTTTTTTTAGCTCCTGTTGTAGCACAGCCTGTGGACCACATATGGCTGTATGGCTGAAGGGTATGGCCTACAATTACACAGGTGATAAAGGGGTGTGAGGACAGCTCTAATATGGAGTTGTAGCTTGTCTTGGGAGCCTCCTGAACCTGAAGGGATCCACTACCTTAGCTAGTAGTCCTCTTTGAAGTAATTCCCACCTCAATATGAACCTGTGCAACTTTTCCAAGTTCACAGCATTCCTTGGCAAGGAAGTCCCCAGTTCAGTTCTGTGTAGTTGCAAGAATCGCCTCCTTTGTTGTGAAACTGGACCTGATCAATCTTGGTTTGACAGCCCTTGATTTTTGAACAGGAAGAGATAGTAAATGGTCACTTCTTGACCATCCTCTCCATGACACGCGCAGTTGTACAGACCTCTGTCAGATCTTCTCAGAGGTTATCATTTTCCAAGGCCTTGTCTGCCCCATAATTTCTTACATAGAGACTGTTCTCTACCGTTTATTATCCTTTTTGTTCTCTTCTGAAACTTTTCCTGTAAAACCCATAAATTGAACAAACAGTAGGAACAACAAAAGGAGCCACAGTTGTGCTCCATCTATTTGTGCAGGCAACAATGAGAGGAAGAAGAGGGATCTCTTTGGAAATGTTTGCTGTCTGCTAACTGTAGACAACAGCACGAAGTAATTTTTTAAGGAGAATTTAGGATTATTAGCATGCAGTTCAGTTATTGACAAATACTGCTTTAGAGCCTCCAAGAGAAGGAAAACTGCTCTAAAGCTGCAGGAGTAGAAAAAGCCCCTCAAGCTGTGTAATCCATTTGGTGTTCAGAGCTGTCAAGCCCTACGTTTCTGGAAGATATGGAAGATATCAAGATTTTTTTTAATTGCTCTCTAGTGACTAGAGGCCCAGGATAATACGACTCCTAAGTTTCTCTTTTCGATTAACATTATGCTGGCAATGACTATTGCTTTCTAAGATACCTTAATGCAGCTTGCTATGGCGCCTTTGGGTGCTGTGCAGACATGACCCACACTTTGAGCAGTGAGGGGAGTGTTTGTGCAAGAAGCTTCTAATTATTCATTGTAGATGTGGCAGTGAGGGATATGGCGTAGTGGGCGTGGTGGTGGTGGATTGGTGGTTGGACTAGATGATCTTAGTAGTCTTTTCCAACATTCAAGAATCTGTGATTCTACCCTAATTTTTATTGGTGTGTTGATGCTGTGGTGGAGTTTCTGTCTGCGTAGTTGTCATTACATCATAGCAGTTTATCCCTTGTGATAAGCCTTGTGTCAGTGTTCTCAGATACAGGTTTGCATGCCTGTTCATCTAAAACAAACCTGTAGGTCCACCTCCTTCCCAAGGAATAAGTGTTTGGCCCCTTCTGAAAGGTGGCATCATCGTAGTGTTTCAGATCATGCACCTGATGGGACCAGTTGTGCCTGAACACCTGAGCTCTCTGTGTCTCCCTGTGGAAAGGTTAGCTCTGGCTGTAGCCTGTTGACAATACTGGGAGGGTGTTGACTCTGGAAAGACTAAATTACAGCTCTTCTGGGTGAAATGCTTAGCTGACAGGGATACTCAGCGCTCCTTTGTGGCCCTGTTGATTGAACAGAGAGGCACTGAAGTCTTGGCTGTGAGTCGGCACACGAACAGTTGGGTGGCTCAGGCATTGCATTTCTCCCCTACCGTGCTGCTGAAGCTGTCCCTCTTCGCTTGCCTTTCCAAGCTGCTCAGCATGAAACTGCAGCCCGTGGAGCCTGCTGAGCTCTTGGGAGGTGCTGGGAATAAGCATCTGCCGGTCCCCTTGTGGTGTGACCCAGAGCCTTATCGTCGTGTCATATGAGACCTCCTCTTGCCGTGCACCTTCCTTCCTACAAAGTGGGGCCTGGAGCATTGCCAGCAGAAGTGTGAGGGGCTGCCCAGCTGTTGTTTTACTTGCTCTTAGTTCAAAAGGCCCATGACATCAGCCCTTATCTGGAAGGGATAAGGATCAGGGAGTGCTTCCTCTAGAGCATGCGGTATTTGCTGACTTTTTTGGGAGGGAGGAGGGGTGGGGAAGCAGATGCATGAACACATCACTTCTTATTAATTTTAAAGTTGCTCTTGGCTCTCTAGCTCCTCTGTATCACCCCTTGCATTGTCAGTAAATTATATTGGATTTGCAATTAAAAGCCAGCTGTGCCAGTGAAGTACCAGCCAAATGCCAACCTTAATCGTCTCCTAGGCTTCCAAGGAGAGCTGTGGAGCACAGAACTCTTCCTACAGTGAGCTCTTCTCTCACTTCAAGAGGACAAGATAAGAGTTTAAAATGGGATCTCTGGCATATTATTTTCGCTAATCAAAACGCTTGCTCACTAAGAAATGCAATTTGATACTGTGTGTGCTTGAATACAGCAATTCCCAGAGCTTGAAAACTGCCAAGCATACTTCACCACACAAGAAGTTAACCGTTTGGGGAGAGTTCTTCTAGTGGTGGATGCCCGTCTCATGCTCATTGTTTTTCTCCTTCCCTTTCTCAGTTACATTATTCATTTGAGAAGTGTTTACTGCTGGTTCCCAAAAGCCCCTGGCAAGGGAAGGAGCAGGCACGGCCCACCTTAGGATCCCATCAGCTGCATGCCCAGCACTATCTGCACACACTGGGATGTGAAGATCCACACTGTGTATCCTTGAGGTTGTTATTTTGCCTGTGAGCTTAGGAAGGGTCAGTCCCTGATAGAGCATTGTTTTCCAGTGGGTTGGTTGGAGAACGCCTCAAAGCGTTCCTCGATTAAAACCAACTGTACAACAGTCATCTACTTAGAAAACTAAGAAATAATCAAAGGAGTGTTTGTTTTGCAGCTGTTAGTTCCTGCTGCTGCATGTTTGCATGGTGGTGCAATTTTAATTGTTCTTGCAAGCAGGGTCTCTGAACACTACAATAAGGCTAACATGCGCCTACCAATTGTGTATTCCAAGCTACCTTTGTATGCAATAAAGATCTTGCCCTTCCTGCTTTAAAAACAGTTCTTCACTTGAAAGGCAGTAGTGTTTGCTTTGTCTGTTGGCCTTTGTAGGAAGAGAGAGAAGAGGCTGACTGCACCATAGATGGTAGTTGTCTCTGGTGGCATCTGTCCTTGGGATGAAGAGATTGGATGGAGAGCAAAGCGGGGAGAGCACTTGCCTGCCTCTGCAATTCCTTTCGCTGTTTGTTCAAATGTGCTAGATTTCCCCATCAATCTATCTCTTGAAATCACATTATTTCATAAAGAGTAAAAAGAAACATAATTTGGAGCAGCAGTTAGCTGAGCCCAACTTAATAGTTTGAATTGCACTCCATCTGTTCAACTGCATGGCCTGATGGACACGCTGAACCCATTTTTCACCATTTGCTTTAAGCTGGTAAGAATCACTACTCCTGGCTCCCATCCAAGGTCTCTGTCAAGAAAAACTTTGTCTGGACACTGATGGCCGGAGAGTGAGATGGAACCAGTAATCTTCCGCTGCCTTTGCTTGCAAGTTGCAAGTTTTTGAAGGATGAAGTTCTTCTCTGGTCTTGAACGTTGCTGTCAAAAATTAGAGAGAAAACAAAAATATCACCATGTGTGTGCACAAACATGGGGAGGATAAAATTTGCAAATGTGATTATGTAGGACCCGCTTTAAATCGGCTTATTGCTGTTTTATGATGGCAAGCAAGCAGTCACAGAGGCCAGGGTGATTGGCCTCACCATGTGCACATGCTGCTGGTAACTCAATAACCGATGAACACCCACCGTGGTCTCCAGACCTCCAGCCTTTGATGTAGCAACAAACAAGATAGATTGCTGTAATTTATCTGGCCCCTGGAGGGCTGTGCTGGTAATGTGCCATGAGCCCAAGGGCCAGCCATCCATAATCTGTGTAAAAATACAGCAAATTGCTGCCCTGTCTTTGTTTGGAGCTGTATGACTTTGCATGTGTGCAGCATGCAATACCGGGTCTTGATTTCCAGCAGCCAGGGGCGGTGAGCTTTAGAGTGTAATGTGCCCACTCCCTCCATTAGCTTTAATTGTTTTTGTTATGTACCAGATATACTCCTTTTGAATAGACTTGGAAAGGCAGTGCTAGGAATGTGGTGTATCCTGGTACGCCCTCGTGAGTGTGACTGAGAGGCTGGAGAAGGAAGGCGTGCTGGTTTTGAGGGAAAAACAATGGCATTTTTACCAGCTGGAGCAACTGCAGGGCTTACTGAAGGAGGAGGGGGCTTATGGCCCAAAACCTAAGGAGGCTGGGAGCGCGGTGAAACAAAACGGTGGCTGTGTGGTGGAGGGGGCGGAGCGGTGCTGAGAATGCTCGGCCTTGCTCAGAGCAGAGCCCCCCCACAAAGCCCCATGCTACAGGCGCGTGATGGAGCTGCCATCTTCTTGCTGAGCTTCTCCTGTCAGCTGAGCCTTTACGCAAATCTCTCCTGTGCCTCACCAACTGGCCGGTGTCACCTCAGTGGTGCCAGGTGAATGCCTCGCTGGTCACGTGGTGGCTCTGTGTGGGGTGTGGAAGTCTGCTGGTGGGGCTTCCAACAGCTGTGGCCATGATGCGTTTGGGGGGAGATACGCGGACAGCCTGCCGGGAATTAACACTGCTCTGCTCTCCTCCCACAGGCGTGGCCTTCGCTCAGCGGCATGTGGCGGTGCAGGAGGGACCCCTCTACCGCACAGAGGGCTCGCACGTGACGCTATGGTGCAAAGTGAGCGGCTACCAGGGCCCGGCGGAGCAGACCTTCCAGTGGTCCATCTACCTGCCCTCGGCCCCTGAGAGGGAGGTGCAGATCGTCAGCACCGCCGACC
>JANHGO010000072.1:22518729-22551929 GCA_024606505.1 Aquila spilogaster
AACTTCTTGTGCCCCTCCAGCTTTCTCGCTGGCTGGGCATGAGAAGCTGAAAAATCCTTGACTTTAGACTAAACATTCCTTAGCAACAACTGAAAACATCAGTGTTATCAACATTCTTCTCATACTGAACTGAAAACAGCTCTGTACCAGCTACTAGGAAGACAATCAACTCTATCCCAGCTGAAACCAGGACACATCCTTTCTTTCATTACACTCACCTGTCCTTTGCAGTAAGCCTTGAATCAATGTTCTCAGATGCGGTTTTACATGCCTGTTCTTCTGAAAGGGACCTGAAGGTCCACCTCCTTCCCAAAGAGTAAGTGTTCGACACTTTCTGAAATGGGGCATCTTCAAAGTGCTTCAAGTCAGGCGCCTGAAATGACCCGTCATGTCTGGAAAACCTGAGCTCTGCATGTCTCCCCATGGAAAGGTCAGATATTGCTGTAGTCAGCTGACACTGCTGGGAGGGTGCAGATTTTGGAAAGACAAAGTGTACTCAGAAGCTGAGCTACAGCACTTCTGGGTGAGAAGCCTGGCCAGCAGGGATGCTTGATGCTCCTTTGTTGCCCGTAGATTGGAGAGGCATTGGAAGTCCTGGCTGTGATATGAAAAGGGAGACGCGAATGGCTGGGTGACTCTGACATTGCATTTCTCCCTTGCCTTTCACCTGCCTTTCAGAGCTGCTTCACATAACATTGGCCATGGCCCTGGAGCCTGCTAGGCGGGCTGGCATAGGGGGAGGTGCAGGGTCTGGGTGTCTCCTGGTGCCTGAGTCCCGCACGGTCCCCTTGCTGAATGACCTTGAGTCTAATCGCCCGGCTGCACCATCCCCTCTTGCCGCTGCTGCCTTCTCTTTCCCCTACGCGCCTCCTGTCTCCCAAACGGGGCCTGGGAGATGGGTAAGCCAGCAGAAGTGTTGAGAGCTGCCTGGCTGTTGTTTGGCTTGCTCTTAGGTCAAAAGGCTGGCTACAATAGCCCTCATCTGTAGGGATAAGGATCAGGGAATGTTTCCTCCTTATTGCGGGGGATTTACTGCCTTTTGGAAAAAAAAAAAAAAAAACAGATGCGCAAACCTATCATTTCTTATTAATTTTAAAGTAGCTCTTGGCTCTCTACCTCCTCCATATCAGCGCTTGCATTGTCAGTAAATTATATTGGATTTGCAATTAAAAGCCAGCTGTGCCAGTGAAGTACCAGCCAAATGCCACCATAACTGTCTCCTGGGCGTCCTAGGGGAGGTGTGGAGCACACAGCTCCTCCTCCAGTGAGTTCTTCTCTAACTTCAAGAGGGGAAGATAAGAGTTCAAAATTGGATCTCAGGCACATTATTTTTGTTAATCAGAATGCTTGCTTGCTAAGAAATGCAGTTCTTTTCTTGATACTGCATGTATGTGGATACAATTCCCAGAGCTTGAAAACTGCCAAACACCCTTCACCATGCAAAAAGTTAACCATTTAAGGAGAAAACTTGTAGTGGTGGATGTCTGTCTCAGGCTATTTGTTCTTCTCCTTCCCTTTCTCAATGACAATGATACATTGGAGAAGTATCTCCACTTCCGCTATGTGGCTTTTCTTAAGTGTTGAAAAGCATTTGTGCCCATCCATGTTGGAGCCGGAGTTTGCGGCCAGGCAGGGTGAAGAGCTCTGTGGATGTGCCGCTCCCTGCCCTTCTGGAGATCCACCCTGTTCAACCAACTGCTGAGCCTTTGTGTCTCACCTCTTGGAGGCTGAACAGCAACATGCTGCAAGTTGTAGCAAAGCCCCGACTGTTTTGTCTTCCTTCCATGCTGGGGCTGGGCAGGGCTTTTTCTGCACTGGCTTCTTCTGTCCCTCAGCTGCTTGGGCTCCTGGAGCCAGAACGGGAAGCAAGGAGCTCTTTAGCTCTTACCTCTCTCACTTTTGGCTGGATGAGGGAGGTGCAGCAATCCAGTGCAAGATGGAATAGGAGAGGAGGAATGTAGAAAGTGGGTCTCTTCCAAACCTGGAGCAGGACTCCAGGTTGTAGGGTTACAGGCAAGGTCCCAAAAACCACTGGCAAGGGAAGAAGGAAGCACACATTAGTTCTGGCCATGAAGGGCGGTGGGATTTCACATCTACCGAAAGGCTGCATGCATCAGGGCGCAGAGATCTGCGCTGTGGGTCCTGGAGGTCATAATCTTGCTAGTGAGCTTTGGAAGGGCCAATACGTGTCTCTGATAAAATGTTTCTCAACTGGGTAGTTGGAAAACTCCTCAAAGAACTCCTCTGTAAAAAAACCAGGACTGCATTAAAAGCCTGCAAAACAAAGTTGTGCACTCAACTGAGAAATACCTGAATGAGTGTCGTGGGTACAACTTTTAATTCCTACCACTGCATGTTTGCCTTGTGGCGCAATTCTAATTGTGTCATTGTGTGCAGGTTATCTGTATGCTGTAGCAAGGCTACACGTGCATACAAAAATTGTATTATGAGCTGTCTTTAGGTGTGCAATAAAGATCTTACCCTTCCTGCTGCTTTAAAAACAGTTCACTTCAAAGGCTGTAGTATTTGCTTTGTCCTTTGTCCTTTACGGGCTGAGAGAAGAGGCTGTCTGCACCTTAGATGTGTTAGTTGTCTCTGGTGGTATCTTTCCCCAGGATGAAGAGATTGGTACAGCAAACAGAGGGGGAGTGTTTGCCTCTGTTGTTCGTCTCCCTGTTTGTTTCAAATGTGCTAGCTTTCCCTGTCGTCCCCTTAAATCACATTATTTCATAAAGAGTAAAAAGAAACATAATTTGGAGCAGCAGCGAGCTGAGCCCAAGTTAATAGTTTGAATTGCGATCCATCTGTTCAGCTGCATGGCCTGATGGATGAGCTGAACCCGTTTTTCACAATTTGTTTTAAGCTGGTAAGAACCATCTCTCCTGGCTCTGGTCCAGACTGGCTGTGGAGAAAAACTTTTTATCTGGACATCCATGTCCAGAGGGTGGGTTTGAGTCAGACATCCCTAGATGCCAGGCTACCTCTTCCACCAGCAAGTTGCTACTTTTTGAAAGGTTAAATTCTTCTCTGGACTTGAACATTGTCGTTGAAAATTAAAGGGGGGGGGGAACCCCAACATGCACGCGCACAGAGAGGATGACATTTGCAAACGTGATTATGCAGGACCTGCTTTAAATCGGCTTATTGCTGTTTCATGATGGCAAGCAGGCAGTCACAGAAGCCAGGGTGATTGGCCTCGCCATGTGCGCACGCTGCTGGTAACTCAATAACCAATGAACACCCACCGTGGTCTCCAGACCTGGAGCCTTTGATGTAGCAACAAACAAGATAGATTGCTGTAATTTATCAGGCCCCTGGAGGGCTGTGCTGGTAATGTGCCATGAGCCCAAGGGCCAGCCATCCATAATCTGTGTAAAAATACAGCAGATCGCAGTAGCCGTGCTGTGGGATTGTCTTTGTTCCGTGTTGCACGAGTTTGCGTGTGTACAACGCGCGCTACTGGGTCTTGATTTCCAGCAGCCAGGGGCGGTAAGTCTTAGTGTAATATGCCCACTCCCTCCATTAACTTTAATTGGTTTTGTTATGTACTAAATATACTCCTTCCAAATAGACTTGGGAAGGCAGCGCCGGAAACGTGGTACTTCCCCGTATGCCTTTACAAGCGTAACAGAGAGACTGGAGAAGGCACGCTGGGTTTGGGGGAAAAAGAATGGGATTTTGTACCAGCTGAAGCCTCCGGCAGGTTTGCTGATGGAGGACGAGCGCTTGCGGCATTGCAGTTGGGTGGCCCGGAAGCCCGAGGAGAGGGAGCATAGCCTCCTGGCTTGCAGGTGGGCCTCTCTCCGGGTGGAAGACAGTCCTGGCTGGGCTGTGCCAGGACAAGAGGGAGTCGCTGCCGAACCGGGGAGCCCCAGCAGCGGCTGCCCGTGTGCAGCAGGGTGCTGCAGAGCGGCCGCGTGCCACCTCCCAGTGCCCTCCGGCAGCAACCCGTGCCTGGGGTCACGGGGTGGTGGGGTTGGAAAATAAGAGTAGCACTGAAAACAAAGCCCTGTCAGCCGGAGTTTTTGGCTTGTTGCTGTGTGGTGCAGTACCTTTTCATGCCTGGACCCTTATTGCTACCAAAGAAGGGTTTTATGTTACCTCAGCACTGCTTTTTTCATGGGGCGTTTTAAAAAAACACTTCCCTTGAGTCAGCAAGAAAGCAGCAATGTGGCCGGGGGGGTGTTGTGCCAGACCCCGATGTGCCAGCTTTAAAATGGGGTGTGAGGGCTTGCCTTGCCGAGCGCAGCCACAGAAGGGGTAGGACGGGTACGTCTTGGGGGGGAGGTGGGGGCTGCCTGTCAGGAAGTAACGCTGGGCTCCTTTCCTCCCACAGGCATGGCCTTGGCCCAGCGGCAAGTGGCGGTGCAGGAAGGACCCCTCTACCGCACGGAGGGGTCCCACATCACGCTGTGGTGCAAGGTGAGCGGCTACCAGGGCCCGGCGGAGCAGAACTTCCAGTGGTCCATCTACCTGCCCTCGGCCCCCGAGCGGGAGGTGCAGATCGTCAGCACCGTCGACCCCTCCTTCCCCTACGCCATCTACACCCAGCGTGTGCGCAGCCGGGGGATCTACGTGGAGCGGGTGCAGGGGGACGCTGTCCTGCTGCACATCACCGAGCTGCAGGACCGGGACGCCGGGGAGTACGAGTGCCACACGCCCAACACTGATGAGAGGTACTTTGGGAGTTACAGCGCCAAGATGAACCTCGTGGGTAAGCTGTCCTGCTAACGGCGTGGCTGGGGCAACGGGGTGTCTCCCAGCCAGCGTGCGGCACAAACCCACGAGCCCCCCGTGTGCAATGTAGTCCACGTAAGCTGTCAGAAAAAACACCAGTGAGGGAGAACAGGAGCAGAGAGCAGGCGGCATGGTGGTGTGAATGGCAGGAAATCAGCATATAGAGACATAGGAGATACCAAGCTTTCCCTAGTAATAAGAGAGAAGGACCCTTACAAAGAAGAGACGCCAGGCAGCATAGCTGGGCAGAGGAACTTTTGAAGCTGTGGCTGAAAGCAAGAGGGATGTGGAACTGATTTATGCAGAGACAAGGGGGTAGGGAGGCTGCTCCAGATGGCACAAACTGCAGAGGAGAGAGCTGTGTGCCAAAGGTGGTGAAATAGCGGAGTGGGGAATAGAGGAGTGATAACGAGCGTCACCTAAAGGGAACAGGAGAGACGGTCCTCTTCAGGCTCGTAACAGAGGGCAGTGCTGAATGCGTCCTGAAACCAGCACACCGATCAAATTGAGCTGTCTGTAGATGAATGTGGGGGAGTTGGTTTGGTGGGGTTTTTTTGTCTGCATTAGAAAAATCGAAAACAGGTTCTTTGAAATCTGGAGTATTTCCACGGCACCTCTCTGACTGGCTGATTTGACCTTTTCAAGCTTCAGCTTGCTTTCTGTATCTCAAAATGGGATTGGATTTGAAGACTTTAACTTGGCTAATGGCAGTCAAATAGCTTCCGTCAAACTCTTTGGCTGAAGGACTCCTAAAAGAGCTCCTGCACAGCAGAAACACCCCTCTAGCAAATTCAAGCCTACAGACAGCAGGCTTGCTTTTCTTAGGAGAAGTTTGTGAGCCTGCAGGTCTCTGGTTTGGAAACCACTTCGGCATTATCCAGACGTGCTAGCCAGTCAGGGTGTTGCTGTTTCAGGCCGTGTTGACACAGGAAACCCATTGTGAAAGGAGCTGAGGTGTGGATTTAAATCACAATAGCCCTCCTCTGGGTTGTGCTTCTTGCCTCCAGCTTGTGTGCACCTTGGCTCCTTCCCTTCAGAGGTACCAGCCCAGCCAATTTCCCAGGTGAAGCCCCACGGCCTGGGTGCAGCTGCTCATTTAGGTGCCTGCTTTCCCATCTGATGTCCATGAGCAGTTGGGAGGTAGATGCCTGAATAATTTTTTCTATTTTTTTTGTAGTTCCGTGATTTGCTTCAGGTGTCCCAAGTTTGCGGTTCCCCCTTTAGTTTAAACATGACTGAGTCAGTGCTGCTGCTGTAAAGTCACTTCAGGGAGTGAAGCCCATTGAAAACCAACACCCAGTGAAAAAAGTGCCTGGGGGCAGGGTGGAGTTGTGGCAGTCGGAGTTTTCAGCTGGGTCACTCTGCCAGAGAGCTGCACCCTGTGGAAACCAGCCCCCGAGCTGGGATCCTTACAGGAGAGCCGTTAGAGCAAGTGAGAGTACCTGCGTTAGCCACTGGTATGGGATGCAGCACCACGGGATGGGGATGCAGGCGAACGTAGCCAGCATGTCCGATGGCTGGGCGGCAGGGAGCTTCTCTGCCACTCTTCCCAGGGGCTGGGGAGCCAGTGCCCTCCTTGTTTTAACTGTAGCTCAGCAGCTGCTTGGGTGGCCAGCCTGGGGCTTGCTGGGTGAGATGCTTTTGCTCTGTCCCACCCTTGCCACTGGTACAAGGCATGTAAGATTTGGGACTCCATAGGCACCCATGAATAGTGCTTTGAGGACATTGGCTTTGGGGCTTACGTGTGTCCAGGATGCTCAAGAAGATTGATCTAAAGTAACTTCTAGTGGATTAGTTAAATCACGTTATGCTCCTTCATGGATGCTTGCACTCAGGATTTGGGGCCCTAATTTGGTTTAGCTTAATTCACTTCTGAAAAGTCACTTGCGAAGTGACTTAGGATCACTTGCATTTTGAGTGCGTGTATCTACATAGGTGTTTTCTGTGGTTTAACCAAACTGACAGAAACTGAATTTTCCAGAGTGCCCCCTGTGATGACCTGTAGACAACAAGCCCTTACAGAGGGCCTCCCCTCTGTCTCCCGTTCATGTGAACCAGTGCTGACTTCAGCCCCGTTGGACCCTGAAGTGCTGCTGGGTAAATGGGCTCCTCTCTGCAGGGCTGGGTAGAACATGCACCCTTTTTGGTTTTGCCTGTCATTTTAGCTCTCAGCTACACGTCATGGGTTTTCAGGCCAGCTTTGTTGCTGCTGACAACATGCAAGAAGAGGTACACGGGACCTAAATGAGAGTTACTGTTCTCATTTTCTCAGAAACAGAACCAAACCTTTTTTTTTTCTTTCATCCAGTTATAAATTTTTAATTGACTCATTAGATTGAGTGGCTCTTTTTTGGCAGCAGCAAAGCCTGGAGGGAGGCAGGTTTGTTAGCATCTCTATTCTCTCTGTTTTGTGTGAAATGGATGGGTTTGGAGAAGTGTTGATCTTAGACTTGCTGCTCTGGGAGCTTTGAATTGTTGTGTCCTGTGGTTTGAGGGAAGATCTGAAGGAAGAGTCTCCCCTTTTCACCCAGGTGATACAGCCCTGTGATGGGGGAGCTTGATGGGACACTGGTGCAGCAGCATATGGGGCTGCTGTCTGCACTGGGACATCTCAGCTTGCAGCAGAGAAGCTGGGATGTGTCTTTGCTCCTGCTATCTGAGCAGGATTGAGGGCTATGTATCCAGGGCCCTGCAGCTGCTAAAAAATAGTCTTGTCAGCTTCAAAGATGTGCTGCTTGGATTTGAAAGTACACTTCTATACACCTTATGAACAGCAAGCACGGTTGGTTGTCCCTCTCCCATTTTTGGTGTCTCCACTTGAAGTTCCTTTTTGTTCATTGAGATCTTGGCCAGGATCTAGTACCACTTTGAGGACCTGATGTCTCTGATAGCCTGGAGTAAGAAGCGCTCCCCAGGCACTTTGTGGGACTCTTACCTGAATTTGAGCATGCAGCACAAGTGCTAATCTCACTGAAGCTAGGAATGAGGCCAGTAATATGGTTCAAGGGCCTTCTGCCATGGAGAAATGTGTATCAAGGCTTAACCTTTTTCACCAGTCTTCGAGTTCCTTCAGTTGCTTCAAAAATAAGTCTTTCTGTATCTTGCTATTCCTTGTCTCCTCCTGAGCTACATCACTGGGAAGAAAGGAGTTATACCAGGGCTGCGACGTGTTAGGAGGACGAATTTAGGACACCTCAGACTGAGTTGCAGGTGCTGAGGGAGGTGGCAAAAAAAAAAAAAAAAGTGCAGCTCTTTAGGATGTTGTGGAAGTGCAGCCTTGTGGTTGATTTATGAGAAAAGGATTAGGCCACGTACAAAGTCTCTAACTCCATAGTTTGCCTTCAGAGTTCAGTTCCCCGAGGCTGACATGAAATTGCTGAGGCTAGTTCATGCTCTTTTACTCAAGGTGTGGGGGAAGGATTTTTAGAAGATCATGTGAGTGGCCTGCCACTCATCTAACACCAGGCATGTTGCCTGAGGTAGATGTTGAGGCAGTATTTGCCATCAGAGGACAGAGAGGGACAAATCTGGAGAGCAACCCATCTTTGTTTAAATTAAGTGCGTCCTTCTCTAAGTTGACAGAGAGCCTAGATGTTAGACTTTGGCTAGGCAGCTGGTGTTGAGTGAAGTGAATTCTTCCAGTAGTGGCTGAAGACTTGGCTGCTTTTGGAAACTTCCTCTGTGGCACTCCTAAGCAACTGATGGAAATTCTGGCTTTGTGGTTTAATTGGGAAGACACTTGGGCATACTGAAGAGGGGAGTACAAAACTGGATTGATTAAATAGGATATCTGGGGACCATGCACACCTGACTGGCAATTGTATCAGGGTCCTGGCCTGCTTGTTGCTGGCTGTGAGAAGTATCTGGGCTGTTCCTATGCTTTTTGAAGAAGTTAAGGACAGCAAAGAATTTGCAGGTGAAGGAAAGCAGCATCCCAGTAACATGGCATCACCACTGGCAGGACAGCAGTAGTTTGAAGATTGTCATTAGAATTATCACTTGTCTTAATAACTCTTGAAATATGGGCAGGAGAGATTTCTGTGCAGTAATTTAAGTGGTGAAGCTGCAGGGGCGCTGTGCAATCTGAGATGCTGGTTTGCGCTTCTCATCTTATGTTGATGGGTAAATAAACTTGTGTTTTGCTGTGGGGTAGAAGTGAGCACATGGCAGTTACTTCAGAGTGCATGAGTCACTGCAAATTTGTACTCCACCATATCTCTGCAATGAGTTGTTTGTGTGCCTGTACCCTTACTTAGATAACAGCCAAGAGGCCCAGGTCTAACCTCTTCAGAAGCTTCAGACTTTTATCTCGGTGGTTTTTTTATCTGTGCTCCCAAAAACATTGAGCTCTTTTTCAGAGTAAGCGGTTTGAGGGAAGAAATCGAGCTTTGAGGTTTTTCTTAAAGAGGTAGTGATGGAGCAAGAGAAAAGGTTTCAAAGCACTTGAGGAGGTGACAGCTCTTGTACTCTTTATTTTGGGGGAAGCAGCTGTACAGCATCAATCCTAAACAAGTTAAAGCAAAAAGACGAAAGGGGTTTGGACGGGAGGAGAGACCGCGACCTCCATGGTACCGCAGAGTGGGAAGGAGCAATTTTGGTGCAGACTCGGGAAACAAGCAGCACTCAAGACACGGCTGTCTTGGTGGCAGGCAGGAGCTGCTGTGGAGCTGACACTGCCTGCAGGGATGGTCACTGGCATCTCCTTCCTGCCAGGCTTAGGTGAAAGGGGGGCAGAAAGGATTTGTGCTAACTAGGTGCTATTCAGTGGCTCCCCTGTCCGCCCTCTCAGCCTGGCTACATTTCTGTTCTCTGCTATTTCTCGCTGGTCTCACCCTGCCTGTGTAGGCTGGTGCCTTGATCTCTGCCCTGTTCCCCTGGGTCCTGCCTGGCTGTGACAGCTCCCAGGGGCTAGGTGTGGTTTTTTGGCTGTCAGCCCCATTGTGGTGAAGTTTCAGCATCGTGCCAGGCTTGGGAGTGGTGGTGGGCAAGGGCACTGGTGGGATGAAGAGCCAGCTGCCTCTCTGCCTGAGGTTAGTCTGGCTGCAGCTGTGCTCAGTGGGGTCCCGTCTCCAAACACTGAGCTGCCTGCGTCACTTGCAGCTCTCTGCAGACCAGAACTCAGTCCACAGGTACTTCAGCCACGCCTTTAGGTGTGTGTCTTGTAGGGGTCCTCTGTGCCCTTGAACCGTGGCACGTAACTGCATGGCCAGCTGCAAGCCCGTGCCTGGGACGAGAAGGATAGATGTAGGGCGTATCTGAGAGGATTTGGTGGCACAGGAGGTGGAAGAAAGACTTATGCAGCCCAGACACTTAGGACTGGAAGGGAGGGAGCTGCATGTGTCTCACACAAGCATTCAAGAGAAGAAAGCAGGTCTCTCTTGTTGAACTTTCAACCAAAAATCTCCAGAATCGCTCTGTGGAGAGCTAAAGGATATGTAGCAAGCAAGAAAGAAAAAAATGAACTTTCATTAACCTGTACCAGCTGCCGCTGCTTGTTGCCAGCAGCTTTCCCACTTCTTCAGGTGCTGCCATACGTGATCTGTCTGCACACAGAGCAGGAGAAAGTCATGTTGCGGGTTTACCATGTTTGGGAGAGCACCGTCTGCTCCTGGGGACCTGGGGGGACTCAGGGCGAGAGCAGTCACTTCTGCTCACGTGGGGCACATGGACCTTGGTGGCTGCTAGATTATTCTAGCTGTCAACTGGACTGAAGGTGGCTTTGCTTGAGGGAGGTGTCGAAGAGAGAGATGGCAGTCTTGCAGACAAGGATCTACTGGTTTTGATAGAAGTCTTTGGGGGCTCTTCTTTCTATGCTCCCTTTTTCTTCTCCTCCTGAGAGACAGAGGAAAGTGTTTGTCACCGTACACAAGCAAGCAGCTCCTGTCCTGGGGAGGCCAGACTTCTTGCAGATGAGCAACAACAGGCAAAAGTTGAAACAAGCAGTTCAGACTGCCTCAGGAGGTTGCACAGGCTCAGTCTCTGGAGGGTTTCAAGACCCAATAGGATCAAGCTCTGAGCAGCCTGGTCTGACCTTCTAGCTGATCCTGCTTAACCCTGTAGTTGCACTACAGACCCCCTGAGGTCCCTTCCACCCTGAATTGTCCTATGATCCCATGATGAACCACTTGGCTGCTGTGCAGTAGGAACCACTGTTAGGCAGCAGTTTGGAGGGAGGGTGTTTAAGGAAAGGTGTAAAATAGTATATAGTGGTGATTTCAGTGCTAAACAATGGCATAACATTGGTGATCTCAACCAGGTACAACCTATTGTACATCCCCAAATTCTTTTTTTCTGGCATAGTATTTGCATTTCGTATGTTTCTTGTTTCTTTAGAGAGGTTGCAGGAGTTTGTCTCTATTGCTCTGCTCCGGTGTACAAAGGTAGAACTTGGAGATCCTAAGCACAGATGTCCTAATCTCTCTGAGGCCATCTCAGCAGCTTTGCTACATCCGTGAAGCAAGTGTATGCTTTATTTGGCCAAGCCATCAGTTAACCAAAGTGAGTTCTAGGACTGGTGTTGTTGAAATTCCTGCTTTGTGAGTTACATTCATCTTTGCCTGTTTGGGCTGTGCTTGTTGCAGTAATTAGCTCCCCAGAGGATTAAAATGTCCTTCACTTTCAAATTACCCTTTAGCTGACATTAAAAAGAAAAAAAAAAAAGAAAAAAATTTTAAAAAATCAAATACTTTCTCCTAGGTGGTCCTTTGCAGCTAGACACAGGGTAGTTTGTTCTTACTGTCCTCCTTTACATGCCTAAATCTCTCTGTAGTAGCCTTGAAAAAAATTTGACCTATGCTGCTCTGCTTTTTCTTTCTGTTCCTGCTATGGATGGAAAGGGAATGTTTGCCTGTTAACAGGGGAGGAATGAGGAGGGGTAAACATATTTACCTCTGGCAGTTCCTATGGGCACAGCCTGGGGAATTGCACCAGCAAACCAGAGTACCCGGTTTCTGATGCTGCGGAGCAGTGGGGGGCTGCGGGCATCGGGTTCTATCACGCTGCTGACTTGCTGCGTGTCCCTGGGTATGGCGCTCTCCATCTCCCTCACCGTTTTCCAGCTGGTAAAATTAGGGATAATAGCATACAAGCCTTTCACAAAGTCTAAGCTAAATAATTGTGAAGTGCTTTGAGCTCCTCAGATAGCAGGAGTTAGAAACAAAGGCTTATGTTTCAGCTTTGCCGGGTAATGATGCTGAATAGGATTCATCTCCAGTCCTGCTTGGTCATTTCTGATGTCTTGAAAGTATAGCTGCTTAAGCTCACCCAATTTTGCCCTTGCAGAAGCCGTGAGGCTCAGAGGTACTGCCAGACTGAGCGGGCTGGTGGTCCGCAGTGCCACGGGCAGGTGTGTGGGAGCCGGGGGCAGGCAACCCTGCAGCCGGCGGCTCTGGGGCTGGCAGGAGGGGCTGCTTCCTTACAGCCTGCTGTGGCACGGGCGAGCGTGAAGCCAGTCCATAGGCTCCATGCCCCTTCCAGATTTAAAACTCCTGCTGGTTAGAGGAAGGCAGGCACTAAGACCTGTTTAAATTTCCAGGCTTTTTTTTTTTTTCTTTTTTTTTTTTTTTTTTAAATCTTGGCTTTAGTCATATACAATCTGGCAATGAATTGCATGGGCTAGCTCTTCCAGCTTATAACAGATCGCTGTACCTGTCCTCGCATTGCTAGGTGAGGTTCACTCATTATTTTGTGTATCTTTATCTCATCCCCTGCTACTATATTTTCCTGCAAAACACTTCCAATTACTCCTGTTTTGTTGCAGTACGCCATCTCCTATTCTTTCCTGTTGGAATTGCTTGCCTAATTTTTAATTTCTTATTGTTGTATTACGTGACATCACTTCTTCACCTCTATCTGCGCAGGAGAAATGGAACAAATTTTAGGCAGACCATGCCTGAAAAGGTGGATAATCTATTGTATCCACTCTCTCCGTTCTTTGCTGTTGTTTTTTTTCTTCCCTCGCCTTCCTGCCCTGTCCGTCAAAACCACGGGCAGCTTGCTGGTGTGACATGTTTTGTGGGGAGGGCTCTCAGTTGTGGAACTGATTCTTTTTTGGCCTGGTCCACCTACCTGTTTCTCAAAAACCTGGTATTAGACACATTTGGGGCACATCACTGTATTCTGTATGTTTTTCCTACATTGACTCTTTTGAGGTAGAGTTACTTCTAAAAATTTAGCTAGCCTGTGGAGAAGATTTACAAGAATACGTGTCCTTATTTTATGCATGTCTGTACACTTGTACCTATGCATTGTAAGAAAAATTTTATTCTAAAATGCATTTCTGAAAATGTAAATGAATACAGCCTCAGGCAATTGCACAGCCCTCTGCTCGCAAATCTAGGCTGGTCTTTAAAATGAGCCTTCTCGCTTCCAGACTTTCTATGTCTCTTACTTCTCAGGAAGGGAGGCGCAGAAGCCTGACTTGTCTTCAGACTGTAAAGAGCTGCAGTGTTTTGCTTGGGTAGGTTTTTGTGCAGCACTGAGCCTGAATAGTAAAATCAGACCAGTCAGTTAAAATGATCTTTGAAAACTAAAGCAGTTTATCCTGCAAAAGCCTCTTTTCTGAAGGCTCGGAGTCTTGCCCTCTAGTCTGCTCTCGCTGGCTCCAGCCATGCTTGGCTCCAGTCGGGCGTCTCTCAGGTTGATGGGACTGCAGCACTCGCTCTTCTGCTGAGCCCTTTGCCTCTTTGGTGTCAGTGAGGCTGGAGGCTGCAAGGCTTGGGGTCCTCTGCTGCCCTGAAAGGAGTCGCTGCAAAAGCAACACTCTGCTCAGAACACATGCCCCTTTTGCTTGTGCTGCCAGCTCTTCTCATATGCTTTGCCAGTTCCTGGTAAAATGAGGTATTTGGTAATCCTCAATGTCTTACTGATTTATAGGATGCCTCCCAGTCTGTCCCTCTGAGAAGAGCGATCGGTGGTATAGGCTGTTTGTGTATATTGCCATAATGTCTAGGTGTTACGTGCAAAGGTTTTAAACTAGGATAGAAAAATCTTTAGCTAGAGATCCTGGTGCATTTGAAGGCCAGCTCTACGACAGGTGGGTTACTTGGGACCCTAGGTTCGTATCTCCATCCTGTTCAAGAAAGTGAACTGAGCATGTGAGGGAGCTCTTTCAAGTCAAGCTCTGCTTGCTAATCATGGGCAACAAAAGGTCTTCTGGTGTTAGAAAGAGTCTGGTGCCACCTTCCATCCTGAATTTAACATTTCCTCCCAATGTGCTCTGGGCAGCCCCCCGTCTCTCTTTTTTCGCCCAGATGATGGCTTTTTCACTAAGTGCACAACTGAGAGAAGCTCTGGCAGATGAAAAAAAATACAGAGCACAAAAGGAGAGCCAGAAGGAGCTGGGCTGGGTCGGGCGAGCAGGTGGTGGAGCCAGCAGGCTGTATTATGGGATGGGCAGAGCCTGGTACCTGCCTCCTACCTCCTGCGTGCTCGGCAGCTTTCCAGGGGCTGCCTCTGGTCTTATCAACCGCCTCGCTGGAGGGTGGCTGAGGGGCACCCATCTCTTCCCACCTGTGCCTCCCCGCTTGTGACGGGTACCGTCGGGACTGAGTGGCCCGCACAGCCTGGTGACTCTGTGGCACGGGGACCTGCTCCTGGACTCACCAGCAGAGCCTGTTGGCATTTCTGGCAGCTTTGCCAGAATACCGGGTGGTGGGGGAGAGGCACGAAGTGTGCAGGTTTCTCTGTTTCTCTGCCTCCAAACAGTCTCTCAGCGTTAAATGGGGAAAGCGATAACTGTGAGCGCAGCTGGTAACATATGGCACCCGTCCCCTGCCTTAGCAATTGCTCAGTGAACTCTGAAAGTGTAATACAGTCCCTGTGGCTCCAGCCAGCTGCAGTGCTGAGAAATCCTGCAATGGAGCAGCCGTTATTCGATTACCAGCAAAAATTTCACATTCCACCTTGCCTATTTTTCCTGCTGCCTCCCTGGGGAGGTTTTTGCTGTGCTTACTCCTTCCTCCCACTCCTCTTTTTTTTTTTTTTTTTTTTTTTTTTTTTTTTTTTTTTTAAATTTCTTTTCCCTGGAGGACTGCTTTATTTGTTCCTTAGTTACAGCCCCTTAGACTTGGTTGCTCTGCATTTCTGTTGGTCTGCTGCCCTGAGAGGCAGGGCCAGCTGTTTCTGCCGTTGATGCTGATGCTTTTCTTGGGTCATCTTGGAGAACAAGTAGGTCTGGTGGTGAACGATTGAGTCCCCGTGTAGCAGAGGGGAAGCGTAGTGCCCATTGCTGAGCTAATCTGCTTCTGTGCCACAAAGCTGCGTGCTCATTGTGGTGTGGATGCGCATCTTTTTGTTGAAGAATTACAAAACAAAGTCAAACTTTATTTGGGGGCCAGTGCTCAGGCAAACTGCAGAGCAGCAGCAAACCTAGAAGCCCCTGGCAACATTACCAATCATACATCAGATCCTTTTTGTCCTATCAGATAGGATAGCACAAAAGTTGAAAGCCCACTGCTGCCATCCGACCCCTGGGAGGGCTCAGAAGCATAAGTGGGTCCCCTCTGATCTGGGCTCCTTATCTGCTAATTTAGAGATGTTGCTATTGAGCATCCTGGGGGGGATTTCTTTCTGGTTTAAAGCATCAGATGGTCTCTGTTCTGCTTCTGCTGCCTGCTGGGGGGGGCAGGGAAAGGAGAGCAATCCTTTGGTGCTCCAGAGGTAGGCTTTGGGTCCCAAGGCAGCCTATCCCTCCTCCTCCTCCAGCCCAAAGCCCTGGCAGGACTGGCCTTTCCCCCTTCCTCCAGCTCCTGCCAGGCAGTACAGGGTTTTGCTTCATGTGCTGAGAAAGAAGCCTGACCTGTACTGGGACAGAGCTGCCCCTCAGTAGGGAGAAGCTGAGAGGAGAAATTTTCCATCTTGATTCTGTGGCTGCCCTATTGGTTTAGCCCTATAACAGTTTTACAATCTTTATCTGATATAGGTTTAAGAGGATTTCCCTGGGCGCAGTGGGATTATTATAAGTCAGAGAGCAGTCTCCAGCTGATATTCCTTTGGCAAGTATTTATTTTAAGTGGGTTTAACAGTATTTAATTTTTTTTTTTTTTGCATGGGTTATAAGTAAATTGTTTATGTTATCAGAGAAGTAGAGCCTGGATAAAATGAAGAAATGTATTATTGCTTTCTGGGCTGGGGGTGGTGGAAGGAAAGCAGCAGCTGGAGGTGGGGAGGAAAGAAGATAAAATAGTAATGTTGAGGGAAACATAACATTATTCCACGCAGTACTGATTAGTAATACTGCCAAACAGCTGTTTATAGATAGGAGATGTAATGGGAAGGAGAGCTGCAAGGAACGTGAGAGTGCTGCAGGCAGTGCTGGCTCATTATTTGGGGAGGGGGTGGCTTCTACCAGCCATGTATCTGCCCCCTGGGGCTACCAGAGGCTGTGCTGGGGCAGCCTCTAGGAGCATGGGGGGCTGGGGGTGCCCCATGCACCCTCTCCAGCCCTTGTGGGATGGTGCTCAGTTGGGTTTACACTAAGGCGTTCCCTCCAATTTAAGGTTTTCATGCCACCTTCAGAAAAGAAGAGCAGTGGCAACCCTTGGCATTGGGAAAGCTGTGCTTGTAGGAGAAAAGTCTCCTTCCGAGCCATGTGCAGGCTATTCCTTTATCCTCTCCCTCCCTCCAGCAGGCTTTATTGACGGCAAACAGCTCTGGGGCTGGATGTGTGTGCACACATCCAGAAGTCGTACTGGCTTAGCGAGAGCCGCCTTCTGGCTGCCCGCGTCCAGACAGCGTCCGCAGTCCTTGGAGTATTTCAGAGGATGCTAATGGGTTGGGATTAGCCGCCCCACTTGCCCTTGCCATCAACAAGAGACCTTTCTAGAGAGCCTACAAAGAAGAGCAAAGCCTGAGCTAGCCAGGCTAACCTGAACAAAGGCACTTTTGAATGCAGAGAAAAGTGTGATTTTACCCTCTGGCCCTACGGAGGCAAGAGGTGGGGCTGCTCTGCTCCCCATTTAAAATCTGAATGAGCCTCTGCCTTAAGGGATCGTCCTTTGCTGAGTTGGTACTAAATGGGCTAGATGCCCATCAGTGTCCCTGCTCTGTCCTGCTCCGGTTCCCTGACGCTGTGTTTCAAGATAATGCACCCTTTAGGGCTTTATTCCTTACTGTGTACTAGTTATCATTTTAACCTAGGGCTCTGCAAAGAAATGTTGTAGCTAGGGATGCCTGCCTTGGGAGAGTGTGTCACGGCGGGCAGGGTTTTCTGGACAGTGATGCCTCTGTCCTAGGCACGATGTGCTCTGAGCACTTAATTTTCTCAGACCCTGTCATTCTTCATTTTTAGCTACCTATTCAAGAGAGCAAGATTTTTTATAAAGCCGTTCCTTACCAAAAGCATTTCACAACTGTAACTTGTAATGCCAACTTATTGAGGATGAGAACATTTAAAGAGACCAGGTTTTTATGGCATTGTGCTGCTGCATGGAAACTAAGAGATCGCAAAGCAGCAGGTTACTTATCAGAGGGTTAATGTGAGGCTCTTGAGCCTTGTCGGCTGAAGAATTGCATCAGCGTGCCACAGATGACCACAGGCGCTCTGGCAGTCTGTTGTCACCTTTTGAGCTCTCTCAGGTGTACCGATGCCACCTGTCCGCAGATAGGACTCCTTGCAAAACTGCAGGTGATGGTCATGCACAACGGATGGCCCACCTGGCACTGCGGCTGGAGGTGGGAGCGCTGGCACAGGAATGCTAACCTACAGGGAAGGAAAAGCTGGTGGAGAGGTGGGGTTGCCAGAGGCATGGGCCGTTCATTTGGAGAGACTCTGTGCTTCGGAGGAGCTCCCTGGCTGCGGGTGCTGGCCAGAAGGGCCATCCTGAGAGGGGCAGCCACTCTGGGACAGTGCAGAGATGCTCTACAGCCACAGGAATGCTTCCAGGCTCTTCCCTTCTGCAGCGATATCCTGGGCCAATGTGTCACTATTGAGGGATGCTGCTCAGGCCACACGTGTGCGGTGGCACTGCAGAGCTTATCTAATGAGTAAAGTTAGGAGCACTGCCCATCATCCAGAAAGCCCCGCTCAAGCTGTGCAGCAGCTGAAGCCACACGAGTGTCTGAGCGTATCCAGAGGACACGCTGGCTAGCACAGGTGGCCCTGGGGGATGAGCATTGCTTTGCATGAGGGGCTCCTGCCTCCGAGCTGGGTCCTGGGGTGTGGGGTAAGTTGAGCCGAAGATGGGGCCTTTTGGTTGCGGTGTGGTCAGGAGGAATCAAGGGGCTCCTGCCCTTGCTGGGGAAAGGGAAGGTTGTGGTCGTCCTAGTGCTGGACTAGGCAACATCAAGGGGAGCAAACAGAGAGGCATGCAAGGCAGAGAGTGAGTGGGCTGAGGGAGACTGGAGGTGAGGGAGTTAAAAACAAGGGTGGGGGGGAGAGAGTGAGCTGAAAATGGAGCAGTAAGGAAAGCAGGAACAGCAGCACTGGGAGGGCAAGAGGAGGAGGGAGGGTGAAAGTGGCAGGTGGGAACACCTTGGACAGGAGGTTTTGCGTAGTGAAGAGCAGCAGGGCGTGTAGGAGGGTGGCATCCCGGAGGTGCTGGAGCAGGGAGAGCTGCACGTGGGGATGACCGGTGAGGGAGTGTGTCTGGGGTGGAAGGAGCATCCTTGCTCCCTCCTGCAATAGGAGGAGGCCCCAAAGCTGCTGGAGACATGAGTCCCGGCCTCTCCAGCTGGCCTCCTTGTGCAGAGGCCTTGTGGGGGCTCTTCCCCCACCCTTCCCATGTATCCTTTGAGTGCCCTAGATGCTGTTTCAGGCTCTTCACTCCAGAGCAGGCAATGCGGTTTCAATTCTGTCTTCCATCAGGGCCACTGGGATGCAGTAATTACCTTTACGCTGCTGCCTCCTACCCTTTATTCCTCTCCCCTTGTGACTGGGAAGTCAGAGGCAGTGATGGTGCTTTGAGGAGCTCCTTCTGAAGTGACTTTGTGAGTCATAGGGGCTGGCAAGCGGTGGGGAAGGAGATGCTGGTGCCCAGCAGTCAGATCGTTTCGGCTCCCTTGTGTTTGTGGCCAGAGCAACGCATGCTGTGTGCACATCCTTGGAGACATGGGGCTTCTCAGATCTCATCTGTTTCAAGAGGCTCCTTCTGAGGGTCTGATGTGGATGGAGGGAAGAGGAGAGAAGGATACAGGACACCAGAGGCGTACTGGGCTGGGCAGCAGTGCAGTGGCTTTTGATTATGTCCATGGGGTCAGGCTTAGCCAGAGCCTGTTGCTGTAGATAAGTGCAGCGCCAGCTCAGAGTGCTGTATGGGTGCTGAGCAGCCCCGTGGCAGCAGTAGGATGAGTTTCTGTAGGCAGCCCTGTTGCAGACCATGGGTACAGGAAGATGAACTTGTCATCTCCTGTAGTATGTTCAGGCCACAGGATGCTCTGGTAGGGCTAACTGGATAACTGTTGACAGTTTGCACTAGTAAGATGTTTTAGATGACATGTGTGCACCGGGAGCCACCCAAGAACCCTCCGCTCCTTGGACCTCTCCCCGAAAGGCTAGAAGGTGCTTTCCATTGCTGCTGAAGTGTAATGGGTTTGAGCCAGCCACCACAGTCCCAGTCCTGCTACTGGTCAACTGAACTGATGCCCAAAGGGCCACCCATCCTGTCCCTTATTATCTGCTGGTTGAAGTTGTCAAGACTGAAATGCAGATCCTCCTGTTGACTGCCAGGATGCAGCACTGCTGTTGAGTATTCAGGGACGCTGTCTGGAGCAGCAGGACAGCCAGCCTGCCGGTGAAACCTTTGTATGCCAGCCAGAGCAGACCCTGATTAAGCTTATGAAACCTGACAAGATCACAGCCCAAGGTGTTACTGCTGGAGGCTGCTTTACTGGGAACTGTGTTCCCACCGCACCAGCATGAACGTTAGGGATGTGTCGCTTGAAGCCTGTCATGGCACACATCTAGCCATTGAGTAGGGAGCACGTGAAAGTCTCTTACAGTTCTTAGCCTGCCAGCAGCATGCAGGAGGAGCCTCCTGCCAAAAGAGGCACTGGCTGCATCCGCCTGCAAATGAGGAGCAGCCTCTTGTTCTGTGATGGGTGATGCCCCATATCAGCTTTGAACAGGTGATCCCCTGAACAAGCAGACGCTGGCCAGGACACAGCTGCTCCACCTCTGCAGGTCCAGTGACCCCTCCAGCTTGGCTGGTGCGTGTCCCCCCCCAAAATAATCAGGCTCTGTGACCTGCAAAGGACATCCCCACAGCCCTGCTGCTCCATTAGTAGCCTGCGTCACTTTGACCCCAAGCGAGAAGCTGTTGCCCATTTGTCAGGGCATGGCAGTCGGTGCCTGAGGGTGCTGCGGGCTGCCTGCTGTACGTCTGGCAGCTGGCAGAGCAGGGGCTGGTGCGCGGGGCCTTGTGGCCTGCTCACCATCAGCTAAAATAAACTCTAAAGCAATGCATCCCATGGTGCAACCTGAGTAGGAACCTACCTGGCTCACCACCTCTGCTGTAATAGCTATTGCAGGGATCTCTGTGCTGCTTGTTGTGGATCTGCATAAAATCAGAGGCTTAGATTTCCTAACAATCAGTATTTCTCATGCAGGCGCTGCCCTTGTTCCTGCTGCTCAGATTTGTGTTCGTCTGGGAGAAGCAGCAGCAGCTTCTTCAACAGACTAGCTCTTACGCCTTTGTTTCCTTCAGTCCCACAGGGTTAATCTCCTTCTTGGCACCTGATTATTTGCCGCTGCAGGGAATGCACATGGGTTTGCCGGATGCATGTTTGAAATTCTCATTTTGCTGGCTTTAATCCCCGTCTGGGAGCTGTGGTCAGGTCCCAGGGGCCAGGGGTGGATTAGTACCTGAGCCCCCACCGGGCTGGAAACTGCTCCTGAGCAGCTCTGTCGCCTCAGCCTCTCTCCATGGGTGGGTGGCTTTCAGGTATCTCCGAGGGAGGTACTGTAGTGCATGGACCACTTGCCAAACAATTATTAAGTGTTTTGTGTTCCCTGTGAGGCCGGTGAGCATCGGTATTGCCGGCTTAGCAGCAGGCCAGCTGAGAGACAGGGATGAGGGCTCCCAGGGCTGCATGGTCAGGTGAGGGACAGCTCGCTGTCTCCTGCTCCTGCCATGAGCTCCTCTCCTCCACCTCTGAAACACAGCTGGCACAAACATTGCTATACCCCTGTGAGCCACCAGCTTCTCTTCCCCTCCTGCAGCTCCAGCTCTTTGCCCAGTGCTTCTGCAGGAAGCAGTCCCCAAAACTTTTCAGGCCTGTTCTCCATGTTGCTGCCGTCTTCTGCCAGGACCCCTGGAGATGCCCACAATTGCCTTTTCAGCGTTCCTCTGCCACGCCATTGCATTGCTGCCTGGGCAGGCCTGTCACGCTGTCCCCTTCCCCTCTTCCAGCTCCCTTGCTGCTGTGGGGCAAGACCCTTCCCGGTGGAGTTCAGGGTGCTCTCTGTCCCCCCACCATACGTTACCCCTTCTCCCCCAGCCCCGTGGGAAGCAGGTCTGGTCTCCCTAGCTCCTGGCCCCCCAGTAAGTTATCCATTGGTTTTTAGGATGCTCGGTTTCCTCTTTTTTCATTCCCCCTCCCTCCAGGTGCTTTTGTCAGTGTGTAATTAGCTGGCACAGCACAGAGGCGTCGATCCCTGGGGTGCTCTCTCGCTGACATTAGCAGCAGACTGACATTAGCAGCAGACGGTGACTAAAACAAAGAGACAGCTCAGCGCGTGGTACACGCTCACTTTGTACGTCTCGTACTCCTCGCTGCTGTTGGGAGCTCAAAAGGGATCGCAGATGTGGAATAAACGGGAGCGCTTTGAACAAGTGGCACTGTAATCCCTCCCTGCCCCCGCCCCCCTACCCCCCTTTTTGCAGACATTAGTGTGATTAAAATTGCATGAGGCCACACACGGGTCTATTTTATTTTATTTATTTATTTCCTCCTGGTGAGAGACTGGTTTGAGGTCTGCCCTGTGGGAAAGCAGCCAGGGGGATGCTGGGGAATTCAGGGTGTTTTCAAAAACTTTCCCTCTGCAGAGTTTACAGCCTGCGGCTGTGGGGCTGGTTGTACTGGCGAGACCTGCTTTTCCTGCAGGACTCTAAATGTGAGCACCTTCTTCCCTGTGGAGCCTGACATGCTTGCTGGTGATGAATGTGTGTGCACCGGGCAGGTGGGGACCCCTTCCAGCACTGGTGTGGGGCAGCAGCATCTGGAAGGTTATGGTAGGCTTGCTGTAGCAAATCTTCACCCAGGGCTTTCCAGGTTACTGAGGGCATCTCCATGGCTGAGGGTGGGTGTAAACAGCCAGTTTAAGCCTAGGTGAGTGGGAATTAAATCAAAATATTGATAAAACAAAAATAGATATATTCTGTTTTCCTTTTCAGCCAGGTTTACGCACCCAGGTTGGCAAGAAGTGGTCTTCGCTACCATTTGCAGCAGCCTTCTGTCCCCTCTAGAAACAGGGAGACGACACAGAGTTAGGAGAGGACTTCGTACTCTAGTCCCATTCCACTCTGCAAACACAGTATTTTTGCTGATGCTGTGGCAGTGCTATGTCAAAACCATTATACTCCTTGATGGGCATTTATAGGACGGGCTCTGTCTTACTGCCTCACCCAGGGGCATGTACGATTCAGTTTTTGCATGTTTTCCCCTGTTTTGGAAAAGGAAAACGCTGTTTTCTTCCCTTCAGGGGGGCTTACTTTTAATGAAATGTTTGCAAAGTGCAGTGAGACTGTCCACCAAGGGCTCTGTTACACTCCAAGTGTGGTTTCTTTGTCTGCATCCTCACCATGCCCTCCTTGCGTGGTGTGCCAGGCTGGTGTGGGCCATGCTTTGCCCTCCTTGTGCCTCTGTGTTTTTGGCTGGGAGGAGCAGCGAAAGGGGCTGGCGACTCCTGCATGTGTTTATCCCAGAGCTGCATGCGGGTTTAATCTTTCTTCTTAGACGTCAGTGCGTGACACGGGGCTCTGGGGAGTTGGGCCGGGAGGAGCTGGCATCCTGGGTGCCAGCTGACTGCTCTGCCCTGAACTCCTCCATCTCAGCTGCTCTGCAGGCCGTCAGGTGGGGCTTGCAAGCCCGTGTGCTTTTGGGAAGGTGGAAATCTGGTGGGAGCCGTGCCTTGCCAGCAGGAGAGGGCTTCCTTTCCTCCTCCCCTCCCTCGGGGGTGGAACGGTAGTTCATACTGTACGGAGGGAAGCGAGGTTGCGTGCAGTGGAAGTGCGCGAACCTGGCAAGTGCTCTTTGCAAGGGTTTCAAAACCCTGGTGGGTCCCCTCCGAAGGCGAGAGGAGCCCCCCGCGGCCCTTCTTATCAGCTGATGCGCAGTGTGACCGTTGCCTGGTGTCCCTTGGTACTGAGGCCAGCCTTTAGTGACACCCCCGTATCTAAGGCCCTTTAGGAGGAGGAGCGGCCCCTCCGCTTGGCGATGGGACAGAGACGTGCCCCGCAAGGGGCTGTGCCGGTGCCGCCTCCAGCGGGGCTTGCTGCAGGGCGCGGTTCCCCGGGGTTGATGGGAGCGCGGCTGCTTGCCTGCACTGTGACTGGAAATTTTAGGCCAGCCAGAAGGGGTTAGCATAACAAAGTGGCAGGTGAGAGGGAGGCATTGAATTTCAATAAACCAGCAACTGGGGAATGAAATCTCCTCGCTTATAATTCAAGCGCTCTGCTCAGGCGTCCCTCGTCCCTCTCGCTTACCTTGGAGCAAATCTGCTGTAATGCATAGGAAACAGCTCAGCAACTGCAGTCCTGGCTGTCATCGAGGCGGAGGCTGAGCTTTATTAAAGACCTGCAGAGCTCTGTAAAAAAAAAAAATATTATGATCTTCTTGGACTTAATCATTACAAGTCAAATATTTGAATAGGTAGGGGCAAGCGTTTTGCTGAAATTGGATGATCCCTTTCATATTTATGCTTGGTTACGCTTGCTCCACATGTATTTGGATGCTTGGCCGGGGGCGAGACAGAGGTGAGGGATGAAAGGGACTTAGTACAGAGGGGGAAAATGGGAGCACAGAGAGATTAGAATGGAGAAGAAAGCAAAGGAAACTACTGAAGGTTAAGAATAACAACAACAATTAGGCTGGGGGGAATGAGAAGAGGCAGAAAAATAAAGCAGGGCCTTTGAAGAAAAAGGAGATAGACAGTGAAGCCTCTTATTAAAATTTAAATGGCTGAGTCCAAAGGTAGATGAGGAACCTGCAAAGAAACAATGAAAATAATAATAAAAAAAAAGTGGAAGACAGGAAGGAAGGAAATATTTAAAAGGAAAATGAGAGGTTTTCGCAGGTGTGTATGGTTAGGCATGTCAGCAGAGATGCTCCATAATCTCCTAATAATGCGATGGGTACGGGGGAGTTTGTAAAAACAAAGCTCAAACCTTGCAATTACTTTTTCAGTGAGTTTCCTGAGCATGTAAAGCTGACGGTGTCCTCCTTTTGCGGGTATCCCCGGCTGCGGGTTACAATCCAGCCTTTCCTTCCCAGGGGACTACATGCCAGGAGCTGCTGCTGCCGACAATAAACACGGCCTCTCACAGGGCATCGCTGGCTTTCACTCCAGATGAGGGGAGACTGGAGAGGCAGTGGTTCAGTGCTTGCCTGCAGTTGCACAGCCAACAAGGCGCTCCCCGCCACACAGCGAAGGAAAAGGACTTTGTTCTTACCTTGGGCAAATGCCGCCATTCTCCACCCAAAGTGCTGGGCAGCGGGAGGCTGTTTGTCATGGTTTGGTCTGTTTTGCTGTGTCCCAGTGGAGGTGGTTGGGGGTTTGGGGAAAGAGGGGACTTGGTGCCCTGCTTGTTAAGGGGGAGCCAACCTCCCGTTGGGCTACTGGGAGGATTTGTAAGATGGTCACCTCTTTTGTCCCTACTTTAGGTCCTTGGCAGTGTGAGGAGTTTCCTGGCTTGGTGAGATGCGGCTCTGATAGATGAAGATGTCAGACTGCTCTGAGGAGGTGTGATACTGATTGTACTTGTGGGTGGTCGTATCTAACCCATAGGCAAGCAGGTAGAAGAGTGTGGTTGCTCCAAGCCTGCCTGGCATCTTCAGTGCTGACTGACTCCATGAGTAGCCATGCACAGCAAAATGGAGAAAGACTGAGTTCAGTGACCTTGCCTTTCCTCCTCTCCCGGTGGAGGAGTTTTTTTATGGTGTGCCTGACGCCCACCAGGGACAGTCTTGCTGCCATCCACGCTGTGCATGCATGGATGGGGCTGTGTGTGTTGTTCCCTCCACAGAGATAACAGTTTTCAGGAGGGAGCCAGTGCTGCATAGTTTAGTGGAAAGTCCTGTCTCAAAACCTATCTGAACAGTGTATTAGTCAACACCCAGGGTAAGACCACAGCAGTCACCATGATCTCTAGAGGTAGAAAGCAGATACACGACTCTTTTCCTTAAAGGAAAAAGGTTGAATCACAGGGACCTAACTGACCATAGCTTAAAATTAAAAAAGGAAGTAGGAGACTGGTGGAGGTGAAACTCAGCAAGCCAGTCACCGCTCTTAGCCCCTGTTAGACTGGACATCTGTCCCCCCCCAGCTCCACTGCTGTGCTCGGGGTGAAGGTGGTACATTGGCTGGGGACGTGGCTGCCTCTTCCCCACTCTCAGCCTGTGTTTCCAGGGTGCAAATGTCTCGTGAGCCATGGGAAAGGGCTTCTGCATCAGACTTAACTGAAGCTGCTGGAAGGTCATGCTTTCAGTGTCCCTGACGTGGTGGTGTGCACCTCAGCAGCTCTATGGGTAAAGGAGGAGCATTTGTCAGTCTCCTAGGAATTTAATCTTCACATTTTTCTCATATTGTTTTTGGGCACTCTTGGGGGTTGAATTTGCTTTGGTGGCATGAAAGGAATTGGCTTTTCACTTGCAACATGTGAGGTAGTGAGTTTTGCATTTGGCCTGTGTGTCTTTTCCACAATCCTACTATGAGGACACCCTTAAATTCCTTAAATTATCAAAGTAGACTGTATGGATTAAAGTCTGCTGCAAAACTATTTTAACAGACAAGTATAAAAGGCTGCATTAGTTTAACTGAAATCACTTTGCATGGATTTTTCTGGCATAAACCAGTCCTTAATATATCCAGAATGTCTGAGGATGATCGAGTACTCAAATAAACTTGCAATGAATTTTAAGGGGAAATAGCTTTCTGTCTCTCTTATGCTGGTTTTTTTTTTCAGTGATGGCTAGAAGAATGAACATTTTTCTTAAACAAGGGTGGTTTTTTTTTTTCTTTTTTAAATCACTTCCTTGCTTATTTATTTTGGGAAAGTAGTGTGCAGTGTTGCTGTAGAATTCATTTTGCTATAGAGTGTGGCATTTGGATGAACCTGCCTAGAAGAGCTGTTTGGAGCCTCAGGTGTGAGCAGAGAGTTTTCTCCCATCTCTGCCAACAGCCCACAGGCAGTGAGTCTTCCCAAGGAAGTTTTCTCCCAAATGTGCCTGTTAATAGGAACAAGCCAGGACTTGGGAGCTCTAAGAGTCTGTCTGAAGCTCCCTTCCCTTATTGCTTTCCCCATTCTCCATTCTGTGCTGTTGTGATTCCACTAGTTCTTCAGTCACCATTGAGTCTGCCAGGGCACAGGAGACCTGAATACCTAATGTGCTCAAGCAAGGGTTTTGGGAAAAAAAACCCAGAATAATTAAGGGAAGAAAAAAAAAAGTCTTTCTTGCCATTTTAATGTAACAGAAAAAGGAACAGGCTAAAGCTCTTTCCTTCTTCCTTTTTGAAGGTTGTGTTTGCAGGAATTTAGCTGTGATCTGAGATACAATAGCCTTTAAAACTGTCCCAGTTTGTATGTCTAGGCTACAGGGGACAAAACACTGATGGGCAAGGAGGGAGGACATGTCCTAACTATGCCACAAAACAAGGCTTCTATGTCTGCCTTCAGTGGCTTTTTTGTTTGAGTGCATCCCCTGTTTTAGACAGGATAGTGTGCTGATACCAGTGGTGAGTTTGGAGGAGACTTCTTTTATAAAAGAAAGAAGAAGAAATGTGAGCAGAGGATCTAGTGAAGCTTGGTTTCCTGTGGGTTTTGCTTCATGGTTGAATTCCTAGGTATCTAATAAAGTGCAGTCATTGCTCTTCCTTGGTTGGGGTATCCCCATGGTTGCCTTTCAGGTGACTTCTTTGGTGTCTTAAGGGTTGACCAAACATTGCATTGTTCCCCACAGAGAAATATTAATATGTGGTGGGTATCTCCTCTACTTCTCCAGCTATTTCATGAAACCTGTGAAACTTAATTCTGAGACTGTTATCCAACTCTCAGTATTTGTTTGAGAGCTTTAGCCACTCTCAAAGCCATAGCCACTTGCTAAAGTTAGGTGGGAGACAGGCACACACACCCACACTGTAATTGCATACTCTCATTTCATGGGTGGGGACACACACCGTATCCTGGCTCTTCTTTCAGCTAAGGCAGAAGGGTAGTGCTTCTGCAGAGAGTGCAGCTTGAACAGCAAGCCTCATCGCCTGGGTACTAAGCTGTGCACAGGGACTGTGTTGCAGCGGACTCCCAGTCCCCATGGTGGTACTAAGAGGGGATCAGCCAGGCTCCCACACAGGCTCTGTTTGTGTGGCAGGACAAAAGCTGTTAAATGGGTTGTGGGTCCAAGCAACTGCCCTGAGTTAAATAATTAATCTGCTCTGACCATTTGCCTTTGGTGTGCTCTGCTTTTGGTAATGCATCGCTTGCATCAACTAATTGGTCATAATTCTGCAGATTGACCCATCTTGATTTCCAGTTCTACTTGCTTGTAAAAAAGCCGCTTGGATCAGATAGCTGTGAAAAGTTTATTTCCCCCACAGACCGTACAGAGCAAGGGTGATGCAAGAGTAAGTATCTTATCAGGATCCCAATATGTTCTTTATTTGCATACCATAGCTCATCTGCATGAGAGATCTTGGGCTTTCAAAATTCAGAGGTGCTTGTGAAAGAAGCCGTTATCTTTGTGCAGGAGAAGGTGAAGCAGGCCCTGAGCAGGTTCAGCCTGAGGTGCAGATCAGGCAATGCTGGATGTGAAACATAGGTGGTTGAAGCAGTACAGGAAGATCTTTCCTTGTCTACTCTGGAAGCCTAAGTATCTGTAGGAGGAGGTTAACCTGAGAATGCCTACTAGCCAGAGGCTGATAACAAAAGGTAGAGATGCAAGAAGATACTGTCCAAAGGTACTGTGGTGCTGAGAAACCCATCCTGAACACTCCTGTCTTTCAGCAGTCTTGAAAGCATTATCTTTGGGTCTTGCTCCCTTATTTTTCTTTCACAGGAGCCCAGGACATTTAGAGATCCCTTCTTCCTGTAACTGCTGAGAAGACCTTCCTTCTCCCTTCTTCCACTCAAGAGTCTTTCCAGGCTGATATGAGTTGGTGATACTTCCATTGCGCTGTGCTTTCCTCAATCTGCTGCACAGACAGCAACCAGCAGAGTATCTGCTACTGGTCCTGGGCATGCCTCTCTTGGTGTCTCAGCCAGTTAAACTCCAGAGCCTACCTCCTCCAAGGGCGTTCCCGAGAAGCAGCAGCGCAAGTGAAATGCTTCATACTGGTCATTTTGCCATTTACCTAGAGGGTAGCGAATAGCAGCTGGGAAGCTGGCAGCTTGCAGAGCCTTTTGCACTCAGATGCAATGGTGAAACAAGCACTGACTGGGAAAACTGGAGCTATCTGGAGACTTGGGGACAGCGGTGTGTCAGTTGTGCTTGGCACTCTCTCAGAGGCTTCACCAGTAGAATGCTGGAAGTGCTATAAATAAAATCCTGGATTCTGCTGGAGTCAGTGATATCGATCCTGCACTGGAGACACCATGGAAACTTCCTATTTACTAGTTTTATTTCGTGAATTATTTTCCTTACTGTTTTGAGTGGGTTTTTTAATGCACTACTTTGATACAGCGTGTGCCTTTGAGTTAATGATAGGTGCACCAAAAGCATCTTCTTATTTTAATATGAGATATATTTCCTGAATGCTTATTTTTAAATGCCCACTGGCTCCTGCAAAGGATTTGAGGTATCCTGGAAAACTTGGAGCACTGTTACCTAGAAGACCTACCCATATTTTGCAAGACTCAGACCTTCCTTTCTGACTGTAACCATCAGTGGTGTGCATCTGTGCTGCTGGCTCGGAGCGAGCCATCTTCCTATGGGGCTGCTCACCTCATGGGGGTCACTTGGTGAGCAGGACAAGCAACCAGTGGCTGTAAAGCTGGAGAAAGTGTCCATCTGTTTCTGAAATGATGTTGCCGTTCAGCATGTAGCGTGTGTCGTGGAAGACCACCTGGTGGTTTCTCTGTGGCTAACTCTGATGTCAGTTCATTGAGGTTGCGTGGAGCACTCACTGCTGGAGAAGAGCAAAACTTCCCCTGGATAGTCGTTGCACCCCCTCCACATAAGAAGGGTCTGAGGGCCATTCCAAAAACATTTGGAGTACAGTTTTTATGGCAGGAACTAACTGTTAAGTGCATCCTTTTGGCCTGTCTGTCTGGTTTAGGAGCTGCTGCCTTAGAGGTGGTGAACAAAAGGGTTTCTTCACACACCTTGCCAAGGCAGTGCAGAACTTTATGACGGAGAGCCGTCATTATTTCCATCAACTGATTATTGTTCACAGCTTTTCACACTGCCTTGACATGCCCTGTCATCTTCCTCAACTCCTTCAAATATAGTACGGTTTGTAGGGAAAAGTGATGTCCCCTTGTGTAGCTGTGTGTGGGGATGCTGCTCAAGCCTTGCAGACAGTGCCCTTTTGCAGGGAGAGCAATTTGACGGTGGCCATCTGTCATTGGGGTGATAACGAGAGAGGTTCATAGAAGTCTGCGAGAAGGTGGAAAGGGAGAAGGGGGAGAAAGGAAGGGCACTGTGTGCTTTGAAATGCCCAGATTGATGAATATAAAAATGAATACATTTATTAAAAGATTTCACTATAAAGATGCCAAGCACTCTCATGCAGAAAGTCAACCAGTTGTGCGTGCCAGACTAGCTTTTCCAGACTAGCTGATTGCTACGCTGGAGCAAGAGTACACATTTTTGCACAGTCTCAAACGTGCTTGCAAGCACAGCATTTCACCTCCCCTCTTATTCTCTGTCCCCCAATCACCGCCACCTGTACTAGAAGAAACATGGAGCATGAAGAGCTTAAAGAGGAGAGATGACCACAGCCACGTGCATAAGAGGCAAAATCACAGAAGTACAGTAGAAGAAAAACTCATCAGGAAAATAGATTTGCAGAAGTGGATGTTACCTGGTTTTATCTATGATACCTTGATCAGATGGCAGAAGTCTGTCAACTGGCTGAATTTGCATTACTCGTCTTAATTCTGCTTTCCACAGTCTCTAGCGCAGGAGGAGAGCAGGTGGTCCTCGTGGTTGGAGAACTTGGACTGCATCCTGCAAGAGCCAGACCATGCCTTTCATTCATCACAAGAGTGCCAGCTTCAGAGTAACAGTTCTGAGCTGCCAAAACCTTGTTGGAGGAAGGTAGCTTGGAAATATCCAAAAGACCCAACGTCCTTCATTCCAGCTCCCAGAAATCCCTCCAGCTCATGTGGACTTCGTGGCTCAGTAGATAGTTGTTGTCTGGTGAAGATGTATGTTTGTATAATATGTTATGAACAGTTTTTATGCCTTAGACAGGACTGATAGAGAAAGAAAATATTTCCACTGCTTTAGTTTGTATGGGGGATTTTTTTGTTCTTGGATTTCGAAACTTCTCATCTACTTATTAGCCTCCCTATGTCTTTCAGTAATCTGCATGTGAAGAAGATGCGACTCTGGTCTCTCCTTCCCTGTCTGTGCATCAGGATGCCAGCATTTTCACTTTGTCTTCCCATGGGAACTTAAGACCCAGACCTGGGCTGAACAGAAATTTGGGATGTAATAGAGAATAAAGCCTAATTCTGTGCTTCCTTCGGTGCTTGTGAGGGCTGAAATGCTCCATTCTTGTGTGTTCAGCAGGAAGGTGGTTTTTGGAGGGAATGGACTCAGATTCTCAGTTTGGGAGCCTTTAGAGTCCTTAGTTTAAAAACTGCTTCTTGCAAAAATTGTCTCCTAAGTGTGTCTTGATCTGTGTCATCTTGCCCCGGAGGCAAAAATAAATCATTGCTGCTGAGCTTAAGGAGTGACTGGCCAGAAGGGGTCGTTGGAAGCTCTGGTCCTGGGCTTTGCAGCTCTAGGGACAGGTCAGGTCCCCAAAGGCAGATGGAGAAAGGCACTTACAAGGTCTCAAATCCGTCATTATTGCATAAATGAAGGAAAAACAGCTCTCACGTGCACACCTTGACCTCCTGTGTGATCTCTGCTGAGCTCTTGAAGCAGGGGCACTAATCTCTGAAAGCAGCTCTTGCACTCTTATCTCCAGTGTTGCTCCTGGTCTTACTTGTATAGTTGAAGTAGAGGAGAATCCTCCTTGAAAATTGATTTTTGAGAAGGGCGACTCACCTGACTATAAAGCACCACAAACATCATTATAGTCCAGGGGGAATATGGCCTGAGATGCATTTTGATTGTTTTGATACTACACGACTCTCCCTGTTCAGCTCTTTGTATTGCCTGCCTGCCTAAGTGTGCTAGGTTGAATGAAATAAGGCTTTTAAAAAATTGCAGAACAGAGGATTTCCTAAGCTTCCCATTTCTATAATTTCTTAATTTCAGTTTCAGACATGTAAAACATTAAGATAGCGTTGCATGCACAGCTTCAGAGGAGCCCAGGCAGCATCAGCTTCTTGACTCCGTGTTTGCTGGGTTGGTTTTTTTGTTTGTTTGTTTGTTTCCCTGCCTGTCCTGCAGGCTCCAGGAGGCTGTGGCTTAGCAGGTTGCCCTGTGCTGGTTTAAGGCACAGCAAATTTCCATGTCCCTGCTCTTAGCTCAGGAGTGCTGTTAAGTAAAACGCATCAGGTTAACCCCCGGTGGAACAGGTGCATGGTGATGTGCTCTGCCCTCGTGTTTGCAGTGGCATAGGCTTGCCTTAAGCTGCAGTAGCTTGCTGGTGGTGCTTGGGATCAGCAAGAGAGCTAAACCCTCACGAAGGTGAGATTGTAGAAGAGGGAGGGAGACGGAGAGGGAGGGGTTTGTGAGCTGACTCACCTTGGCTTGCTGCTAGAGGTTGTTGCCTCCACAGGTGAGCGGTCGGTGTGGTGCATGGTGGTCTGCCCCCTTGGGCTGCCTGTCGTCAGGGTTTGCTCCACCAATGGTGCAGCTAATTTTTGTTTAATGAACAAATGATGACTCTCACTGCTGGGTGCCACCTTGTCCTTTTACCACCCCTTTCTGGTTCCTCCTCTTTTTTTTTTTCTTTTAATGAGGTCACTTGAATTTTTCCATCTAAATTAGCTGTCCTAATAACCAGATGCTCCTTGGGGTGCTTTGGGACAGGGTGGGTGGAAAGAGGAGAAGGAGCTTGTTCGTGGGAGCATGCCTTCCCCTGCTCCCCGAAGCAGCTTTAGCTGAGGGCAGAGGGACAATGAGGCACAAGGAAACAGGGGCAGTGGATGTGAATGTGCTCCCGGCATCTGCCACACTGCACCCGAAGCAGTCAAGGGAAGGGGACCAGCAATTTTGGAGGACCATCCGCCACTCGTGGGAGGAGGCTTGGAGAACTGCTCTGAACAGCACAGTGCTGGCGGGGCTGGAGCCCCAGGGTAAAGCCCAGGGGGAAGGGGGAGAGGGGTTGTCCTATCTCCTGGAGCTGAAGCACTCTGAAGCAGCTGGGAAAGCTGTAGCTCCTCTGGGTCCATAAAGGACAAGCTGGAGCTGGGGCTGAGCACATCTGTTCCCCTTGCACGCTCGCCCTGGGCGCACGAGGAAGGGGTTGCTGGGGGGGGCCACAGGGCGCCTGCTGTCAACCCCTGTGAGTTCGTGTGGGACTTGGGAAGCTGCGGGAAAGCATTGCAGCCCCATGTGCCTGGGGTGGGTGCGCTGGCTTGTAACTGCACCACCCAGCTAGGGAGTCCTGTGCAGCTCGGGTTTGGCTGGGAAGCTCCTCGAGCAGGGTGCATCGTGATCCTCTGCCGCTGCCTGGGAGGGAGCGTGGTGACAGCGAGCGGGGCCGGCTGGGTGCGTCACTAACGGAGCCTGCAGCGAGCAAGGAGAAGTTCAGGCCCCGAGTCGGAAAGCTGACCTAATTTCCAATTTTTGCATCTTCTGTCAGATTCTCTTTTTCCCTTTTCTCTGCATTAGTTAGTTTTGGTTTTTCCTGTGCCCTTTCTCACTGGCTGCTTGAACTCACCCAGTTGCTTTGGGAGATGCATTTCTATCGGCATAATCGTTCCAGCCAGTCGTTAATGTACTAACAAGGATACTATTGTAATCGGAGGATTTATTACTACTTCTGTGAAACAACTGCCATGCCGTCTTACTTAACTCTTCGGCTCCCCTCTTGCCTTCTGCCAGCAGCTGAATCAGTAACAAACTGCCCTTTTAAAAAGCTGCAAGCGTGCAAACTGGAATGCTTTCTCCTCTTTTCTCCTCTTTTCTCCTCTTTTCTCCTCTTTTCTCCTCTTTTCTCCTCTTTTCTCCTCTTTTCTCCTCTTTTCTCC
>JANHGO010000072.1:22563369-22615845 GCA_024606505.1 Aquila spilogaster
GCCTGTCTGTGTCTGTGTCCCAGCAATTGAGTTACTGCCCTCACCGGAGCCAGTTTTCTCTGAATGCAGGATTCAGTTCCCTCTGCATGCAGAAACCCTTGTGCTTGGCCTGAGGGGTTCATTAAGATGCGAAAGGATATAAACAAAGGAGAGGGGAATTGCATCTCCTGACTTCTTTATGAGGGAAGATTAAAGAAGCTAAATATGTTTAGTTTGACCAAACAGTGACTAAGGGGAGAAGGGCAAATGGGGGCATTGGAGTGGCTGAAAGATGTGGGCAGGAGGGGGTTGGGAAGGATGGGCTTTGCTCGTGATCAGTTACAGGCATAAAAAGAAACCTCTCCTTTAATGCATCCAGGTTGTAGTCCTTTCTCCGGGTGAGCGTTTCAGCACCCCTCACCCTAATGCTCTGCTCCTTCGCTGCAGTGATCCCCGACTCTCTACGAGTGACCGCGGTCCCGCAGACGCTGCACAGAGTGGAGCGCGACTCCCTGGAGCTGAAATGTGAGGTGTCCAAGAGCACGGCCCAGCACAGCCACGTCTCCATCTCCTGGTACCGGCAGCGGGGCGGCGAGGCGCCCGTGGAGATCATCTCCCTCAGCCGCGACTTCGTCCTGCGGGCCGGGGGCACCTACGCCCAACGGCACGCCACGGGGGACGTGCGCTTGGACAAGGTGGGGGAAACCACTTCGAAGCTCACCATCTACAACCTCCACCCCTCAGACCAAGGCGAGTTTTACTGTGAAGCAGCTGAGTGGATCCAGGACCCGGACAAGTCTTGGTATGCCATGACCCGCAAGCGTTCTCAGGGCACCATTGTCAACGTGCAAGCCACCGGTCAGTGTCTCCTCCCTCTTTTCTTGCTTGGCTGGGTGGTGGGAGAGAACAGAGGAGGTGGAAAACAGTGCTGTGTGTTGTTAGGTTCCCTTTCAGCTTGCTGTTACTGGCAAAACAAAGGAGTCTGTCTGCAGGGCCAGCTGCAGAGCTCCCCTTGATCTGAGTCACACTTAGCAGTGGAGGTGGAGCAAGCCCTGCAAATCCATGCATGGTCTGGGACTTCACCGCCTCAGACTGTGGCTCTCTGTCGAGTGTATGGTGGGATTTGTGGTCTCCTGAGATAAACCCAAAGGCTACTTGGGTGCATCTGTGGACCACTGCTGCTCCTGGAGGGGTTGCTGAGGTCCCTCACTGCTGGTAACTCAAGCAGGACCAGGGTAGGCCCACTTCTCTCAGCTCCACTGAGACCTGGATCAGTGGTACCTTCTACCACACTCTTCCCTTTTTTCCTGCCACTCCTGGTGCAGGGCAGCACAAAGCCATGTTTTGGGGTGAGGAGAGGGGTCCCTTTGTGCCTGGCCGTCCTAACAGGTCTTCTGTGTGGTCCTTGGAGGTGCCTGTGGCTGCCTAAGCCCAGGTTCCCTTCTCTGCCACATGACCTTGCTTGAGAGGATCTGTCAGAGTGAAGGGCAGGGAGGATGCCAGCAAATAGCAACCAGGGAAGAATGAGGCAGCAAGAAGATTTGATGGCAGACCCTATTGCCTGATACAGCCAGTGATCTGGATTGAAACGGAAGCTGAAGCATATACCTTGGGCACTTGGTGCTAGCACAGGCAATGAGAATTTGCGGAAGTGAGGAGATAGGAGTGACAGAGCAGAAAATAAAGTGTTTCTGTATTCTCTGAGGTCCATTTGCAAGTCAAAATCCTTCCACAGCCAGCAGCACAGGTTCCTGCTGAGGATCTAAAAACCTGGATGTGCTGTTTTTCCTCTCTGATATCCCCCAGAGGCCCTGCCTTTTGGCCCAGCTGAGCTGGTGAGCAGGGTACAAGCAGAACCAGGCTCTGGAGCATATCCCTCAGTGCCACTGGATCCTGGTCTGACAGCAGAGCTGCTCCCAGGAGGAGGGGCTGGGAAAAAGGCACTTTGGCTGGGGAGGCCGTGCAGCTTTGGGCTGCTGAGCAGCAAGCTGCCTCTCACAGCTGAAGCAAACCATTTGGCCTTCCATCTTATGGGTGCACGTGTCCAGGGGCTGGTGACCACACAGGGATGCAGTAAGTTGCAGCCACCTAACCTGAGGTGTGCTGGTTCCCCAGATTGGCTTTGGCAAGCTGACATGAGCTGCTTTGTCTCTCCCCAGATAAAGAGTTCAGCGTCAGGCTGGAGACAGAGAAGCGGATGTACATTGTGGGTGAGCCGGTGGAGTTTCGGTGCATCCTGGAGGCACAGAACATCCCTGACCGCTACTTTTCCATCTCCTGGGCCTTCAACAGCTCCCTCATCGCCAGTCTGGGGCCCAATGCTGTGCCAGTGCTCAACAACGAGTTTGCCCAGCGTGAGGCTCTGGGCCAGCTCAAGGTAGCCAAAGAAAGCGACAATATTTTTGTACTGAAGATCTACCGCCTCCGCCTTGAGGACAGTGGCAAGTACAACTGCCGGGTGACTGAGCGGGAGAAGACTGTGACAGGGGACTTCATTGACAAGGAGAGCAAACGGCCAAAGAACATCCCCATCACCGTCATGCCGCTCAGTAAGTAGGGACCTCCCCACCCTCTCCCAGGACGCTGCCAAGGGCCCTGCTCTGCTGGGCAGCCAGCTGGTGAAGCCATGGTGTGTCCAGCCCAAATGAGACTTTAGCAGGGGAAGAGGGAGGGTAAGAGTTTGCATGCTGTGGAGGCAATTGGCAAGGCTTTTTTCTGGGGAATGGGGCAGCAAAGCAAGGAGGATATGTGCTGCTCAGGTTCATAGGTGAGGAAACATGCTCCCCACCTCTGTAATCACCCCAACCTGGCAGTTTTGACCCTGAGCTGAAAGTGCATGTGACTTGCTTGTTGCCCCTCTCCTTTCACACTGCTCTGCAGGGAGCCGGCTGCTCTGAGACATTCAGCAGGTGTGACAGCGGGCTTGTCCCTGCTTTATCCAAATTGCTGCTGAGCTTCTGCAGACCATTTGGTTGCTGTTTGGCTGTCGTACAGGGCACTGGGGTTTTGCCCTGCAATGGGAGAAACCAGGGTTTGCCTCCTCTTCAAGCCCCGCTTTGCTCTTCAGCATGGAGCCCTGTCGTGATTGCTCTGTGTCTGCCATCCTTGGTGAAAACAGCCCTGCCAGAGGCTCGCCTGTGTGCCTTTTGTCCTTACCAGGCAGATGTGATAGATAAGGTATATAGCAGAGTTAGAGAAGAGGGCCAACTGGCTTGATTTGGTCTCTTTAACTCAGGTAGCCTTGGCATAGCAAACCAGGCAAGTGTTGCCCCAGCTACGCTGGCCAGCGGGTTGACCAAACAGACTGAAGGAGCCAGAGAGAAGATTTACTGCAATGTTTGTCTCTTGTCAGTTAGGCTTATAGGGAAGTGCAGCCCTTTCCTCTAGCTTTTTTTCTCCTCATTTCTCAAAAATAAATTCTCATTATTCTCTCTCTTACCAATATTTGGTCTCATTTGTTTGACACTGAAAATTACCGTAGTTAGAAATGTCACACTGGACAGTTGTCTATAATATGCATTACTTACAGGCAAAGCCACCTTTCAGGCAGGTATAATTGCTGAGATTTCTTAAAACACCAGCTCTAGGAACAAATGTGGTTATTTTTCAAGGGTGCTAAGTGTCCATAACTCCAACGGAAGACGACAGGAGTAACCAGCACTCAGTATCTCTGAAAAACTAGCCATAAAGCCTCACGTCTCTGGGAAGCTCAAGATACCAGTGTTTTTGATGTTGCTAAACATTGATAGCTACCTCTAGCATTGGTAGCAATGAGAGCTTGCAACAGCTTCGCCCAAAAGGTGTTGCAGAAATGGACGTGGCAAGATGCTGATCAGATTGACACCAACTGAGAAGCCCAGGGAGCTGGAAGCTTTTGTTTTTTTGCAGAGCCGGTTGCATGCCCTACATGTTGTAGCAACACAAATTCTCTCAAGCTTTGCTGAGACCCCAGCCTGGACCTGCGACCAGAAAACGTGGCAATGTCTCCTGAGCCATAGGCAGAGATTTTCCCCAGCTTTGTCCGACACCTGCTTTGAGTGTGCAAGTCTCCAGGAGCAGCTCGCTGCCCACAGGCTGGTTTTGGATGTGGTCATGCATGAGCTTAAGACGTGCCTGGACCCAAATGTGTGGGCAGTTTCCTGCACCTGGTAGAACACCTCCCTGGCCGGCGGTGTACTTCTTGCAGACTGAGAAGTGGCAAGTGTGTATCATCTCCCCTGTGTGTATGCGTTTCTCTCCTTAGAGACCAGCATCTCCTTGGAGATTATCAACAATGCCAGCAATGTCTTGGAGGGGGAAAGCCTGCGCTTTGGCTGCAATGTGCGCTCCAGTGTGGGGCCCCAAAGCCGCCTCTCCATCGCCTGGCAGCTGGTGGACAAGCAGAACCGGAGAAGTGAAATCGTGCGCCTGGATCGAGACGGCACCCTGCAGCCGGGCCCCTTATACGCCGAGCGCAGTAGCTATGGTGGCATCCAGATGGAGCAAGTCCGGCCTGGCTCCTTCACCCTGGAGATCTTCAACAGCGTAAGGGCGGACGAGGGCCACTATGAGTGCCGGGTGGCCGAGTGGACACGGACGCTGGATGGGGAGTGGCAGATAGCTGGGGAGCGGCACGCTGGCACCCCAGTGACCATCACTCCTCTTGGTGAGTACTCAAGGTGTGGGGGTGGTGGGGCTGTGCCCCCTTGGGGGCCTGGCCCACCCCCATTTCCAGTGAAAATGGAGGCACTGGCTGCCCACCTGCAGCTCCTGGATAGGTTGGTGCAAAACCTCTGCATGTCCTGTGGTGTTTGAAGGCAAAATCTGAGGGGTGGCTGTGGCAGGGGCAAAGCAGGGGGTGGCTGAGGAAAGCAAAGTGGCTGTTGTCCTTCCAAGGAAACAGACTGGCCATTCCGTGATGCATGCTGAAAAGGGGCACCACATCCCACCAGCCTGGGAGCTGAGCTGTGAGAAGTGAGGAGGTGGTACTCCATCCGTGACCCATGGGTGTCAAAACCTCTTTGCATGCCCTGAGCAAACCTCAGCTCAGCTCCCCTCACCAGGAGAAGGGAACACCAGATGTCTGTTGGCCCACCCACCAGAAATCATGAGCATCTCCAAACAGCATCAGAAGCCTGAAGGAGCCACGTATTGGGACCGGTCCTCATTGCCTCTGCTGGGAGGCCCTGAGCAGCTGGCCCAGGACTGCACCGTTGCTTGAGGCCAAGCCAGATTAGAAGCTGTGGTCGTTGAGTCTGGTACTCTGCTCTGCCAAAGAGCTCCTCTGTTTCAAACACAAACAACATCAGTGTAGGGGAGGGTAGGCAGGACGTTAGGGATTTTGCATAGACTGTACTACTTGGGTCCCACTCAGGCCTTGATGTATCACATCCTGGATCAGTTCCCAAAGAGTTCTGCTGGAGACTGAAGAACTGATGACTGTTCCTGCAAGGCCACTGATTTACAGAATGCCAGAGCTATAAACAATTGGTGCATGCTATTGAAAAGCCAAGATATAATTTTTAATATTTTTTTTATTCTCCGCAGTATTAATCTTAAGTTTTGGCATGATGTGTGAGAGACCAGACTTTAAAGTCGTATCATACTCTGATTGAAATCTTGCTTTTTTTCTCCTTTCCCCCCCTTTGCTTTTGACCTTCTTTCAGAGGCTGTTCTGTCTAGAGCTAGAAGGCATTGCTGTAAAACATCCCAAAGCAGTTAGGGACATTACTTTGTAAAGAACTCAAGGCAGGTTCTCAACTGGCTTCGTCAGTATCTTTGTCTTGGGGTCAGCGGCATCTGGCCTGCTGTACGTCCACGTGTCGGCCATTTCTTTATTCTGCAACTTGTGAAGGTTTATGGGGATGAAGCAATGAGTAGATGAAGTTGAGATTTTAAAACCTACCACTTTTAGTTGTGCTAAAATTTAAAATGCTGGAAATTGCCCAGCAGTTCCAAAAGATGGGATTAGAAGGCAGTTGTACCTCTACCTCCATCCCTTATCCCAAACACATTTCTGACTGTTGAACACATCCTGCCAAGTTCTAAGAAGTTCCTTGGTCTTCATTCTATCTCTAACAAAGCTGAAGTAGCTCAGTAAGATTTAGCGATGAAAATACCAAATGCTGTTTTGCTAGTGCCGAATCTGATATTTTTTGTTCAGATTAATGCTTAAGTGTCTTCAGAAACTCAAATAGAAGGTGCTGAGAAATAATAAAAGAGTTTTATTGCTACCAAAAAACGCTAGTAAAAAAATGCAGTAAGTTTAGCGACACTCGCATTTCAAGTTAAGATCTAATCGCTTGCCAGTCTGCTGGAATAAAAAACTCTTTAGCTGAACCAGCACAGGTGATGTTCAAATCCATAAATCTAGATAGTTCTGAAGCAACAGCCAGAAGAGAGATGTGCTTTCAGGTGAGGCTACACACCCTTGGACATCAGAGGCTCTCAAGTGCCAAGCAAGGGATTTCAGTCCCCAGTTGATGGGAAGGAGAGGGCAAAAAAAGGGAGGGAGGGAGGGAATACCAAGCCTGCCTGGACACCCAGCGGAGCCCTCCAGGAAGTGAATGCTTCTGGGAGAAGCTGATGACAGGGAGCAAGGTCCCTGCTATGTCTTCAGGCTGCGTTGAAGTATCAGAGCATAAAGTATTTTCTCTCAAGCTCAGAACAAACGAGCAATGGAAATTCCCTGACCCAAAACGTAAGCCAGTCAACTTGGAATATGTTATCTTTGTTATTTTCAAATTATTAATAGGCTGCTGGTTTCAAACTCCTCTTAACCAACAAATTACTGGGGGTAGACGAGTAAAAATGTGCTGGCTGGCTTGTGGAGTTGTTCGTGTGTGAGGATAACTATACAAATCATAGAATCATAGAACTATAAAGCTATGATCTGGAAGGGAATGGAAAATGTGCTATGTGAAGAAGTAACCAGCTTCTCTCTCATTCAAATTGCTGCCATCCTCGGGTTCCATAACCTCTGCCAGGTTGTAACCTCTCCAAAATGTGGAAGAAAGTTGTTTCTTCTCGCTTTCCCCCACCTTTCTCTTACCTGCAGTGAACAGCTGTGGACCTGGAGTGGGGAACAAGGGGGGAGGGTCCCTTGGCAAGAGATGGCTGTGCATCATGGCATCTACTAATGCTCACGCTTGTTCCTCATGCAGTATCGAGCCTTGCGCTTCAAGGCTCTTTTCTCTGTCTTTTTGCAGAGGCTGGCTTTGCTGTCACAGCTATTTCCCGCACTCCCGGGGTAACCTACAATGAGTCCTTCGACCTCCAGTGCATCATCAAACCGCACTACCCATCCTGGGTGCCGGTGTCAGTGACGTGGCGCTTCCAGCCGGCAGGGAGCAGCGAGTTTCATGACCTGGTCACCTTCACACGTGATGGTGGGGTCCATTGGGGTGACAGGTACCTGGGCTTCCGGACCCGTACTGCCATCGAGAAGGCTGAGTCTAGCAACAATGTGCGCCTGAGCATCAGCCGGGCAAGCGACACGGAGGCTGGCAAGTATCAGTGTGTGGCTGAGCTCTGGAGGAAGAACTACAACAGCAGCTGGACGCGGCTGGCAGACAGGACCTCCAACCTGCTGGAAATCAGGGTCCTGCGGCCCGGTAAGTGCTCAGAATACACAGGACAGCAGTTGGGGGATGCATCATGGGATGGGTACATGTCAGTGCTGAGGAGGTCTGTCCAGAGGATGGACCCCTCTTGTGGCTGCGACTGACATCATACCCTTGGGAAAGACTTGGGTGAGACTCTGTGGTGGCAGATATGTTGGAGTCTCTTTCTCCACCTTTGGGAACTGAGTCCTTTCTTTGCTCCTCATGTGCTGTTCTCAAGGTTTTCTTCTGGGAGGTGAGGTGGGTGAGGCTTAGTCAAGTCTCTGGGCTGTTCCTGTGAAATGGAGATGGCTTTCAGAATACCTCCTCCATTTGTCAGGGCGCAGACTCTCATGGAGAGAAGAGAGACAGGATCAGAGAAGAGTGATGCTTCCACCAGAGCCTGTGTGTGCACACCTATCACAGGTGGTGTGCTGCACCTCTTAACTAGCAACTGGCTGTATCTCTTGCTCTGTTGGTGACATCTTCAAAAGCAGCTAGTGTTTAAAGAGCCTGACTTTAATCTCTCCTAGAAATTAAGCCCTGTCCAGCTGGAAGTCACCAAGTCCTTGGGTGCCAGTGAGGTGTGTGCACCATCTAGGCAACAGGGATCTGGCTTGGCAGAGGCAGTCAGAAAACCTATTAGAAAACCCGTGCAGCCAATAGAGTCAGGCACTTTCTGCAGGCTTTGTTGCTGACTTCTTAGTGGGTGATGCCCCCTGTTCTCCATGAAGGCTGCCAAGACATGAGGTCAGGGTAGCTGTGGGAACCTGCTGAGCTGAATGATTTACTGCTGTCCCGGCCTTAAGGCTGGAGTTCCTGTTTGAAGTAAGGCTTTTTGCACCTTCGAGACTATTGGCTTAGGTCTTTGTAACACTGTCAGTCCTGCCCTCATGTTCCTGTGCAGAGGAAAGCCTCCCTAGAGTTTGTCTTCTGGCTTGAGGGTTGTTTTTCTTCCCTCAGTGGCTTTTTTCATACTCTTCCACCTTCCCCAACCCTCAGCATGTCTTTGCAAAAGTCAGGAGATGCCGCAAGCTCCCTCATGAGCTCTCTACCTTCTTTCTTCCTCCCACCCTCCTTCTCTCCCTCCCTCCTCTCTTGACCTCATCTCCAGGTTAATCTTCTCTATTTGTCTTGATTAGGCTGCCTTGTGAGGCATTTTGCTGCTCTCAAGGTCACATTTCTGATGTTCATCATTTTAGCTTATTTCCCTATGAAACAGCAGTGACCGGAGGTAGTCCCTGGAGTAATATGCTTCTTCATGGCATGTCTCTGTGCATGCGTGTGTGTGTGAGACAGAGAGGAAGAGAGCCTCTGTGTTACAGCTCAGTGTGGCCAGGAGGACATTTAAACCATGCTCTGGCAGCTGGTTCTTCTTTACTGGTGTAGTAGCCATCAAGTGATGCCTCAACAGAACAGGTGACCTAGTGACCTAGGTCTCCATGGTTCTCACCTCTCCTTATCTCTTCTTCAGAAGCAGTTGTTTGGGACTCTGAACAGAGTTGGACATCTGAGAGCGCTGTCACAGTCCAAGCCTATGGCCCCAGAAGTCCCCTTAATCTGACGTAACTTTTGTCCTAGTGTCTCTTTCCTTTGCAACTAGTCCCAAGCCCCTTCCTTGACCCATATACCAGTGAGTTTGGGGTGAGTTGTCTCCACTGCAGATCTGTTAGGGGATATGCAATGAAGAAGGCATCTCTGGAGGTCTGTTGGCAAATTGAGCTAGCATGTCTTTCCAGACTGCAAGTTAATGTTGGGATTCTGGTTTTCTCTTAAAACCTCTGCTCCCTATTTGTCAGAGTGACCTTTCTGCTTGACAGGTTCCAGGTGCAGAAGTGGCAATCAATAATGTCTGCCTTTGAAGTGTGTTAAGGTGAGAAAGGTAAAACAGTGGTTGCCTGATTGCTTCATTAATCTCTCTGCTTTGTGAAGTCCCACATCCTCAAGGGATTAGGCGCTGGAGCTTCTCTTGGTGTGCTGGTTTGCTGTTTCAACACTTTGGCCATCTCTTCTTGGCAGTCTTGCAGTGGGAAGTGTTTGCAATCGTTGTGTGTGCTGAGCAGTAACTGCAGGAGTGGCAGCTCCGGTTCTGAATTGGTGCGTATTAATACGGCTGCAGTGTAATTTCACCTGCTGCTGTGTCTGGTGGCCAGCAGGTAACAAAGGAGGAAGTGCAGCTCAGTACTTTCTTCTTCCCAGGAAGAAACAAAACATGTAGCTCAGAAGGAGGAAGGGAATAAGGCAGGTAATGACAGCGAGAGCCCAGCTGTGAACTGAAGGTCTGTAGGTGGAATGGCAGAAGTGTCCTGCATGACATCTGGAGCTGGAGTTGATCTTAGAGTGTGGTGTTCCCAGTCCTTGGGGCATGAAGCCTTTACATGGACTGGCAGCACATGGAAAAGCCTTGTAGAGGTTGCAATCTGTATGTGTCAGAGCTTGTAGAAAAACAAGGCTCATCCCTTGGTGGTGCATGGATGCATACCAGCAGCAACAGTAGTACCTGAAGCTCCAGTATTTCTCCCTTTCATGGCTCACTTCCATGGTGTCAGGCTAAGGGGCATGCTGTCCCAGGCAGTTCCTGTGTGCTTTTGATGGGAGAACAAGTTGTGCTGCTGTAGAGTGAGTTCTGGGTTGTAACTTCTATGGGCTCCTTCTGGGGATCTGGGAAGGATTTTGGACCAGAGTGGTGACCGGTTAGATTGCCTGTGCCTGTTTCATGTCCTTCCAAGGCAGTGCTCTCCTTCCAGCTCCTGAGCTGCCTGTTGTTTCTTTCTCGGTGAGCTCACATTGCAGCAAAGGGGGAGGAACAATAAAAGTCAGCTCAGTTCATGCCAGCTGCTTCCCCAAAGCCAAAGCTGGCAGGAGATCATGCAGAGGAGTGTGGGCTGAGCTTGGAGCAAGCCCCAAGTGCAGGGGTGAAAATCTCTTCCCACCTGCATCCTTTTGGAGGGCTTCCATTTTCCTGCTCTACAGACCTTGGGTCTTTCAGCCCCTGAAGCTAGGACTTCCTCTGGGGGTTCCCTGTCCTTGGAGGGGCCAGACACGGGAGCACTCCCTGACACTGTGGTGTTCGAGGAAGATGAGGTGCAAGTGATTCCTTTTGAATCCAGCTGAAAGTGCAGTTATCAGCTCCTCGCGTGTTGCTGGAAGAACGCATGCCCCATGATGCCTTATGGAGCCCAGGAGGGGATGCAGGAGGTGTACGGGGAACAGAGGGGACCTGAGGGCTGGCAGGCTTGCTTAGTTCGTGGCACCTTCGTGGATCTTGGTTCTCCCTGCCAAGTTTACAGAGACAGAGCATCCGAGACTGGGTAGGCTGCTTGCAAGCAGCATGCGTCTGTGCAGTCTGTGGGACCCAGACAAGGGCAGCAGACAGTCCCTGGCAGCACAATAGGTGGTGGGGGCTGTGCTGTGATCTGGGCAGGCTAGGACGTCTGGGTATGACTCTTCTGGCAAGAAGGCTCAAGCAGATTTGTGCTGGTGTATTAAATTGCTATTGTCCTTGTGTGTGTTCCCTTACTTATCTTTTCCCTGCAGCAAGTGTGGGGTGATTTGGCAGAGCTCTGGGGATCTGATTGCATCTCATTGATGGGCTCTGGCTCTAGGGAGGTGGGCTGGCATCACTGCAGGGATTGCTGTGTCCCCTTCCCCATGGATAGCTCGACACAGCCCTTCTTGGCCCCACACTGCAAGCTGGGTGCTGGCAAGCCAGCCTCTGATAAATTCACGGCCACCTCCTGCCCGCAAGTTGATGTCTTTTTCCCATCTTCTGCCCTTCTTGTTCCTCCCTCCTGACATCATCCCTCCACCAGCCCTTTTGTGACTAATCCTGAGGCTGGCACACAGGGAGAAGCTGCAGTCACCTCTATAAATCTGTCCTCTTGCTCCTGGGTTTTTTGATGGTAGTGAACGTGGGAGGAGGGATGGGGAGGAGTGAAGGGAGATGAGAACTGAGTAGGCACTGAGGTGCTGGACTCCTCGCTGCTTTTTCGCAGGCTGGACTATGACAGATTGATTGACCTGGGAGCCATCGAGTAAACAAGGCGTCAGACTCTTCATTAGAGTGTTAATTAGCTTCCAGGGTCTCTCCAGGGGCTGCTCCATAAAGTTAGGTTTACGAGAAGCTGTCTGGTTGAAACTTACCATGGAGGGGGAGGGAGAAGGCTCCTCATCTGGCCTTGGAGTTGGGGGGACAGATGTACCTTTACTTTCTTTGGGATCAGGATGAGACTGGGCTTTGCTGCCACAGCTGTCCTGTGCTTGGAGGGGTGCAGAACTGTTGCTCTTAAGGTGACCCCTGGCATCAGCCTGGCTGAGGTTGGGTGGCTGGAGAAGCCTGAGGAGAGAGAAGAGGACCCTTACCTTGTGGTCCAAGCTATCCCTTGTGGTTGCATAGGTGTGGCTCAGCATCTCACTCATCTTTCCCTCTGAAGATATGGTCAGCAGCCAAGCAGACGGTGGTCATGACCATGCAAACTGGGGACACTGGGAGGATGAGAAGAACTGGAAAAATAAGCTGCCCTGTGGCATGCTTAATGCTGGGAGAGGACTGATTTCTCAAACAGTTGCCAAGACGCACGCAGAGGTCTATGAGACTTTCTCTAACAAATGAAAATCACATACTACTACCTTTCTTCCTTCCGATTTCTTAATAATGTCTATGTGCAAGGAGTCCTTCTGTGAATGCGGAAGAGGCCTTTTCTACATGGATAGTCAGTGGTGTACTGACCTCTCCCAGACTCTTCAGTGGAGGCTCAAATGAGCGTGGACCACAAGATGCATGCTTTAATACCCAATGCTTTTGGCTGCTGGCAGAATCTTAACAATAAAGTTAAACAACGAAAGTTAATGAGGTGGAAACTTCCCTGTACAAGTGGAGTCTGGAAACTTATCTCAAGTTTGCTGCTTGCTTGATCTCAGGAGTGGTTTTGCTCTGTAGAATAGCACTGCTTTAAAGCCTTCTGCACCATCTGGCAAATAACTGTGCTCTTGCTTGAGTGATGGAGGAGTTCAAGAGGCACTCAGCAGGGACAGGAGGCTGCTCGTTAGCAGCTGTGACTGTGGTGCAGAGCAGCCTCCTGTCCCCCATGTGCTTGGAGCTTCACTCCTTCCCCCTTGCTGCCCACAGGTGAGACCTGCTGTCCTGCCTCAGTGCTGCTGCTCCTCCCTGCCAGCTTCCAGCATGCTGAGCAAGCAGGAGGAGGGGGCTCATTGGTGTGTGATTCAGGGCTATGCCTTTGCACAGACCTTCATTAACAGTCCAGCTGGAGCCCTTTTTCTCCTCCAGTTGGCACAAATGGGTTTGCTTCCTCCGCTTCTTTTCCCTCAGGCTTATACTCATGGCAGCCTCCTATCCTTGCACATTTGCCCTGGGTTGGGTGTCCTGGGGCAACTGGACTTGCTGCCGGCTCTTTGGCACAAGTATTTATCCCAGACTGGAACCCCAGCATGCTTTCTCTCCACACCTGCTCCCAGCATCCTCATCTCCTCTCTGTCATTGTCATATACGTGTGAGGGCCCCATCTTCTCGCTGCTGTTGCTGTGTGTAGCATAGTCTCTGATATCATAGAATTGAGTTGGAAAGGACCTTTAAAGGTCATCTAGCCTCACTCTGCTGCAGTCAACAGCTAGGTCAGGTGCTCAGTGCCCTGTCCAGCCTCACGTTGGGTGTCTCCAGGGCATTGCTTTGTAAGTACAGATTTGAGGTGGAGTTTTGGCCATGGACGCATCCGCATGAGGAAGCTCCCACAAAAAGGCTGCCATGTCCACATGAGCCCACTCGAGAGCAGTGGGCAAGGAGCTCGTGCTGGATGTGCTGCGATGCTCCCGGTCCCATGGTGGCCTTGCTGACACTGGCCCTGTGGGGTCAGAGCTGGGTTTCACCTGCCCTTGCGTTTGGTTTCTCATCGCTGATGTGGGAATGTACTTGGCTCCCTGCAGGTTTGCCTGTGAATTGTTGCTGTAAGCATGATGATCACATTGCTGACTGCAGTCAGTTAAAATCAGGGCTTCCCTTGGGGCTTCAGCCTGCAAAATACACCCAAGGGCATAGCCCAACAAGCTGGATTTTAAATGTGTGAAGCACCTCAGATGGATTTGACAGAGTTAAGGGCCAGAATGCATCCTTGCACCTAGCAGGACCCTAGCTCTGCTCAACCTGCTTCATGTGTGCCCACTGATCTTACTACGGGATGTCTTGCTTCTCAGCCCCCAGACAAAACTGATGCCATTGGGAGATGTGGGCTGTGTGCAGAATATGCTGCTCTTTCAAATCAGTGCTCTTCACAGTTACTTTTTGCAGTTCAAATTTTTCACTTCCGTTTCAAAGCATTCTGTGTTTCTCTCTGTTTGATACCCCATGAGTGGCCTTCCACTGCCACTTGGAATATGCTTATACAGAAGCAGAATATCAGCCTGTTCGCAGACTGCACCCATGCTACTACTTTGATGTTGTCTTGAGTGTCTTCTCCCCACCTTCCTCAGCTTCTCATTGATTTGCTGTTTGCTCTCCTTGGACTGAAATATTCTGCAGTGAGCAGTCCTTCAGCATTTCCTCACTCTAAAGCTTTGCGCATTCCTTGTATCCTTGAAGCCCTCAAAAGCAGAGCCATCGGGGTGGCCCTGGGACTGCCAGCCCTTTGGGCAGAGAGCACTGGTTTCACTCTTCTCCTTTCCCCAGTCCATGGAGCCTAAGGCCTTCTGTTGGGCTCCATGAGATGAGTAGCCCAGTCCCAATTACTGTAAATCCCCTGCTCTTGGCCTCCATGACTGCTGGTTTGACTGATGGACTGGGGTGTCTTCTACTGCAGCTGATGGCTCCCCAGCAGCTTTGCCCTTCAGCGCAACAGTCACCTGCATAGCCAGGTGGTGTAGCAATGCTCATGTAAAGGAAGCAACTTCAGTAAAACAAAGCTAGCCATTTTTTCCAGTGGCAGTTTTACCTGTGAAACTAATGGCCCTATGTCAGCAGAACATATAGGGGCTATTTCTGTAGCAATGTTTTTCCAGAACTTTGGTTCTTAAGGGACTGATTATTTTTGGTTTTCTGCCTGTCCTGACACTGGTCGAAGACTTAAATGCTAGGTTCATTGAACCTGCAGTCCGCTTAATTACGTCAAAATGGGAGACTATGGACATGCTAAATCTATAGCTTAGAGTCCTCTATCTTAACGTGGATACATAACAGTTGTCTCCCAGGGCCATTGTACTTGCTTAAATAGGAATTTGGGATGCTGTCAAGGAAAATTCCTGCAGTTTTTCCCTGTCCTGTGTAAAAGGGAAGCGTAGAGTCCAGAGAATGATGGATCTATAGTCTATCCTGCTGTAATACGTCCTCTGTCCTTAAGAAGTTTAAGATGACAATGTGTTGAGAAATGTCAGATGGCCCGTTTCTTTCAGTTGTTCTTCCACACAGTAGATGGATTCGTCAATTAGTTTATGGAGGCAGTATCATGAACTCATGAATCATGGGTTTAGGTTTCACAAGGCAAGTGGAGCTGATCTAGCACTTGATTATTTAGAGGGAAATGATCCTCAGCCCTGGCTCTTACAGCTGGCTGCATGGTCCTGTCCCATTCCTTATGCCACCATTGATCCCACTGCAGCAAGTTAACCTGGTGAAAAGAAATAATTAACGATGAGTGCAGTGAGTGAGCTCTTGTATGGATTTGGTTGTGTCTTTCCCAAGAGACTTTGTGCACTGACAGCTGGGGCTAGCAGAGCTGGTGCAGGTAGTACAGAAAGCCTCACCATCCTATGTGAGGTCTGTCTGGGCAGCTTGCTCTCTGGATGGCAAGAAAATGGCATTTCATGTCACTCTTAGCATCTCATCTCACTGTGTGTAGCAGCCAGCTGTTCAGTGGGAGCCTCTGAAACACCGCAAGTCAAACACAGTGAGCAGGAAAAAGACAAATTGCAGTCACAGTTAGGGGGAGCAGCTCTATGCAAGGATGCACCTCAAACTGTTCAGGTGTCTTTCTGACACTCGGTGAGGAATCGTGGCCATTAATGGCCAGACTCCAGAATGACATGGGAGTTTGTGTGTGGTGCTGCCATATGTGTTGTAACTTGCTCTTTGGCTATGTTTAATTACTTTTTTTTTTCCTAACTGGCATAGCACTCTTTTGTTTGAAATCTTTCCAATGAAGGATTGATTAAGTATCTGTGTGTTGGTTTTTTTTCCTTTCTTTATCCTTGGCGGCTGTAGCTTGGTACTGAATTTATCTTCTGGTGATCCTATCTCCATACTTTAATTTACAAGTGATCAGTGAGCCGTTCGTTGTTCTCTGACAGCAGGCACAACTCACGCTGGGAGCCGTTTATTCCCTCCCCGCCCCTCTCTTGCACAACTTACACATTTATTTCAGGGTTTGACAGGAAGGTTTCTAATTTTAGAGCTGTGGGGCATTTTGATTTGGGTTATATCTGTGTTTGTTTTTATTCCTCCAAGGTAAATTGTCCCGGAGTCCTTGCTGTCCTGCAGGGAGACGTGGTTTCTCAGGGAGGCTGTGGGGCCTGTCCCCATGCTGGTGGCAACGCCTAGCTGCAGGTCCTGGACCCCAGACTGCTGGCTTTCCAGCTTCCTCCATCCCTGCAGCAGCACACGCAGCGTTCTCCAGCTATGCCTGCTCCTGGGTTTTAAAGAGACTTTCTAGGTCATAAAATGCATGCTTCACCAAGGCCTGGCCCACCTGGGAAGGGGCAGCTGCTCCTCCAGAAAGGGTTAACGTTTCCTCTCCTTTCCGTGGAGCTGCTCTCACTGTAATTCAATCATGTCAGCCTGTTTGCAGGCAATAATTCATTGTTATAGGAACACTACAGTAAAGTGACAAGTTAATAACGGCAGTAATAATGGCAGGCAAAGTCTAATGCTATTTCCCATTCTCCTACTCCTGTTGCACCAGCAGAGGCCCATGTTGGCTAATGCAATTTGCAAACTCGCTAATCCAGTTTCAGTAGGGATTGCGTTCTATTAAAAGAGAATAACAGCAGTCGGGAGCTGTGCTGCCATGTTCCTGGCCCCTCTGGGGAGACTGTGCTGGTGCTGGAAGCCTTTGTCTTTGCGGTGATTTCTGTGTGACGCTTAAGTCTATCGAGCAAGGTCCTCTTAGGACCCATTCCTCTTTCTCCTTTCTGTGAGCACCTTTCCTCTGGCTCCTCTCTTCTGTGAAAGGGCCACTTCTTGCAGCTCCTACATCTTCTCCTTTGTGCGTTCACTTGCCTTCGGCTATCCTGGTGAGCACGAGGCACCCATCCCTTGTCATACGGTCAGTGTGCTGACGTGTGCTTGCTTGCTCCCATTGCCACTGTTCCCCATGGTCATCAGTGCGTGTGCCCTTGCAACACATGAGGAGGCGGAGGAAGCTCTTTATCCGTGTTTTATGGAAGAGGTGGCAGAGGTGCCAAGTGTTAAAGCATGTCTCAGCCTGTGGCAGAGCGGTGATCCGCATACAGGTCTCTTGGAGCCAGGCAAGTAGGATTTAGGGCACAGGGTGCTCTCGGGGAAATGATGAGGCACTTCTGGGTGCGTGGCTGTTGTCAGCTGTGCCAAAGTGTGGCTGGTGGTGCCCTTCAGGTCCTATGCGTGAACATCATCTTGGGGCTTCTGGAAATAGGTCTCTCCTGGCTGACCTGTTAGACACCATCCCTGGTGTCAAACCCTGTGTGAGTTCAGGCTGGCTTGTCCTGGTTTCTTCTCTCCCTATAGCCCTCACCTCCAAGCAGTGAGATCCCAGCGGAGGCTTTTGGAAGTAGGACAGTCCCCAGGAAAACTGTGCGGTACTTCGCCAGTTCTCTCCAGAAGAGCACGTCTTCTGGAGGAGCGCTCCCCAGAGGGTCACGGTCTCTAAAGTGGGACACGGCAGCCCTTGCTGCCTCCCTGTGCCCACAACAGGCTCCATGGGGGCTCTGTGGGCTGCTGATGGTTGTCTCCCTGCCCACCCCTTCTACCTAATGGCAGCTGCCCCAGGGGCGTGCAGAGCTCAGTTGCCCCCCCAGCTGGCAGCCCCCTTCTCCTTTGCAACAGGGGGCACGTTGGATTTTGTATAGTATTTTCTGTGATGGGGGGAGGGCACCTTCAGCTACAGTTAAATACTGTCATTCCCATAACTTGGTGGTAGTGGTCCCCACACAGTAGGTAAACTCTTAGCAGAGGGCTGCTGTTGTATTTTCTTGAGACCTACAAGGGAAGGTGATGTGAAGAGTCTGAGACAGAGCATCTTTGTATCAGAGCATTTTTAGTTACAGACCGCAAAGCGCTTTAATAAGGGTAAGTATTATGCCCCTTTTCTGATGATTAGGAAATAGAGGCAAGAAAACCAAGCATCTTAACCACTGTGAGGAGCAGCAGCAGAACTGTGCATCATGCCTTCCTTCTCTGATAACTGGTTTCCCTTCCCCCGAATATCTGCGTAACTGTGCTTGCCGAATGCTTGGCCTGAGGAGACTGCCTGCCTTGTGGTGTGCTGAAAACCCACACAGTTTGTATTGGATTTCAGAGTATCTAGCCACGCTGTCACCTGCTGTGGCTGTCAGGTGGGCCAGGCCTGGACCCCATCCCACAGGTGCAAGTTTCCAGGACCTCACAGAATCACTGATATCCTGAGTTGGAAGGGACCTGCAAGGACCATCGAGTCCAACTCCTTTCTCAGTGCAGGAGCACTCAAAATTCAAGCCTTATGTCTGAGAGCTATGTCTAAATGCTCCTTGAAGTCCAGCAGCTTGGGGCCATGACCACTGCCCTGGGGAGCCTGTTCCAGGGCTCGATCCTCAGCCTGGGAATTAATGCAAAGGGTCTGTAATGCTGGAGGATGCTGTGTGAGGAGAGGTGTCTAGTGAACATACAGACCTTTTGTGGACACCTAGTGTCTTTGCCAGCCTTACCACCCAAGCAGGGACGTAGCATCCCCATGTCTTGGCCAGGCTCCAGCACCAGTCATCACCCATTTAGCCTCCCGCTGTCCTCCAGCAGATGTGATGGGATGCCCACACTGGTGCAGGACAGCATTTCTTTGTGCCATCGGACAGCTGACATCTGCAGTGTTGGTGCTGGCTCGAGGACCCCAGCACCACTGAAGAACTCATTCAAGTTGTGTGGCTGCTTTATGAAAAATATGAGGGTTGTAACCGTGACTTGTTGCCAGTGTAAATTGAGAGCCTCAACAGCATATGCAGGGCCAATTACAGCATGTCAAGGTATGATATCCTCTTTACTGGCACCCTCTAGAGATCCTGGAGACGTTGCGGCAACAGGATTATGGCTCATAGGTGATATGCAGAATAGTTTCACCTAGACACGTGCACCTGTTTCCCTCCCCAAGCAGATGTTCGGGAGGCTGTTAAGAGAACATCAGCCTCCTGACAGCACAGCAGCAGCCGCCCGTAACCCTGCCAGCTGACACGGCTGCACCCACCACCTGGGTGCTCTGGGCATAGAATCACAGAATGGTTTGGGTTGGAAGGGACCTTACAGATCATCTAGTGCCAACCTCCTGCTATAGGCAGGGACAGCTCCCTCTAGACCAGGTTGCTCAAAGCCTCATCCAGCCTGGTCTTGAATGCCTCCTGAGAGGGGGCATCCACAACCTCACTGGGTGAGGGAAATTCCCAGTGTCAGAGGACAAGGTTTGTCTGGCTGGGTGCCTGGGATGTCAGTCTTCTTGCAGTCCCACTCAGCAACTACAGCGATTTCCATGTCATGCGGTAACTTAAACATGACCTGACAAGTCGCACGGGGCATGAGGAGATCCGTTTTGCATTGAAGCAGTCTTAACTACCAGGATAGCACTGTGGCTCCCTGCGGGGCCTTCTGTCCCAATGGGAACACTGCAGAAGTCATCATCTCATCACTGCAGGCCTGGATGCTGGGGTAGCACCAATTCCCAATGCGTGTCTTGGTGCTGAGCAACCCCCCCACATGGAGCGTGTGTATATGCTGCATTTTAATAGATATAGGGCTACTGACTTAACATACACAGTTGCTATAGTAACAGAGGTTTCCTTAGTAACGGTTGCAGAAAATAATCCAGCACCAATTAAAAATAAACTGTTTGGAAAGGGGGCTGGGGGAGAAAGGAAGCTGCCGAGCATCACCTTCCCCGTTATTGGCTCCTCTCTCGGGGACTCAGAAGATTGATTAATGCCTGAAATAACCTTCCTTAACCAGCAGTGAGCCCAGAAGGTGGGATGGGCGGGTGAATGAGGCTGCTGTCCTGGGCTGAAACAAAGGGGGTGGATGGATGGTGTGTGTCTGGGGGAGGGAGTGCCACAGAAATACAGCGATGTGATGCTAAATCTCTCCATTAAGTTGAGATCTTCAGAAAGGAAGAACAAGGGGCTGCTTTCCCTCCTTCCCTCCCACCACTGTCTGTGTGCCATGCCGGTAACACAGCCATCCTGACTTTATTAGCATACTGATTAACGCCGTGGGCAAGGTGGGCTCCAGGGGAAGGAGTTACCAGGATCCTTATCTCTGATACTGCATAGGAGCAGAAAGTGTCACTGTAGCAGGAGTTTCTCCCTCTGTTTGATGTTGTTTGTGTGTACCCTCTGTCTCCCTAGACTCCATCACTCATTGCTTGTGCCGGTGGGCATCCGAGACCCTGGAGTCCAGGGGAAGCTGGAAGGAACGCAGAGCTCAAAGTGAGAGAGGAGGCAGCGTGGCTTCCTCACAAACACAGGATGCGTGGGCCGGGTTTCCAGGGCACGGATCTTCACAGATCCCCTGGCAGATTTCAGTCTTCTGTGCCTGAAGCGCTGCGCTTCTGCCGCGCCTCTGGTGCCCAATTGGTTTCATTAAGAGATCTGCAAATTGTGCATGGGGGCTTTTCACTCAGCAGCCCCCTGTTTGAGGGGTGCAGCCATGCATGGTGGTGGTGGAGCTGGGGGAGGTCAGGATGGGCTGGCTGGAAAAGCACAGTGGTATGGGCCTTCTGCATCTCAGCCATCACAAATCATTATAGGGTGTTACTGGGACACCCTTCATCAGTTATGCCTGAATGTCAGCACTCGGGTGAAGGTGGTGGCAGGACTGCTCAGGCCAGAAGCTGCACGTCTCTTCTGGCCTTTAGCTGGTGAGCTTTCCTCCAGGGCATACCCAGTGTAAGTGTCACATGAGGGCGCCTCGTATCCTCTGCAAGCAGCAGCGTCTGCAAGCGGCAGCGCCTTTGGTCCACACTCACTGCAACCACTTGAACACTTGCACAAGGATCTATCTGCTCCTGCAGGGAGGAGGAAACTGGAAAGCACTGTCTCTCTCTCCCCTACATGGACAAGACCTAATGTTGTCCTTGGTGCTGTGACCACTCAGCTAGCGGCATGGGAACTGCCGTCACGCTTGGGAAGCAAGAGCAGTGGTGTGTCTGTGGCTTCTCCCAGGTTACACAACCCATGGTGGACCTGGAGCTGGAGCTCCTGACCACTTCCCTGGCTGTAGCGTGTCTGTGGATTACTTGTCCCGCCAGTGTGACAGCAGTAGAGGCTCATTTAATTCACTCTTCCTGGAAATGGTTTTCTGTGAAACCAGTCAACAGCCCGTTGTTATAAGCTGCAAGTTGTGTGATTTCACCATGAAAAAACTCACCCTTGTGTCTAGAGAACCGTTGTAGAGACAGGGAAGTTGCATCTAGGTGTAGCCTTCTTGCTGTCTTTGGTGCCTTACACCACAGTGAGCTGAAAGGGAGGGTTTTAGAAGAGAAGCTATGAAAAAAGCAAGTCTCTTGCTGAAGGACCTGGTGGGAGGGTGCAGGAGTAGAAGGAAAGTAAAAGAAGAGGGCTTTGATGAGAGAACATCTAAATGCTTTTGTTCTGAAAGTCCAGTGTAAGTTGGACCCAGGCAAGTACAGCCACACGTGCAGCTAGGGGAGAACTCTCGGGTCCTCCCCAAACAGGTGAGTTTCTTTTCCGTGTTCACGCCCCACTTCTTCTCACCCTCCTCTGTCTCCCCCTGGCAGTGACCAAGCTGCAGGTGAGCAAGTCGAAGCGGAGCATCACCCTGGTGGAGAACCGCCCCATCCCGCTCAACTGCTCGGTGAAATCCCAGACCAGTCCTGACTCGCACTTTGCCGTGCTGTGGTACGTGCACAAGCCCTCCGATGCCGACGGCAAGCTCATCCTGAAGACCACCCACAGCTCAGCCTTCGAGTACGGCACCTACGCCGAGGAGGAGGGGCTGCGGGGCCGGCTGCAGTTTGAGCGCTCGGCGTCGGGAGGGCTCTTCAGCCTGACAGTCCAGCGGGCTGAGGTCCGCGACAGCGGCAGCTACTACTGCCACGTGGAGGAGTGGCTGCTCAGCCCCAACCACGCCTGGTACAAGCTGGCAGAGGAGGTGTCGGGACGGACCGAGGTCACCGTCAAGCAGCCAGGTACTGTGCACCGCGCTGGTGGAGTCCTTTCTGGTCGATGGAGCACATCTCATGCTGAGCACTGATGGTTCCCCCACTCTTCTTGCCTCTCATCTTTGTCACCCACTCTTTGCATCCTCATCCCTCTGTATCCCTGCACAAATGGATGTTCCCCCAGCAGTGTGACCTTCCTCCATTTAGGCTGGGTTGGTGCGCATTCCAATGTCCCGCGTTAAGGATGTCAACCCCTCTCTATCAGAAGGGCTGCTGTAACCAACCTGGTTTCCTTATCCTCAGGAGCATCATGTAGCAAGAGTGTCAACTAGCGACCTAATGAGAGGCAACTGCTGTGTGCCTGCCTAGGAAAGCATTGTCATGTTTTGCTGCACACAGACTGTATCTTGGCAGGCGTGGAGAGTCTTATCTCTTTTCCCTCTGCACTGTGTGCATGAGATGTGAGTAATGAGCTTAATGAGGTGGGGGAGCTGGCTGCCAGGAGGGGAGAAATCTGCTCTGGTGATGGTTTCTGTGATGGAGGACATCCCTGGTAAAGACAGACCAGCGTAAGCTGGGAACAGAGCCCTGATTTCATGCAAAGAGGGGAGGCAGAGAGGCAGCAACCATCTCTGAGAGCAGTCTGCACCCTATGCGTGCTGAGGCAGAGCATCAGTACTTCACAAAGAAGCCTGCCGTGCTCCTGCTTGCCCCAGATGCCTATTTCTGAAGAAAATCCTCCAGGCAGGGAGGACACAGCTGGATAGCAGGACCACAAGTAAGACACTAAGTGAATTTTCTCTTGTCTGGATTTGGCTAGCTCAGTGTAGGCTCTCTCTGAAAGGGTGCAGGGAGGGTATTGGGTGTGGTCCACAGCCACTACCCAAAGCGTTGGTTCTCCTGGTCATGCAGGGAGCACAGCGTGCCAGAGCGTACTGTTCATTGCTGGTCCCAGCTGCTTGCTTCCATCTGCAGGTTCCCGAGATGGCTGCGGGGCAGTCAGGAAGGGGGAAGCTGTGATCTGCCCCCTCCTCTGCGTCACCCGCCTCTCACTGTGCAGTGCCCATTGCCTACTGCAGCAGCTGTACCAGGGAAGTCCAAGCTGTGCCCCTTCATTGAGGTCGTGAAGGAATTAGGAGTGTACCACACGTGATTTCGCATAAAAGGGCTGATTGCAATCACTCCTGCTGTATCAATGAAGTTATGGAGCAAAAACCAGGGGCATTCCCAGTGCAGCGAAACACTGTGTGACTTTGCCCTTGTGCCACTTCTCGTTTTGCAGTGGTGTTTCCCTGTAATCAGCTGTCTCTCCTCCACTTTTTTTTCCTTTTTCCCGCAGCGGGAGAGCTTACTGGTTGGGGTGTGACCAGGCTCATGCCTTCCACAACAGGAAAATGCAAATAGATTGAGGCGATTGACCTCTCTTCACGAGGTTTCATGCACTCGGGACCCCCCAGCTCCTAGTAGGAGATGTGGAGTTTCCCACTTTTCCATGCCAAATCGTCAGAAGACCCTGAAAAGTGCCAGTCCCATTTTCTTTTCCTTCTCTCTTTCTTTTTTTTCCTCCTCTTCCTCTTTTCCTTCATCACACCACAGGATTGTAGCTGTGAGGGAAGGACATGTGGGGCGACAAAGGACCCTTGCAGCCTTCGGTCACCTTGCATTTGAGGGACGTGGTTAGTGGGCATGGTGGTGATGAGTTGATGGCTGGACTTGATGATTATAACCTTAATGATTCTTGGATTTCTTGTGGTGTTTTCCTACAGATAACCGCCTGCACGTGAACCAAACCCACAGGAACATCACAGTGCTGGAGAACCAGTGGGTGACCTTGGAGTGCCAGGTCAGCAGCCGGACCAGCCCCTCCTCACAGCTCCAGGTGGAATGGTATGTCTGGCGGTCAGGCCACCCAGAGAAGGAAGCCGTGGCCTGGCTGAGCCGTCAGAGCACACTGCGCTATGGGGACCTGGCAACACTAGGGAATCTGCGGGGCCGCCTCCACCTGGAGAGCCCATCACCGGGCCTCTACCTCCTCTCCATCCAGAACGCCACTGTGCGGGATAGTGGGGCCTATGACTGCCGTGTGGAGGAGTGGCTGCTTGACCCCAGCGACCGCTGGTATAAGCGGGCAGAGGACCTGTCTGGACTCACCACCCTCATCGTGAAGCAGCCAGGTGAGGAAGGTCTCGTGCCACTGGCTTTGAGCAGCTCTCTGCCCTCTTGGACCAATGCAACAGGGCATCATCTGTGTGTCACTGGTGGTGGGCCTGGGCAGAGGGTAGGACCACTGTGCTATGGGTCATGACAACACTTTCCTGGCTGCCTTCATTGCCCCCTAACTTTTCTGAAAGGAACGTGCAGCAAGCCCTGCAGACATAGCTTAGATAGATCTGGGATTTGTCACCACTGTACCTGTAATTTTTATTTTTTTTTAACAGCACATTTGTCAGATTCAGTAGAATAACTGAATTATAGCTGAATTATAACTAGACTTTAGATTTTATTCACATTTGGATTGAAAGTGAGACAACAGAAGCACTGTGTGCTTCCCAGACATGTGCCCAAGGCGCAGGGTCCTTGCATAGGAAGAAGGCAGCAGTGGAGCCAAGGCACTCACTGATGTGCAGGCAGTTTGGCATAGTGCTGCTCCCTGTTCTGCAGGTAAAGAAGCACATGTAGAACATGCGGATGCAGGGCTTTGTGGGTTGGGACCAGGGCTTGGGCTTCTCCACAGGGCAGGAGCTGGCTAGGAAGAGCCAGCCAGTATGGAAGAGTGGATACTTGGTGGCCAGGAGGCATGGGAGGCCCCTCTCTTGGCCATGATAGTGGTTCAGGTGGGCTCTGCTACATAACACCACTGTTTTGGCCATGCCCAGACACGAGGCAGGGATCAAGATGCTTTTCATACTTTCCAAGATCTATGGGGGAAAAAAGTGCTGAAGAAGTTGAGAGCAAGGAGGAAATTCCAGTTCTGTCAGTTTTAATAATAGATAACAAGAGGCAAGGACAATTTGCCTTGGGAAATACGGATTCTCTAGCTTTGAGGGAAGTGACTCCAGATTAAATGCCTGTCTGGAAGGAAGGCTGTAGGTCAAACAAAAGTTATAGTCCTGACTCTCTGGGTGCCTTTCAGCTTTTAAAAAAAACCACTCTGCAAGTATCTTTTGGTGCTTTATGCCTGCACATTTCAGCAAGGTGTCAGCCGTGTAGCTCTGCAACAGAGCTGGCAAAATGGTACGGTTCTGGGAAGGTTTTAGCTATAATTCATTGCAGAGAAGATTTATGCTGGAGAGCAGGAGTTGTCTCAGGGGACAGCCCAGCTTTTGTTCACAAAGTCCTTGCTCTCAAAGCTTCCCTGTGTGAGATGGCTTCAGCAGAGGGTCCCTAGAGCCCCCGGGCAGTCCCTGTACCTTGTGTGCCTGCACAGTGTGAGTGCAGCTCCTCATTCAGGCTGAACGTTGCCAGACTTGGTGGACGAGGGACTGAATATGATGGGAAATCCTTTAGGCTCTTTCTGAATTGTGGAAAGATGTGGAGTGGGAAGAAGAGGATGAGTTGGGGGTGCACTAATTGAAGATATATAGATATGTATATAGTGTTATGTTGTTTGTTTTTCCTTCACGGCAGGCAGTAGCTAAAATATGGCTGAATTTAAAAATAGATAGCTTGTGACTCACGTCTCATTAGTGAGGATCTCCGTACTCATTTTCCAGTACCATCGTTGTGAGCAAAGAGAAAAAAAAAGCCTCGGCATCTTCAGAGTGCAGTTCTCTTTCTGTTTAATTTGCTGAGATGGGGGAGGCTGTGTTTGTTTTGACAAGCCATTTCCTTCCCTTCCTCCTTTTTACCTCAGAAGTCCCTGAAATCTCAAGACTTACCTCATTCCTGTAGGAATCTCCTGAGCAAGATGGGAGCTGAAAACGCTCGTGTTGCCTACCGCCCTAACAGCTCTGCCCTTAATGAAAGTTTTCCACAGGGAAAACGTGTAGGATGGGTGCCATAGTGCAAAGCCCATTCTCCTGCTTGGGGAGGGCACCCACAGCCCACGGTGAAGTCCGGGACACAGCAGCACCCAGTGCCCCCTCCCACAGGGACACCCAGACACCTGCAAGAGGTAGGGCTTGCCCTGCTGCTGATGCTGGAGGAGAAAGGAGCCTCTCCTCAGCGAGCCGCTGCCTTGCCCTTCATGCTGAACTCGTGCATTAGAAAGGGCTTTTTAATCTTTAAATGAAAGCTTAGATCTGGGCAGATTGTGATCCCCAGAGTGTGTGTTCCCTGGCAGGATGACTAAATCAGATGTTAATTGCTCCTGAAGTCAGCCTTTAATCAACTCATCTTAGGTTCTGGCCACTGTATCTCGGTTAGCTAAAAACATCTCTTTAGCCTTGCAGCAAGAAAAAAAAACAGAGGAGCGTTAGGAAGCGTCCGTGCTGTTTTTGTTCTGCGGTCATCTCTGTGGAGAAGCCTGTTAACTAATTAACTTCCCAACTCGCTGGAAAAAAATCTGTCTTCACACGCATTAGACATACTGATTTTCAAGTCCTTTGAGCAGTTTCGGGCACGCTAAGAATGGAGTGACATACGCTTTGCTGTGGCAGCTGAGCAGTAGTGATCACTCCTCGGTGGCTGCTGGTACCTCCCGGCACATCCTGTTGTGCATCTGGGTGAGCTGCAGCAATGCAGGGTCGTCAGTCAGCTAGCTCCAGTTTGGCTTTGGGTCGGGCAGAGCACAGTGAGATGAGGATGCTGCTGCTGTGGGGTTGGCTGCACAGGTACTCGTGGGACTGGCAGCTTGTGTCAAGCCTTTAGGTTTTGCTTGAGTTGCACCCAGCACTAAAGCTGGAGGTTTTCAAGAGAAGGGTAGATATGGCACTGAGGGACATGGTTAGTGAGCATGGTGGGAATGGGCTGATGGTTGGACTGGGTGATCTTAGTGGTCTTTTCTGACCTTAATGATTCTGTGATTCTCACCGTGATGATGTGTTTGCGCTGGGAAAGGGTTGCTTTGCAGGCGACATTTTGCTCCACGCTAACCTCTCCTCTTTCATTATCTCAGAACCCACCTTGCAGGTGGACACAGCCACTGCCAACCTCACAGTGCAGGAGAAGGAGTCCTTCCAGCTGGACTGCAGCATCCTGTCCCGTTCCAGCCCCGAGTCTCACTTTGTGGTGACGTGGTACAACCTGCGAGCCAAGGAGGCGGGTGGCCGCACCGAGGAGGAAGAGAAGGAGGAAGACGAGGAGAGGGAGGTGGTGCTGAGCGTGGGCCTTGATGCCATCTTTAGCTTTGGGACGGGTCGCTGGCAGGACCGCCTGTGCTTCCAGCGGCTCTCGGCAGTGCTATTCCGCCTGACGGTGCTGCAGGCTGGTGGTGCTGACACAGGCAACTATTCATGCCGTGTGGAGGAGTGGCTGGTGGACCCCAATGGCGTATGGTACCGACTAGCTGAAGAGGAGTCAGGCACAGTTGCTGTTCACGTGCAGGATACAGGTGAGAAGAGTTCTCGAGCACTCATGAAACTCTGAGCAGGAGATAAACCTGAAACGTGGCCTGTAATACATTTTTTCTGCTGCTCTGTTTTCCAGTGTTGATGTTTTTCTCATAGTACAATCTCCTGAGTCGATACAGATTATTAAGTGTTTGGTTTTATGTTTCTGAAAGTTTGTAGGCTGTTGCGTTGCAAGGAAGGTGTAAAATGTGGCATCCTTCATCTTTTCAGGTTCCACCCTGCAGTCTGTCATCTGCTCCAATGACGCCCTCTTCTACTTCGTCTTCTTCTACCCCTTCCCCATCTTCGGCATCTTGATCATCACCATCCTCCTGGTGCGGTTCAAGAGCCGGAACTCCAGCAAGAATTCGGAGGGCAAGAACGGGGTTCCCTTGTTGTGGATCAAAGAGCCGCACCTCAACTACTCGCCCACTTGCCTAGAGCCACCAGTGCTCAGCATCCACCCAGGAACCATAGACTAAAGGGGCAGAGGCACCCAAGGGGACATGCAGAGAGAGAGAGAAGCAGAGGCACGCCAGGAGTCCTGAGGAACAGAGAGGTTCTTGTTGTTCTTGTTTCAGTTGTTTCAGCGTCTGTGCTCCGATGCGGCGGCTGAGCTCTGTGAAGCGCACAGCTGGCGTGGATGGGAAGGTCCAAGGCTTCTTTCAGCACCTGTGGGAACACACCCAGCCACCAAGACAGACCAAAGGTCTGTGCGTTTGCTGTACATAGCGGATATTCCTCTCGTTAATTTTTGATCCCATCAGTTGTTGTCCTTTGGGATGTTACTTTTTTTGTCGTCGTTTCTGTTTAGTCTCCCAAAGAACTGTAGGCTTCCCCCTCTCTCTGCAGAGCAAGGAGTTCCCAGGGCGCTTTTGGTCCTGGGACAATCTCTTCGGAGGTAAATATGTCTGTGTACCAAAACAGACTTTGTTTTTCCTCCTGATACTCTGTGCCATGGTGAAGAAGGTCTTTTCCCAAGGTGTGCTGAGCCAGCTACTCCCTCTTCAACAGCAGACAAAGCTAGGACCACGTCCCGATGGGCAGGTTGGGGTATTGGCAAGTCCATCTTGGAACTGGCTGTAGTCTCAGCATCTTCATGCCTCCACATTACTGTTGTCTCAGGAGGAGGCAGTTCATCTTTTGGGAGTGTTTCCTGGTCTTGGAGAACTTGAATGCTCAGTGCACTCGCGATCGGGACAAAAGCAATTTCATTTTTCTCCAGGAACTGAATAAGGGGATGGGAGGAAGATACCTGTAAGCTCTGCCTTTATTGGTTGCCAAGAGGGTCCTCTTACAGTCCAGCATACCAGAGATGGGCTTCTCTGTGTGTCCACGCTGCCACCTCTGACAAGGCAGCTCCCCTCTGTGCCCCACTTGCCTGGGGATGGGTGGCTGGATCCAGTCTCTGAAGGTTTCAACTTGACCAAAGTAATGACTAAAGAAAGGGGAAAAGAGAAAGCACTAGAGCTTGGATTCCCAGTCCCTGGGCAGCTCAGCCGCACAGCGAGGACATGCAGGTAACCTCATGTCACCAGGGTTTCCAGCAATTTGCACTACTTCCCAGTGTGAGCTTGGACTGGATAAGGAGCCTGCAGCACATCTACACCATGGGGGCTCCCATGTCCCTCTGGGTTGAGAGAATTCTCCCGTATGTGTGTCTATGTATGCCATCTCTAGGGCTTTAGGAGGAGAAACCATTTCACCATAAGCCCTCTCTCCTGGCAAAGTCATCTGCTCTTGTTGTGTGCAACCGCTGTGACAGGAAATGCTGTTCTTTCTGTGAAAGATATGGCTCTCACAAAGCAAACCAGGGCTCTCTCCACATGGGGCACCTACACTCGAGTACCCCGTACTGCCAAGTACCCCTGCTGTGTCCCGTGGAGGAAACCGCCTCCTCCCCGATACACCCTAAGCATTGTGTCTGGCGGAAGAAAATGTTTGCCAAAAACGGCCTTTTGTTGTCTTCCTTGATGTCTTCCTGGCAAATCCAGCCATTTCTTTTTTGCAGCATGGCTGACGCCAACTGGGGTGGATGGGTGCAGCCACAAGACCCCCTGCCTCGTCTGAAAGAGGTGCCATGCCTGCAACTGCCGTCCTCTTCGGGAAGGTCTGGCAGCTCTTTGAGAAGAGAAGAGAACCTCAGCAGATGCTCTGTAGCACTCATGGGTTGATCCCTGATGCCTTGATATTTTGGAGGTGGTGAAGCCTCGGGTGGGAGATCTGCACAGCACATTCTTTAGAAGATGAGCTACAAGAGGAGCTTGCATCTTCCCACATGGATGCAGACAGTCCCAGTCCAGCAATGGGAGAGCCCGCCAGACCTTTGATGTCGGCCACCTGTGCTCCTTCACCAGAATGGCATTTGGTTCTTCTGCTGAGAAGCCCAAATTTCACTCATTCCTCTGCAAAGTCTCTCGCCTTGAGACATAATTGCTTACTGGCCCCGTATGCATAAGTACGCATAATATCACAGTCCTATATATATATAGATATATATATAGATATATATCACGCACCCACGCACTTGTCTTCCCTTTCTGGATAAGAAGTCTGCAAAGAGAGGAGCGGGATGAAAAGTGAATGGAACTGAAGAACCATGACACGAACAACAGCAGCTGCATCCAGTGGGTATTGTTTCATAAATGTAGTATCTCTTGTACATACTGCTTCAGGGCAGAAACTGCAATTCATTTCAGCTTTAAAGGAAAAAGAGAAAGTCAGCAGGAGCTCTTCTTCATTGGAGAGCATGCACTGCATCTGAACCGAGCTCCTCCTCCCAGCCTGCCTCCCCAGCAGCACTGCCCGGACTGGGGCTCTGATGGAGGGCTTTCCCATGGCCAAAACTGGTCCCTCCCCAGCCCAGCAGTTCTTGCACCGAGCCCAGGCTTTGCCAGGAAGCGGTGCCTGTGATGGTCCCAGTAAGTACCTTGCCAGTGACGTTTCTTCATTGTTCTGGCAGTGCGTTGCCCAGTCTCAAACGTCTCTGTTTTTATAAGGCAAACTCTAATGAGTTTCACCATGAAGCTTTTCAGACCACTCTCTCTGCTGTAACTTTCTGTTATGAACCCGAGATGAAAGAGAGATAGCCTATCCGTGCATGATGTTGGAAAAATGTTTGGGGGTTTTTTTTTAAAGAACAAAAAAACTTTGTACTATGTTGCACTAAAACATGTTTTATACAACACACCTGAGAACTGTAGTAAACTGTGTTGAAATTGTGATTCATACTGCTGCTGGTGTTTGTCTGATCTGGGTTTTCATTGCGCCTTTGTGCACAATCTCTGCATAACAGCGTGCTGAATTCTGGAGCCAACTCTCCCTGTTGGGCAGCCTGTCCCTCCAGCCCTGTTCCCCGCTGCACCAGCTCCTTCCTCCCCAGCAGTCCTTCTCCACTCATCCAGGTTGAGCCTGTGAGCACCATGCCCCCTCTGGCTCTCCCGGCATACTCCCTGTAGCAGAAAACAGTGTTTAACAGAGACATTCCAGGGCGATGTATTGAATGGGACACGCTGTTTTTGAAATTGCTCTTGAAATACTAAGTATTTTGCTATGTAATAGTCTGGATTTGAAGCAACATTTTTTAATAGAATAATGCATGGTAAATGGTAAGCAAATAACCATTAACGCACATAATCATTGCTGTAAGCAGACAACTATAATTGACTACAGAAGCTTGAAGTTGATGTAAAATGCAACCTCCTAATGATCTCTTTATACCCACCCTTATCTTCCATACAGGTGTGGTCAGTAGGGCTTACCTCCCTTGTTAACTGAAACATGGAGTGTGATACATTCCTACGCATAGAGCAAAAGTGCTGCGAAGCTGCACAATGCTTGAGATGCAGCAGCCAGATTTTTTGTCTCTTTCTTCACTCATACGAAACAAAAAAATGCAACCTGCTATAATAATCACATAAGAAAGCTTTCTTGTTCCTGGGGCAACTGGCTGTTTGCTCCCTCCCCTAGTGGGCTGTCTGGGGCTATATCTGCTGTAATTGCTGTGCAGAGGAGAGCTTTTAGAGCTGGTGACAGTTCTCATTGACAGTACAGTACGAGGTGATGAGCTTGTATTAGCCATTGCTGGTTTACCGCAAGGCATCTCTGCCAGCCGTGTAGTCAGACATGAGAATCCCTGACCCACTCTGGCATGCTTTGAGTGGCAGGACCCTATTTTGGGGCAGCTTATGTGTGTTTTGCTGCCTGTCCAGCTGCTGGAGTATCGCTGGTAGTGCTACAGTGAGTGCTCCTCTGCATGAGACTCAGCCACTATGCAGAGGAGGGAAGTCTCAGCTCAGCTGCTTGCAGGTTGGGTACACTGCTGCATGCTCCCATCAAAGCACCACCAAGTCCGCAAATGGCCTCCCTGCTGAAGCGAACACACTGACTGAAAACAAGTTTCTCCCTGGCCTACCCTCAAGTACATTAAGCCTGGGAAATGCGGTACAACTCCTTGGCCACCTGCTCCAGGCGCTCCCTGTACTCCAGGTCGGCATAGAGGGAGGTGGCGACGCTGCGGAAGCCATGCATGGCCCCCCACCAGCTAGCTGCAATGGCAGCGGTGGAGTCACTGTCTCCCCCATGGAAGAAAGCACGGTGAGCCAGCTCTGTCCAGGAGTCCCCTGCACCCAGCAGCGCGTCGTAGGCAATCATGGGGGCATCGTGTCCACTGCTGCCCCCCCAGCCACTGTAGCTCAGGGAGGTGTAAAAAGAGTCCCTCTCTTTGACACCGTACTTGGAGGGGAAGGTGGGTGGTGAGACCCCGTCTAAGATGCCTCTCTCTTTCAGGTATGCTTTCCATTGCTCTTCAAAGTAAGACCTAGAATCACAGAATCATTATGGTTGGAAAAGATCACTAAGATCACCCAGTCCTACCACCAACCCGTCCCCACCATGCCCACTAACCACGTCCCTCAGTGCCACATCTCCATGTTTCTTGAACACCTCCAGGGACAGTGAGTCCACCGTCTCCCTGGGCAGCCTGTGCCACTGCTTCACCACTCTTTCTGAGAAGAAACGTTTCCTAATTTTCAACCTGAACCTAAGGGTAAGAGGATTCCTGCTGCCAAATCATACAGCCTGGCTGCCTGAAAGCGTGCCACCAAAAGAGCCCAGAGCGGCAGCTCGGCATCATGACAGGCATGCCGTTTTGTTGAAAGGGATAGGATTTACAGTAAGAGGCACTGAGATTTCCCCTCTCTCCAGCCACATGGGTGAAGGCAGCCCAGCACCTGCCGCTGTCCCCTCAAAGGATTCAAAGGCTCAGACCGAGAGCTGAGTCATCCATACGATTCAGAGTACCTCTGTGCAGAGCCACAGTGGGTGCGCATCCCCATTTGGTTACCACTTTCAGACTGAGCTCAGCCCCATGCCTGGTGCTGTTCCCCAGCCCTACTTCTCATCTTTCATCAGATCACGGCTGAGATGAAAAGCCTGGCTGCCTCATATCGGGTCCAAAAAACGCTACATGACACTAAACCTGCCATTTGTATGTTGCGTGTATTTTTCCCTTGAGACTTTCTAAGCCCACTGGATCCCATGGCAGGTATGGGCTGCTGTGAGAGTCCACCACAACATGACTCCTCAAGCTTAGGTATGAACAGAGCTCGCCCGCAGCTCACCAGTGCTTCATGTTCTCCTCCACGAAGGAGCCAGCGTCGCGCACGTAGGCCTGGGCTCTCGGCAGCACCTCCAGCAGCCGCTTCCCCCAGGCCAGGGGCGGCACGCCGTTCACCGCAAGCGCCGTGAAGAAGGCGGAGGCCAGAGAGCCCAGGTAGCCGGTGGGGTGGTGGTGGGTCATCCGGCCACTCTCAATGCTGACTTTCACCAGCGTGTCCAGCTCGGCAGCGCGATGGAAACGCAGCCCGATGCACATGGAGCGCATGGCGGCCCCGCAGCCACCCCCCTTGGGGCTGAAGGGGGCCTTCCAGGTCTCTGGTCTCCCCGGGTCCAGCTTCAGCGCGTTGTCCACACACGTTTCACCTGGGCAGGGAGAGAGAGCTGCTGCTGGTAACACACTCCTCCACGCTGGAGCACAGTGCTCCCGGTGCTGCGTGCAGGAGGGTCTCCCAGGGACCGTTACTCAGTGTAAGGGATTCGGGCTTCCCTGAGAAAACAGCCGCTGTCTCCTGCCTGCAATTGCCAGCTCACCCTGGGTATTCATTGCCAGGGAGGGCCAATCGTTCTGGTTTGTGAAAGGAATTAAAAAGCCCGGGCGGGGGGGGGGAACAATCCCCTGCTGATTTATGTGTGTAACTGGTACTGTTAATATTTGAATTTCATGCTTCTTGATAGCATCTATAAAGCACAGATACTGTATATGCTAGGTATCTTATGCACACACGGATCTAGACACCTAGACAGACATAAATAGAAGGGAGATTTGGAGGACCATCAGATCACATCAATCCCAACTCACTGCAAGAATGAGTACCTCTTCTTTTTTCCTGACAGTTGTTCAACTCTTCCACAGGACCCATTAATGACAGAGAGCCACCAGGCTCCCCAGGAATCCTACCCACTGCCTCACCGCTAGGAAACATTCTCTGCAATAAACCCAGATCTCCCTCGCTGCCGTTTTGCTGTGTCAGAAAGTGATAAATTCAGTACTTGCCTCGTCGCAACAAGGTTGTGCCTATCTGCCTTTGCCATATTTCTCCTAAATCAGCTGAAGAACAACTGCGGTACGTCAGACCAAAAGTCTGCTCTCTCGGTAGAGCCACTGGCAGCTAACTGCGGGGAGGCTGCAACAGATGCGATGAGCGCAGCGCTTCCCCAGCAGCACTGCCCAGCAGGAAGAGGAGTCCGCGTGGGTCAGAGCTCAGACCCAAAGGGCCACACGAACCATATCCCCATGAACCTACCCACCCTGAACTGCTTGAGTCGGTGCATGCTTTCAGACTTCTCTAACATCCTATGGTAATCAGAGCCACAGTTTTGTTATGCAAAGTATTTCACAGAATTGCAGGGGTTGGAAGGGTCCTCTGGAGATCATCTAGGCCAGCTGCCATTTAACAGTTTTCTTGAATTCCCTTCTCATGTTTAAATTACAGAAGTGGTGACTGTCCATTCTCCACGCTATTCAAGCCAGTGAACACTTCGTCCCTGCTCCTCAGCTCTCTCCTGCTCTGGGCAGACCCCCTGGCCCAACCCCAGCCCAGCTCTGCCTCTCAGGTGGGAAGGTACACAATGACTCCTCACTGCCCGCCCCCATCCCTTTCCTACTTCTGCTATTCACTTTTCGAAGCAATGACTCTGCTTCTTCCCATGCTGCAGCTTTGGTAGCACACTAGTTAGGCCAACACATCTATAGGTAAAGCCACCTGCACAAATGCATCCAAAGTTCAGTGTGCAGCCACTTTCCTTGGCTTCAGCCGTGAAACAGGTTGGGAGTGCTAAGCATTCGGCTCGTGTGCAAGGAAGGGTAAATAGGTTTCAAGCATCACATTATTTTTGATTCTCTTTTGCTTTGCCTTTTGTACCTAGTTTTCTCTTGTGGACAGTTCTGAAATACTTCTCCTCCAGCAGAGAAGAAAGTCAAGGACGGACTTCAAGTAGCTTCATTTAACTTCTTTAGTATGTTAGACAACAGCAAAGCTGGATTTGGAAGGCTGGGGATCTCCCACCATTTTGTTCCTGGTGCTCACTCAGAAAGCCAAGCTAAGAGGGAGAGAGTACCAAGGAAGAAGCTTGCTCAAGAGACTTCACATTGCCGGGCAGTTCTACTATCTCTGGTGCAGTTTGACCTCCATGGCTTGGGACCTCGCCAATCACAGAGAGATACTGCACAACATACTCTGCAGACTTGTTTGCTTCTTTACTTGCACATATAAGCTTGGCAGTAGGATGTGGTATATGGCAGCCTATTTTACAGCTCCCTTGTAATCAAAATACGTTCAAATCCAAGCACAGTTCTAAGACTGCCTTTCAGCCATGTGCTAGCAATAAATCATGGTTGGCTGCTGTCAGGAATAAGGTCACATGGATTATTTTACGGTCCTGATCTGAGTGTCTGTTGCATCCTTCTTTTCTGACAGAGTTGCTACATTATAGGCATATTAGATAGGTGTGGGATGCAGCTCTCTGTGCTCGCTTGCTCTGAATGGTTGTCTCAAACTGAAAATGCAGCTCCACCCTGCTGCTTTCAGACTGTTCACCCAGCCAGCCTGTCAGCTGAAATGAACTTTGAGAATGGGAACAGCCTATGCAAGGGTTCCCCACAGGAAAAAAACAGGTTGCCGATCAGCGCAGCCCACGCTGTCAGGCTACTTTCATTGTCATGAATTCCCCACAGTGTGACCCAGGCACAAACCGGTGCTGCAACTTCACCAACCTCAGCCACAGTGTGACTGAACACCAGCCTCTTGCGTGATGCTGGCGTCACACTCTGCCCAGTAGGTGAGCCCTGCTGCTTTTGCCGGGCCACCCAAGCCCCTGCTCTGCACGGATGTTCTTGATGCATCCTTCAAGGCTGGGTTGGATGGGGCCCTGGGCACCTGATCCACTGGGTGATAACCCTGCCCATGGCAGGGGGTTGGAGCTGAGTGAGCTTTAAGGTCTCTTCCAACCCAAACCATTCTGTGATTCTGTGACTCTTCCTGCAGAATGAAAAGTGCAGGGCCGTGCTTCTTGGCTGGTGAAAGCAGCGGGCATGGTGTTTGATAAGGACTGGGCTCTGGCAGGACTGATCTAACTGAAGAGCCACCAAGGTTGCTTCCGTGATGTCTCAAAGTAGGCATGCATTCAAGCCCCTAAGTATGCTTTCTATGAAATGGATTAGTTCAGCGCTGGCTGCTATGCATCAAAACTGTTGAGAGTGCTATCAGTATAATTGCCAACTTTGTTACGATTAACTGAACATTGAAGCATTTTTCAAATCGGAATATACTAGGTTTATACACCTATAACAAGACCCCAAAAGATCCTATGGGACAAAACCATGTTTTTTCAAAAAGCTGTGCCACTCATCCTATCTGTGTGTCCTTGGGTAGATGGACCTCTTCACAGGGGGAGAGAGCAAAGGAACCAGGGCAGCTTAAAATCAAAATCTGCCCAACAAAAGGAAAACGAGCTCTGCAATCGTGTTGGAACTGCAAGGGAAAACATTTTGTCAGGACATGACTGGGCAGGTTGAGTGTAGGCAATAGATCAGTGCTTGAGAAGAAGTGAGATTGTTCTTTCATTAGCTGCAATGAAAGGAAAATGAGGAAGATGGCAAGGCTTAAGCTGTAAAGACCAGTTGTTTTGCAATAACAAGCAGACATTTGCTTGCGCAATCTACATATTACCTTAGGACATTACCACTAATAACCTGCAAATGAAAAAAGTAGAACAAAGCAGTATACAACAGCTAGGGCTCCCGAGATTTAGGAAGTACTGTAAAGTACTGTGCTTTTAAACAGTTAAAACGTTGAAACACTGGAAAACTGATGATGGGAGACTAAGCTGAAATCATGCTCTTGGGCCTTTTGAAAACCAGATTTTGGAGGAACTGCTGTAGGAGTCTCCGAAACCAGAAACTTTGGAAACCTACCAAATCCTGGTTAGGAATTCCTTTCACTACCAATGAGAACCAAAAAGTGACCTGAGGAGGGGACTGTTCTGAGGAAAGAAGAAATACAAGCAAAAAGCAGCGTGTGAAGAAAGCTGGACTGAGAACATTGCATGTTCAGCTAGATGGTATTTCTGGAACAGGCTTTTGTTCCATTTATTTAGACTCTTACATGAGCACAGACAGTAAGAGTTGTTTAGGATTTGTTAGTACATATAACAAAGGTGGGTTAAAATAACCACGTAGCCATAGCTAGAGGACTTAGAAGCAGAATGAAAGGCGACAGTTTTGAAGCAGAAAGTTTACTGGAGAGCTGTGCAGGCAGTGTAGTTAGATCAAGAAAAAAAATATATGGCTGGGGCTGTGGAACATCACAAAAAGCCATAACGGATGTAGAGATAAACTTGCCGTTGAATTAAGACAATAAGATAGATGACTTTTGTCTCCTGGGTCTGGTTATTTGAGGGACTCTGCTGTGACTGTCTGATGACTAATACAGCTGTGGGAATCCCTTTATTATCGTAGGTTTTGGTTTTCAGATCTGGATTCCCTTGTGTAGGTGAGCAATGTGACTTTCCCCCACCATTCTGGGGGGCTCCTCTCTATTGGGTGAAAATTGCAGCAGCAAATTTCCATTCTCAACCTTAAAAGCTGCAATTCCCCAGTGAGTATTCAATTGGTCCAGAAGAGCATCATCTCAGGTTATGCCCTCAGTTATAATCGATTCTGAATTGCCGTAAGAAGTTACTGACGGGCAACTTCTATCGTTAGGACTTACTGTTACATCACGGAGACCCTGGCCTGCAGACAGCTTTTCAGGATACGAATGAGGCATTCCCTTTAGTAGTATGTTAGTGAGCATTAAGCAGGTTGGTGTCAGATTTCAGCTTTCAGAGCCCAAGACCTGCCCAACACCTTCCCTGCGGTTGCAGCAGGAGCACTCCTGAATGCTGTTGCAAGAGCATTTTCAATAGACCTCCATTTTTTCCACACTAGTTTCCTTCCACTCCCAAATTTTTTTACATCAGTGTCCATGGACACAGTTCCCACTAAGTTGCACATCTTCGTTTAGCCAGCTAACCTGGCCTTTCCTTGTCACTCCGATTAGTCGCCACAGCTAATTTATTTTGAAATCCTTCCTTTCTGTACGAGAACAGCTTGTGGGCGTGCTGCAGTGCAGTTACCCCCCTAAGGACTGCAGTAGGCATGCTATCAACCTTAGCCATTAATTACTAACATTTCAGTTTTAGACTCTTATCCTTTTCAGCTCAGATTTTAGTCACCAAGCTTACACAGTGGAGGCAGAAGTAGCTTCCAGTTGTTGTCTCACTGCCAGCTGTGGTTGCTCCATCTTGGCAGACCCCATCAGCTAGGGGACTTACAAGGTGTTCCTTTGCCAAAACAGCAGTGATTCTGTTGAAATTTTAACCTGCTGACGGCTGCTATCCTGGCAAGCATCATTACCCCCTCTTAAATATTTTATTCCTTAAGCTACTCTGACAACAGAGATTATCCGTCTTACAGAATGCTGATATTTGCATCCCTTATGGGAGGGTTGGGGGTGGTCATGGAAAGGTACGCAGAGTAAATTCCTGCTTGAATTTCTTATCTGGCTTACCATGGCTCTGTCACACTATGCTCAGTGACCCTAAAAGAATAATGCAAGGTATTTTCCCAGGAAACATCATTAACGTCAAGACAGAACATTCATGATATAATTTGGCCTTTCCAAATAGGCAAGTCTGCAACCTATTTCTTTTCACTGCATAAACTCTGCATTACATGGCAGTGTTTGAGTGTTTCCTAGACAGTTCGCGCTGCCTGAAGTAGCCAAAACTAGCCCAGCTTCAATTGCTCATATTTAATTCAAGCATCCAGATTACACTGGGCTGCCTGCATAGAAAAAGACAGGGCCTCAAAGAAGGGTTGGTCAGCAGGCCTGGGTGAACCAGGAATGACAGGAATACATTACACGCAGCTTGGCCACAGCAGCATGTCAACTTATCCTTCCCCAAGCTGCCGCATCCTGCACATCCCTGCTGCTTGTGGGTCAAACTTCAAACATTGCATTTATGCACAGAAAGAGAACCTGGAGCTACAGGGCTCAGAAAAGGTAATTGTGACCTGACTGTCCAGCTGTAGAAAGTGGACATATGGAGCTAACCAAAAGTGGACTTTGGGCTTAATCCAAACAAGGATTTCTGCACCTTTAAATATATTTTATGTGCAATTTATAGCATTTGTTACCAGAAATTCTATATTAATTCTCTGTTTACGTGTGTTGCCTTAAGATGGCTCTTTCTACGTGGTTGAAATTGTGCTTTTCCTTCAGGAATGCAGGAAAAGACGTATTTCCAGCGTAAAACCCAGCATTCCTCTCCAGAGCTCAAGACCAGGCCTAAAATACCTGTAAGAACATCTTGTAAATGTGGGCAAAATGTTATCTTCTCTCATCTAGTTCTGAGAAGCCCAAACCACTTCAGCCTGCCTTTTTCTATTCCCTCAATTCATCCTGAAAGTGGTACTGAGCCTAGAAAACTTCTGGCTGTGCATGAAATACAACCAATGAACTCAACAGACAAAAGCAGAGCCTTAAGGTGAGAAGCAGGGCCAGCCTTGGCTCCAAGCTGCAGGAAAATGAGAGATGTTAGCCACCAGGAGAGAGGCAGTGAGCAGTCCTGCCAAGGTAGCACAATGGAGAGGTAACCTGGAGCTCTGCCGTCCATGTCATTCATGCACTCCTTGTAGTTCTTTGCAATCAGGGAATAGAGATGCGTTAAATCCGGATTCTTCCCAGCAGCTACCAGGGCTTCAGCCGTGGCCAGGTGCATCACTGTGTCATCGCTGACTCTCCAGCCTTTGATGCTGAAGTTGCCAAGTCCCCCCATGTCCGCCAACTCGCTGTGGATGGCCGGGCCGCTCTCCAGGAATTCCCATTTCCCATTGTAATAGCCCAGCGTGTCCCCAAGTGCACTCAGCACCATCGACGCCACATAGTTTTCCATCGCCTTAGGACACAGTTTTTGCCCCAGGACTGCTTCAGTGTAGAAAGCACTACAAAGAAAAGGAAAAAAAATTAAAAAAAAAAAGGAGAGGAAGATATTAAAAAAAAAAAATTCTTTCTCAATTTAGTACAACTACTAAACAGCTAACGTTCAGCAGCCTGGACACCTGGACCAACACCTAAGGGAGTATATGCCTTCAAAGCACACTCTTCTCTGTGGATTTTGGCAGGCATGTGCATCGTGCAGGCAGGTGTTGGTAAGTCCGTGTGGGGCCAGCAGGGAGAGGGAGGGGGTTTTCCCCCTCTACTCTGCCCTTGTAAAGGCCCATCTGGAGTACTGAGTCCAAGCCTGGAGCCCCCCATACAGGAAGGATGTGGAGCTGTTAGAGTGGGTCCAGAGGAGGCCATGAGGATGCTCAGAGGGCTGGAGCACTTCTCCTATGAAGAAAGGCTGAGAGAGCTGGGCTTGTTTAGCTTGGAGAAGAGAAGGCTCCATAGAGACTTCATTGCAGCCTTCCAGGCTTTAATGTCCCCTCCAACCTAAGGCATTCTATGATTCTATGAACACGCAGATAATAAATCCTTTCAACATTTTTGCCAAAGGTAGCTCTCAGGAGTCAGGAGACCAGAACGGGCTCCCAGCGACTTTCACACCGCAAGGATAACTTGAGAGTGAGCCCCACATGCATGCAGAACAAGTCTGTCTGCACTCCAGCGACATGGGGCAGGGCCTGGTAAAATGGACAGAGAGCGGCTCTGACTGACGCTTGGCCCACACCCAGAGACTGGCTATGGAAAGTGTGTTGATATTGGCAGTCAGGAACCTGAGTGGGTATTGTAAACAACATTTCCCCTCCGGCCAAAACACTTTATGCCTGCTGCTTTGTACTGATGTCCTCAATACGGCTAAAGAGCCCGTTAGTCTCCCTTCGCCACGTGACTCGGGAAAAATGCAGAAAGAAAAACCACAGACGCAGCAAACATCTGAATTATTAATCACCACTGCGAGGTTACGCACGTGACTTTATGGGGGAGAGCCGGCTGCTTCCGGCCGACCGGCTTTGCTGCCGCCCATCACTGCTACTTACAGGGCCAGAATGGCGACCACGGAATGCCGGTACCTTGCACCGCCTCGCCCAACCATCTGGCAGGGCACCAGCTGATATCACCGGTCCCTGCTCGGGCCAGTGCAGGTCTCCCGGCGGCTGACAAGGCCTCAAGGATGGCAGCGGCTACAGCGGCAGCGAGTGCATGCGTCACTGCTCTGCGACAGCCCAGCCCAAAAGGAGGGGGAGGAGGGCGGGAGGCCTGCGCTGTCAGCAAGGTGCTAACGCTCTCAGCCATAGCAGCTGCAGTAAGGCCGCTGAGGAGGCCCCACAGCTGCCCTTGAGTGGAAGAAATCACAGTGGCCATGACCCCAAAGCAAAGAGGAAGGCAGAGGCCACCCCAGCAGCAAGGTGGCGGCCGAGGGGAGCACCGGCCCTCGCTGACCCCACTGACCCCACCACGCTTCACACCCAGGGCCACCCCGGCCCCTCTGCTCCACTGCTTACACCCCGCAGCCTCACTGCTCCTGTGTTGGCCACTGAAGTGGTGCATGCCCTTTTTATCCCAACCCACAGCCTCCTCCTGGCTGCAAGCACGCTTTGACCTTTGGGCCCTGCGAGCCTCCAGCATCTGCTTGAGGCTGCAGCAGGCAGCATGGCCCCTCGCTGAGCCAGGCCTCCTCTGGGCTCATCCCTTGCCTTGGCTTGTGGCGGTGGTCCTGCTGCTTGATGATACCACTGCCTCCTGCAAGTCCTACACTTCATTTTTTGTGCCGGTGGCGGCCGTGTGGCCAAACGTGCACACATTACTGGAAGTGCAAGGGAGGAAAAGAAGCAAGAAGCAGGGGCGTGAAACGGGAATGAGCACGGCTTAGGCCACCACGTGCAGAGCCTGAACCTTCTCACCGGCGGTTGATCCCTTGCATGTGCTGCATACCACAGCTTCAGAGCCCTGATTCATGCAAGGAGGCACCAGCGGCCCTTAGATGTGGAAAAAAAAAATCCCCAATGCCTATGAGAGAAAGCATTGGTAGTTTTTGAGCTGCAGCCTTGGGGGATTTTGGTGCAATTAAGAGTGCAGCGCTGGGCGAGAGCAGAGTCCCTGGGGAATTTGGGGGCAAGTAAAAGTGCCGGCTGGAGCTGGGCATGGGGGATTTCAGGTGGCTGAGAGCATGAGCTGCACTGAGCATCCAACCTGGCAACTTCATGCTTGGTATCCATTCTGACCTCTGCTGTTCCTCTGCACCCTGCTGCAAACATGGAGATCTAGAAGCCTCTGGTACAGAAAATAGTAACAGAAAAGGAAGTGGGAAAAGGAGTTGCCAGTGTCTCAGCAGAGCCAGTGGTGCCTGCTGACCTTTTCTGCTTCCGAGCAGCTCAGAATTCATTCAGGTTGCTGTGACACTTAAAAGCAGAGGTTTGTCTCCTAAGGTTTGGGTCTATGAGAGGGAAAACTCCTCCTGCTTTTGGCTGGCTCTCTGTGAGGAAGGGCTTCTGCTGCAACAGTGAAAGTGGAGGAGAAGAAAGTCGCAGGGTTCCCCAAATGGCCAGGGAAATGGGAGAACTCCTCTGCATTAGCACAAAATGCCTATAACATCAAAATCTTTGGATTCTGCCACTGTTTCCTGGTACCTCATTTCCTTCAGCCTCTTAAAAACTGAAACCAAAATATGCCTTGGAGTTAAGGATGTCTGAGATATGTCACCAAGACGGAGTGAGGGCTATTTGCCAAGCAGCCGCCAACTGGAGCCATCATCAGGAGCCTGAGAGCGTGGGGTGGGGAGAGGAGCTATTCTCAAGCTTGAATGTTTGCGCTGATCCCAGAGGGGTCCCATGGGGCACCATGAGGAGAGCTCACCATCAGGCACACACAGCACTGGAACAGCACAGGACAGCATTGCCCTGATTCATGCAACGGCATGGGGAGATGGGCACCAGTGCACCCACTGGGCAAGGGCAACCATCTGGTTTGGAGCCATGCAAAGAGCTAAAGAGTCACCATATTGCATCTTTGTGGGTTGTTGTGTTTTTTTTTGCTGCTGTTGCTGTATTTCTTTTTTAATGAAAATTTAGGCTGCGGCAAACCAATGGCCAGGACATGCCTTCTGGAAAGTACCACCTTGGAGCCGTTCACCATGCCACGTGTTGGACACCGTGGTTAGTACTCACTTAGACTCAGAATTTTCCTTCATGTTCATCTGAAAGAAAAAAGGGTAATTCTCTCTGACTAAGAAAAAAGGTGCCTTTCTAGATGAGCCCAGGGTTAAGAGCCCAGTGCCAGGGGCTGTGAAGGGCAGACTGCAGGCTGCGTGCCAGCTGAGACCCTGTGGGACATTTCTGCACAAGACCTTCAGGCCAAGAGCTGGAAGAAGGTGCAAATTAAAAGCACATGGTGGCAGCTCCAATTTGCTGGAATTTTCAGGATCTTTTCTTTCTCCCTTAGGATTCATAGGTAACTTTCCAAGGCATCTTTTGGGCTTTCATACATGTTCGTCTTGGAGTGGGGCCAATCAGTAACAGTCTGTCATTCTCCTAACAGCCCTTTTTTCTCTGTAATTTTCCTAAGTGGGGAATACTCCTGGGCTTACCCTAATTCTCAGTCCCCAGGTGTGTGTCTTTGTCACTGACCAGTAAATAACAACATACTGTAAAAAACATTGACTGACAGTCAAAACAGCAGCTGGCAGCAGCACATGAGGACTGCTGGGGACCAGGAGAACTTGCTGCAGCCACAGGGATCAATGACGAGGCAGCGGTGCATCACCCCAAGTGCACTGTGTGCTCACTGGGCAGCTAGTGTCAGTGGGTGTTTCTGGCCCTGAACTTCCTTCACCCAAGGCATGGCAATGCACTTCCTGCCTTGGTTTCTGCATCTGGTAGGGCAATGACCCTTGCTTGCTGCTGCCTGTGGTCACGTCAGCAAGTGGCTCTCACCTCCCTCTGTGCTGTCCAGGGGAGCATGGCTGAGAAAGAAGGCAAGCAAGTGCCTCAACTCCAAACACAGCCTGTGTGTGAGGGGAAGCCAGCACAAAGGCGCTTTTGCCCAGAAGTGGGATCACGCATGGGCATTTTTGTGAAGTGGCAAGAAAGATTCTGAAGGACTTTGCTGAAGCAGCTTTTGAAGACAGCAGCAGAGGTTGTGCCTTTGGATAATAGAATCATAGAATCATAGAGATCGAAAGGGACCTCTGGAGATTATCAAGTCTAACTCCCCTGCTAAAAGCAGGTTCCTTACAGTAGGTTGAGCTGGAAAGCAAAGGATGACCAACTTGGTTTCAGGTTTCAGCCTTAGTTTCAGCCTCTTACTCAGGAGACCAGGAGGCCAGACCAGCAGTATCTGCCTCCTTCTTTCCAAGATCCTTCCATAAACTGTCCAAATGAGCATCTGGCTAGAGCAAAAAGGAAACTGAGTGATTAGTGTGATCTGCACATTGTGGCGCCTGCCATTCTCCTCGACCTGCTTCCAAAATCCCTCCATAACATGCTTTTAAGAAATCAAAGTAATAATAAAGAAAAGAAGTCTGTTTTGAGCAACCATAATTCTGCAGGGTAGAAGATAAGCAGGGAAGAAGTTCAGTGGCTTCACCAGAGTAAGGCATTTGCAGAGCCCACCTGGGATAATCAGTAATGTTCTCTGTATGAGCTGAGGGCAGCAGTCACCTCTGCTGCATCCATATCTGGCAAAAGAAACTGCAAATTCAATGTTACTACCCCTCCACTAGGTTTGTAGGTGACTTATTGGTAAACTGGAGTGTATGGGGACAGATATCTCCCCAGCAGAATGTATGTCCTGCCTGGAGAAGTCAGTGAAGCAATTGTGGTCAGCTGCTGTGGACGCAGGGTTTGGCTCAAGCAGTGGATATGAGGAGCAACTAGCTGGCAGGCTTGCTGCTCCTTGATGTAAATAAAGTGACATTTTCATTTTCAGTTGTGTGCCAGTGTTGGCACTGTGCTCCCCACCTGCAGTGTGACAGCGTTTGCAGTCTGCTTTCTTTCCAGTCTGCTGGCATCTGCATCTGTGTCCTTTCTGCACGTGTGCTGGCCGGGTAGCACACTTGGATGTCATGCCTGCAAGCATCAGCCTGCCTTATGACCAACTCAGCTCCCAGTCACTGGCAGGTTAATCGGAAGGTTCTAGGTGAGGGTCACCCACCTGCACTAAAGTGGGAGGAATCATTAATATCCTTCAGGGCAGAGAGGCCTTACAGAGAGAGGATGACAAACTGGACGCTGGGCAGTCACTAACCACATGGAGCTCAACAGGAACAAGAGCTGGATTTGGCACCTGGGGCAGGGCAACCTTGGATCTACGTACAGACTGGGGGATGAGGGGTTGCAGAGCAGCCCTGCAGAGGGAGATCCAGGGGTTTTGCCTGACAGCAAGTTATGTCTGAGTCAGCAGCGTGCCTTGGCAGCCCAACGGGTCAACCATGCCCTGGGCCCAGCATTGCCACCGGGGAGAGGAGGGGAGGGGTTGTCCTGCTCTACTTTAAAGGATGACTTTCCTCAGCTCGAATGACTTAAACTGAGACTAAGAAAAATCCTAGATATAATAGGTTAGGAAAAGCCCTGTGGTGGCTTTGAGTTATTTGATTGGATGGTTGTTTTCCACCACAGGAATTTCTCTTATGCCCAGTTGTGACCTGAGCCTCTTCTCTTGTCTTTTTCTTCTGACTGTTTCTTCACTAGCTCCCTCTGAAACACTGCTGTTCCTGGGAATGACTCCTATTTTAACTGTATACCAGAAGAACCAAGGTGCATAGAATTAGTGGGAAAATGCTTAGCAGAATGGCCAACAAAGCACAACATTTTAAAGTTTACTTCTGCATTTGATTCTTCATGAATTAGATTTCAGAGAATTGGGAAGTGCTGATGTGTGACAGAAGAGGAACGCGTGAACAAGACCACTGAATGCTCAGTTTTATCCATTGGTGTGACAAGGCTTAAAAATATCTGCTTCCTTTCTGTACTTACGCACTTCATGTGATGCAATTCAGTGGTGGTACCACCTTAGTGCATGAAGAATTTCTGCTGGAAGAAGGAGCAGGGAGGTGTTGTAAGCTGGCTGACAGTGTTGACTACTGGCCTTCCCTCTTTGGCTTCACCCTCACCCCGTACATGCACCCACACTCACAGGAGAACGCAGCCTTTGGAGGAAGCCACAAAAAGCACAGCTGTGCTGTCCCCACCATGGCCTTGGTGTAGCAGAAAGGGTGGGTGAGCTCCTGACAGCAATCGCTAGGCAGGGGAAGCTGCTAACTATGAAACCTTTTTAAAACTGAGATAGCAAGTGGGATCAGGAAGGAGATGACCTGTCACTGATATGCCAAGTGGATGGGTGCACAAAGCTGCAAGATAATGCAAGAGGAACTGGCTTGGGGAGAAAAACAAACATTTGGCTGATGATGCATGTCAGACCAAACATTGTCAAAAGTCAGTTGAAAGTTAAGAATATTGCAACCCCCCAACAGATACATAGAGGTATGGGAATAAGGATGCTGCTCCTTTTATAGGCCCAGTATTCCTGGGGTCCATACATCAAAACCACAATGGCTCTGCTGAAAAATTACTTCAGCATGGAACAGAGAGGAGAAAATAATCTGTATGGAAGTCCCTTTCCTCGTAATCCAGCCCAAGGCCTCAGCAGTGAGAGCAGCAAACAGCTTCTCATTTGACATGGATGTGACAAGAGCATGAGCTCAGGGATCAGGCTTTGTGTCAGAGCAGGCATTTGCTGAATGTAGGAAACACGTTGTCTCTGCTCTGTCAAAGCAGCCACAGTGCTGGAGGAGCTGGGGGGCTGCAAGAGACAGAGGAGGCTGAGATCTTTTTGTACACTGTTCAGTCATCTGTCTGCACTGGGACCGGTGTGCTGGAAATGAAATGCTGCTCATCCCATCCTCAGTCTCCAGAGCCTTCTCAGTTTTTCCACTGAATATCCCTGACATGCCAGCTGCTTTGATGTAACCTAGCCATGCATGCCTTAAGTTGTCTTGGCTGCAATAGTGAAACCTTGGAGGCTGCTCTTGGACTGACACAAATGCATTCAGCCATAAATGAAGCTGATATGAGGAACCTGTAGGTGCCTTAGCCAGGAGTCGGCCAACAAAAGAGGTGATAGCACACCAGCTTGAAAGAGAGTGCTTGTATGTGTAGGTGATGGTAGGGAGAAAGGAGGGGCAACATAACCCCTGACTTCAGGAACTGGCATGTGAAAACATACTTAGTCCTGTAGTAAGAATTTCTGATACTGGGAGGGGCATAGCAAAGGTCATTCCTATCATTAACCAACGAAGACTGGAGAAGTATGTGAGCTGGGACCTCCAAACAGCCAACTAGCCTGACCTCAGTAAATGGAAAATGAGATAAAGTGCAAAATGAGTTTACCATGGCTATCTCATGTGAGGCTATTCTAGCAGTAGTTGTTGACTATGTAGATGGAGGTCTTCAGAAAGGCAGTCCTTACAGTGCTAGAGGCAAACCCACTAAGCTGGAGATACAGAGGATTAATGTGAGCATTGTATTTACCTAAGAAAAGGAAAGATGTCGGGAGGTTGTGTCTCAAAGGAAACAAACAGGGTGGAAACAGGTTATTAATGAGGCTTCTCAGAGAGTTGATCTTGTTTACCCAGAAGGAAAACAGGCTTTAATCAGATTTCGGCTGATCTGAAGGGCTGGTCACTGCAAAGATCATTCAGGCTGCAGCACAAGGAGAGCTGATGGCACAAAGGACTGGAATAAGGGCAATAGCAAAAAAGTTGGCAGCAAAAGGCCACAGCTTGTGCATGCAGAGACTAGCTGTAAAATGCCTTGCTTCCAGCTTGTCCCTGCCATTTGGAAATTACAAGGGAAGGGGAGCTGTAATTGATCATAAAATGAGGAGACCTCACCATGGTGCAACCAAGAAAAAGGAGAGTGTAACCACAGATGAGATCTTCCCAGCTGGTTCAAGACACCTTTGGATGGTTATGGAGATGCAAGTGCCCCTAAGAAGACATGGCAGTGGACAGGGCAGAAAGGACTAGACTGGAGGGAGAGCAAAACAGCATGGCTAGCTCAGCCCAGTGCCCAGAGGTGTAAAGGGGCATGGACACTGGGTTGGAGGAGTGCAGTGCTGAGTGAGACAGACTGCCTAGCATGATGTTCACCATACCCTGGGATAGATCTTTCCCATAGCAGTCAGGGCCAGGGTTTAGGTGGATTTTTCCAGGCCTATCTGCTTATTTCCAAAGGTGATCCTGGGGTTGTGAGTGATACCTGCTAGTACTTTTATAAATAAGGACTCAGCTGTGCAATGTCAGAGAAGGAATCTATAGCTCTACCTATGCATTAGCATGCCTACTGAATGGGCCGAGCATAGCACCTGTGCCATGAGATTGCCTTCTCTCCTCTCATGGATTTTCATGAGCATAGTTAGGTCTCAGTCCTCCCCTCAGCCTGAGCCCTCTCCCGGTGTCATACATAGAAGACAAGATATATTGGCGGAGGAGCTGTAAAAGGGGGAAGTCTCACGGCTTGCACTTACAGAAAATTGCTCTTTTTTAGGTTTGAAGGGAAAAGAAACAAACCAATGTGGATACCATGTTTAGGTTTGAGGTTCAAATATTTTCAGGTTTGGTTCTTGTTTTAGGTTGTGGGGGCTTTTGGATTTGTTTGTTTTCTCCTGAACTCCCCCTCCCACCTTCAAATGTCAACCTGGCAGGTTTCTGGAATTGAGTCTTTTTGAACTTTGCTTCCTGAAAACCTTGAGTTTGCACTTTCTGTGTTGATGTCTGATTTGTGTGCACATTAGCACAATCTATGTCTGTGGATGCATCAGCAAGGAAAGATACATAGCTGTCTCTGAACAAGTAAATCTGCCAGAAATGCTGCATTTGGCAAGAAAACTACTCTAACGTGACTAGTAGCCATTCCACAGGAGGCCAGCATGACCTTGCTGCAGATGGACGTTTTGGAGGCTTTTAGTAATAATCCCCCTACGGACCACATACAATTCTGCTCTTTGGGCCTGACTGCCATTGAAATCAGTGTTGTATGATATATACAATCCATGTCAGAACAGTATTTGCACTGTAGTATAGGACAGTTAGAGCTTATTTGATGCCCTGCTTTTGCCAGCTGGGAGCCATCCTTTGTCTCTATCCTCAAGTCACCAAATCCTGCTGCCAATACTGGTTCTAGGGCTCATCTGATATTCCATGATGCATCTCAAAAAAATGGCAACGAAAAGCAAGTCTAGTTTATTTTGTTCTTCACTGTGTTAGCATGTTGAACCGGATGCCAAGGGAGTACTGAAGGGTGAATGTGCCAGGGTTCAGCCCAGAAAGAAGTCTGTCTCCCCTCTCTGATTGACCACATGAAAGTAATTCTCAGGATTTTTGCAAGCCTGCAGCATAGAAACCAAGCACAATGCGAATTAACTGTGGATTACTAAAATCAAAGCAAGATTCTGACAAACAAAACCCACTTGCAGGCTGTCAGCCCTTAGTAATCTCAAGCAATTCCCTAAGTTGGCAGGACAAACACACAGCAGATCTCGGGCAGAAGGCGGACCCAAAGAGCCATTTCTCAAACATGCTATTTTATACATTCATTCATTCATTTTACATGTGCATTTCCATACCTGAGCATCACCATGATGACACACATGCTTAAGGCTAACATGCTTACGTTTGCACTGTTCTAGTTTCTCATTGCCACTGTGGTTTTACGATTAGGACAGCTTGAACTTCGGTGGAACTCTGCAAAATGAAGACCTCAGTCCTGACTGAATCAGAGCCTTTTTTGCCAAGCGAGCGTAAGGACTGTCTCATTCTCCAGGTAGCACAGAGCAATACTGTCCTGCTGGGATAAGAACCAGATGGAAAATGACCTTCCCCATGACACAATCACTTGTGCCAAATAGCAGGATGCCTGATTAGGCAGGATCTACAGGGACCTGGCTGTCCTCGGCTGCACTCTGGCACTGCTCATGCCCATAGCAGGTAGTGTAGGGCTCCAGCAGCCCTCTGAGGTCAGGCAGGTCCCTTCTTCATGCCTGTAAACATTAAACAAAAATGCAGCCCGCGTCGTCCTCACAGCCTGCTGCTGCCAGGGCAAGGAGTGCTGGCGTGGCCGTTACGGACAGTGCAGCCTGATCGATGGAGAACCACGGTGTTTGCTGCTCTGCCTTCACACACTGACATGAAAACCACAGGAGGCTGAGATCTCCTTTACAAGGAAAGAGCCGGCAGGAGCTAGATAAGGGGTGGTGAGGGTGGCTGTGGGAGTTAGTTTGCACTCTGTGGGGCAGAGACCTGCTCTCTTTCCTGCATGAACGTGTACGCTGGGCTGTCTTGTGCAGTGGCTGCATGGATAGTGGTGCATCGTAACAGATCACAGAGACCGAGTTTGCTGCCAGGGTAACTGAAGGAGGTTAATCCTGGATTATTAAAACACCTTTGTTTTTGACAAGAAGCTCTGGGGCTTTCTGAGCAGTAAGCATCATGTATCCACCCATTATCAGGACCCAAGTTACACTTAGCTGAATAGTGTGGGTGCATTTTGCATTTGCCTAATTTCAATTAATTTCCCTGTTTCTGAGTCATATAATTCTCTTTTAAATTTAAATTTAAATACAACTGTATTTTCTGTAAACAAGACCATACTTAAACTCTAATCTCTGCTGAACTGAAGCATCTAACTTCTTCAACTATTGCCAGCTTTGTAGTCTGAAGGTTGGGGACAGCTAGGGGGAAGAACAGAACAAGAAATCTCTTGAGCTGTGTGTAGGGTTTTTGTTATTGTTATTTTCCTTTGTAAGACGAATGTGAATTTCTGTAACCTGAAACTGCTGGATTTTCCTCTTTCCCCACAAAGTGTTTTCCTTTGTTATTGCCATTGTGTAGGAGACAGCCTACATTTGTGAACAGCTTAATTTCTTGAGGCATTTGGACTTCTTTAATAAGGCTGCCTTTCTCTTGCAGGATAAAAAAAGTGTCATTTACTTCCACTAATGAACAGAGCAATGTTACCAGCTGAATTCGATTCATTGCTCCATATACCTCTTATTCCATGTGTGAATATTGGAGCCATCAAATACTTGGGGGGGGGTGGGAAACCTTCCTAAACACGTTAATCCGCTTTGCAAAGGGTGTTATTTCTCAGAAGGGTGACATACTTCCCTATAAACAGAGCTTGTATACTTCCCATTCAGCACGGACACGTCTGTATGAAAAGCACTCAGATGCGCTTTTAATTTGGATGTATACAGGTGGGGATGTCTGTTCGCATTAACCCCAACCAAATGGATTCCAGTGCTGAAAGAGGGCATGTGGTTCTGCATTCTCATTGGAGAGTGGGTGCTATGTGTTGTTTTCCAGTATTTACTCACTTCTGTGCTTTCTAACACATTTCGGCTGTGAGGTGGTCCAGAAGTAGGAGGAGGTGGTGGCTTGAATGTTTTCATTAATCACTACGTGTTGAAAATAGCAAAAGTTTGGTTGTGCTGTAGGCACATTCCTGCAGCGGTGGCTCTGCCCGTTGGGAACAGTGGGTGACGGCAGTGGGTCAGTGGGAGAAATCTAGCTGTGATGCATCCGGACAGCTTTCCACTGCCGAGGCTTTCTACCACAAGTGCTGATTAGCAAAGTTAATTTCCTCTACACAGCACATACGCTGCAAAATTTCACTTGCGTTTTCTGCTTTTTTTTTCCTAACTGTTTTGTATGAAAGCAAAGGAAAAATGTGGTACATGTGATGCTCTCACATCTTCCTCTTTTCCACAGTAATTATTTTTAGCAGAATTTTAAGGCCCTTTCTTATTAAACAGGAGCTTCCCTTTTCAAGCTACAATGCTTCTTCCACCTGGACAAAATTGATCCCGGAGCACGTCTAGTTAAAATGCTGAAGGCTTACTAAAGTGCACACGGAAGCTAATTCCTATGGGGATTTCCCTGTGAATTGTTGAGTTTATAGTACCCGCTATCGTGCTCTTATCAAGGAGCCTCTTTTGAACAGGACTTCAATGCAAGTCCTTCAACTTTGTTAGCGCTCCCGACTAAGGATTCGTAATACTTCTTCCCTTGAAGAGCTGGCTTCCAAGAATCAAGGACGTGTGCTCAGGGAAGCTTTAAGTGATGGGCAGATTATGACTTCTGCCTCTGATCAAAGCAGAACAAAGCACTTGACTGCTGTGCTCTTTCTGTTATTGTAATCTCCTTGCAATCGGGGAGCTCTTTGTATGTACTACAAGATACCAGCAGCCATGATACTTAAGAAAAGAGAAGGAGCTCTGGCCGAGAATGACATCCATGAGTTCAGCTCTCTGTACCAAATCTAGAGAGCCGTAATGAGGCGATGAGCTGCTCCAGGTTACTCTGCAGATAAGGAGGGGCACGATGCTTCAGGTTGGTGGCTGATGGGAAGCCAGCACAAAGGCAGGGAGGAAATCAAGTGTGAAGCGTGCCGTGGACTCTGATAATGCTACCACCTCAGCTGACGAGAGGCAAGCTTTG
>JANHGO010000072.1:22615945-22631926 GCA_024606505.1 Aquila spilogaster
GCTCAGCCGTGGCCAATGGCGCAGCTGTTGCCAGGCCGGCAGGGGCAGCCGAGGCCTCTCCTCACAGAGCTGCCCCCCGCCGCTGGCGAAGATGGACGGATGGATCCACGGAGTGATGCCCGTGACTTTTGCTGGGCCCCCTCCTCGCCGAGCGGGAGCCGGCGCCGGCCCCGCCGAGCCCTCCAGCCGCCGGGCCCGAGGGTGCCGCTCCGCGAGGAGCCCGGCACGTCTCTCGGCGGGCCCCGCTCTCCCCCGCCCGCTGCCGCCTGGCCGCGGCCGCGCCGTCCCCTGCCGAGGGGGAGGGTTCGGTCCCCGGGCCGCGGGGCCGGGAGCTCGGGAGGGAGACGGGTGTTCCCTTTCACTGGGGGGATTGTCTCTTTCTTGGCACCCTCAGAGGCACGACAGTCAACTCGGAAATGAAGCCGCCGCGTGGAAATGAAGTCACCGCATGGAAATGAACCCTTGTATTTGATTTTAAAACAAGTAAAAATGAAAGGCGCTTTCAGCATTTCCCCTGCTTTTTCTACTGAAACCGCTCACTCGTTGCATAAGCAGCCCCCCTCCTCCTGGCTGAGCCCCAGCCTGGGTGGGAGCAGGGCCGGGTCTGCAGGCGCCGCTCAACAGCTGTGCTGGGGGGAGACCTTGGGGGGGCTTTCCCCAGCCTCCGTTTTTCTTTCCCCTCCTTTTTCAGCATTCATTCACTGCAGCCTGAGCGGAGCCTCCAGCCTTTTCTGGGAGTCTTCGCCTATGCGCCTGCCCCGTCCTTCTGTGTTTTGGGGCCGTGCTCTCCCCGCGGCCCCCAGCGTGGCCCAGCTCAGCCTCCTGGTGACCCCAGCCTCTTCCAAACCAGGACCAGTCTTTGCGATGTCCAGCGGTGCCGCTTTATGTCGCGTCTCGAGGCGCTTGGTGATCCAGTTGCCTTGCTTTATCCTTTATATAAACGATGGTGGTGGTTAGGTGGCCGAGGGCATCTAGTGAATGCGCAAGGAAGGGACAGCAGCAGGAAGCGGGAGCAAGAAACAGGATTGAGCATGGCTGGGGTTGCATTTTGCGGAGGCCGAACCATTTTACCGACCCGCCATCACTTGACATGCTGCACACCAGGTGTCCAGAGCCCCGGTTCACCCCAGAAGGTACCAGCACCTCTTACTTGAAGGGGAAAAAAAAATCCCCCCCGTGCCTATGAGAGAAAGCAGTGGTAGTTTTTGAGCTGCAGTCCTGGGGGATTTCAGGGCAATCACAAATGTAGCGTTGGGTCAGAGCTGAGTCCCTGGGGAATTTGGGGGCAAGTGAGAGCGGGGGGCTGGAGCGGGGTCCCCGGGGATTTCAGGTAGCTGAGAGCGCAGGGCTGCGCGGGAGCATCAGCAAACCCCGGCAGCTGCGGTGGTTTGGTATGCTGTGCCCATTCAGATATCTGCTGCTCCTCTGCACCCCGCTGCAAATGCGGAGTCTGAGAAGCATCTGGTAGAGAAAATAGTAAGAGAAAAGGAAGTGGGAAAAGAAGCTGCCAGAGTCTCAGCACTGCCAGTGTCTCAGCACTGCCAGCGGTGCTTGCTGACCTTTTCTGCTTCTTTGCTTTGTTTTGTTTTATAGAGGACAACTCTGAATTTACTTGGCTTGGTGCAGTGCTTAAAAGCAAAGAGGAGTTTTTCTCTCCTAAGGTTTCGGCCTGAGAGAGGGAAAACCCCTCCCACCTTTGGGTGGCTATCTGTGAGGAGCGGCTTCTGCTGCAGCCTGAAGGGCAGAGGAGCAGAGAGGAAAGTTGCACGATTCCCCCAACAGACAGGAAGATGGAAGAACGCCTCCACATCAGCACAAAATGCCTGTGGCACTGAGATCTTTGGATCTCGTCATTGTTTCCTGGTTCCTGAGCTCTTAGAGCTTCCTAAAAACTGAAACCAAGACGTGCAATGCAGTTAAGTGACATCTGAAGATGTCACAGAAAAATGTTGAGGGCTCCTCGCTGACAGACAGAGGATGATGAGCCATCAGCAGGAACCTGCAAACTTGGGGTGGGGCAAGCAGCAGTCTTCAGGCTTGGATGCATGTGTTGATCCCAAAGGGATCTCCTTGTGCGAGTCCCAAGGGATGCCCATGAGGTGGGTGAGGAGAGCGCTCTCCGTCAGGGAGCACCTCCAGCTCCGAGATGGTGCAGGGCAACATTGCCCTGACTCACCCCATGGTGCGGGGAGGAGGGCTCCCCCTTTGCAAGGATGACTTTCTGGTGCTGAGCCATGCAAAGAGTTAAAGACTCACCATGTTGCACCTTTCTGGGGTTTTTGTTGTATTTTTTTTTAATGAAAATTTAGGCTGCGGTGGACCAATGGCCAGGATATGCCTCCTGGAAAGTACCACCTTGGAGCAGCTCACTGACATGCCCCTGCCATGTGTTGGACGCTGTGGTTAGCACTTGCTTAGGCTCAGAATTTTCCTTCATATTCATCTGGAAAAAAAGGGTAATTCTTTCTGACTAAAAAAAATGTGCCTTTCTAGATGAGCCCAGGGTTGAGGGCTCCTATTTGCAGAGGCTGTGAAGGGTAGCATTGCAGCATTGGAGCTATGTACTGGTTTAGACCCTGGGGGACATTGCCTCAGGACTATGAGGCGTTCGGGCCAAGAGCTGGAAGGTGAACATTAAAAATGCACGAGGCACCCTCTTAAACATGGCAGTGCCCCTGTTCTAGATCCTACAGCTGTCCCCAAAATGGGGCTGCATGGGAACATCTAGAATTCTCATTTTTCACTTCTCCTAGTCACCTTCTCTTTGCCCCCCAGGTTCAAAGGTGACTTTCCACAGGATCTTCTGGGGCCCTCAACCATGTTCATTTTGGACCAGTGCCAACCCTTAACAGTCTCTCATTCTTTTAATAGCATTTTTTTCTCTGTAATGACAGCAGGCATTTTTTTGAGTGGGGAATATTTCTGGGCTTACCCTAATTCTCAGTCCCCAGGTGCATCTCTGTCTTTGTCACTGGCCAGTAAATAATAATACGCTGTAACAGGGGCATTCAAAACAGGGGCAGAAAATGCCACGTGAGGTCTGCTTGGGACCTGGCCGGCAGCGATTGCTGGTGAGGCAGCGCTGCATGACCCCACATGCACGTGCGAGGGAAACACTCGCCATTGCAGGATGCTCAGTGCTGCTGCGCTCACTCCGGCTGGATGTCTGCAGCAGGAGATGGGCACCCGGTGGCAGTGGGTGCTTCTGGCTCTGTGCTTCCTTCACCCAAGGCACAGCAGGGCACTTTCTGCCTTGCTGTGTCTGGCTAACCCTGGTGGGGTGGTGACCCTCACTTGTTGCCTGACTTCCCGTGGTAATGACGGGGGGGGGGGGTGCCTCGCCTCCCTCCGTCCTGTCCAGGAAAGCACAGCTGAAAAAGGTGGCGAGAGCCTTGGCTGCAAACACAGCCCATGCTTGGGGTAAAGCCAGTCGCAGAGATGCTTTTGCCTAGACATGGGGTCATGGAGGGAGTAGCAAGAGGTTTTGAAGGGCTTGGCTGAAGCAAGTTTTGGAGATGACAGCAGAAGAGGTGCCTCTGGGCAACCAACTTGGTTTCAGGGAATACTGGACTTTGGCCTCTTATTCAAGAAACCAGACTTCATTGCAGAAGTATCCGCCTTTCTTTCCAGGCTTGCTTCCTTCCACAAACTGTCCTAGAGTGGGCCTGGCTTGCTGCCCAGGGTGAAAGGGAAATGGTGGAAAATGAGTGTGATCTGTTCATTGTGGCACCTACTACTGCCCTCAGGATGCTTCCAAAAGCCCTCTTTAACACAGATTTAAAAAGAAGAAGTAAAAAAATACACCACCACCACCACCCCCTGAGTCTAACTGCTTCAAATAACCTTAATGCTGCAGGGTAGAAGATAAGCAGGATAATTGCTTTACCACAGAAAGAGGCCCGGCAATGCCAACTTGGGACAACCAGCAAGGTCAGTGACACAGGGAACATCTCCTGGGTGAGCTGAGGGCTATGATCACCTCTCCCATGTCCGCATCTAGCAAACTAGGAACAGCAAACTCATCTTTACTGCCCCTCCATTAGGTTTATAGCTGGCATTTTGGCAAACAGGAGTGTGTGGGGACAGGGACCTCCCCAGCAGGCTGCAAGTCCTGCTTTTGAGCCTGGGGACATCAGTGAAGCAATCCCAGCTGGCTCCTGTGGACGTGGGGTTTGGCTCGACCAGTGGATCTGAGGCTCCAGAGCTGGCAAGACGGTTGCTTCTTAATGTAAATCAAGTGACATTTTCATTTTCAGTTGTGTGCCAGCGCTGGCACTGTGCTCCTCACCTGCAGAGTGAAGGCATCTTGCGGGCCTGCATTGCTGTCCTTTCTGCCACTTTCTGTAAGCTTCTGGCAGTTGCAGCTGTGTCCTTTCTGAGCATATCGGGGCAGGGGGACTGGAGGAGCCCAGTGTGTCGTGCCTGCAAGCACAAAGGCCTGTCAAGTCTGCCTTACAACCACTCTCAACTCACCTTACAGCCACTGGCAGGCTAAATTTGGAGGTTCTTGGCACTTGCCAGTTAAGATAAGCCTTAGCGGGATGTGGTGGGTTAAACATGTCCAGCTGCTTGGGGACGAGGTTTCATCATGCTACAGGTTTTGAAACAGTGGTGCTGTTCCTGCATTGTGGAAGCAGCAATATTTAAAGTGTTCAAAGTGCTTTCTGCTTTGAGAGCAGGTTTCACCTTTCTGTGTGAAAAGATACAGTCTGGGGAATATAACTGCAGTCTGTGCTGTAGAAAAGAGGTGTCAGGTGCAAGGAATATGAGAAATAGCTGCAGGAGAGGGAGTTCAGCCTTCTGGGACAGAAAGCACAGGACAACTTGAAATCCCAGCCATAGCTCTGCTGAGGATCCTGGTGTTGGAACAGCAGCAGATGTGGCCAAGCACGTGTGGTTCACACAGGCAACACATGCTTCCACACTACAGCGGTGGCAAATTAACTACTGGGCTCCTCCAAAAACTACTGCTCCTCCTCTTCCCCTCCAGCTTTCCCTCCTCCCAGCTGCATGCATCCACCTCCTGCTATGAAGGTCATCTGCCTGCAGTGTAAAGCCCATTTGGCCCTCAATCCTGCCCAAATAGAGTTAGGTGAAGGTTAGAGGTAGTGTAAAAGTAAGGGTGGGAAAGGAACTAGGCTGGGGAGTAGGGTCTCCTCTTTCTTCTGCCAGCAAGTTGCAAGTAAGTTGAAGCTGCGTAAGGAAATCATAGGTTGTGTACAGGCACGAGAGCTAAACTTAAGGGAGGAAGAGCTGGAGGCACTAGCTGAAATCTGGGGAAGCAGGTGGATGGGAATGGTGCTCAGAAATTCCTGTTAGCTTATCGGGGAGCACTTATAGCACCAGGACCTGCCAGGCTGAAGGATGACCTTCCGCAGCTTGAATGACTTAAACTGAGACTAGGCAAAATCCTAGGTATGATAGGTTAGGAAAAGCCCTGTGGTGGCTTTGAGTTATTTGATTGGGTGGTTATTTTCCACCACAGGGATTTCTCTGATGCTGGGTTGTGACCTGAGCCTTCTCTCTTGCCTTTCTTTTCTGGCTATTTCTTCACCAGTTCCCTCTAAAACACTGCTGTTCCTGGGAATGACTCCTACTTTTGGCCATACACTAAAAGAACCAAGGGGCATGAGAATTAGTGGGAAAGGGCTTAGGGACAGCAAAACATGACATTTGAAAGGTTACTTCTGCATTTGATTCTTCATGAATTGGATTTCAGAGAATTGGGAAGTGCTGGTGTGTGACAGAAGAGGAACATATGAACAAGACCACTGAATGCCCTGTTTTGCCCATTGGTCTGACAAGGCTTAAAAATATCTGCCTGCTTCCTTTCTGTACTTACGCACTTTGCATGATGCAATTCAATTTGCACATTGCCTCGATGCATGGAGAAGTCCTCCTGGAAGGAGGAGCAGGGAGGTGCTGCAAGGACGTCGACTGCTGGCCTCCCCTCTTCCGGCGTTCGCCATCACCCCGTGCACATACCCAAACCAACAGGGGAACGAAACCTTTGGAGGAGGTCACCAAAGATACCACTGTGCTGTGGTTAGGCCTCTGGTGTGTTCCCACAATGGCCGTGGTCTGGCAGAAAGGATGGGCAAGCTCTTGACAGCAATCGCTAGGCAAAGGAAGCTGCTAACTGTGACACCTCTTGCTCTTAAAACTGAGATAGCATTTGAGATCTGGGAGGTCTGTCACTGATCTGCCAGTGTGTGGCTGCACAAAGCTGCAAGACAGTGTAAGAGGATCTGGTCTGGGGAAAACAACAAACATATGTGATCGGTGATATATGTCAGACCCCATGTTGTCGAAAGTCAGTTGAAAGTTAAGAAAATCACAACTCCAGGAGACAGAGGGAGGTATGGGAATAAGGATGTTGCCTCTCTTGTAGGTCCAATATTGCTGTGGTCCATACCCCCTGCTGACAGTGGCTCTGCCCTGCCTCCGAGCAGTCACTTCTTCTTGGAGCGGAGGAGAAAAAAACACTTGTGTTTTCATTCTGTATTGAAGACCCCTTCCCTGTGCTCCACCCCAAACCCTCAGCAGCAGGAGTGCAGGATGGCTTCTTGTTTGACATGGATGTGACAAGAGCATGAGCTCAGGGGTCAGGCTTTGTGTCAGAGCAGGCATTTGCTGGGTGTAGGAAACGTGTTGGTCTCTGGTCTGTCAAAGCGGCCATCGTGCTGGAGTAGCTGGGGAGCTGTAAGAGGCAGAGGAGTGTGAGATCTTTTTGCATGCTGTTCAGTCATCTGCTTGCACTGGGACTGGTGCTTGGGAAGTGAAATGTTGCTTATCCCATCCTCGGTCTCCAGAGCCTTCTCATTTTTTTCCACTGAATATCCCTGACATGCCAGCCACTTTGATGTAACCTAGCCATGCGTGGCTTAAGTTGTCTTGGCTGCGATAGTGAAACCTGTGAGGCCACGCTTGGACTGACACAAATGTGTCCAGCCGTAAACGAGGCTGGTATGAGGAGCTCGTAGGCACATTCTGCTGTGGCCAGGAGGAAGCAAACCAGAAAAGCCGATTGCGCTCCTTGCTGAAAAGGCAGCGGTTGTATGTGTAGGTGGTGGTAGGGGGAAATGAGGAGCGACATAATCCCCAAGTTCAGGAACTGGCATGTGAAAACAGAGTCCAGTGGTAAGAATTTCTACCAGTGGAGAGGCATGTAGCAAAAGTTCTTGCTATCATTAAGAAACCAAGGCTGGAGAGGTATGTGAGCTGGTATCTCCAAGCAGCCAACTAGCCTGACCTCGGTAAATGGAAAATGAGATAAAGTGCAAAATAAGTTTACCAAGGCTTATCTCATGCCAGGCTATCACAGTAGGTTTATTTTGGTAAGAGAATTGACTATGTAGACAGAGGACTTCAGAAAGGCAGTCCTTACAGTGCTCCAGGCAAGGCCATTAACCTGGAGAAATAGGGGATTAATCTGAGTGTTGTAAGGATTTACCTAAGGAAAGGATGTCAGGGCATTGTGCCGCAAGGGGAGGCAAGCACGGTGGAAAGGGGTTATTAACAATGCTCCTCAAAGGGGCGGTCTTGTTTACCCAGCAGGAAAACAAGCTCTCATCAGATTTGGTCAGGTTTGAAGGTCTAGTCACCACAGAGATTGCTCAGGCTACAGCACAAGAGCTGGTGGCACCAAGGACTGGAATAGGGTAAACGGGATGAAAGTCAGCAGCACAAAGTGCAAGCTTGCGCATGCAGAGACTAGCTGTAAGATGTTTTGCTCCCAGCTTGTCCCCTGCCATTTGGAAATTAGAGAGGAAGGGGAGTTTTGATTGATTGATGATGAGTTCTCACCACAGTGTAGCCAAGAAAAAGAAGAAGGTGACCACAAATGAGATCTCCCCAGCTGGTTTAAGGGCACCTTTGGGTGGCTATGGAGGTGCAGGGCCCCTGCAGTGCGCATGCAGGGTGGCTCTAGGCAGCCCTGCCAGGCTGACAGAGGACAGGGCAGAGACAGGCTGCAGGGAGAGCCCACTATGTGGGGAGAGACCCAAACAGCATGGCCAGCGCCCAGAGGTGGCCAGGGGCATGGCTGCTGGGTGGGAGAAGCTCCATGGCAGTGACAGCAGGGTGCTGATGCTGGAAAATGCACAGTGCCAGTGTCCCACCAGGCTGTGGGGGCAGCAAGTCCGAGCCTGCGCCTCTCCACAAGCCTGTTGCAAAGCCACGCTCACCCAACAGGGCTGGTGATGCTGGGTGTCCACTGCTCAGTGTGCCACCTTACCCTGGGGTAGATCTTTCCCTTGGTAGCAGGGACAGGGCTCAGTGCTCAGGAGAGCTCCTCCAGACATGCTTGCTTCAGACACATTTCCAAAGGCAATCCTAGGGTTGCTGGTAGTGCTTGCAACCTTCTAAAGGTCCTCGCCATGGTGCAGCCACCTTCTGAAGGTTGCAAGCTTCTGAAAACCAGGCTCGGCTGTGGGATGCCAGAGAGGGAACCTGTGTGTATATGGGTGCAGGCAGCACACCTGCTGAACAGGCGAAACACAGCACCTGTCCTGCGGGATTGCTTTGTCTCTTCTTGTGGCTTTTCATGAGCATGTTTAGATCTCGGGCCTCCCCTCAGTCTTCGCCCTCTCCCAGCGCCCTAAGTGGAAGACGAGATATATTGACAAAGGAGCTGAATTCAACAGACAGGCTCACCTGAGCCTCACAGCAAGTGGATGGTGCCTCTGAAGGAAAGTACAACCAAGTAAAAGGTACCCGTGCCCCAGAGGTCTGAGGGTTTCCATCAAAAAAGTGTGATGCCCATGTAAAGGGGGAAGTCCCATGGCTCGCACTTACAGAAAATCATTCTTTTTTAGGTTCGAAGGGAAAAGAAACAAACCAAAGCTGGACACCACATTTAGGTTTGAGGTTCAAATGTTTTCAGGTTTGGTTCTTGTTTTAGGCTTTGGGAGCTTTTGGTTTTGTTTGTTTTCTCCTGAACTCCCCCTCCCACCTTCAAATGTCAACCTGGCAGGTTTCTGGAATTGAGTCCTTTTGAGCATTGCTTCCTGAAAGCCCTGAATTTGCACTTCCCATGTTGCCATCTGATTTGTGTGTACACTAGAGTGAGCTATGTCTGCGGATGCATCAGCAAGGACGGATACATCGCTGTCTCTAAATAATCAAATCTGCCAGAAAATGTTGCGTTTGGCAAGAAAACTACTCCAACATGAGGAGTGGCCAGTCCACAGGTTGCCAGCACAACCTTGCTGCAGATGGAGGTTTTGGAGGCTTTCTGTACTGATCCCTCTACTGAGCACATGTAAACTGAAACCAGCTAATGCTTTTTAACACACATATGGGCATATTTTTTCAAAAGGTTGGAAAAAGCAGGGGCCCTGACAATGCTCTTCTGTACCATTGAATTTCTTGTTCCAATGCAGAAACAAGCCAGAGCCCTGTAAGAATATACAGGCACAACCTCACAAGGACAAGGAAAAAAAGCTTCTTATTTTCTTACTGTTAGTCTTAGAAATAGATGTTTCTTTTCTTTTTTTTTTTTTTTTCTGGTGGATTTTTTTAATAGATCAGTCTAAACGATACCTGGTGTATAAAATTTCATCCCAGCAGTGCTAATGCCTTTAAAAGGAAGCCTAACCACAACCAAAGCAGAGGACAACAATGCCTAGCAGCGCTGATTACAGGTAGTGTTTTCAGGTCTGCTTTTAATGGAGGGTGTAATTCTGCTCTTTGGGCATGACTCCCATTGAAATCAGTGTTGCATTATATATAAAAATCTGTGTCAGAATGGTAGTCACGCTTACAAACACTGTGCTTGTCCATATGGGGAAATTGCAGATAGGAAGCTGGGCTGCAAGATAGCAGCATGCTCATTGATTCTAATTAACTCCTCATTTACATGCTCTTAGTAGACACCAGGTGTGATCTGCCTTACTCCACTCTCAAAGACAGGAGAGGTCTGAACCAATGGTTTGGGTGAAATTATATATGACAGTCAGAGCTGGTTTAATGCCCGGCTTTTGCCAGCAGGGACCTGTCCCTTCTCTCTGCCCTCAGTCCACCAGATCCCGCTGCTGACGTTGGTTCTTGGGCTTGTCTGATATACCAGTAAATTGATGCAACGCACAAAGATGCCCAAGAAAAGCAAGTTTGTTTATTTTTTTTCTTTGTTGGGTTAGCATGTTGAACCAGATTCCGAGGGGGCACTGAGGGATAAATGTTCCAGGGTGAGATTTGTCCCTCTCTCTGATCAACTGTATGGAAGCAATTCTTGGGATTTTTGCAACCCTGCATCTTAGAAACCAAGCACTATGTGAATCAACTGTGGATTACTAAAATCAAAACACCATTCTGACAAACAAAACCCACTTACAGGTTGTCAGCCCTTAGTCATATTGACAGATTCCTCAAATTGGCAGGACAAATGCTCAGCAGACCTCATGTAGAAGGCAGATCTAAAGAGCTACTTCTCAAACATGCTACTTCATACCTTGATTCATTCCCTTTACACATGCATTTTCATATCCACACATCATCATGTTGACACACATGCTTAAACATTTACTTGCTTACGTTTGCAGCATGTTGGTTTCTCATTGTCACTGTGGTTTTGATTAGGGCAGATTGAACTTCCATGGACCTCTGCAAAACCTCTAGGACTGAAGTCCTCAGACCTCACCTCTATATGGTCCATGCTGAAGCCAACTCAGAGCCTTACACTTTTTTCCCCGTGGATGCAAGGGCAGGCTTTTTTCCTCACGTAACACAGAGCAATACTGTCCTGTCTGGATAAGAACCAGACTGAAAATCATCTTCCCCATGATGCAGTCACTTGTGCCAAATAGCAAAATGCCTGATTAGGCAGGCTTTCCAGGGACCTGGCTGTCCTCAGCCGCACTCCAGCACTGCTGATGCCCGGAGCAGGGAGCACAGGTGCCCTGCCTGCGGGAAGAGGCAGGGCTCCAGCAGCTCTCGGAGGCAGGAGAACAGGGCAGGAAGCGCGCTGTAAACGTACACCCCGACACACCACACAGCAGCCCTCTGAGGTCAGGCAGGTAGGTCCCTTTCCAATGCTTGGGCGTTGCTGCATTTAAATGTCTTCCATGTAATAGCACAAAAAAAGGAAAACACAGCCCAGCGTGTACTCCCAAGTGCTGCATTTCAGCGGTGTCTACCAGATCGTTCACCTGGTGCGGCAGCCAGCGCTGCTGCATGTGGTGCCCTGTGGTCCCTGCTCTCGGTGCCGGGGCCACAGTGAGACTAGTCAGGACGAGGCCATCTCAGCCACAGTCATGCTTCCCCAGAGCTCCCGCGCCCTGCCAGCCTAAGCTGCTTGTGAAAACAGCACCAAGGCTCTCAGCCCCGTATGAGCCAGCAGAAGCCTATGACGCAACCAGCACAAAGAGTAACTTACAGCACGGTACAGCCAGCAACAGAGTTTGAGCCACTCATGTGCTGAAATAGCTGGTGTGAATGTTGGGAAAAAAAAAAAAAAATCAGCTCATGTCTTCTTTACAGCCTGCTACTGCCAAGGGCTGTGACTCCCTGGCAGGGAGGGCTGGCACAGCCATTGCAGGCAGCGCAGCCTGCTCTATTGAGGAGAACCAGTGTATCTGCTGCTCTGTCTTCACAAACTGGGGTGGAAACCATGGGAGATTGGGTTCTCCTTTATGAGCAGATGAACCACCTCTGCTGCAAGGGAAGAGCTTGCAGGAACCAGCCTGGGTGGGGAGAGGCAGGGGTGACTGTGAATCAGCTTGTATGCTGTGGGGCAGAGACCCACTCAGTCTTTCCCGTGTGGACCATGTGAGCATGCTGGGCTCTCCTGCATGGTGGTTACAGAAACAGTAATGCCTCACAACAACAAAGTACAGTGATCGAGTGGATCCCATACAGCAGTTTGCTATGAGGGTAATTGAAGAAGGTTAATCCCAGATTATTAAGGCAACATTGGTTTTGGCAAGAAGCCCTGGTGCTTTCAGCACTAAAAATCAAACATTTGCGCAGTAATCGGAACAAAGTTACACTTGACAAACAATGTCGGTACATTTTGCATTTACCTTACTTGAATTAATTTCCCACATTTCCCCCTCTCTGTTTCTGAGTTCAGAACTTTTTTTTAACTTTATTCATCACTCCTGACTTACCATGGCACAGCAGACACACTGCCCGTGCTTTCTAACGCACCATGTCACCAAAGCACATTACCTGTCTCTGCATGGCCAGTCCAGCGCCAAGCCGTGCTGCCTTGCCCTGGGCATTGCTGGACTCTGGTCCCAGCTGGGCACTGTGCTTGTGATACTTGCCCTGTCCCCAGCACACTTTGATAGCAGTGACTCTCTGCCTTGGTCTCATGAAGGCAGAGTTTGGCCCTTCCAATTACTGATATAAGGAATCTGTGGATTTGACTAGCTGAGTGATAATGGGAAACAGAATCTGTCTGCTAGCTTGGATGTTATCTGATTGCAAAGCTCTTAGCACTCTGAAAAGCCTGCCACAGCATACAAATCACTCTTGAAGGCAAGGACTGCTGATCTCTGAGCGTGCATCACGCTGGACAGGCTGCAGAGTAACAGTGCACCAAGCCCAGAGCACCGTACAGGGGCAAACACTGGCTCTGAGCCCATCTCCCAGGCTTAAAATGGCTTTCACAGGTCCAGTGAGGCCTTCCTTGGGCCCAGGGTGGTGGAAGAGCACAGTACCTAGGGGTTGATGCCAGGGGAGGGATCCCCAGCAAACATGTGTGACCTTTGCTGAACACAGGGAGAGGACTGAACACAGCATGGGGACATTGCTTGAGGTTTCCTCCTTCAGTTGGCCTGAGCACTAGTGTGCGTTGACCGCCAAGCCCCTTGAAGTGGGCCATCACCCAGCAGCATCTTTGGATGAAATTAGTTTTGAGACCTCTCAGCGAAGGGTCTAGGACATGGGAGGGGCAGGGTCCCTCCCATGCTCTGAGGGGTCGATGCCGTCTGTCCTGCTGTGCTGAAAGTAGGTTGCACAAGTGAAACCTGCCCTTGTTTCCTAAAAGTCCTCTTTTTTTTTTTTTTTTTCTGTAGACAAGACCATACTTGAGCTCTAATCTGTGCTGAGATGAAGCATTTAACTTCTTCAAATCTTGCCAGCTTTACAGTCTGAAGGTTGGGGACGGCTAGGGGGAAAAACAAGAACAAGAAATCTCTTGAGCTGTGGGAGTTTTGTTATTGTTATTTTCCTTTGTAAGATGAACGTGATTTTCTGTAACCTGAAACTTGAATTTTCCTCTTTTCCCACAAAGTTTTTTTCTTTTGTTATTGACATTGCGTAGGAGACAGTCTATCTTTGTGTGAACAGCTTAACTTCTCAGGACACTGGGACCTCTTTAGTAAGGCTGCCTTCTGCCCTTGTCTTACATGAAAAGAAAAAAAGGTGTCATTTACTTCCACTGATGAACTGATAAGTGTTACCAGCTGAATTCAGTTAATTACTCCATATACCTTGTATTCCACATGCTGGTGTTGGAGCTATCAAATGCTGATAGAGCAAGAGGAAATGGCCTCAAGTTGTGCCAAGGGAGGTTTAGATTGGCTATCAGGAAAAATTTCTTCACCGAAAGGGTTGTCAAGCGTTGGAACAGGCTGCCCAGGGAAATGGTTGAGTCTCCATCCCTGGAGGTATTTAAAAGACATGTAGACATGGCGCTTAGGGACATGGTTTAGTGGTGGACTTGGCAGTGTTACATTAACGGTTGGACTCGATGATCTTAAAGGCCTTTTCCAACCTAAATGATTCTATGATTCTACAAAAAAAACTTCCTAAAAATGTTACTCCGCTTTGCAATGGGATCATCTCTCTGACAACCATGTTTTGAGGACACTTACGCAACCATTTTTTGGTGATGTACATCTCTGGAAACATATCTTGGATACTTCCCATTCAACCTGGACATTCTTGTACTAAAAGCATGCAGATGTGCTTTTAGTTGGGATTAACACAGAGGAGAATGTCCGTTCACATTAAAAACAATAGAAGGGATCCCAGTTCTACAGGAGAGAATGTGGTTATGAATCCTCACCAGAGAGTAGGTGCTGTGTTTTGGTTTTCAGTATTTACCCAGTTCTGCCCTTTCTGATACTTCTCTGAGATGTCAACTGAGAAATAGGGGGAGGTTGGGGTTTTTTTGTTTTTACCAATTTAAAATAATGATGTTTGACTGCGCTGGAAGTGTGTTTCTGCAGCGGTGGCTCTGCCATTTGGAAAAAGTTGGTGATGTCAGTGGGTCTACAGGAAAAATCTAGCAGCGATATACTTGAACAGCCTTCCTTTTGAGTGCAAAGGATTTCTACCACAAGTGCTGATTTCCTCTACGTAGCACATATGCTGCAAAATTTCACTTGTCTTTTCTGCTTTTTTCCTAACGGTTTTGTGTGAAAGCAAAGGAAAAATGTGGGGTGTGTGATGCTCTCACATCTTCCTCTTTTCCACAGTAAATATTTTTAGCAGAATTTAAAGGCCCTTTCTTATTAAATCCAAGCTTCCCTTTTCAGGCTGCGATGCTGCTTCTACCCATTTAAGCCTGTTCCTGGAGCACATATAGGTGAAATGCTGAAGGCACATTAAAGTGCGTGAGAAAGCTTACTGCTATGGGGATTTTGCCGTGAATTAGTGGGCTTATATTACCTGCTACAGTGCTCATAGGAAGGAGTCTCTTCTGAACTTTGACTTCGATATGTATGAGTCCTTCAACTTTGTTAGCATCTTAAGGATGTGTAGTACCTCTTCTCTTGAAGAGATGGTGTCGTGGTTTAACCCCAGCCAGCAATTAAGCACCACACAGCTGCTTGCTTGCTCCCTGCCCCCCCGCAGTGGCGGTGGCATGGGGCACAGGATATGTTTCCAGCCAATCCCCAAGCCACGGTGCCCCCCTGGCCAATTCCGCCCAGTTTATGTACTGGGCATGATGTAATATGGTATGGAATACTCCTTTGGCTCGTATGGGTCAGCTGTCCCGGCTGTGTCCCCTTCCAGTTTCTTGTCCACCCCCAGCCTCCGCTGGCAGGGCAGTATGAAAAGCTGAAAAGTCCTTGACTTAGCATAAGCACTGCTTAGCAACAACTAAAACATCAGTGTGTGATCAACATTATTCTCATCCTAAATCCAAAACACAGCACTGTACCAGCTACTAAGAAGAAAATTAACTTTATTCCATCCGAAACCAGGACAGATGGCTTCCAAGAATCAAGGATATGTGCTTAGGGAAGCTTTAAGTGATGGAAAAACTATGACTTCTGCCTCTCATCAAAGCAGAACAAAGCACTTGACCGCTACACTCTCTCTGTTATTGCAGTCTCCTTGCAATCAGGGAGCTCTCTAACAGAGAAGATACCAAGAGCCATGATACCTAGAAAAAGAGAACGAGCTCTGACCAAGAATAGCGTCAGTGAGTTCAGCTGTCTATCTAAAATCTAGGCAGCCTTAATGAAGCAATTAGCTGCTCCAGGTTCCTCCGTGGGTAGAAGGCGTTATGATGCCTCCCTGCTACAGACTGGCAGCTGATGAGCTCAATTGCTTTCCCTGGGATTGCTCATCTAAAAGCAGGGTTAAACTCTGAGGAAGAAATGCAGATGTAGATGTAATAGGCTGGAGTTTCCTATGTAATATGCTAATGGCAGAAATATTTAAAAAAAAAAAAGCTTGAATTTAAAGTGAAAGTGAGATGATAAACTGTACAGCTATAATAGGGTTGCCAGTAACCCTATAATGATGCAGGATACATGACTGGACTAGGAGTAGAAAGTGCATGGGCCCATCTGACTTCCAGAGAGGCAGTCCCAGCCTGAGAGCTAGGACTGTGTCTTGGTTTAACCCCAGCCAGCAACTAAGCACCATGCAGCTGCTCACTCACTCCCCCACCGCCCGCAGTGGGATGGGGGAGAAAATTGGGAAAAGAAGTAAAACTCCTGGATTGAGATAAGAACGGTTTAATAGAATATAAAAAGAAGAAACTAATAATGATAATGATAACACTAATAAAGTGACAGC
>JANHGO010000072.1:22640855-22668845 GCA_024606505.1 Aquila spilogaster
AGCGCCGCCGCCGCTTCTCCCGTCGGGGGCCGGCGGGCGCTCCGCGGAGCCCGTCGGGGGCCGGCGGCCTGTTCGGGGGCCGGCGGCCTGTCCGGCGGCCGCTCCCTCCGCGGGTGCTCGGCCGTGACGGCCAGCACGTGCAGCTGGGGCGGTCTGTCTCGATTCGGTTGTTTTATGTAACTGAAGCTGGATTACGTCCGGCGGGGCCTGAAATGGCGGGGGCTGGGGGTGGGGGGGTAATTTCAAACGCAATTCTGCAGGACTATTCCCGAAGTAGCGTCGGGTGTTTAACTTGGTTGCACTTCTAAACGCCCGTTTGCGAAGCCTTACGCTCACGCTCGATGCCCGCCGGCCAGGCGCGAGGCCCCTTTCTGCCCCCTCAGCCCGAAACCCTCCCGCTCCCTCGCCGCAGGTGCGCCCAAACCGGCACCGAGGGCCCAAAGCGCCACCCGCGCCCGCCCTCGGGCGGCAGGCACTGCGGCGCTACGCACGCCCCGCGAGGAAGCCGTGGGCGGGCGCGACGCGACTTATGAGGCCGAGCGCCCGCCCGCCGCCCGGCCTTCCCCCCGCGCCCCGGCGGGGAGTGAGCGTCTCGGCGGCCCTGCGGCGGGAGCCGGGGGCCCATGGCCCGGCACTGAGCCTCCCCTGCCTCCTCCCCGCCTCAGGGAGCGGCCGCGGGGCCGCTCGCCCAGGGAAACCACAGGTATTCCGGGGCACCGGGCGGGGAAGAGGGCGGGCTGGGCTTGCGCTCCTGGCTTTCTGGGGTGGCGGCGGGCAGGAAGGAGAGGGGTGTGGCGGTGGGTGCTGTGGCTCCTCAGGCGCCGTTCCCCTAACCGTGTCCCCCTCTCCTCCCGGCCCAGGAGCTACAGGAAGATGGCGTGCCTGCCCGCCGCCCCGCCGGCGCTGGCGTTGAGGAGGTGCCTGGGGCTCGGGCTCTTCGTGCTGCTCTGCCTTAGTTTAGGTAAGCAGGAGCGGCTGGCGTGGGAGGGGACGTGCTGGGCCCGAGCGGGCAGCGGCGCCCGTGTCCCGCTCGGCAGGGGACAGCGGCCCCCGGGGCACTCGTCCTGGCGTCTCCTGACAGGGCTGAGGCTGGGCCAGGGCTTGGGGTGGCTGGCTCCGCTAGCCACGGTGGCGAGCGCTGAGGACGCGTGAGCTCCCGGCTCTCCCGCCCAGTGGCACCAGGCTGCCGGCTCCCGGAGGGGCAAGGTGGTCGCCCGTCCCAGCCGGGGCGAGAGGAAGGAGGGTGTTTGGGGGGCAGCTGGGGTCTGCTGGGAGCACGTGGCACGGCCCCTCGGCTTCGGCGGCGGGGTGGTTGCTGCGGTTTTTTGGATGGCTAAAAGCGAGTGCGTGGTGGGGCAGACGGGGCAGGGCGGCGGGTCGGAGGGCTCTCCACTGTCCAGGCAGAGCAGCCTGCAGCGAGTGCTTTCTGCAGCAAGTCCCCGTCAGAGGACTGCGAGGGCTGTCCCCTGTCCTTCTCCAAGCACCTGCCGCAAAGCTCGCTGAAGTCCGCAGGTCCCTCCTGACCTCAAGAGGCTTGGGATGAGTCTTCTCAGCTGTGTGAAATGTTAACCTTGAAACCACACAAAACTCGCTTCTGAGCTGGGCTTCGTTATGGATGCAAAATAGGTTATGCTTATTGGCAATTTTAGTGTTTCATTGCAGCTAACAGTCCTCTAGAGCAAACCTGGGCTGAACTGGGGCTTTGATTAAAAATCAAGGGCTGCAAAATTAGGAGTTTTTCATGCTGATGTTGTGAAACCAGGAGATATTTGATGCTGAGTTTCATTTTGAGTTTCAGTCTCAGAATCTTAAAACAAAACTCAAATAATTTAACAGGGATTGAATCACAGAGCTCACTTGTAAAGAAAGCAACCACCTCAAACGCTGCGCGAGATCTCTGCTCTCCTGTCTTCCCCTGCACTCCTTCCCCTACCTCTGTCCTTGCAAAGCACGTGTCAAGCACAGATGTATTTTGCCCATACTGCAATGGGCAAACAATCTATCATGTGCAGAACCGTTTCTCTCTCTGTACTTTAAGAGCTTGTGGTATGTTATTAATGTAATTACGAGCATGTGGTAATTCACCAGTCATGTAGTTTCTCTAAAATGGATGCTGATTCCAAAGACGGGCAATACTTCGATATACAGTCTGATGCATGCTAATATCCAGTACTAGAAATTGGAGTTTGATAATAGAAAACTAGATGTTCCTGTAGTTGTCCTTTTTTTTATTTATATGGTTTACTGAGGGAATGATAGTTTATCCTGCTTTCCATCTCTCCATCTGTGTCTTAGGCCCATACTCATAACTTTCAAATCCCCTGCCCAGTTTCAACCAATTTTGTGAGGAAGGCAGAGCTGGCAGAGATGCAGCATCCTTGCCCAGTACATGGAAGCTGCTGGCTAGCCACGAGCAGCACCCGAACAGCTGGAGCCCACGCTGCCTCTCCTCATGCCCAGCTGACAGAAAGGGCAGGGGGCAGCTGCGAGGGGGCTCTAAGGACTGTGGTGGCACCAAGGGCTTGGGAATGGACTGGGAGGCTTGGCAAGAGGTGCCTGGGCTGGGAAACACAAGGCACAAATCCATAGGCCAGCAGGAGGATTTGCCCATCCTGGTGCTGAGAAGACTTACTTCTCCAAATCTGATCAATTACAAAATCCTAGGGTTTAATTCTGCAAGAGGCAGAGTGGAAAAAAAAAAGCTATTTTAAAAGCATTATATCAGTTTTGATAGTTGTTAGATGCTTCCCATGCAATGAGTCTGTGAAAGTCCTGGTGCCTCAGGAGCAGGTTGCTTGGCCGACTGATAAGAGCAGCACAGCCGATGCACTTCCTTTCTCTCTCTATATGCACACTTAAACACTCTGCCACCTTTCTCTCCAAAAAGAGGTGTTCCTATGTTAGTGACCCTTGAAAATACATGGCACAGTACCCACAACTGAGTGGTTTGAAAAGCTTTACTGGGACTTGTAGGTGATGCCTTCCCTAGGTCACCCACAGGGACCGACCTTGTCATGGCAAAATGGTGAAGCCCTGGGAGTCTGCCATCGCCCTGCCAGTGACTTCCCATGCATTGTTAAGTGAGTCACCAAGGCCAGCATTTACAGAACTGACACCGCGTGGGACTGCTCATGACCACATCAAGGCACAGTTGAAGCCAGCACCCAGAGCCTGTGGCTACATCTTGTGTCCTTGGGTTTAGCCTGGGTGTCCTGGTGCTTGCACATCTCCGTGCTGTAGCACTCTGAAAGGTTAGGTAGCATGCTAGCATAAAAGCAGGTGTTCTCTGTATGCCCAGTGTGAGTAAAATAGTGATTAGGGAATGCCAGGCTGAAGTTTTACATCGTAGCAGTAGAGGACATTAATGGGGGGCTTAATTAGAAAGGATGATTTGAAGGTTGTATTTCATAGGAAATCGTGTATGGCCAACCTACATAGATATGTTTCCCCTTGAATTGAAGTTTGCTACTCTGGGCTTCACCTGAGGTGACCCACTGAAGTGCCAGTGTAGTTTAGAGCTGCTTCTGAGATGTCATCTGCTGCTGGAGACACTGATGTGCATGAAAACCCTGCTGTCTCGGCACAGCAGAAGAGTGGCAGAACAGCCTTGGTTACAGCACAGACTTATTTACAGTCTGAACGCGTTGCCGGTATCCCCATGGGCTTGTTTTTCTCCTGCTATTGGACCTTCACACCTACCTACAAGTGGCAGGATGTTCTCAGTCCCAGTTTGTTAAACTAGGAAAATGTTGCTAGAAGTTGCTCAGTATGACTTTTCCCTGCCCGTTGTGCAAACATGGCATAGGCACTGATGGCAGGGACCCAGCAAGCCTGGCTTTGTGTCCATGGACTATTCCTTTTAAGCTTCCCTGGAGTCTTTTCTTCCGACTGAGGACCACCTAGTTCTTGGCTTCTTCCCAGTGGTGAAATTTTTTGGGAAGTTTTGAGGAAAATCCCTCCAGCTTTTCTGAGTTATTGGAGAGTTGAGGCAGGGGGGGAAATATCCACTTCCCTCTGCATTGTGAGCGAGCGCTGCCTCACAAGTAACTCGCTCTGGGAATCCCCTCTTGCGCGTTGCTGCCAATAAAGAGCTCGGAGTGGAGCTGGGTTTCAGAGGGGGACGAAGAGGGCTGAGAACAAGGAAGATTCCCTATCTTGTGGCCGCCCCCGAATATTGAAGTGTCTAGCAATTAGCTTTTGGTGCTTGACATCCAATTTCCGTGCCAGCTCCAGTATGGGTTGTGCCTAGGGCAAATTTGATGACAGAGATGGCAGAAATTTTTCTTTACGTACTGGATTTGCCCACTTGATCACTGGATGCAAATTGAGTTTCTGTCTTATTGCTCTTGCTGCCTTGCTGGTTTCTTAATTTCTTTTTTCGGATGAGTTTCTGTCTCCTCCTGTTCCAGACATGCAGAAAAGAAATGTCTTTGGTTCAAGAACAAGAGCGGTGGAACTAAGGAACTCCTTTGTCTGTCTGTCTGTCTATCCAGAGTGAAACCTGCTGTAGCAGCTTGTCTGGAGAAACAGAAACCCAACTAAAGGCTCCTGGTTTTGCTTATAGACTCTGTTTTACTTCTTCTGTTGTGTTTTTTTAAATGAAAGAATTCTTTAGAAAAAAACACAGAAAATTAAACATAGACAAACTACATTCTTATACAGTCAAAATACAGTTATAGGCCTGCACACACCGAGTTTGTAAAGCTGCTGGTCCAACGTTCCTTTCACCCACATTGTTTCCTTTTTCCAGTTAGATCAGAATGAACCCAGATAACTCTGGTGAGCTCACATTACTCTGAGGGCAACAGCTTTTTTGCATTTCTTGGATCACTGAGACATTTGTAACTTTTTTGCAATGTGAATGTCAGACATTCCTGCATTTAAACATGCAAAGTTTGGGGCTAAAGTTTTTATGCACTGCAGGAGGTTACCAGCAGAAGTTGCCACCCTGTACTCCCTCACACCTTTCCTGCTCATTGCTGCCTCAATTCTGAGTTACAAGTGTGGTTTAATGGACGTAATCAATCTGACAAAAATGAAGGCTGCCACTGATGGAGTTATGACCCTGCGTTGCTTGTGATGAGTTTTCTGCAGCAGTCAGCCCGCTCTCTTCAGTGCCAGTTTGCTTTTACGCCCGACACTGTGTACCCTGGAGGGACATGCAGACGGATTGCGCAGCTGAGGGTGCCGAACAGGTCATTGCCACAGAAAGGTGCAATCCTGCTCCTCTCTCCTCTGCTACTGGCTATGCAATCCTTCTGTCCTTTGCAATAGTTCTGGTATGTGTCTGATCCTTGGATGATCTAATTAGTCTTCCAGCTTAGCAGAAAGTTTCTTTTTTTCCCCTTGTTTTACACCAATGTGGTGTATTGAACCAGCCTCTGGAGAGCCCTGCAAGGAAAGCAGCGGGAGCATGTGGGATTGGAAGGGGAAGGGGAGCCAGATGCCTTCTGCTCATGTGGGGAAGGCATGGGATCAGTGCCAGTTTGTCATCTGGCTGCACCCCGAGGTCGTGCCAAGCTGGAGGAGAATTTCCATGTTCAGAGAAACTCTCCTTCCTTTTAAACGTGTGTTTCCTACTGTAAGTGCTGCACACATTTAGATGTGGTATTTTTCATGAGGTAGCAAGGCAAGTGTGCTGAATGCAGTGAAGTCTGCTTGGCACAAGGAGATTGGTTTTGTTTTTAAATAGATGAACTTTATGTTTAATTGTAGCTCTTCTATCCCCTTGGAGGGTCATCACCATTGGGAGTCTCAGGAGGTCATTTAAGAATATGTAAGTCTTTCCTAACGTGGAAATGCCACAGGCTTTGCTTCTGCTTTTTCACTGTTATGTTTTTAAAATATCATTGGTCCCAGGGGACTCCCTGACTGAAAATAAAAGTGCTGACTGCTGGGTAATGGTGGCATCTCTAGCTATACTGTGCTCAAAAGACATTCACCTTTTGGTGAGCCCAGAGTACTACCATAACATATAAAAAGCTGTTAGAAAAGACCATCGAGGCAGGTCTCTGCATACTGCTGCTCTCGCCATAGCAGATAGCCTCCGGTGTAGTTTTAAATGCCCGGCAGACAAGGGTTTTATCCCTGTGCTGGGAGAAGTGCTTCAGTCTGAACAGACCTTGCTGTCAGACACTGCTTCCTACCAGCCGAGAGAGCCCTTTCCCCACATCACCCTGCCCTGTGATGCTCCCAGCCGGTGCCTCCGGTGGCCCCTGCCCAAGACTCTCATTTCACTCACTCTGTGGCTTTTGTAGCTTTCAGACACCTCTGGACTACTTTGGTCTCATTTCCTTAGTCATTCTTCAGTTAATTACCATTTGCCATGCTGCGCTCTTATATAGGGCTGTTTAATCTCTCCTCCAGCCAGTCCTCCAGCTGCAGGGTTATTGTCAAGGTTGTCATCTGCAGAGCACTTGTGAGTTAGTGCCTGAGCAGGGACCAGGTTTTTATAACAAGATAATGGCTGGCAGGCCTGTAGTGTTGTTAGCTGCACTGGTGAACATTGCTGTGGCTGTGGGCAAGTACTTTAGAAGAAAAAAAAAAAAAGTAGTTTTTCTAATTTTGAGTGGTCTTATGTGAAAGGTATCGTACTTGATTTTCCTGGTTACTGGGTGCTTTCACCTTCTATTACTTTCAAGAGTGGGCTGGCTACTTGGGGATCATGTGAGGCAGTGAGATTTAGCAAGCACTGAAGAAAACTGTGGCCTTAAGTGGTGGGGAGGACCTCAACTTCAAAAGCTGTGCTGCAAGGACAGCAGTATGCATGGCAGTGGTACTGGAGGAATTAGGAAAATAATCTGAGAACATCTTCAGCTGGGAGATAAATATAGAGGAAGTACAAAGTGATCCAGTCAGCAAGAGACAGAGTCTGCAGGGGAAAAAATTAACAAATTTATTTTTGTCTTTTTGTGCAACAAATCTCCCCCAAAGGCCTGTCTTACACAACTGCCACATCTAGTTTCTGCCCTCAGACTGGGAAATCGTAAGAGTGGTGAGCCAGCTGCAGGAATTTGATCTCAAAAGGAACTAAAATATGCAAATCCTCTGAGAACATTCAGATTTAGTGTCCCTCCTGCCATTTTTTATTCTAGCAGGGTCACCCACTCCACATGCTGGGAATGGAAAAAGGGGGAAGATTCAGAAAGACTCTTCCCTTCGCTCCTTTCCCCAAGTCAAAGATGTCCTTTTGTCCCCGTTGCTGATGTCCCTGCCAATATGCAGCACAGGAGATAAGCAAGCACTCCTTCCTCTCCTTCCTGAGCGTGCAGCACCCATGTGGACGGCTCCGCAGCAAAGGGGAAGATCTTAAGATGCAATATAGCCCCTGTTCCACACCCAAGTACTTTGGCGTCTCATCTCCAGCTCCTTGCTTGGATCTGACCTCCTGGCTACTGCCAAGATTAGAAATTTGCCAATCGAAGGTTGCGATCTTACTTGTGTTATGAACAAAGCAGACTGGACATACCCAGGCGGTGGGCTTGTCCCGGCTGGGCAGTGGTGACTCAGAACGCAGTAGATCTTTATCTCAAGAAGTACCTAAATATGAGCTAGAGCAAAAGGGTGGGGTACCAGCTGGCTGGAGCTGCCCCAGTGCTGCAGTGAGTCCCTTTATCACAGTTATTTTAGATTCCCTTTTTTCTTCTCAGTTGCTAATTGCAGATCGTGGAACTTTTTTGTGTTTAATGGAGTTTCCTTCCCTTTAAAGCCAGGTTTTTGACAGAGTTGTGACTCAGTAACAGCGCTTCCTTTCATTCCCCATCTGTCTGGGTTGCCCTGCTGGCTTTTGTGGCAAAAAGGCTATCAGGGGTGTGTGAAATCTGCTTTCTGGTGAGCAGCAATTAAGGCTGGAGAAAGCAGAGCATTCAGTCTGCAACCTGCAAAGGAAACCACAGTCGGAGGGAGGGCTTCAATGGGAGTAGTGAGTGTCTAAGAAACTGGGACAACATCGGACACCAGCATGTGTTGAGAGCCCCCTGTGAACCACTCTAAAATGAGTGTTACCTACAGTACATCACTTATTATCAAAGTATTCTCAGGGAGGCAAATAAGATTGATAATTTCATTTGTCATCAATAGGGCCTCAAGTTAAGCTGCTAGGAAAAAAAAAATGGGATAAGTCAGCACCCCCAAAGATGGGCTGTCTTTCTGTCTATAGACGCAGGCACGTGTCCTACGGGTTTCACAGTCACTTCGTGATTTCAAGGATTTCTTCGCTTAAGGCTTTGCACATGAAACAAAACAGCATTAAAATGGAACGAAGACTGCTGAAGGAGTCAGGTACCAAAACACCATGGGGATATTATAATAGTTGCCAAATCACGTTGTATAGAGCTGGGTGAAGCAAGGTTACTGTTTTGTTCAGGAGGAATGTGGCAATATGAAGACGGGAAGTGCATAAAGCCAAGGAAGGGGTGCCGTGCCCTTGCTATACCACTCGGCACCCCAAGGTTACGGCACAGAAGCAAGCAGAGCTGAACTTTTAGAAAAACCTCTTTAAACTGTTTCCCCTATCTCAGGCAAATCACGAGATCATTGTAAACTGGGATTAATCCTGTCACTTAATGGCCGCGGACATGTTTGACTAGCGTGAGTGGGTACAGGGAAGTGAGACTGAGTGGAACTGCTGCTGAATTAAGTACATTGCTGTTTTTCTTCGGGATGCCTTCTCTTCTGCTCCTCTCTCTTACTGGATTTGGGATGAATAAGGGAACATGACCTTGCAAGAAGTCACCATGACACGAGTAAAACAAACTGGGTTTGCAGCTGCTTTGCTTTGCCAGAGCAGCCTAGAGCAGCTGAAGGGTAGCAGCAGGCCTGTAGTTTGTGACTGGAAGGCTGGGCTTGGGGTTGTGCAAGGGCAAAGGGCTCCTCCTTTCTCTGCATGCCGAGACCTCCCTTTGCGTGCCTCTACTTGCTGGAATGGAGTCTGGGTAGAAGGAGCCTAGGAGGCTTGCCAGGCACTCGTGCCCGCGTTAACATGCAGTCAGGGACTCCTTAAAGAGAACAGCCAGCAGGGTCTGCCAGCACCCACTTTCCTTTGTTCTGTCCCATCTTTCTCATTGCATGGGGTCTTTATAGTGAAGGGCAGAGGAAGATAGTGTTTTTATGCACTGCTGAAATGATGTCTCCACATAGAAGTTATTTGGGCATCTAATGGGGTCTTTCTGTGATCAGTGTATTCACAGGAGTCTGTCACAACACTGATTTAAATACAAAGCATTTCTTCACGTATTCCAGTGTAGTATAGGATGTTTGCTGAACTTTAACTCCATGGAAAGCTTTGGGAGAATCTGATTCCTTACTGGTAAAATCACCTGGGATAAAGAAAAGACCAAGGGGGAGTGTCTAGTCCTTTAAAGACAGCTTTTCAAAATTTCTCAATTTTTCAACTGATTACCTGTCTTGCTTGGAAATTCCCGTAAAATACTGTGTTGTCCTCAAAGGATAATCCCTGCAAGTTTGGGGCAAATGTGCTATGCCCAGAAAACGAGGGGCCTGAGCTGCAGAATTACCTGGGGACTGTTGGGTGCGGTTCCTGCACTGACCCCAGGGGATGTCCTCCAGGAGAAAGCCGCAGCTCCGTCAGATGTGTTTTCCTCAGCTGGCCCAGCCCCAGTTACCAGAAGTGCCCTTGCCTTGCCATGACATGATGTGCACCTCCTCCCAGAGCTGCCCCAAGCCCCTTTTTCCAGCCCACGCACAGGCAGAGGGCAAGAAAGGTGTCAGCACCCCAGCAGAGTGGGAGTCCCAGGTGCATGGACCTAGGCAAAGTCAGTGATGCCAATAACTAAGAGTAGAGAGACCAGCTGCTGTTGCAAAGATAAATAGGGAACCTTATGGGGAAAAAAAGCAATGCAAGGCTGTTTGGACCTTCCTGGTTTTGGAGGGCAGCTGACAATTTGCCTCAGAGATTTTTGCAGGACTGTCAGTCGAAAAAATGTGCAGGTCTTACCTGCTGCTTACACAGGGGCAAAGGATTTGAGGCCCACGAAGAAGGATCGTTCCTTTCACACATGTGGCTTTGTGGGTTGCTGTCATGGTTTAACACCAGCCAGCAACTAAGCACCATACAGCTGCTTGCTTGCTTGCTCCTCCCTGCCAATCCTCCCCTCTGCACCCCACCCCCGCTGTGGGATGGGAAGGAGAGTCGAAAACAAGTAAAACTTGTGGGCTGAGATAAAAAGTTTAATAACTGAAATTAAAATAAAATAAAATATTCTAATAATAATAACAATAATAATTGTAATGAAAAGGCAGATAACAAAAAGAGAGTGAAATATAACCCAAGAAAGACAAGTAATGCACAATGCAATTGCTCACCATCCACTGACCAATGCTCAGCCAGTCCCCGAGCAGCCATCTGCCCCTCCTGGCCAACTCCCCCCCAGTTTATATACTGGGCATGATGTCACATGGTATGGAATACCCCTTTGGCCAGTTTGGGTCAGCTGTCCTGGCTGTGTCCCCTCCCAAGTACTTGTGTCCCTCCAGCCTGCTTGCTGGCTGGGCATGAGAAGCGGAAAAATCCTTGATTAAGTATGAACACTACTTAGCAATAACTGAAAACATCAGTGTGTTACCAACATTATTGTCATACTGAACCCAAAACATAACACTATACCAGCTACTAGGAAAAAAATTAACTCTATCCCAGCCAAAACCAGGACAGTTGTTTGCAAAGCAGGGTAAGACCAAAAAAAGGCAAAGCAGTTCAGAAGGGCAGAGAAATGGGAGATAGAGGGGAAAGAGAAAGGCTTTGCGGTTTCTGTTCACCAGGAATTATCTGAAGGTTTCCAACAGTTCAACACTGCTTCTCTAGAGCATTGTGTGGTTTTTTATTGCCTTTTACAGTCAAATGTCTCTGCAGGACTTCTGCCCCAGAGGCAATCTGCTCTCTCATACTGCCTGACTGTACGAGTGGTCAGGATAACCAAGCTGTCTGTGGCTGGGGAATTTCTGAAACACAGGTTGGGCAAGGAGTAAAGGAAACAGGGATAGAGGCTCAACAGCTCTCCTGCTTGCTGACTCTTGGAGCAGACAAGAAAGGATGGTTTTCCTCTACACTCACCTTTCAGTTCTAATTAGCCCTGCCATATGAGGCATCTGCAGCACAGGCATAGTTTGAATGAAACATCTTTTTCTGCCCGGGGAACAGAAAGTCAGCCCTTTCATTAGTTCAGCGTTGCCACACACTGTGGGCTTCCAGAGACGGAGCAATGTGAGTACGCAGAAAGGGAGCAGGTGGGCTTCAGGTGGGTGGGAAGAGGAGGGATCTTTTTTTTTTTTCTAGAAAAGTCATTAAAAATTATTTCCATGGTGGATACCTCCCCCACAGCCTGGTTACAGAGAGCATTCAGCACAGAAATGGGACAGAACTGAATTTTCATTTTTGCTTTGCAGTTCACCTTTAAAGTGAAAGGGGACTTTTGTGGGGCTGAATGACTCTTCGTGGACTTTGGTTCCTTCAGGCTTGCAGCATTCAGGTTGCAGTTTCAAGGGTGCAGAGCCTTTTAAGGGTAGATGTGACATCAGCAGGAGTTTCCAGCCCCAGCACATGTACTGTGGAGAAGGTTTTTGTTCTCCTTTTGGTTGCAAAGGAGACTCTTAGGGGCAAGGCGTGGAGAACCTCATGCAACTCATGATGCGATGTCACCCTGACATTTAGTGTACGCCTACTCTTCCCCTGTTGCTGCAAAAGAAAATAGAAAATTGTCTTTATCGGGCTCCACAATCCCAGAGTTTGACGGGCTGCTCTTGTGGGTCTCTCCAGCAGTAGTTAAGAGCTGAACTGTGAGAACAAGCGAAGATGTGGTCGAGGGAAAAAACACACACACGCACAAATGCATGCAGACATGCAGGAGGAGGAACTTCAAGAATCACAGCGTAAAGTGGGCTGTTTTTAAGGTGAACAGAAGGAAATGCTTTTTCACACAGCATGTAATCAAACTGTGCAACTCATTGTCACAGGATGTTGTGGAAGCCAAAAATATATGTGCATTCCTGAAGGGTCAAGAGCTCTCCCTGAAGGGCAGGTCTAGCAGTAGCGATTAAACTGCTGATGCCAAGAAATCCCTAAATTCCTGGCTACCAAAGGTTGGCAGGGTATGGCAGTTTTTATCCTGTGTGGTGTGGAAGAACTAGCTTTTCTACCATTTTGCTACCCATTGCTGGCTGACACAGGTCAGCGGGCTGAGTGGGCTCCTGGTCTGCCCCCAGTCTGGTTGCTCAGAGTCTGCGATGCATTATAAGGGGAAGTACGGGGCGGGGGGGGGGGGAACTGAGTTTGAATCTTTCCCTTTGGAAGACCAATGAAGTGGCTGAGTGGAGGGAAACCAGTTAAATGAGAAGTTGCTCATTTAATTATGTATTCTATTTTATTTAATTAATATTAAAACATTCCATAGTGCTGCCAGGACCTCCCCAGTATTTTTCAGTGTGTTTCCTACAGATTTAACTTAAAGCATGCAAGTGGGACAGGGGTAGGTGTGCTGCAGGGGAGCGGGGTGAAAGCTTAGTTCATGTTCTGTCCCAGGCTCTCTGCCTAGGCTTAACTTCAGCAAGCAGCCCCCACTGCTGCCCCAAGATCCAGCTGTGCTGATGCAGTGGCTGAGTATCTGCTTGTCTCCCTCCAGCACTGGCAGCTGGAGGATTGTAAAGCATCTCATCAGGGTGTGCTGCTGGGCACAGGTCAGCATGCTGCAGGGGTCTTGCTGCCAGCTGTGTGATGGCATCCCAAGGGTCTGCGAGTCAATGCTATGAAAATGAGCCCTGGCCGGCAACGAGCTTGTGGCAGTTTTGGACACTTCAGTTGGTCTGAATGTCATAGCATCCCAGTCACAATCTGAGCACTGCACTCTATGCCGGTGTATAGTGTGGCTGTGGTTAGGCATTAGCTGTGACAATAATGCGTGAGCCAGCATCAGCCAGACTTTTTTAGGGTTGGGTGGCAGATCTTACGCTCAGCTTTGTCAAGCGTTCGGTTCACGCTTCAGGCAGAGGCTTTGCATGTGGGGTCTCACCTCCACCAATGGGTGATGCTGCACTCTCCTCATCAGTGGCACACCACCTGGTCAGGACTTCCCTGCTTTCTCTCTCAGACATGTTTACTTAAATATGTTCGGCAGGGAAGGAGGAAGTAATTTGAATCTTCTCAGTCCTGAGGCCAGCTATTTCCTTGTTTTTCCACTCTCAGTCAATGGAGTGCAACAGATTGGTATCCCCTTTCTGCTACTGGAGATGGGTGCTAAGGTAGTGAGGCCGAGACAAGCAGGGCAAATGTAAAGCAACCCAACCTTCTGGACTAATAAAGCAGGGTGCGCAGAGATAAGCATTATCCTGAAGGTTGCACAAACCCAGGCGAAAGCCCAACCATCTGCCCTGGCCTTGGTGCAGCACAGGACTGCACGTCAGTCAGTACTGGGTCACTCTTCCAGTACCAGCAGGAGCTCCTTGCTAGCCTGCTCCCTCACGTATCAGGTCCTGGCTCCTGCAAGCACCTACCCACTGGAAAGAGGAAGGAGAGTGGGAAAGCAGGGCTCATTACAGGAGTGGAGTGCATAGAAGTTGTAGTGAGAAGCAGAGGGGTTACTGCTAACCTGATCAAAGTTGCACCTAATTTTCCCCTGCAAAGGTCTTGACTTGTTACTGTAGGCACATGCCTGTATACTAGGTGTGGCACTGACACGGTTGCTGGGCAGGAGTTGGGGAATGCCTGTGCTGGTTTGCAAGTAATCCCAAGGGAGGCCCATGGGCCTTCGCAAATAGAAGTTTGTTTTAGCTAGACTAGGCAAAATTGTTCATTTGCTAATACTAGGAGGCTGATGACAGTGTGGTTGTAACCTTTGTTTATCATAGTAGGGTTGCTTCCAGCTTCTGGGATCTTGAAAACTTTGGGTTGTTTTTTTTTAAAGAAAAAACCCCTTCCCCAAAAAACCCCGAAACCCCAAACTGATAGTCCACTGTGGCCTTGTTTGGCATGCAGGGAACCCACTGGAGGGTGACACAGACTTTCCAAACACTGAGCTCTGAAAAGGGAGAGCAGAGGAGATAGCAGTTTGGGCATGTATGTTTTTATCCCCGTACATGAATAATGGCAATTTTTTACTCTGAGGTGTGGTTTTTTTTAAGGGGCCAGCAAAATTTCTGTTCAGGCAGGTAACTCTCCTGCCTTTACTTTCAGTAAGCCATGCAGAAATCATTGTGTGCCCTCTAGCTCAGGATCCTAAGTAGGACTGGAGCATCACATAAGAGGCAGTGCCAAGGGAGGCCTCCCCTCAGTGCAGGGCTGAAGTTGTAAACAGCTCAGTGGGTGGTGAAGTACATTAGCGGGTACAGACAGAGCTGAAAGAGGTAAGCTCTATGCAGCAGGTCCTGGCACAAGGCTATACCACTGTCTCACTGACTTTTGTTTGCCCCCCACCTACAGGCTATGCACTGGAGAAGAAAGTAGTCAAAAGCAAAGTGGGAGAAAAAGTCGGCCTGCCTTGTTGTCATGAAATTCCCAGCTCGGAAAGCCTACAGAATTACCGGGTCTACTGGCAGAAGAACACTACAGAGGTAGTGCTTGCCTACGCAGAGGGGAAGATGATCTCCAAGCACGAGCGGTACGGGAACCGGACAGAGATGGATGCCAGGAACCTCACCCTGTGGATCTCCCCAGTGGAAATCCTGGACAATGGCCCTTACCAGTGTGTAGTTCAGCACCTCAGATTTTCGCAGAACTCAGTTGTTGTGTGTGATGAGCCTGTCACCCTCTTTGTTACAGGTAGGTGGATTGCCTCCCAGTACCTGAGGCTTTCTGGTGCCAGCCTCTGGTGGGTAAAGGATGCTCCTCCAAGCTTTAGTCATAATGTAGCAGATAGACTTTCACAGGAAGTCTAAAAGAGTGCCAGAAGGTCTGTTAACTATTTCCATTCTAGCAGCCTCCCTCCTTACCTTTCCAAAGCTACCCCAGCTACAGAAAATTTGCCTTTCCCACCACCCCAACAACCTCCCCTTGATGCCTCCTTCTTGGGAAAGGACCCCTCCCAAGACACCTCCCCAGGTACCACTGCTGCTGGGTGCCCTAGGCCACCTCTGCCCCCTGCTGTCTTTTGGGCAAAGCAGACACCCAGCCCTTGGTGCACGGGAAGCGTCCAAGCCGAAAGAGGAATGGGGTGGCATTGTTCTTCTGTGGCCGCAGCAGCATCCCAGCCCTGCATCCAACCCCTGGGGAGCCCAGGCTCTCTGGGGGGGCTGGCCAGCTGCACTGCAGATCCACAACCTAAGGCTGAACTCAGCTGGAGATTTGAGGCTTTTTACCTTAAAGAAACAACCCGAGTTCCTTTGCTCAAAACGAATCTGAATCTTTTCTTGGAGGCTACAAAAAGTTCCGTTGACATTATTTTCCATTTCTACCACTGTTTTTGTGGCGGTTGGTTTCAACCAGAGGCAGAGATACTGGTAAGATATATAAATATATACATACATTTGAATACCTTTAGCAGCACAGAGTTCCAGGAGTCTTCCAGACAAGTCAGTGAATGAATATTCCCCATCTGGAATGAGATTCATTAGCAAAAATAACCAGGCTCCTGAGGTTTGGCCATTGCCTGCTTGTCTGAGGGCATGGTGGGCATGTGTGCAAGGAAGTAAATTTAGTGATCTTTCTGGGAACTGACATGAAAAAAGGGAAGTGCACTGCCAGCACCCTCTCTAGCTGTGAGGGCCGAGGAGTTAACTGCATGAAAAATGTGAAACAACAGATCTCTTTTCCTCCCTGCAAATATACTCCAGTTTCTTTCCTTCCAGAAATCCCCTTGCTGTCTTTACAGGCCAGTTGTAATAATTATGGTAGACTTTGGCTCCCTTTGGTAAAGTGGGATCAGTTATTGTGGGGATCAGGAAAGGGAAAGCTCCCCTCACCCCTGCTGGAATCAGGCTAACCTGAAAGAGGCGGAAAGGTCTTACTCCTTGGTGACTGATCAGGGAGCCTTGGTGAGGCCAGCTGGGATGTTTGAAGGGACTTTCCAGACTGGATGTCAATGCCGTATTGCTCAACAGATAGTGGGCCTGGAAGGAAATCCGGGTCTCTCCTTGTGTGCCACTGTTTGGCTGTGCAATGTTGAGCAACTTTCTTTCACTAATTACTAGTTACTTGCAAGCCTAGACCATGGGTTTGTGGTCAGCACAAGATGCACAACGACCGGAAGGCTGTCTGCCTTGTGCAGATCCCAGCAGTCATGTGGTCAAATGGTGAGTCAGGCAGGGAGCAATCACAGACAAAACCTTAGCTGCTCCAAAAAGGGTCATTTTGCAGTGAGTTGAGCAACACGCTGCAGCTCTCTGCCTGGCCTTGCCGTGGCTGGGGCTAGCATCTGCGGGGGTGTGCAGGCTATGGACCTACAGCTGGCAGGGGTGGGAGGGAGAATTTGGTCCCTTTGGCAGCAACGGTGTTGGTGTGACTTATGCCCACCAGGAAGCCACACGCTGAGTTTCTTTTTCTGACTGGTGCCTCTCTTGCTGAAGATGTTGTCCCATGGAGATTTTTCCAGTTGGAGAGTTGCCTTAAATAGTTCCTTTGCCACCCCTTGCCTCCTCCTCCTCACCCTGGGCTCTTCATTGCAACCTATGGGCATCCTCAGTTTTACCAATGCAACTGTTTACAGTAACATGGTGAACCAGATTGGCAAAGGGAAGCGGGCTAAAAAGATCACCGCCTTTCTTCTCCTTCTTCACTCATTAGTCCTCTCATCCATTTCACCATGCAGCCTCACAAACACTTACAGCAATACATCTGACCAGGCAGAAGGGCATGGAACAAGCTGTGTGGCTGGGAAACCTCTGAAAACTGTCTTTGGCAATGAGAAAAAAGTCCAGTGAGAACATGGTCTGAGAGGACCTGTGTATTGCTATGCATTTTTGCAATGACTAGTATGACTTGGTCTTGCTCTCAGCTGAGCCTTCTGGAGGGGCTCTCATGCAGAAAATGTGATGCAGTCTCTTGCTGGCCATCCCAGTTGAGAGACCAACATGTGACTCCCCTCCTTTCCCAGCAGATATGGACCCACTGTGAGCTTCTGGCTGGGAAAGGACTAATGCCGGGGGGGGGAGGGGGAGGAAACTGTCTACCATTACCTGTAATACAGATTTTGATTGAGTCCCATATTTTTCTTACCTGTTTTATGATTCCTTCTGTTGTTCCACAAACTTCTGTATGTGGAGGGAAATGGTGGCATTGGAGAGGTGGGGTCATGAAGTCCATGTACTACCCAGGGAGGAGAAGCAGCAAAGGCCAAGGCTGTAGCCAGTCAAGGCTGTGGGGAGAATGCTAAGGCACGAGAAAGGCCAAACAGGTTATGACAGAGGAAGAATGCCCTGGGGGGGAGTCTTTGCTTTGACCGTGGGTGATCAGGACTGCAGCCCTCACTGTAATCTGACAGAATGGTAACTAAATCTTTCTTGCTTCAGCTGACTTCAGTAAGCCGAACATAACAGCAGAAGTATTGGCTAATTCCTGTGAATCAACTGAGATGGTGGTAAGGTGTTCTTCTTATGGAGGTTTCCCCAAACCCACACTCTCTGGAGCTCTCGACAACGAGTCCATGGTGTGGAATGCCAGCTGGGTATCCGAGTCCAGCCTCAGCCCGTACAACGTCACTGGCAAACGGTGGCTCAATGTGACCAAAGACATCAGCATCACTTGCTCCGTTGAATACAATGGCTTTGCCGAGTCCACCAGTTTGCTTCTGAGTAGGTTTTATTAATAGTTTGTGTTACAAAACCATTTTGCTGAATCTGCTGAGTTGTGTCTCTGAGAAAGCAGTAGATTTTGTGTATCTGTTCATGCAAGGGTGACCCAATGATCCCACCTGTGAGCTGCACACCAAAATATTTCAAAGGCTGTAAGACAGCAAGGGTGGGAGAGGAGAGTTATGACAGTGACTGACAAACAGAGACAGCTCTGTCTTTCTGCTGCTCTACCGTGTCACAGCTGGGCTGAGAGACCAACTGGATCCTGTTGTGATCTGGTGATGTCAGCCTCAGTGGCTCCCACAGGTTGGGGTTGCCACCATTCAGTGCCCCTCTGTACCAGCATGATCTGGCTGCCAGTTGCGTGGTACAGATCTGGTATTCGAATGGAGGGACTTGAGAAATGTGTGTGCCTTAAAAGCCACAGGTTGCACTTAAAAAGAATTTCCTCATTTAACAAGCATGTTTGTTCCTGCTTCAGTGACAGAAACTGTCAGCTGGGGTCTAGACAAAATTCTGCTTTCATACACGTATTTAATATAGGGTTAACTCATACAGAAAAAATATCCATCACTGTGCGTGGCTTAAAAGTGATAACATAATAGATGAGTCTGTGCTTTGAAAAGCTTGAGGCACAAGTGGAAACAGCATGGGGGAAGGCAGCACGCTACAGTCCAGATGTTTTGCAGTAGAAGGGGATTTGCAAGAAAATTCTTAAAGCCAAAAGGATTTTTTTCTTTTTTAATGTTACAAAAAAAGTATTCTGAAATGTGTCTGGGTCTGATGTTTTCATCAGATAAGGGCACCTTCAAGGGAAGCTAGAGAAGCGCTATTTTTCCTAGGGAATCGTACCTTATTCATCAAGGTATCTTATTCATCAATCTCACTAAAATCAAAGGGGCTCATGAGGAGAGGTGCCATTCAGCTTCAGAACGAATGCCAGAAACCAGTGCTTTATGAATATTGGTTATCGCTGGATGTAGTGCATAATGTCCCTAGAGATGGTAATGGAAGAATGTTATGACTATCATACTACATAGAAAAGGAGGGCAACAAAAAAAGTAATAATAGAAATACACTTTTGTCACACATATTCTTAGAGGAGGGTGCAATCAGCAGTGACAACCACAGTCACAAAACCCGCACTTTTGGATTTTTAAGATGTGGAACGACTCCCATTTTGGTATGATGGAAATGGTCCTCCAAACAAGTCTTTCATGAACACAAAGTTCCAGACAGAATACAGCCTCTGGTAAACGTAGGAGGCAAACCCTACAGTGGAGAGGAAGATTGTACAGCAGATCAGGCTAGTGTCTTAGAAGTTGAATGATGCTTAATTGTGCCAGAGGCAGACAATGAAAATCTGAAGATCTATGAATATGCACCAAGTCTGTCCCTCCTGTTGAATTAGGGTTGTCCTGTACTGTACAAGAATGGCCCATTATCTGCTCTAGTCTCCCAAGTGGCAGAATGGGCATCTCCAGTGGTAAAAAGCCAAAGGCTCCAGATCCACTGAAACTGAACTCTGCCACAACACTCTTTTCCTGCCACGCAGAAAAAAATCTATTCTAGTCTGTTTAATGCATCATTCTCCATCACCTATGAATTCAGTGGGGAAAAAATTAGGTATAAATCTGGTGAAAACAGTAAGAAAAACTGCAGAGTACCTTTGAGAATGGAAGGTTTCTAGATATGGACTCAGACTTTTTCACCAAGCCTAACCAGTTTCTTTAAAAACAGCTTATGTGTTTTTAAATATTGCCTGTCTCAGTCCTGTTCTGGACAAAGACCCATCATTTCGGATTCTGTGGATATGTTAAAAATTTCAGCACAAAGCCAATTTGGAGAATGGAAGAAATTTAGGTGCCAGCTTTGTTTGTTTACTGAACAGGTAAATTTTCAGGCTGAATATCTGAGTTAGAATTTGGCCAGAACCACCAAAATTCATATAGATGCTCTTACATGAAAATGCCAATATGTTGTTGGGCCCTTTATTTATGTTTTATTTCTTCTGTCTCAGCAAAAACAAAGGAGTGCGTTGTCCCTACTGTGCCTCCATCTTATAATGTCATTACTGCTTCAAGTATCATCATAATCACCTTCCTTTTGGCTATGACCCTTGCAGCAAGATACCTCCCAAGGCATGGTAAGTATAGCTCCTTTTTCAAGAAACAGTCTCTTACTGCTTATGGAGTTTCTATGCAAAATACACATTTATAGAAACTATACTGACACACTAGGTATTTTTGTACCTTCTTCTCATTTCCTTTTTTTTTTTTTTTTTTTTTTTTTTAATGCAGCATCTACTGTCACAAAATCTAAGTCCAGCTCAGGACTTTCCTAAGTTTTGTGTGCAGGCAGTCCTAGGGTTCAGGTTTGAGAGTGAAGGAGTGATGGGGAGTTTTGACAGCAGATCAGAGTATTTCCAAAATCAGGGGTATACAGAATTGAAGAGATGCACAAAGGTCCCTTTTTATATATTAAGATGTTTGAAGATGCCAAGAATCTTGGTGATCATGATAGATAGAGCTGAACACTGACAGTTTCAGAATGAGGTCTCTCTACCACCCTACTTAGACAATCCCTCAGAAAAACGACAGAGCCAAAGTTACAAAACTGCATAGTGCTAGGTCCACAGAAAGGACTTAAGCATAGCAATGTCCCACTTTTAGGAGAACCCCAATCAGGAGAGATGGATTTGTCTTCTTTGTGTGGCCAAAACCAGCACAGGTGAGGTGCCCTGTCCCACCCTATGAAGTCTTCAGTAACTCCAGACATGTTTCCAGGAGTTTTTCAATGGCAAAGGGGACCTCAAGCATCTCAAGGTTAGCTGGCAGCTGAGTAGACTTTTTTTTTTTTTTTTTGTGTGGCTCAAAAAAATCTCATCCATTAGCTGTTGCTCCTAATCATGTCTAAGTTTGACCTAGCCAGAAAGCCCCTGAAGATGAGGGTAGACATCTAGTGGCTTTATAAAGGCAGCTAGGAATCCAGCCAGTATTGAAAGTCAACAGCAGTAGATGTCCTATCCACACCCCATTAGCAGCTTTGAAAAGCAGCCCTGGAGAAAGACAGCAGGCCTTGCAACATGTTATAAATATCACCCAATCAAGTTCTGTCAGTCACTGGGGAGGTCAAGTCTGGAGACAAGGATACCTCACTGAGAGCGCTCTGTGTTCAGCCCACTTAAACTAGAAGTCACCAGTCTGAGCGTCTTAACTCATCATGGTCGCAGTGGTATCCCCAGTTGGAAAGTTATTTGCTAGGCAGCAGGGACTCAGTTCACTTAGGAGCACTTTTAAGTTTGTCATGCTTGTGTCTTCTGCTACGTCTATTTCAACTTCAGACAAGTTCACTCTCAAGTCAGAGTTGCTGAGGTAGCATTTTGTTTGAACTTTTTTTGAGCATTTTTTTTGAGCGTTTTTCCTTTCCCCTCCTCACCAACCACATCCCTTCAAAAACCAGTGTGACCACTAAGTCAGGCTGGGCTAATTTTCTTTTTGGTGTTTTATCCCAAAGAAAGGAAGCTTCTGGAAGGCAGTGACTCTTGGCTACACCTGTGCACCTCCTCATTTTCCACTCATGTGCCCCTATGACACCAGTGCTGGTTCTCCCCTGCTGTTCCCTGGGGCTATGTCAATGGGAAAGCAGCAAGCAGGTTGAGACCAAGAAAATCACAACTAATCACAGCCTGTGCTGTCACCTGCATGGATAATGAACTTCTAATTATAGGAGAAAATGAACTGGAATTGGAAGATTTGGCTCTAAACAAATATAGGCTGGAAATTAAAAGGTTCCTTACCATTAAATCAGTAAGATTCTGGAGCCTTCTGAGATAGCCTTTTATACAGAAACCAAATTGCTTTTAAAGTACATGTAAAAAGCATACCAATGTGGTAGAATGTGATCACCTGCAACAGCACAGGACATGGCTGCATAAACTGGAATTTCCCTTTCAGTCCCATTTTCCTAATATGCACAAGGATTAGATTTGCCGAGTCAGGTGGTGCTATTTTGTACAGCCACTTTCCAGACTAGGCGTATACTGTAAGAAACTGAAGCTAGAGCTTCAATCCAACTTCCCAGTTTGCACAGTTGTCACATTTTGGTGCTGCTTTGTATTGCTACCTGTCTGGGAAGGGAAATACCTGTCCTCAGAGTGCTTCCTGCTGGTGTTGCTACAGGTCACCTTTCAAGAGCTATTGTGGGAGCTCAGAATAGGTCTGAGAGTACTTCTGTTGTTCTGGCATATGGAAAGCTGAGTTGAGAGCTGCCTTGATGCTAAGAGTGGTTTCTGAGCTCAAAAAGCCATGCTTCAAAGAGCTGAAGTGTGGGAGGGAAGAATAGAAAGATAGAGCAAAACGGAAATAAGAGTTCTCAGATGCATGATTGTGGTGGTGACCAAAACGTGTAGATGTTTGTTGAGGTTCAGAACCCTCTACTTTGAGGAGCTCACAGCCTATCTTTGCAGTAATTTAAGAATGGAAACTCTCTAGATTTTTTTTTTTTTTGGCTCTTCATTAATTTAACACAAAGCACCAAGAGTAGACTGAGATTAGAGGTCACTTAAAGAATAGCTTAGAATCCTTGTTGTAAAATTTTTGCAAGTACAATTTGCTGTAATAGTACAGAAAGATTCAACTTCCATTATTAAAACAAAATCGTTCATAGATGCTGACATAATAAGGGGACCTGTTTAATCTGAACTCCTTTTAAAGCACTGAAAGAGTTGGTTGGCTGGTTCTAACACTGGTGTTCTTTCACTTGCTTGGTAAACTGCATTTAGTGACATGTAACTTTTACCATTATTTCCCTTCTGTCCTTATCTTAGCATGTAGCAACCTGTCTTTGTGCCAGGCTGAGGTCCTAGCCCTATGCTAATGAGAACTGTTTTATCCATATGACACTGTATAGATAACATTTACATATAACAGAGCTTTCTATCAGATCAGGCTATGGCTATGGGCCAGCCATATTCAGATGTACTGCAGGGATGAGTCCTGCCAAGGAAGAATAGAAGTAACTAGAGCTACAAGATTTGTTTTTCTTTAATTTCTTCTCTCCTTTCTTCCCACTCTCAGTCATACTTTACTTTGTTGAAGAAGACATTTGGATTCAGCTTTTTTATCCAGATACTAATGAGGTATCTTCTTTTTCAGTCTGTTCTCACTGTTGTAAGCCTCAGGATTCAGTGGAAGAGGGTGTGAAAGAATGTATGAAGCCACCTGTGAGCTCTAAAGTGACATCTGAAACATCATCTGTATGACCAGATTGCATTTGCAGGTAGTTTTCTTCCACCATTCTTCTCTTGGCAAAATAGCTTCTCAAATACTATTAGATTCTAGGGTGATGTTAGCTCACAAAACCACGTATGGCTTTTAATATGAGTGTGTGCTGTCCTTAAGGGTAAATAAAAGCGGTAGGGCCCTATTGCCAACTCGGACACATGGTGTTTCCCGGTCAGGTGTTTCCCGGTCAGGTAACTAGAGGAATGATGCTCATGTTGCTTGTGGGGCATTGCTTTGTTTGGGTTATTTCAAATTTCTAGAAATGAATCTAGTGAAAAATGTTAGAGGACCAAATTTCCTGGGCTGCTAAGCTGCTTTCTCCACAGAATTGGCCCTGCACGGATGGCGTGCAAGTTTTTGTGGCATTCATTTCCTTAATTAACATTAATTTTGGGGGACTAAATGGGGATGGGGAGAGAGAGAGATGAAAGAAGAGGAACATTTGACAACTTTGACTGTCAGTGTCTCCTCTGAACCTGTGTAAGGAAGCTGGTTAATATCTGAGAGGTGGGTTTGTAGCATGGTCATCCATCTGTCAGGATCTGCAGTGACATCCCCTGCCACTGCCCTTGTGCTGATTTTATGGGCCTCCTAACTAAGAATGGCGCAGTCTTTTAGTTCCTGTCCTGTTGGACTCATTTGTGAGTAGCTCATGGCTACTACAGGTCCCACATGAAGCTTCATCCCCTAGAGGTTATTTCTGGCTGATGCCCTGTGAGCCATGTGCCTGATCCGATACATAAACATGGGAACATCCCTGATGATAGAAATGAAGGATTGACCAAATGGTGGTGAGGGAGAGGTGAACAAGAGAACAACTCCAGCTTTTCCAGTAAAATCAGCAATGCCAGTCCACTTCTGAGATATCTCCCATTCCCTTCAGCAGCTGGAGTAATGGAGAAGGAAAAGTTTCCCCTCTGAGGCTTGCCCAGGAAACACTCATATTTTAAAAGGAGTTACTTTTGATAATGTGGTGTTGTGAAGGATGGGCTGGGGAAAAGTCTGGCTTACCAAGGTTTTATGACTACAAAGCATTATATTCATTTTGGCTTGAAAGCTCAGCAGTGTTCAGGGCTGTGTGCTCCAGAAAGACATTTTTGAAGTCAAGAGACTTAAGGAAAAATTAGCAGCTAACTGTTCTTATTCACATCATTATCCAGGTGACTGCATTTCCTGCTCTCACCACAGCATGCTGAATTACCAGGGTAATGCCGTAGAGTAACAGCTGTAGAGTCCTAGAAGTCATGAATTTGTCATGCTGTGCGTTGCAGTAATCTAAAAGCTTAACATTTTTGAGATGGAAAGGAGGGGAAACTATCATTGAGGCCACTCGTCTCATTTCCAAACCTGACCACCCACTCATGTTTTCCTCTGGGGAAGGCCCTATCTGGAACAGATACTAGAACCTTGGTTAGCATGAATTCCGGGGGCTTTTGTGATGGGAGTGGCAGGAGTTCACCTACTGAATAAATCCATTCTGCCACATTCCTCTTTAATAATTTTTAGAAAAGTTTGCCAGGCTTTTTCTGTAAGTGGCTGGTGTTTCCCAACTCCAGTGCCTGGAATGGCTGCTGCCTGTGGACAGGGATGGAAGTTGTGCTTCCTTAGTGTCTGACTGTCACCTAGTAATGGTGTGATATGCTGGGCCATGTCCTATAGCTGCTTAAATAGGGTAGTGCAGTCATTAGTCATCCTCACTTCGCAGAGAGATAGCACCTCTGTACGGTCCAAAGGTTTTCACAGTAAGCATTCAGCCAGTCTGTAGCTCACTGTAGTGCCTGTCTATAGAGCTGCCTAGCTCTGAACAGCTCTGTCTTTACTGTAATAGGAGCCCTCTTGTGGAGGGCTATCGCAGGTGATCCCCGTTTGTCTCGGCTCTACAACATTCTGGCTTACATTTAGGATTAAGAAGAAGGGGGGGAAAATCAGTAAAATCTTTTCTTTGTGTTCCTCAGGATTCTTATCCTTTGTATTCTGCACTGCAGTCCTCACTGTTCGTTGTACAGCAATGCTTATTGCGTTGACCCTTTGGCGCTCTGAAAGGGGATGACAGCAATAGAAAACTCTGCTCAAGAAGACTGACAACATAATCTTGTGTGAATGAATACAAAACCCCACCTACGCCACAGAAGCTGTTGGGTACTCTCGTTACAACGGGGTCACTGAATTCCAACTGGGAGGACCCTCTGTGTTCCTGCAACGGGGCAGAAGAGGAGCGTTGTCAGCATTGACATACCAGTTCAAGAGTTTGGGATCATCTGGCTTTGATGCTGCCTCTATGAAAATCAGGGGGCCTGCAGAGCCCTAGCAGATAGCCCACCCCCATCTACCCCTTTAGTAACGCAGAGCTGGCCTTTGGGAGACCCCGACACACAATCTCAGGTCAGGCTGTGCCTCCATGTTGCAACTAGGAGCAGCTAAAACTTCTTTTATATTCAGCCTCGCTCGGGTATCTACCAGTACTGTTCTTTGTGCTGGACGACTTTGGATTTGGACTTGACCATTACAGATACATGTCCTTCTCTGCTAAAGAGGCAATAATGCATACACTTTTCATGAAAAAGCACCTTGAGGTGAGACTATATGCCTTATGCTTATTTTCAGTGCTGTGAGACTTTTTAGGGAATGATACATACTGATGGCACACCTAACAGCTAACTAATATTGCTTATCTACAGCAGTGGCACAAGTTCTCGTAACATTTCTCTCCTGAAAGGATGGCCTTGACAAGCCAGGTACCACGATACAGCTCCTCCATTAAATTACTCAGAGATACAGGAGCACATCTGACACAGCGCAGCCCGCTGGTGGTGTGTGTGTGTGTGAGTACATGCATGTGCACACCTTTGCGCATACACATGTAGAAGCTTTTATATGCATTCCTTCCTACCCACACTTGTAAAGCCCCATTTAAATTTCTGTAACACTCGGTGGTTATCTCACGTGTATCTACTGTCATGAAATGTAACTCGGGCCCTTGCTTCATAAACATAGGTCTGCTTTGATTTGTACATTTGCATAGGAATACTTGTTAGTGTAGGCTCTCCAGATTCTTGGGACTCTCTTGCAGCGACACAGAGATTTACTGTGCATTGAATGCTGCTGCTTTCTGCCAGCGTTCTCTCTACCCAGCCAGGACTTGAAGGAAGTTCCCTACAGGATGCTAACATTGGATAGGACTCATCTGATCTGGGTGATATTCTTGCCTACTGTGTAGGAAAAAGTGGTTTCTCATTTTGAAGGGAAAAGAGGAAAAAGCCCCAACAAGCTTCGTAAACAACTCTGCATACTAACCTAACTCAACCCTGCCCTGAGTTTGACAGGTTTGTCCTGCCCTTTTGCTCTGTTCCACTGCAAGCTGTACCCATTCCCTTACTGCTCTATCCATGTGTGTAGTTAGCAGGGCAGACCAAAGTCTTAAAGCACCATGCCTCTTTGTGGGATGTTTTGTTGCTTGAGTTGTTTATCTTGCTAGGACACAGCAAAGAAATATTCCGTTTCACTTCTTTCTAGCAGGTACATATTGAGAGAAAAATTGCTGGAGGAAATAGAAGGACTAAAAGTGGTTTATAGAGGATTGAGCTATGAGAGGCTAAGGGATCAAGTCGCTAGTAAAAAATAAGACACTGCTCCCTTTCTACTCCTGCAGAGTCATGCTGCCCCATCAGCTTTTTTACTGCTTTCCCATTGTATGAAGTGAAATGGGAACTTCAGAACATTCTTAAGGAGGGTTTTTTGACAGAGAAAAGGAGATAAGGTGGGTCATAAGGAAGCAATACTCTTTGCACTTGTGCATTCTGGTTGTAAGCAGAACATAGGTGACACAGAAAGCAGTGTTTCCAAAAGGCAGCCTGACCTTATTGTAGGACTTGCTGTATGGGCAATGGTGTCTCATACTTTTCAAGTTTCCTTTTCTTTCAGTCTATGCTTGTTCTTTCCAGCACAAACTACTAGCTTCTTGCAGGCTGAACACCCTCTTTTTTTATTTACTTTGCTCATTTTCAACATTGTGCTTCCTTCCCTCCTATAACCATGATGCATTTCCACCTTACCAACCACACCAGAGCTCTGACAGTTGTACTGGCACAACCTTTTTCCCTCTATCTCATCCTCTACTTCTGCTCCAGACTGACAATTGCACAGCCTCCTGGAGAAGGGTTTGTCTTTTGCGCTGTGCCAAACCTTTCTACATCACCGCAGACTCCTGTGACACTTTAAGTAACTCCTTCTAAAGGAAACAAAAAGTTTTCACTGACAGGTATGTCTAGCATCAGTTTATTTTTATATTCTTGATGGGCAGGTTATTTTGTTTATTTTTTCCTTAAGCACTTACAGTATGAATCATGTTTTCTATTGCCTTATTCTGTATTCAGTGAATTGCACACAAATGGTTTCTGTGAGACCTTTTCAGCTTAATATCTGGGCCTTTGTACCAGGTGAGCTGCTCTGTTATCACAGGTATTTTGTATATAACATTTTTTCCTGGGGTTCCTCCTTTAATTGTATTAAAAAATAAATGGTAAACTCAAGTTTCCTTTCCTCAGTAATAAAAGATGTCTGTTCTATGTACTGAGAAGTGGTAGAGTCTTTCAATTAGTCACACGAGCCCCAGCCACCATTTTACAGCTGCTAAAAGCATATGCTCTGTAGCATTAAAGTAGGTGATGCAGCTGGTTGACAAAGCTGTAATAGGTACAGCTGGCATCATGACACAGCAATGACAAAAAGGCACTCAGGTACCCAACTTGTAACTTCCACATATCTCATGTCTGTCAATTTGTCAGGGACTAGCCAAGCAGGGTAGCTATGGTGCTTGACACTCAGTTTGCAACAGGTCTTCCTTCTCCCTCCCAAAAAAGGGAGGTTCTCTGCAAAAGCAAAATCCAGTGTAAGGGAGGTTTTTCAGATAGCAGTACAAGAATGGTCTTTGTTTAGAGGTCCTGAAATGCTGCTTTCTCATATTTGCAGCTTT
>JANHGO010000072.1:22668945-22692368 GCA_024606505.1 Aquila spilogaster
TCCCTCGGGCCATGTCGCTGTCACACAGAGCAGAGCTCAGCGCTGCCCCTCCGCTCCCCTTGTGAGGGGCTGCAGCCACCATGAGGCCTTCCCTCAGCTCCTCTGCTCTGCGCTGAGCCAACTGGGACACCTCAGCCACTCCTCATACACCTTGCACTCCAGACCCTGCCCTCCTTTGGATTCCAGGACTCTTGGTAGGCTTCCCAGACGCTCGTGCCCAGGTTAATATCCAGCCACACGTGCTCTGCAGGGGGCTGCCAGCAGGGCCTGTGCACACCGGCTTCTCTGTTTCCTCTGGTCTTTCTCATTTTGTGGGGTCTCTGCAGTGAAACACACAGCAAGGCAGTGACTTCATCCCAGTGTCTCCACATATGAGTTATCTGAGCATCTGATGGGCTCTTTTCAGTATGTTGAGCTTGAAGTATTTCTTCCAGCATTCAAGCATTGCACAGGACATCTGTCATGGAAATCTTCGAAAGATTCAGATCCCTCAGCAGTAAAATGACCGGGGGTAAAGACCAATGGGGACAGTTTAGCCCTTTAAAGATTCAGTTTGTTGAAATTTCTGAATGGACAAGCTAATATAAATTCCTGACAGTTTGTCTGAGAGCTTTTTGCACAAGTGCTGGCTGAAGAAGTGTGCAGACATGCTGCCTTATGCGCTGCCTTAAGTGCTGCCTCCAGAGGGGCAAAGGTCTCCGGACCCACCAGGCAGGGTCTTTCCCTCTATGTGGGTTTGTGAAAGACTACAATTGCTTGTTAAAGACCCAACGGCCTTCCTGCTTTCTGACTCTCAGAGCGAAAAAAAAACCAACGCTTTTCCTCCAAGCTCACCTTTCTGTTCCAATGAGCCCTGCTTTTGGGGCAGCTGCAGCACAGCAGCAGTTTGAATGGAGCATGCATCTCTGCGTGGGGAAAAGGGTCAGCGCTGGCCACACGCTGCAGGCTGCCGGAGAGGGAGCAACACGAGCACACAGTGAGGGAGCGGGTGGGCTTCACCGAGGGCAGGAGGGCGGCTTATTTCTTCTTCTAGAAAAGTCATTAAAAATGATTTCCACGGTGGATGCCTCCCCCACAGCCTGGCCATGGAGTGTTCAGCACAGAAATGGGACAGAACTGAGTTTTCATTTTTGCTTTGCAGTTCACCTTTAAAGTGAAAGGGGACTTTTGTGGGGCTGAATGACTCTTCATGGACTTTGATTCCTTCAGGCCCTCAGCGCTCAGGTTGCAGTTTCAAGGCCGCAGCGCCTTGTAAGGGTAGATGTGACATCAGCAGGAGTTTCCAGCCCTTGTATATGTACTGCCGCGGAGGTTTTTGTTCTCCTTTTGGTGGCAAAGGAGACTCTTAGGGGCAAGGCACGGAGAACCTCATGCAACCCATGATGTGCCGTCACACTGACATTTTCTGTACGCCTACTCTTCCCCTGTTGCTGCAAAAGGAAATAGAAAATAAATACATACTCAACTGCGCCGTCATTTTCAGGATCCACAATCCCAAAGTTTCGCTGGCTGCTCTGGGAGGCCTCGCCAGCACAAGAGCCGAACTGTGTGAAAAAGCAAAGATGTGGTCGAGGAAGAACACAAGCAGACCCACACACAATGCATGCAGACACACAGTGGGAGGAACTTCAAGAATGGCAGCACAGAATGGGTCACTTGGAAGGCAAATGGAAGGAAGTGCTTTTTCACACAGTATGAAATCCAACCATGCACCTCTCTGCCATGGGATGCTATGGAAGCCAAAGATATGCACGCATTCCCAAAGGGGCAGGGGCTGCTCACAAAAGACAGCTACGTCAGTAGTGACTAAGCTGCTGATGTCAAGAAGTCTGTCAGTTTGTGACTGCTAAAGGTTAGCTGGGTGTGTCAGGCCTTGGCCTGAGCAAGAACGGCTCTTTCTACCATTTTCTTCCAGTGACTGGCTGCCACAGGTCAGTGGGCTGAGTGGGCCGACACAGGTCAGTGAGCTGACACAGATCAGTGGGCTGAAACAGGTCAGTGGGATGAGTGGGCTCCTGCTCTGCCCCTGCCCAGTGGCTCTGGTCTGCATTCATCATAAGAGGAAGTACAGGTAGTGGGGAAAATTGTGTCTGCATCTGTCAGACCTTTTCCTCTGGAAGATCAATGAGGCGGCTGAGTGTGGGGGGAAGCAGCTCAATGAGAATTTGTTTATTAGCTTCATGTTCTTTTTGTAATGGCTATTAAGACATCCCATTCCGTTTCCTACAGGTATGATGTCAAGCATGCAGGCAGGACAGGGTGAAAGCTCATTTCAGGTTCTGGTCTTGGGACTGCTGAACACCAGCATGTAACCCACAATGCTACCTGTAGTGGAAATGCTGAGTCACGGCCTGAAGCAGTGATTGAACACCTGGTGGGAAGATAGGGCCAACCCAGGGGAGCTCAGGTGCAAGCAGTGCACCTGAGTGACTGGAATACCGGTCCTTCCCAGACCTCATTTAAGGGTTGGCAGTGGAGGAAGTGAGGGTATCTCATCTGGAGATCCCTGTCTACCTAAGGGTAGGTGGATTTTCTTCCTTTGTTTATGCATCTATGGCTGCTGTACTGAGTATATCTTTGCTTGCTGCAGCTGAGGACTTTGCCACCCTGCTATTATTGCTCTGCTTCCCATCACATGTTACACTACTCAGAATTAGGATGTGCTGGGGCACTGCCTGTCTTCCTCTAGCACCTGGAAGCTTTCAAAGCACCTCCTGAGCTCCACCAGGCACAGGTCAGCATGTCATGTTGCTGCTGGTTGTCTGTGGGCATCCTGGGGGTCTGGGAGTTACTTCTGACTCCTGGAGGTAAGTGATGACAGCATGAGGCCAAGGCAAGCAGGGCAAACATAAAATAACCCGATCTTCTGGACAAGGGTGTGCAGAGGATGAGCATCGCCCCACAGGCTGCACAACCCAGGCAAAGGCAGATACATCTGCCCTGGCCTTGCTGCAGCACAGGGCTGCACATCAGTGCTGTGTTGCTCTTCCAGCTATGGCAGAAGCTCCTGGCTGGGCTGCTCCCTTGTACTTCTGGTCCTGGCACTGGTGAGTACCCATCCACTGAAAAGAGGAAGGAAAGATGGAAAGCAATAATGCAAAATGGAGGATCACTGTTAAGCTGGCCAAAGTTGTTGCAACTTCCCCCTTGCAAGGGTCACAGATTATTGTCATAGGCACACGCTTGTGTGCTGAGATACAGCACCAACGCAGGCGTGGGCAGCTTAGGAATATCTGTGCTGGTTTGCATGTAATCCAAAAGAGGACCAAGGGGGGCCCACAGGCCTTCAAAAATATGAATTTGTTTTAGCTAGATTATGAAAATTAGTTGTCGGCTAATACAACGTGCTAGTACAATGGTGAAAACGTGGCTCTACCTACTACATTACTGTAGGGTTGTTTCTGTGATCTTAAAAAGGTTGGGGTGTGGGTTTTTGGTTTTTTTTTAATTATTTTTCTAAAAAAACAAAGTTCACAGTCTGATTATCCACTGTGGCCCTCTGTGGAAGCAGAGAACACAAGAGGGTTAGGACATGGACTTGCTAAACACTGAGCAGAGGAAGTAGCAGATGGGTCATGTGTGTTTTCATCCCTTCCCATGGCTATCGTGGCAGTTCTTTACTCTGGGGTGTTGTCTTCAAGGTGCACACCACAGTTTCTGTCCAGGCAGGCACGTCTCCTGCTTTTGCTGTCAGTAGTTCATACTGAAATAACTGCGTGCCCTAAGTCCTAAGAAGGACTGGAGCACCACATAAAAGGCATTGCTAAGGCAGTCCTTCCCTCAGTGCAGAGCTGAAGATGTAAACTGCTCAGCAGATGGAAGTCTGAGGGAGGTACATTAATGGATGCAGACTGAGCTGAAATGGGTGAGCTCTATGCAGCAGGTTTTGGCTTAAGGCTGTACCACTGCCTCACTGCCTTTTGTTTGCCCCTCAACAGGCTGCGCACAGGAGAAGAAAGTGGCCAAAAGCAAAGTAGGGGAAAAAGTTGGCCTGCCTTGTTGTTACAAAATTCCCAGCTCGGAGAGCCTGCAAAACTACCGGGTGTATTGGCAAATGAACATCACAGATGTGGTGCTGGCCTACTCAGGGGGGAAAAAGATCCATGAGCACGTACGCTATGTCAACCGGACAAAGCTGGACATCGAGAACCTCACCTTGTGGATCTCTGGTGTGGAAATCCTGGACAGTGGCCCTTACCAGTGTATCGTTCAGAGCCTCCAGTCTTCACCGGACAAACCTGGATCCCACCTTCTGTGTGGAGAGCCCGTGACCCTCTTTGTTACTGGTAGGTGGGTTGCCGCCACACTTGTGAGGCTTTCTAGTGCCAAACTCTAGGGAGAAGGGACACTCCTTGAAACTTTCAGCATAGTGTAGCAGATAGGCTTTCACCAAGAAGTCTGAAAGAGAGCAGGAATGTATATTAAGCCCCCCATAAGGCTCCTCTATGCCACAGCAGCACTTCCTGGGGGTGGACTGCACGTGGACTGCGCAGCAGCTCCACAACCTGAAGCTGAGCTCAGCTGGAGATTTGAGGCTTTTTACCTCAAAAAAAACACTCAAGTTCCTCATCCAAGTTGCTCAAAATGAATCTGAATCTTTTCTTGGAGGCTACAAAAAGTTCCATTGACATGATTTTCCATTTGCACCACTGTTTTTTTGGTGGTTGGTTTCAACCAAAAGCAGAGATTGGTAACATATATATTTTTATATACATTTGAATACCTTTAGCAGCGGAGAGTTCGAGAAGTCCTCCAAATAAGTTGGTGAAGGAGCATTCTCCCCCCTTGAATGAAAGTCCTCAGCAAAAAAAATCCCAAGCTCCTGAGATCTGGCCACTGCTTGCTGACCTGAGTGAATGAACGATGGATGTCTGTGCAGGGAGTCAAATTCAGTGGTCTTTCTGACAGCTAAGAAGAAAATAGGGAACTGAACTGCCAGAACCTTCTGTAGCCATGGAATGGAGTATTACAGAGGGCTGAGAAGTTAACCACATGAAAAATGCACAACAACGAGTCTCTCTTCCTCACTGTAGATACTCCATTTCTTGCCTTCCAGAAACATCCTTTCTGTTTTATCAGAAGTAGTCAATCATCTATCATCTACAGAAAAAGCTGCCAGGGCTGGAGGGAGAGTGCTAAGACATAAGAAAGGCCAAAAAGATTATGATAGTAGAAGAATGTCCCGTAGGAGACTCTTTGTGTTGACCATGGGTTTCTAAATAGTTTCTTTCTTTCCTCAGCTGACTTCAGTGAGCCAAACATAGAAAGAGAAGTAACTGCTAGTTCATGTGAGTCAACAGAAATGGTGGTAAGATGTTCTTCTCATGGAGGTTTCCCCAAGCCTAAAATCTATGGAGTCCTCAACAACATGTCTGTGGTGCTGAATACCACCTGGGAGTCCGAGTCCAGTCTCAGCCCATACAACGTCTCTGGCACACTGTGGCTCAACGTGACCAAAGATATCAACTTCACTTGCTTCGTTGAATACAATGGCTTTGTCAGGTCCACCAGTTTGCTTCTAGGTAGGTTTTCATACTATGTAGGTTGCTCCAAAAATAATACCTCTTATTTATTTCTGTGGAAACTATAACAGATACAAAGAGCACAATAGCACTAATTGACAGAGCAAGTTCTCAGCTACAAAACACTATTTTTGAGTGTAGTCACCACCATTAGTTATGCATTCTTGCCAGTGATGAACAAGAACCTGCATGCCATGCTCGTAAAAATCTGCACCAGTGGAGGTGACCCTCTGTTTCACAGCTGCTATGACCAGCATAATTGCTGAAATGTACCACCCACTGCCTCTCTGTGTTCATATAGTTTAGTCTCTATACATGTTCAGCAAGCATTGATGAATGTCATCAGGGGTGACTTTTTCCACATGGAGGAATTCTGTGACACACCTTTGCTTCAAATGCACCTCCATGTCAGATACCATTGTGTCAGACTGCCCCTCTGCTGCCATCTGTCACGTGGAAACAACATGTAATGGAGTATTGGTGGGAAGGTTCAGCCTCTACTGCCATGATGTTGTGGGCCAACATCATAAAGTAGGAGGTATTACTTTTGGAGCAGCCCTTGCAGTTTGTATTATGAAAGTATTTTGTTGAACCTGCTGAGATGCCTCTTTGAGAAAGTGGTAGATCTCTGTGTATCTGCTCATGTGAGGATGACCCAATGATCCTGTGAGCAGCACACCAAGGTAGTTCAATGGCTCTAAGACAGCAGGGGTGGAAGAGGAGAGTTTCAGCACAGACTGATGGATGAGCAGACAGCTCAGGCTTCCTGCTGCTCTATTGTGAGTCACAGCTGGGCTGATAGGGTGGCTGGATCCTGCTGTGGTTGGATGGTGTCAGCCCCAGTGGTTCTCACAGCTTGGGACTGCCATTACTCAGTGCCCCTCTGTACCAGCATGGCCTCGTTGCCAGTAGTGTGACACAGACTGGGTATTTGAATGGAGGGACTTGAGAAATGTTTGTATCTCAAAGGTTGTGATTACAAATTTGCTCATTTCACAAGCATGTTTGTTCCTGCTTCAGTGACAGAAAAATTAGCTGGGGGTCTAGACAAAATACTGCTTTCATACACATATTTAACATAGAGTTAACTCAAACAGACAAAATTCCATCACTGTGCTTGGCTTAAAAGTGATAATATAATAGGTAAGTCTGTGCCTTGAAAAGCTTGAGGGACAAGTGGAAACAGCATGAAGCAAGGCAGCACACTACAGTCTACATGTTTTTTGCAGCAGAAAGGGGTTTGCAGAATTCTTATTAAAAAAATCCTTTTGGCTCTGTTATTGCCAAATAAAAAAGTATTTTAGAATATGTCTTTAGGTCTGAAGTTTTCGCTGTACAGATGCAGACATCTTCAAGGGAAGCTAGGAAAGTGCTGTTTTTTCCCAGGAATTGTACCTTATTCATCAAGGTACTTTTTTCATCAATCTTTCTAAAACCAAAGAGACTCATGAGGAGAGGTGCCATTCAGCTTCAGGACAAATGCCAGAAACCAAGCTTCATTAATATTGGCTATTGCTGGATGTAGTGTGTAATCTCCCTAGAGATCATAGAATAAGAAGGTTATGAATAAGGAAAAGGAAAGTGACAAAAGTAATAATAGTAATACACTGTTGTCACACCTTCTCAGAGACGGGTGCAATCAACAATGAGAACACAGTCACAAAGCCCTTGCTTTTTTGACTTTTAAGAAGTGTGACCACTCCCACTTCGGCAGAATGTAAATAGCCTCCGAACAAGTCTTTCATGCATGCGTAGTTCTGGACAGAACACAGCTTCTGGTAAACACAGGAGGCAAACCCTGCAGTGGGAGACACGTGGGGCCAGATTGTATAGTGGGTCAGGGTAGAGTTTTACAAGTTGGATGATGCTCAATTGTGCTAAATGCAGATGATAACAATCTGAAGACTTATGAACACGTATCTATTGTGTCCTTTCTGTTGAATTAGGGTTGTCCTGTGCTGTATATAAAAGTCCTGTTATCTACACATACTTCCAATCAGCAGAATAGTCACCTCCAGTGGTGAAAAGCCCAAAAAGTGCAGACCCACTGACACTGAACCGTCTCCCAGGATCCTTCTCCTTCTGTGCTGAGAATAACACCTCCAGTCTATTAAATACATAGAATCATAGAGTTATCAAGGTTCCAGGTCATCCATTTCAGCCATCCACCTACCACCAATATTTCTCCACTGAACTATGTCCCTCAGTACAACATCCAATTAGTTCTTGAACAGCTCCAGGTGACTCCACCACCTCCCTGGGCAGCCCATTCTAGTGCCTGGCCAAAAACAATGAAAAGACATCTTGTTTTCCATCACCAGTGAATCCAGAGAGGAAAATAATAAGCATAAATCTGGTTAAAATAGTAAGAAAACTGTGGAATACATTTGACGATGGAAATTTTCTGGATAAGAGCTCGGCCTTTTCCACCAAGCCTAACCAGTTGTTTTAAGAAGTATTTATAAGCCTGTCTTGGTCCTGTTCTGGACACAGATCCAGAATTCTGGATTTTGTGGACATGATAAATATTTCAGTATACAGTAAATGTAGGGAAAATGAAGGGCTTCTATAGATTAGGTATCAGTGTTGTCTGTTTGCTTACTGAATAGGTGTATTTTCAGACTGAATATCCCAGTTAGAATTTGGCCTGAACCACTATACCTACTTTTACATGAAAATGACACAATGTTGTTGGGCCCTATACTTATGCTTTACTTTTTCTATCTCAGCAAAAGCAAATGACTGCATTGTCTCTACTGCATTTCCATCCTATAACGTCATTACTGCTTCAAGTATCATCATTATCACCTTCCTTTTGGCTATCACCCTAGCAGCAAAATACTTCCCAAGGCACGGTAAGTATAGCTCCTTTTTCCAAACAGTTCCTTACTGCTTATGGATTAACTATGTAAAATACACATTTATAGAAACTATACTGACACACTAGGTACTCCTACCTTCTTTTCATTTCCTTTTTTGTTTGTTTCATGCAGCATCTACTGTCGCAAAATCTAAGTCCGACTCAGGACTTTCCTATATTTTGTGTGCGTACAGCACTAGGGTTCCAGGTTGAGACTCCAATTGTCTTGGGGGTTTTGACAGAAGGTCAGAATATTTCTGAAGAACAGGGATATACAGAGTTGTATTCAGAAAGGTCGAAAGGTCTATTTTTACGCATTAAGATGCTTGAAGATGTCAAGAATCTTTGTGAGCATCATCAATACGGCTGAGCACTGACAGTTTCAAAATCGCATCTGTCTACATACCCTACTTGGACAGTCTCTCAGAAAAGTCGCGGAGCCCAAATTACAAGAATGTATAGCACTAGGGACACTGAAAAGACTTGAGCGCTGCAACATCGCACTTTTAGAAAAAGTCCAGTCAAGATATGTGGATTTGTTGTCTTTGTTGGTCCCAAAAGGGCAGAGGTGAGGTGCCCTGTCCCACCCTCTGAAGTCTTCAGTAACTTCAGACATGTCCACAAGTTTTGTGATTGCAAAGAGGACCTTAGGCACCTCGGGGTTAGGTGGCAACTCACTAGATCTCATCAGGTAACTGCTGCTCCTAGTCATGTCTAAGCTGGCCAACTAGAAAGCCCCTGAAGATGTGGGCATCTAAATCTAATGGATTTGCAAAGGCTGGTAGGCATCCAGCCAGCACTGAAAGTCAACAGCAATATATGTTCTCTCTGCGCCCTGTTGGTAGCTTTGAAAAGCAGCCCTACAGAAAGACAGCAGGCCTTGCAACATGTTATAAATATCACCCAATCAAGGTCTGTCAGATCACTGGAGAAGTGAAGGCTGAAGACAAACTGAGAGCGCTCTGTGTTCAGCACGCTTAAACCAAAAGCCACCAGTCTGAGCGTATTAGCTCATCATGGTCACAGTGGTATCCCCCGCTGGAAACAGGTTCATTTGTTAGGCAGCAGAGACTTGGCTCACTCAAGAACACTTGTGAGTTCATCATGCTCATGTCTCCCATTAACTCTATTTCAATTCTGAGCAAGGTCACTTGCAAGTCAAGAGTATGGAGGCAGTGTTACTGTGTTTTTTCCCCTCCTAACCAACCACAGCCCCTCAGAAAACTAGGTGAGTATTGCACCAGGCTGTGCTGATTACCTTCAGTGCTTTATCACCAAGAAAGAAAGCACCTGGGGAAGGCAGAGACTCTCTATTAGCAACACCTGTGCACCTCATTTCCCACTCATGTCCCTCTATGACACCATATGACGCCAGTGCTGGCTCTCTGCTGTTGTGCCCTGGAGCTGTGTTGACGGGAGAGCAGTAACCTGAAAACATGAACCTCACAACCAAGCAGCATGTGCTGTTAGCTGCGTGGGTAATGAGCTTCTGATTATGGGAAGATAACAAGTGGAATTCAAAGATCTGGCTCTAAATAAATACAGGCTTGGAATTAAAAGGTTCCCTGGCATTAAAGGAGTAATATTCTGCAGCACTCTGAGACACCTTTTCTATTGAAACCAGATTGCTTTTAAGATGTAAAAAGCATACCAGTGTGGTGGAATGGGATCACCTGCACTAGCAATGGGCTTAGCTGCACAAAATGGAAATTCCCTTTTAGTCCCATTTTCCTAATACGCACATGGAGTGAATCTGCTGAGTCAGGTGGTGCTGCTTTCTACAGTCACTTTGCAGACTGGGTGTAAGCTGTAAGGAACCGAAGCTGGCATTTCAAGCCAACTTCCCAGTTTGTATGCTTCGGTGCTGCTGTGCATTGCCACCTGTCAGGGAAAGGAAATGTCTATCTTTAGTGTACTTCCTGCTGGCGTTGCTACAGATCACCAGTCAGAGATACTGTGGGAGCTCAGAATACGTCTGAGACTATTTCTACTGCTCTGACATAAGGAAAGCTGGACCAAGAGCTGTGTTGAAGCTCAGTCATTTCTGAGCTCAAAAAGCCATGCCTCAAGCAGCTGAAGTGTGGGAGGGAATAGAAAAGACAGAGCAAAACGGAAATAAGGGTTCTCAGATGTGTGATTGTTGTGGTGACCAAAACATGTAGGTGCTCTGTTGAGGTTCACATCTCCTAATTTAAGAAGCTCACAGCCTACCCAGCTCATCGCTGTAGGAATTTAAGAATGAAAACTCTCTAGTTTTTTTTTTTCATCTTCCCAATTAATTTAACCAAAACCACAGTGTTTTAAAGTCTGTGCAATTACAATTTACTGCAGTAGGACAGGGAACCAGCTTGAATTATAATAACAAAAGCCAATCTTAGATGCTGAGATGCAAACATTTCTCAAAGACCTCAACGGGTTGGTTTGTTGGTTCCTTATGCTAACACTGCTGTTCTGTCACTCAGTTGGTAAGCTGCATTTAGCGGCATGTCACTTTTAACACTATTTCCCAGCTGACCTTATCTTAGCATCTGGTTGGTAGCTGTCTTTGTTTCAGGCTGGAGTTCTAACTCCCTGCTAATGAGTACAGTTTTATCCATATGACACTGTACAAATAACATCTGTAAGGTGTAAGATGGACCATTCTATTAGGTCAGACTATGGCTACGGGCTAGTCATGCTCAAGGGATGAGTCCCACCAAGGAAAAATAGAACTTGATCTAAAAGATTTTTTTCTTTACTGTCTGAGAATGTCTTCTCTCTACTCTTCCCACTCTCAGTTATTCTTTACTTTGTTGAAGAAGACATTTGGAACAAGCACTTTCAGATATTCTGGAGCTCCAAGTACTAATGAGGGATCTTCTCTTTCAGCCTGTTCCCACTGTTCTAAGAATCAAGATTCAGCAGAAGAAGATGTGAAAGAAATTATGAACCCACTCAAGAGCTCTAAAGTGACATGTGAAATGTCATCTCTATGACCAGATCACTTTTGCAGGTACTTTATTTCACCACTCCTCTCTTGGCAAAATAGCCTCTCAGCTCAGATTCTAGCCATGTATGGCTTTTGATAGGAGTATGCGCTGTCCCTTAGCGTAGGAGCAGTAGGGCCGTATTGCCAACTGCAGTGGAAATGCTGAGTCACAGCCTCAGCAGTGATTGAACAGCTGGTGGGAAGGCAGGGCCAACCCAGGGGAGCTCAGGTGCAAGCAATGTACCTGAGTGGCAGGAAGGGGTGGAGCCAGGATCTACCCCTTCCCAGACCTCATGTAAGGGTTGGCAGTGGAGGTCTTTGCCTATGTGAGACCTTCTAAGGGTAAGCAGATTTTCTTCCTTTGTCTATATGTCTGTGGCTGTTGCACTGAGCATATCCTCACTTGCTGCAGCCTAGGACTTTGCTATTCCATTACCATCATCACTGTGCTTTCCATCACACTATAGCATTACACCAACTCAGACCCGTGATATTTCCTAGGCGTAAGATGAGGCTTGTGTTGCTTGTGGGGCATTGCTTTCCTAAGATTATTTCAAATTTCTAGAAAATGTTAGAGGACCAAATTTTCCAGGCTTCTATGGCCCTTTCTCTCTTGAACAGACCCTGCATGGATGGTACACAAGTTTTGTGGCATTTACTTCTGTAATTAAGTCATTTTTAGGGTCCAGGTGGGAGTGAACTGAGTTAGAAGAAAGGAAATGAACATCTGACAGATTTGATTGCTAGTGTCTCCTCTGAAACTGTTTAAGGACGCAGGCTAATATCTGAAGGATGGGTTGTAGCAAGGTCATCCATCTACTGGGATTTGCAGTCACGTCCCTTGCCGCTGGGAGACCCCCATATTTTATAGGCCTTCCAGCTAAGAACTAGGCACTCTTTTAGTTTCTGTCCTACTGGACTCATTTGCAAGTAGCTCATCACCTGCTATTCTCGCATGTGGCCTCATCCCCTAGAGGCTACTTCTGACTGATGGCCTGCAAGCCACATGCCTCATCTGATGCATAAGCATGGAAACATCAGCAATCAGAGAAATGAAGGATTGACCCAACAGTGGTGAAGGAGAAGCGGACAAAATGGTAACAACTCTGGCTTTCCCAACAAGATTGCCAGTACCGGCCCTCTTCTGAGCTTTCTCCATTCCCTTCAGCACCTGGAGGAATGGGGAGAAGGAAAAATTTCTTCTCTAAGTCCTGTGCAGGAAATACTTGCATTTGGTATGAGGTGTTGTGAAGGATGGTACAGGAATTGCTGGGGAAGAGTCTGACTTGCCAAGGGTTTATGACTTCGAAGCATCATAAGCATTTTAGCTTGAAAGCTAAAATGTTGGGAGCTGTGTCTTTTAAAGATGTTTTCCGAGTCAGGAGACTTAATCATTCCTTAACAGCTAACAGTTATTTCTTGTCTCATTATCCAGGTGTATTTTCCTGGTATCACCAGAACATGCTGGATTGTCAGCGTGATAGCACAGAATAACAGCTAGATAGTCCTAAAAGTCACAACGTTTTTTCAAGCTGTGTTGCAGTAATCTGAAGGCTTAGAATTTTTGAGGCGGAAAGAAGGGGAAACTATCATTCAGGCCACTTTTCTCATTTCCAAACTTGACCACCCACTCATATTTTCCTCTGGGGAAGGCCCTATCTGGAACAGATACTAAAACCTTGGTTAGCATGAATTCCGGGGGCTTTTGTGAGTACTGTTCACTGGTGGGAGTTCACCTACTGGATAAATCCATTCTGCCACACTCCTTTTTTTTTATTAAGGTTTTCCAAGCTTTTTTTCTTTTTTTTTTGTGGTAAGCAGCTGATATTTCCCAACTCCAATGCCTGGAAAAGCTGCTGTCTGTGGATAGGGCTAGAAGCTGTACATTAAGACAATGTACTACTTGTTTAGCGGCGGTCTGTAATCTTGTAACTTTATGATGCACTGAGCCATGTCCTATTGCTGCTTAGATAAAGCAGTACACTCATTAGTCATCCTCTCTTCACAGGGGAACGGCACCTCTGTATGGTCCAAAGGTTTTCACACTAAGCAAGTGCTGAGCCAGTGGCTTGCTGCAATGCCTGCCTTGAGCTGCCTCTGCACAGCCATTTTTACCATAATAGGAGCCCTCTTGTGGACTATAGCAGATGATCCATGTTTGTCTCAGATCCGCCACATTCTGGCTTAGATTTAGAAATAACAAGGGGAAAAAAATCAGTAAAATCTCTTTTTCTGTCTCCCTCAGGTTTCCTATCCTGTGTATTCTGCACTGCAGTCCCCACCGTTCTCTACAGCAATGCTTATTGTGTTGACCCTTAGGCTCTCTGAAGGGGGATGACAGCAGTAGAAACATCTTCTCAAGAAGACTGACAACATAATCTTGTGTGAATGAATACAAATACCCACCTATGCCACAGAAGCTCCGGGGTGGTCTTGTTACAAAGGGTTCACTGGAATTCCAACTGGGAGGACCCTCTGTGTTCCTAGAACAGGTTAGAAGAATGTCTTCAGCGTTGTGCTCCTCCAGCATGCCAGCTCGAGAGCTCAGGATACTCTGACGCTGCCTCTATGGAAATCGGGGGCCCTGCAGAGCCCTGGCAGGTAGCCCATGTCCACCCACCCCTCTAGCAATGCACAACTGGCTCCAGACCCCAACACACAATGTCAAGCCAGGCCATGCCTCCATGGTGCAAGTGGGAGCAGCCAAAACTTCTTTTACATCCAGGCTCACACCAGTATCTGCTGGTGCTGTTCAGTGTGGGCCAAGTTCAGACTTAGACTCGATGGTTACAGATAGGCGATGTGATATCTCTTCTCCCCTAAAGAGACAGTAGTGTGCGCACTTCAGGAAAAAGTGCCTCGAGGTGGAAATAATATGCACCTCATGCTTGTTTTCACTGAGACTTTGTAGGGAATGATACATACTGACGGTGTACCCAACAGCTAATGCTGCTTATGTACAGCAGTGGCAGAAGTTCTCGTAACCTTTCTCTCTTGAAAGGATGGCCTTGCCAACCCATGTACACAGACACAGCTCCTCCATCACACCGCTCAGAGATACAGGGGCATATCTGACACAGACCACCCCACTGATAGTGGTGGTGCACGTGAGCACAAGCACACAAACCTTATACGCATTTCTTCCTACTCACACTTGTCATAAAGCCCCATTTAAATGTCTGTAACAATGAGCGGTTAACTTATGTGTACCAACAGCAATGAAATTTAAGTCAGGGTCTTGCTTCCTAAATCTGCTTTTGTTTGTGCATTTGCCTTGGAATACTTGTTAGAGTAGGTTCCCCCTTTTTGGGGGGAGTCTATCATGGTGACACAGGGATTTACTTTGCTTTGAATGTGGCTGCCTTCTGTCAGCATTCTCTCTTCTCAGCCAGGATGCAGGATGCTAACACTGGATAGGACTCATCTGACCTAGGTGATATTCTTGCCTACTGTGTAGGAAAACATGGTTTCTCATTTTGTGGGGAAAAGAGTGGAAAGAAATCCCAAGCCCCACCAAGCTTCCTAAGCAACTATGCATACTGACTTAACCCTGTCCTGAATACAATGGGCTTGTTTTGTTTTTCCCTTTTGTTCTGTCTGCAGAACTGCAAGCTGAGCCCGTTACCTTACTGCTTCATCCATGTACACAGTTAGCAGGGTAGGCCAAAGTCTGAAACCATCATGTCACCAACTTTGTGGGATATTTTGTTGCTTGAGCTGTTTATCTTGCTAGGACACAACACAGAAATGTTCATTTCACATTTTTCTGGTAGGTACAAACTGGGAGAAAAAATGCTGGAGGGAACAGGAGCGCTAAAAGCAGTTCACAGAGCATTGAGCAATGAGAGTCTAAGGGATTAGGGCAAGTCACTAGTGAAAAATAAGGATACTGCTCTCTACTCCTGCAGAATTCTGCTGCCCCATCAGCATTTTTACTACATTTGTATTCTGTGAGACAAAATGGGAACTTCAGAATATTCCTACTGGGGGGTCAAAATCAGAGAAAAGGAGGCAAGCTTGCCACAAAGCCCCAAGTGGGTGACAAGGAGCCAAAGTTATTTGCATTCCGGTTGCAAGTGGAACAGAGGTGGTATAGGAAGCAGTGCTACTAAAAGGCAACCTGACCTTGTCCCAGGAAGGGCTGCTGGTGAAATGCTGTCTCATAGCTTTCATGTTTTCTTTTCCTTCAGACTACACGTGCTCTTTGTAGAACTACTAGCTTCTTGCAGGCTGAACACCCTCTTTTTCACTTTGACCATTTTCAGTGTTTCTACCTTGTCAACCACGCTGCAGCTCTGGCAGCTGGAGCTGAACAGAGGCTTCCCTCTGAATACCCTGTGCTCTGCTTATGCTCCCGACCGATGACTGATTGCACAGCACTCTGCAGAATGTTTGTCTTCTGCACAGTGCCAAACCTTTCTGTGTCACACCAGACTCCCACAACACTTTAAGTAACTCCTTAAAAAGGAAACCAAAACCTCCACTGACAAATATGCCTAGCATTGGTTTGTTTTTATATTCAACAGGCAGGTTGTTTGGTCTATTTTCTTCCTTAAGCACTTATATTATGAATTATGTTTTCTATTGCTTTATGCTTTATTCGGTGAATTGCACACAAATGGTTTCCATGAGACCTTTTCAGCTTAATATCTGGGTCTTTCTACCAGGTGAGCTGCTGTTTATCGCGGGTATTTTGTATATAACATGTACTGGGGTTTCTCCTTTAACTGTATTAAAAGTTAACTTGTACACTCCGTTTAGTTTCCTCTGAAATAAAAGATGTTTTGTATGTGCTGGGAAGTACAGGAATGAGGAACTAACTTCAGCAGGAAACAGAGTGAAAAATGGCTGCTAATCTTGAGTTGAATGTAGATGGAAGTCTGTGCTTCCCCTTGTTAAGGTGCTACATAAGGGCATTGAGCACTCCTTCCTTCCTTACATGGAGAAGAAAAAGAACACAGGTCTGCTGTATCTTAGCTCTGCTTACTCTCCCAAGGAGCAACATCCTTGCATCAGCGGTCACAGACACAAGAAAATTAGCGTTCTTTTGACATTGTGTCAACTACCCACTGAAAGAGGCTGAGAGAGGAGCTGAGCAATGACACAGCTAAGTGTTACACACACAAACACACACCAAAAAATATAAAACATTCCTATATAACTGTAATGTCAAAAATGTGACGTGGAAAGGCCTTCTGTCTTTTGAGGGGGCAGAGGATAATCACACCAGTGATGTACGCTGAGTTTAAACATGGAAGGGGAGTGACCTATCCATAGCTTTTCACTTCACATAGGGGGAAATCAAAGCTGAGTGATGAAAACCCTGAAACACAGGTGTTCCTTCCGTGGATAGATGAACTACACTGAGGTGTCTGAAAAATAAAACGTTTGTTTCAGAAGTTATAAAACACAATACCTTCTTGGAAGCAAGCTGTGCCAAAAATTTGCTTTGGGTGAGTGGAGTATGCTCTGTGCAATGAGCTGCTCATATTTCATTCAACACTAATTAGCCATAGCAGAGGAAAGCACTCACGCAGAATAGACTGCCTACTCTTTTCCTATGGGAAGGAGACCTTAAGCCCCTGCCTGGATACAATTCTTTTTAATAAGCCCAGCAAAGGAAAGGGACCAGAAGTCTGACCTTCTGCTCTGAGGGAAACGGCAACAGGCCACCACCTGCCCTTAGGTACAGGCCATTATTAAATTATCCTCAGCCCTACTCATAGGTAGCAGCTACATCTTAACAGTTGACCTTTGGTACAAAATAATAAACAGAGGTTCCTGTCACTGCCTGGGGAGAAGTCTGACACTGCCACCAGACTTCACTGCTTCCTGGGGGGATCTTGGATAGAACTCTTCTCATGGGACACTGCTCAAGTATGTTTCCCTAATGCAAGCACCATACTAGTTAAGCATAAAGAGATTATGGACACAATCACCACTGCCAGATGACTTTATTGAGTGTCATGAACTGCATTTCCCCCCTGAGGTAATCCCCTAATTTCCAACCTTCACATGAAATGAGAGAATTCTTTATTGCTGTTAAATATGTCCACTGAGCCAATGCTTCCACCACTACCATCAGAAAAGGTCATCCTTTCCGTGGACCCCTCAGCCACACTTCTACTGAGGAACCCAAAACATGTCTTTTTCAGGGTATTTCCATGCCACTCCCCTGTCCTCCACCCTTCCCCAAAACTGATTGTGAAATACCCTAAGCACTGTAAGAGACAAATGTGTTTTTCTGGACAAAGCATGAATAAACCACCATCAGCAAAACCAAACTGGTCCCAGCCAGGCAAAGTGAAGGTGTGGGAGAGGGGTGGCGAGCGGAGAAACACTTGCACTGATTCTGCCAATACAGACAGCAGGGGCTTCAGACACTGTCTGAAGAGCACCTTTCACCAGAACAAAATTAACTTTCAGAATCAGGGTGCCTTTAGCATTAGCAGGCTCCTCCACTTTCAGTATTTCTACATTACCAATGGCTTGGACATTTTCAGCAGCAACTGCGTTCCAGAAGAGAACGCTGGGGCTGCCCTCATCCTCAGCCAAACCTAGCTGACACTTGCTAGCCCGAAGAGCCTACCCATCCACCTTCTGAAGTGGAACAGGTTTGGCCCTTCCAAGCTCTCGAGCAGTGATATGCATCCACAAAAAAAAAAACATTTTCAGCAAACGGCTTTTTCAGAAGTGCAAAGGATACAACTGCATTCACAGAAGACTTCCATTTTCTCTTTGGATGAAGACTTCTTAAAGTAGAATCAAAATACTTTGTAGCTGCTTACAACAGAGATCTGAGGAAGACTTCTAGATTCTCCTGCTATTTTCTGTCTGTGATTGTCCCCGGGCACTGCTTTCCATTTCGACCAAGTCTTCAGTCACACTAAGCCTGGATTGCCTAAAGAAGGAAAAGAGAGTGCAAAGAAACTTTATGTCAGCGTATTTCTTATAAAGGCATTGCTGCAGAACTCTAACTCTTAAAAAAAGTTTCTTCTAGAACAGGCACTACTTGTGAGTTTCAGTAAGTCATGCAGCCAGCCTCACAGCCCTCTATCCCCGGAAGATTGTATCAGCAGTTTGTAATATGTGAAGCACAACATCAGCATGGTATGGCATGGTTTCTCTAAACGTTTGAACCACAGAGATCTGGACACACTTCCAGTCAAAGATTTGAACAGGCAGCACAGCCTCTTACCACTCTGCTAACTTCTGTTCATACTGCTCCCTGCGCTCACGATTTCTCTTCTCCTGCAAAGTCTCACCAGCAAGTTTCTGCGCAATCATTAAGAGGCCCCCTGCAGGGATCCTAGAGGAAGAAGAAGAAAAGTCACAAGTCACCCAGAGCACACTCAGTAGTAATAACTTACTGGCAACAGTGAAAGGAGCATGTGGGGGCCAGCCACCAGATCACTGGAGCACAGCATTACCCAGTACTCAAATGACACCACAGACTAAGGTACTCCCGCGCTAAGGTCAGTCACCAAATGCAGCCTGTCCTCAGCTGTGACTCACTATAGTCCCTTGACAATGTATCTGTAAGTTATTCATTAGCAGGCACACATAAAGCAAGGGGGTGACAGGACTTAATGTGCCCCAACAACTCTTAATGTGCCAGCTCTGTCTGAAAAGCCTGCCTTCTCCCGAGTTAAGAGGTCACTGCCTAGATGGACAGAGCCTGAGAGAACTATGGGTCCCCTCCATCCCCAGGGAGCTTTAGGAGATGCAAGGCATCCACAGGGATGTGACATGTTACAGCTTAGGACTGCGCAGCCCTACCGCACAACCTCTTCCTCAGCATTTCTTAATGGCTAATGCTCCACATCTTGGCTTTGATGGAACCTAATCTGTAAAGGTCTCAATTTTACACAGATTCTTGACCCATCCAACAGTTCTTGCATGTTCAGCTCTGGGTTCTGAGCTGCTGGAAGAGCAGCTGCTGATGAAGCTGAGAAGGGAGCCCTGAAGCTGTATATCCTACACTCCTGTCTTTAACCCTAAACAACACAGTTCCTTAAACAGACATCAAACTGTTCTGTGCACAACCGATGGGCTCATCAAAGGCTGTACCAAGAAGACACGTCTATGACCCATCCTCATGGTTTCCCATTTAATAGCAGTTAGTGCCTCCTCTGGTATGCAAACAGCAGTAAGACGCTCTGTTGAGAGCACTGAGTTCTTAAAGAGCAAAATGTAAATCAAGAAAAGAAAAAGAAAAAACAGTTCAAGGCCTGGAAGAAAAATTATCATCACGAGGTCCCAAGAAAAATACAGAAAATCCCTCAGGACAAGAGAGAAAGGAAAACATGCGCAGTCCCGCCTGTGATTCAGGGCTTGGTTTGGGGGGCCACCATCTAACACAGATGATCAAAGAGTAACTGTGACTCAGTCTCTCGTAGCCACCAGTCACAACTTACCCAAAGGCTGTTCCGAACAGGAAGCCGCCTGCCAGCCCAGGCAGGCCCAAGTGCATTCTGAAGAGAGCTCCTGTGAAGGCTGAAAAACACAAACCAGCCAAAACCACAGTCAGCCCCTCACCAGCCATTGCAGGCCTGCCAAGGGAGCTGCTCTGCCACGTTTCTCCCCTCTGTCAGCTGACATTCGTTTTTAGCAGAGCAGAAACCAAGCGCTGTGGCCAGCAGGAGCAGTCCCACCACACAGTTTCGGCGGCCTGAGGAAGGACATTTGCTGCGGCAACACTTTCTCCTGCTTTTGTCCACATGCTCTCTGCACTAAAACACAGCACAAAGCTCAATCTTCTTGAGAACAACTCCCCAAGAAATGCTAAAATGCAAAAGTAACTATGAAAGCGGAACTGAGTTCTCTCCAGACTGGAGCACGGTCACAGAATCACAGAACCATAGGGGTTGGAAGGGACCTCTGGAGATCATCCAGTCCAACCTCCTGCTAAAGCAGTTCCCTACAGCAGGTCACACAGGAAAGTGTCCAGACAGTCTTGAATAACTCCAGAGAAGGAGACTCCACAGTGTCTCTGGGCAGTCTGCTTCAGGGCTCTGTCACCTTCTCTCCCCCTCTTTTTTTTCCCTTCTATTCAACAGCAGCTAATTATAGCTGCTGCCATGTAAGGCAGAAAAGAACAGTAAAGCGCATAGCCAGCTGTAAGGGCAACAAAGCCTCTAAAACCAAATGACTGTGTTTATCAGGAGCTCTATTGCCAAAAGTGGACATGCAAAACTTGGCACAAAAACAGTAGTTTATAAGCAGTACATTGAACTGTTGTGATGAGCAGAAATAAGAGATGTTCTCCTGCTGCAGACGTGGTTATGAGAGCTGGTCATGCACTAAATGTTGCATTTATGCCACATAAGCAATTTTCACACAAAAACTCCAACAAGTATTTAGAGAACGGACTAATAACCACAAAATTCCCCACTGGTTTCAGATAATGCATTGATCATGTGCTACAAATAAAGGCAGACAGCAACTACACAATGGAACAAAGTTCCAAAGGCAGTCAGTATTAACAGGCAACAAAACCCAGGTGCACCGATGCTATGGACCTGCTCATATTCAAGAGAGATGGATTCTTGCTTACCATTTTCTATTTATGACCTCTACTTATAAATGAAAAAGTACACTGATAAAGTAAAAAAGGACATAGATAAAAAGTACTCAGTCTTACCTCCTGCTGAAGCAAAATTACTGATGGTGGTTTTATCGCGGTACACAGACAGTCCAGTGCTCACCATGCTGCAAGGGTGAGGCACAAAGACAGAAGTTACACATGAAAAAGAGAGGTAGCAAGCCACTGCTTGAAAAGAAGCAGGATTTCATTCAGCCCACCTGCAGAGTGCCTCTGTGTCCTGCTACCAGCCTGGCCGGAGCACACACGTGCCAACCACAAGTGCTTTATTTCTGCAACTTTACTGCCTGCAGCTGGACAGCCAGAGGTCAGGGAGTACCACTTCTGGATAGTCTTTTTCCCTTTTTGTAAATCAAAGACTTTATCTTTTTTAAGTCCATCACACATTCAAGAATAAAAGGGACTGAGCAACGCGATGGTCCTGTCAGTCACACAGCTACCACTAGACCTGAATCATACTCAAGGCGTCACCAGGGCCACCTGCTCCTGAAGCAGGAGGTCCCCTGCTGGACTAGGAGCACCACCTCCTCCATCTCTCCCTTTACCAATGTAATGTCAGCCTTTGCGAAATGTAAAACTAACAACCTGTTATTAAACCACAAAACTTGATATGTATGCAACTGCAGGACAAAACCTTCAACTTAGATTTTAGGGTGGTGGGCATGGTACAGGCTACCCAGGGCAGTGGGGACAGCCCCATGTGCTGGGCTTCAGGGAGCGCTTGGACAGCGCTCTCAGATGTAGGGTTTGGATTTGGGGTGGTCACACGTGGAGCCCAGAGTTGGACTCCATGATCCTTGTGGAGCCCTTCCAGCGTGGGACATCCTACGATTCCATCTAGAAAGAATTAACACCGAGCAGCAAGAGCCTCCCTTCAAAGCCTTTCACAAAGGGGCAGTGAAAAAGGATGATGCATTTGCTTGCATGGGAGACATCTAGTGGATGGCAACGAGGTTGCACGACTAGTCTTGAAAAATCTAAAGCACTAAAAAGTTCTGGAAGAGAAAGCAAACAGCATGCTAATTGAACTCAAGAAAAGATACTGCAGCAAAAGGAGTCAAAACATGAGAGAAAGCATGGATGAAATAGAGAAAGGAACAAAAATACTAGGAAGAAAAGCCGAAATATAAAAGCAGCTGACTGGGAATTAGTGCTAGTCAAAAGTGCTGGTATCTTAGAAGCAGAAGAGGAACAGAGCGCACCCACAGATGCAGTCAATGCAGGTCTAGAACTACGCAAGTTACCACTCTTCACATCAGGCATGGTGACGTTCCTAGTTGTAAAGGGTGTTATTTGAAATAGTGTGCCCAGTCTGACACTGCACTGCAAAAAACATGTGGACACTTCTGGGGGAGAGAACTGGAATAGTGGAACGCTGTGTGTGCACTGCTTGTGCAGGGACACACGAAGGATTAAAGCTGGTAGGTCAGATGATCAATGGCTGCTTAAGTGCAAGGCAGTCGCCTACGAGAACCTGAAGACAAGGACACAGAATTGTGAGTAATGCCACTGTACACAAATCAGGAGTGATAAGATGTAACAAAAAGGAGAAAAATTAGTGTGGGACAGAAAGCTGTTCCACAACAGCCAATGCACCGTAACGTTCTCCCAGAGAAAAGCGCACAACGCATCAAAATGAGGAGATTAAAATAAAGCAGAAATAAGCTGTTTAGCAGCGGGAAGAACACAAATCGGGCCCATGACAGGATGCCGCGTGCACTGCGGGCTCCCGGCCACCCGAGTCCAAACACAGCCCTCTGTTCTCCTGCTGCTACCACGAAGGGCACACTTACTTGAATAGGGCCACGAAGGTGGCCACCCTCCAGCTCCAGCGCCAGCCGTAGCGGATGAAGCTCCTGAGACCGGCACGGTGCGCGGATTGCTGGGGAAGGAGGAGAAGGGTTACGGACCGCAGAGCCGCTCCCCTTCAGCACCACGGCCCTGCGCTGCGAGGTGCACTGACGCCGCTCGAGGCGCCGGGAACCACAGCCCGTGAGGGTAAAGCCGATCTCCTCCTGAGGAACGGGAGCCGACGCTTACACCACAACAGGCACCCCAAGAATGAATTCCCGTTTGCAGCGCCGACTTGGAGGCGCGAACCAACCGGGACCACCCCCGCTCGGCACCGGGGACGCTCGCACCCCCCGCTTCGCCCCTGGCCCCGTACCACCGCATCGGCACGGTTCTGGAACAGCTCTCCCTGGCTGCCCTCGATGAAGGCCCTCCGCGCCTGGCGGAAGGCGGGAAGGCCGCCGTACAGCCAGCCGACCAGGCCCCCGGTGAACGCCGACTTGACGATGTTCACCGTCTCCTCTGGGTACCGCTGCAGCTCGCTGCAAGGAAACGCCGTGGCTCAGCGCGGAGCCGCGCGGCCCGGACGGGCCTCGGCTCCCCTGGCTTTCTGGAACACTGCTTATTTGTGTGGATTTTACTTTGCTGCTCGAGAGCTGAAAAGTACATCCCTTTACT
>JANHGO010000072.1:22701799-22717961 GCA_024606505.1 Aquila spilogaster
GATGCATTTTTTCTGTTTACTCATTCACTTAAGAACTGATGAATGAGGTTCTCATCCAGAACTTCGTAAACAGGTGGCGCCCGGCCTCCCCGCGGGTAGAGGCGAGGGTCTCGTCCTCTCGAGGAAAAGCGACGAGTCAGAGCCCGTTCAGCAACGCGAAAAAAACCGGCATCGGACCGAACAGGCCCCCGCTCACGCAGGCGACCGACCAGAGGAAGCTTCCAGCCACCGAGACCCGAGACTGGAAGTAGAGACACCCTAAACATTGCTGTGACAGAGCCAAAACAGAACGCCGTGCGCCCCTATTTTGGCAGAACAGCTGGGGGCTATCCAGATCTTCTAGTACAGTTCTGACTAAACAATGATGCATCCAACAAAACTTCATTTTCATGTTTTATTCCAAAAAGACTTCATTAAAAACAGTTTAAAAATATTATACATAGCTGTTTCAGTTTCTCACAGCACAGTCTCTCCCTTAACTAAAAATACACAACCAAAAAACCCCTTCCACTCTCGCACAGTTATTTTCCTCGGAAACTAGGCTATTTTAGTACCCTGATTCGTTTCCTTTGCAGGCTGGGATAACCCAGGCACCGGTCACATAACTGGCGTGCTGCTCCAGCAACTGGCACTTATGTCCCTGCACCGGGGCTTGGCAGTGCTGCAAGGCCTCTGTGCGAGCACAGACACGTGTAGGTGCACTTAGCGTTATTGTTCCTTGTAGTGTTTTCTCCTTCTCTGATCCAAACTGACTGCAGAGGAGACCCGAGCTGTGGCTACCACTCTCTTCCATCAATGTGCTGCTTCCTACACCTTGAGGCCACTCGGCATCAAGGGTGCTCACCGAGGAGGCAGTGGCCCTCTCCTGGGACCCCGTGCCCCTGCCCAAGCTCTTCTGAGCACCTGCCTGGATGCCAGAGAAGACACTGCTTCCCACCAGGCCTCTCAACTCAGGGGCCACAGAGCATTTCAGAAATTGTACTCCCCCTGGGCTGAGCAGCCCATAGTGGGTATAAATACAGTGAGCGCAAGCAACCTGTGACTGAACTCAAAATGCGTAATGGGAGAACTAGCTGCCACTGTGTGGCTGAAGACATTCCCTCAACCAGACTGAAAGAGATGAGAAAAGGAGTGCGATGGCAGTGTGAAAGAAAAGCAAATACTGAAGTGAGCAGATGTGTTACCAGCCTCAACCCCCCCCCCCCAACAACCCTAGACAGATTACAGAAGAGGATCAGAGCAGAGAATCTGTGAACATCTGGGAAAAAGAGCTGACTCTACCTCTGCATATACTTTCTCTGGGTTCTTAAGGATGTCTGGCCAGGCAGCTGGCAAGAGCTTATTAACAGGGGCTCAGTTCTGTGTGGCTGTGCAGGCACCCAGCTCATCTGTCAGAGCATGAACCGTCTTTATCTCAGTTGCCAACTGCTTGACTGTCTGCTACTCAGGCTTAGCGCTGTGGCAACATCACCATCACCAACTGCTCCCCTATGAGGTAGTTTAACTGTGCAAGGATCATTTGTCCTTTCAGCGGCACATCAAAGCCCTACCATCAACTTCTAAAACCTGACATAAACATAAGCTCTAGGCTATCTAAAAAGGTTACCCCAAATCCCAGTACCTGCTTCTGTCACAGAACACCTAATATCACAGGTGAGAAAACATTGACCATTTGCCAAAAAAAGGGGCCTGTATCTCCCAGCTGCGTGTAGCTGACAGCCTGCATACCTTGCCCACGAGTACAGTGGACTTGGTAAAAAGCCCAGTAAAATTAACAGACAGGCTTCTCATTGACTGAATGGGATTTAGGATCATTCTGACACAGGTAGTAACAAAGTCCCAAATGCTAACAACCCTCTCCCAGGCATGACCATAACCACCCCATTAAATAGCCATAATCCAACATTCTACTTGACATTCTTATGGTGACAGCATAACCGGGTCCCACTGTATGGGAGCAATTTCAAAGTTAGCCTATTGCTGTTCTCTGTAGTTGCAGCGTGAAGGATAAGAAGTCTGAGAGAATAAGAAAGAAGATACACTGATCTTCAGATTTCCACAGAGATCAGTTTGACCTGAAGAGAAAAACAGATTAGTCTCTACAGTTCTGTTTTCAGCCACTCAGAAGTGATCTCGCTGTAGCTCTTCCTCCTTTTCACTTTGTAAGTCAAGGCTTGGGAATATTCAGACAGCAGATGCTCCCAGTAGCAAGAGACATCCTCCATCTGCAAGTGCTCGGTGATGAATTGGCGTCCCCTAGAGACATACAAGGCACAGTCAGAACCAATTTCCAGTTCCTACAAGAGTCTTTGGTTTTGTTTTATATGTATATCAACTTTCACTCTTCTGTGTTTCAAATGAGAAACAACATGCACTGCTCTGTACCATCTATTTTAATATCACAATCTTCATTCACGGTCACAGCTCTGACAGTTGCAGTGCTTTTGTTATCCTCAAGACAGTATTTGTTATCTGGGAAAATAAATATCAGATTTCAGATATCAAATACAGCCTGAGCAGCACTGATGCATGCTGCTTCAGAAGCCAGTTGCGGCCAGTCTGGATACGTAATGCTTGCAACGCGGACACAGTTCCCAGGGGTCAACTCACCTCATACTGAGACGAAAGCTCCCAACTTCTGACGGCTTTCAGTGGGGTTCCTGACATGGGTCACAGCTGAACCAAAGACCTAAGCATATAATCTTGTTCGCTTGTTACGAGTTCGCCAACCCTCCTGCTGTTATTGCAGGAGATCAATTATACTGCACCCTATTAATACTAGGTTGTCTTTGATAGGTAACCCCTTCAAAAGCTGCTTAAGAAAATGCTTTGGAAGAAGACCGCATGACAGCCAGAAAGGACGCACAACTTACCTCTCTGAAATATCTTGTGCTATGGCATCATTTTCCTTTACAAACTGCAGCAGCTCCCTAAAATGAAGGCCAAAAAAATGCTATGAAACGACTAGCTCAATGGAGAACATTGTCCCTTAGCTAAATTATTGCAGAGGATGAGACTAAGAATCTACAGCTGAGCGAGGGACTGGTGCTCCTTGTTTCAGAGCACAGAAGAAACTTGCCCTTCTCATTTGTTCCATATCAGTTCTGGACAGCATGCTGAAATCTGGGAGCTAACACATTATTGGCCCAGTGATAAGTTCCTCTTCCCCGTTATCTGTGCTGCAGGGCCCACTTGCAAATTTAAGTGCCTAGTGCCTGCTAATTTCAGTGAGGGCGATAGACCTACACACTCCAGTGAAACTGTACTCTCTAAGTATGACCAAATGATTCTTTGGGGGCAGTAATAAAGAGAAAAGAACATGACCTCCAAGAGCCTTTGTCTAGGAGATGCCTAGGAGTGGAGGCACTACTTGGTGTAATACAAACCAAACCACCTTCCCAAACACAGCAGTGTTTTTCCTGTGGCATGCAATGCTCCGCTGAGCACACTTGGGGTCTCACACCTGACGTTAGAGAGGTCTGATCGGACTGGGATGTAGTGGACCCAAGGCTTCAGCTGAGGGTAGAAGAACTCCAACCACTCTTCTCCAACGTGAAACACAAGTGAACCACATAAGAAAAGGTGTTTCAACCGGAAACTGGCAGCCACTCCCCGGAAATTAAACAGATACCTTTAAAGGGATAAGCAAAGAGAGGGACCTGATTATACTCGGCATTTTGTGAGGAAATGCACCAAGAAACTGGGTTTCAAGTAGCAGTCAACCTTCCCTCACAGGTAGCAGCTGAGGCCGGGGGGGGTGTCTCCCTCACACCGAGCTACGCACTGGTCACTAAAACAAAGGGAAGACATTTATTTGAAGCTCCTCACAGGAAAGGTGAGCTGAAGTTAAAGACATTCTAAGTGAATTTCTGCTGTCTCTCAAAACTGAGGAAGAAAATCAAGGCATGAGGCTTTACCTCCGATAAAGACACCTGCCTGCAACAAATCAAAGGAGGCCTCACGGACAACTGCCAACAAGGCATGGAAGGTCACAACGCAGATGCTCATCCTGTGACTCTATGCTTCAGAGATGCTGTTACCATGAGGAGCTTTTTCCCAGTTCTCTCTTGTCTTGCAGTGAGCTTTTCTGTTCATTGTTCAGCTTTGCCACATCTCTCTCAGTTGGGTTTTTGGTTTTTTTCCTCTGGGATTCTGCTTTAATCTGAATCTAATTGTTTCATATTAACTTAGGAATGCAACCCTAGGAGGTTAAATAGGCTAGCACACAACAGATGGACTTTGCAGATAACAAAGAATCCACAATTTTGTTTTCAGTATTTTCTGCCAAGTTAGTAAAGTGGGCTTGACTGGGGGCGGATTTCTCTTAGCAAACGGTATCTCAGAGGGATGTTTGTTTGCTTACTTACTTTCTTTTTTAAACCCACATTTCTCCAATTATTTGGAAAGCTGTTTTTCCTGTGGGTAAAACCCCTCAGTACATATAACTATCTTTGAAGTCAAACATTTTGGGCTGGGGGAAGGGAGTTCTTCCTTTAATGAAGCTATTTTGGGCGAGCTGGGGATTATATGTTATATTTCTTTTGGGTGAGATGGGAATTATAGCTAAACTTAGTTCAGCAGTTAAGTGACAAGGAGTAAATCTCAAATTGTTCTGCATTCTTTGTATTGCCTAGGAGCTCAAGGCAGGGATGAGTAGCTCATTTTATTAGGAACTCAACAAATACGTGCAGAGATGTAACAAGAACAGTGGTCTGAAGGTGCAGAAATGCCTCTGTCCAATTCCAGACACAGCTCCCACCACCTGTGACCTCAGCCAAGTCACTGAGCGCTGCTCTCAGACAGCCTGCTATAGCACCTACATTGAAGGAAGCAGCGAGAAGTTCATGTTGATCCTACCCTGGGCTATGACAAAGTGTGTGAGAATGTCTCAGCCTATACTGTACGAGGACCTTAGGAAGCATCAGGGTAGCGAATTCTGTGTGTAACAGAAGGGAGAAATCTGGGCAACAGTCTAGTGAAATATAAAATGAGACAAGTCAATCACATTTTGCACAAAAACAGAGATCCAGCCGAATGACTGAGTTCTTGTATCGGCAAATTCTAGCTGGCAGAATCATAACTACGTAATTTTAAAGCAAAAGAAAAAGCAAAACATCAGACATACAAGTGCATACGTACTAAAAGTTTACATTTTTACACAGAAACTTGCAAGAATATTACACCAAAAACCCCTCCCTAAAGTAGTTAAAAAATAAAAACCTTTGTAAATCAAAACCACATTCTCCCAAACAACATACAAAGTATGAATCAATACTTTATCTGCTCAATCATATGTCAGGTTCTCCCTTTTTCTATATACATCCAGTGGCAACACTTGCCCCCATATGCATATGAAGACATGACTCCTTAGCTCCTTATGTCTTTGAAGACAGTAATGCTATCACTGTAGCATCAAAAAAATAATTTTGAACACATGGCTTGGTACAGGAATATAAAAAAAGACTGATAGAAAGCCTTTTTGATTAAAAAAAAAAAATTTATCTTTATGTTTATTAGTGATCTAAGACCTTTACTTTCCCCAAAGCACTTTATTTCTCCTGAACTGACAGGGGAAAGCTGGCACTGAAACAGGCCATGCTAAACTCCCATATTTTCAATTGCCTTATGTCTGTTCACAAGCTTTCTTATCTGCATGGAGCTGGTTGCTGGAATTAGACCCTAAAATAAAATGAGGCCTTACACCATGCAAGGAAAGAAAAAAACCCACAGCCCTTGAACAGTTTTATTAATCAAAACTCTTACTTGTATTTGCAGTGATCAACCAGTGGAATTTCCTTCGCAGGAGGCTTCCCTAAGGTGTCCTTAAAATAAAGGGAATTAAAAAAAAAAAATCAGTAAGCTTTATATAGTGACTTCATATTTCTTTTCCTTCTCAGTTAGAAACAAAGCTGAAGTCTCAAAACCCTCCATTCCCACTTCTGAGAAAACCTTCTCTGGTGGGCTTTTAGAAGTATTATGAAGAATTCCCAGACCTTCAAACAAGAAAAAAAGTTCAGTAAATTACACACTGCCTGTAAGCAAACACCAGCACAAACACATTAAATGATAATGTTTAGTTGGCAGCTACAGAGTGGAAAACAGCTTGGGACAACGTGAAGCCAAACGTAACCAGACTAGCCAAGACTGTCTGGAGAGAGCCGGACTGTAGACTAAGTATAGAACTAAAAAGAAGTTATCAGCAACAGTTATCAGAAAATTATCAACAAGACCACCAAGAAACAGAGATGACAGAAAAAGGTTTAAAAAGACTGACAACAACACACAGGCAGCTCAGGGCTGGAAGGGGAAGAGTTGGCTAATTTCATTGTAATGGAAGAGTTGGGGATTGGCATAGATCCATTTTCTTATGTATGCTGGTTTCCTTGAACAAAAAGTGTGGATGGAAGAAAAATGTTTGGCCTGCTAGGCTCTGGAAGACTCCTTCCTTTCATCTGTCAGAGAGGTGTGGCCATCAAGGGCACTACAAGGCTCCCCCACTCTAGAGGATCACCCACAACTCTCCAACAAGACACTTCTCAATCATCAAAGCCATCTTGCAGTGCTATTCTTTCTGGCCTTCACACTCAGGAGACAGACACCCACACACCTTTTCAGATTTCCAAGCCTGGTTTTTAGTGTACTCAGCATCAACAAGTTCTGGGGCTTCTCGGGACAGCAGAATGAGGGGATCTCTCTCAGGGCTCGTTCTGCAAAAAAAATGCTATCAGTAATTGCCAATCCACATGACTCAACACAGCTAACAAACTACAGGACTCAAGACCCTGCCTCTTTATGAGGCTGACCTCCCTTTGTGCCCCAAAAACATTAAGTGCCTACCATACAGTGTATTTCTGTCCAAGGGTACATTAGCAGAAGAGAATGAGTTATGTCTACCAGAATGATTTAAGGCCATGTTTCTTTATTTCACTTACTAAATATTTAATAGTATTATTCAAGCAATTCCCAGGACAAATCAGCAGAGATGTTGTTTCCTTCAGGCTTTATCCTGATGGGTGCCAAATAAACTCCCTTCTAAGTCAGAGAGAGCTAAGAAATGCCAAGCATCTTCAGCGCTGATCTCTCTGACACCAATTTAAAACACTACTGATAAACAAGGTTATGACATCCCTGAAACTCACTCCTCATCATCTCCTGAGCCTATCTAGTAAGATATCAAATCCTTCCCTATTGGGGATGGGGGAAGAACAAAGTATTAGGTTTAACATTGTTTTCAAACTGTCACTGGAGAGAGGGCAGACATAATCTACTCTCCTATCCCCCACTACTCAGGTAACTTAAAGCAAGAATATTTTTGATTCAGCGTTGAGCACTTGCACAGCAAATAAAGTATTCACATTGGCAAGAAGCAAACACATCAATATCAAATCTTTAAATTTGTATCATGCACCTGCAGTTCCCTTCACAGAACAAAACAAGCTGGTTCCTAGTGCGACAGTTTTACTCATTAAGAAATAACTTAGTAAATCCATCACAACTTCTGTTTCCAATATTAGACTTATTATAATAAACTAGTTGCAAATGGCAATTCTTATGGAAAATCACTAATGGTGAAATGCTGCTGTACAAAATGTCTCCTTTCCTTACTTTTAAAAAATACATTCTGGGTTACACTTGTTTAGGTCTTGGAAATATAGAAATTTCTGCACGCATACAGCTGTCACAGCATATGTTGGTAGAATCTCCTGTTACAGGAAAATATGCTCACCTGGATCCTCGGAAATATCCTTTAGAGATTTTTTTCATCCATGGCCATTTTTCTGCAGATCTGAAAATATTGTTTATACATGGCAATAAATTATTTCATATAACCATGAAACAGCACTCTCATCAGTTTTCACAGCATGATCTCTTTTTATTATTCTTCATTTTTGATGGAAATCACCTTCTTCAGTACAGCAGAAAAAACTCTCAGCCAGGTCCTGTGAAACGTTTTCCTGTGAATATCATGTTTAAGGCAACACGGTATAGGCTACTTTTCAGAATACCTTTCAGTCAAAACAATGAATTACACACAAGCCCCTCATCAAACCTTTAAGGGTATTAAAATTTACCTAAAATTTGAATCACTTTTTGTATCGTTGCTTTATTTTTCTGTACTTCACTGAGTATGGATAGTGCAAAATGACTAGAGAATTTCTAACCACTGTCATTTCCCATCAAAAACAAACAAACAAAAAACCTGCCTAGCATTTTGCATTTAAGATACAGGGGTTCATTGTTTTGCCAAGTAACTTTCATTTTATATCTAAGCAAGTCCTTCAAAATAGCTCTTCACATGTTTTATTTCTGTCAGTGCAGTCACCTGCCTCCCTCTGGGGAACTCTTTGTTGTACTTTTCTGTTGCACCTGGCTTGACAGGTAGGTCCTGATCCCCAAACCGACCTGCACAGGTCAAGCTTTGCATCTGTTTATAACCCAGTGACACAAGTGGCATTCACTGAGAAAGCAAGGATGAGTAAATGCTTTGGACCTTCATTCTATTATATTGCATTAGGCTTCAGCTATGATTAGTCCCACAGATCTTCAGATTTTGAAGAGGGAATCATTCAACCTTGCATTCTGATGTCAAGGGATTGACATCAAGGTGTTTTTTGTTATGTTTCTATGTTCATTGTTGCACACTTTGTTTGTCACTTTCCATGGGAAACAGCCCCTTATTCTGCTAATAGTCAAAGATCCTGCCAAAAGAAAGACTCCCAGTCAGAAACCTCTTCTGTCTTACTCTCAGCCCAGTAGTGACTCTTGATTCTTGGGAACGACTCCACATTTCTCTATTGCATAATAATACTCAAGTAAAAGCAGATCTAAAGAAGGCTTTCCTTTACCCTTCCGGAAGCTTATACAAACATCCTGGATCATCCCTGCAGTGAAAAAACCACAGCTCCTAGAGAAGTAGTTGGAAACAAAGGAAAATATTTCCATGTGTCAGGGGAGATTTCTGCAGGCAAAAGATAACTGCTACTTTATTGACAAACCCTATTCCACCAAAAATGATAGTAATCTGGCCCTGACAGCATGAAGAATGTGTATACTTCATCCTTTGCATTCCTTACTAAAGTGTTGGAAACAGAGAAGCTAATTATAACTTCTGGTTACATCATCCAAGGTTTCCATGGAGAACTCTTATAGAGCAGTTAGGCTGTATGTAGTTAATGAGGGGCAGCAGGACAGATCACAGGCCAACAGACCTACGGTCTTAGACTAATATTGGCCCAATGATAGACAGCTTTTACTGTGAGTTTGTCTTCCATTAAACCTCCCCACACACATAACCATTTCCAAAACATACCTTCTGAGGTCCTCTCTCATGAGGTCCCAGCGCCCTAAACCTGTTGGGTAAATTGGCCAAACAGCTGGTCCTCCTTCCCAAAATGTCCAGGCAGGATACATGATGTCATTGTATTCAGGTGTCTTAAGAAAAAGGAGAGTAATGTAAGAACAAGAGTAATAATCTACTTCAGTTTACTGACTGAGCCCACCAGTAATGAACGTTCCTTCTGGGAGTTCTGTCAGCTTTCTCCGTTACTGTTCCATAAGCAGCCACGAAAGCTTTGTGGTCACCACGGTGTTGCTGGGGTTCATATGAAGACAACCCAATATTAAAGTGTTTCAATGACTTTAAAAAGGCTCCGACTTGCTGCATGACAACACAGGACTTTCATATTAGAAAATAACAAAAGAGGTCCATGGTATAGCTGATTAGTAAACAGTGAAAGACCCAAGTTCCACTCACCTTTCTAAAGACTTGTGCCTATGTGTAGCTACAAATGTTTGCTACTGATGGTAAGTTAAGAGGCATTGTTATCACCTCAGAGATACAGGCGCTTATAAACGCTTTGACATTTAGGTTTCCAACACTTCAGTTCATTCCAGCCTTCCTAGAGATCGCTGATCAATTCACTGTAACAAATACCCAGGTCATGTATGAATTTCAGTTCCTCACTCCTATTTGGATGCTTAAATCCCCATATAATCAGAAGCGGGGCCAACACTTAAGTAAGACTAAACCCTTTCATGAAACCAGACTATAGGCTACTTCCTTGCACTAGTAATAAAATTCCTATACAATTATCCATCTATCTGTCACCTGGAGATACTGGAGACAGTCCAAGGCCACCAAGGCAGTTAGGAGGTTGGTGCAAATGACATATAAACAGGGGCTGAGGAATGGGTTTGTTCATGCACACGAAGAGGAGGCTTGGGGGAATCTAAATGGTGTCTCCTACTACCTAACGGGATTGTTCAGAGAAGACGGAGGCAGACTCTTTTCAGAAGTACAGAGACAGAATGAAAGGCAACAGGCTTTGATTACAAGAAGTGAAATTCCAAGTAGATACTGGGAAACATGTCTTCATTCTGATGGAAGTCAAACATTGTCTGTGGACACTGTCCTTGGGGATGCTCAGATCTGGGCAGGACACAGCCCGGAGCACCCTGACCTAGTTGGTCCTGCTCTGAGCAAGGTGCTGGACTAGGTGACCTCCTGAGGTCCCTTCCAAATTAAATGAGTGTGTGCTTCTATGATCTGCTCCTTCTCCGTCTTGCTATAAACAGGCATTTATAACAAACCATGACAGCTCCACCACCACCCCAGGGTCAGCCTTCTGAGATGCAGAATAGGACAATCCTTCAATCCCTCACGCTTTCAGCCTTAGAAAGCACCCTGGACCAGCATCCTGGAACCTTCCTAACACTGGCTGGTTAAGTGTGAGCTGTGCCTGGATCACTGGGTTTCAGTTAAGGATAGGGCTGAGACTACAGTTCAGATATTGGACAACGGTGACAAAGAACTCAGTTTCTTGCAGGGTCCTGCAAGGCACCCAGGGGCAGGATGATGAATACGGTTGCAAAGATTAAACTCTCGCAACATGCTCTGCATCAATTTGGGTTCTGCTGGCTAGAGTTAAGGCTGTGCAATGGTCAAGGGGCAAGACAGCTAGCTTTGCTACTACATCTGGCAGCGAACACGGTTATTGAATCACATATTGAATGCTTGCAATGCTGTACTGAAATTCTAGAGAGTTTTAGGATGGCTGAGGACTACGTGATAGTTATGGATCATATTATGGTTCAGACTATATGAGCTGAAGACCTGGGTTCAGAGTGAGATGCTACAAGTTCGCAGAAACAGAATAGGGCCTGAACTAGCAAGAGCAAATGGTTTATTGCTTCTTTTTGCACCTTACTGTCTGCTGGGCTTCAGCCAAGGACAGGATCACAATCAGGGTTAGGTAGCAAGGGTGCAGGACTTGGGCACACTGGTCATACACTAAGGCAAAGCAAGATTAGCCAAAGCTTGAGGTGTAATGATATTTTGTTGGAAAGGATGAGATACTATACTACAGTCAGGTTTAACAATGGGAGAAGTAGGAAAACATACAGGAGGGCTCTCGAGTCTGGGAACAGAGAAGCAGAGAGCTAATGTCTCTATGCGTGTGTGCGCCTCTGCATGTGTGTGCATGTTTGCAGATGGAAAAGGGAATCTGGGGGAAAAACCGTTCACAGGACATAGCAATATTACAGAAAAAAAAAAAGAAACACTTATTTGTGGTACCAAAAAAGAGGACTAAAATATTCACATTAAATGAGATTAACTGTATGACAGCTGACTGATGGTCAAAAATCCTTAACAATGCTGATAAACTATGGCTACAATTTTAACAGAGGCATTGTAGCAAATGACAGCAATGCTGGCACATATCCCATCCAGCTGTGCATCGTTCCACTGTGGCAGAAGTACATTTTTTGACATGGAAAGGGAGCTAATGAGGGGCAAAACTGTTCTATTGAATAAATCTGCAAATCTGTCTGCCAGAAAAATGGAAGTGAAGGGAAACATAAAGAGCAAGCAATTTTGACACAGAAAATCTGTGGGGAACCATCCTCAGAAATACGTTCCCAAGAGAAAGGATGACATGCATGTCTCAGAAATGCTCAGCTTTTAAAGATGTGTGCACCTTACTGAAGGAGAAGACTGGGATAATGGGTTTCATCCACTTGGGGACCTGGGGGTAGTCTCGCACATTGATCACCATTTCCATGTCAGGGAGGCGGTTGATGATCCCCAGAAGAAAGTGCTCAACTCCACTGCATCTGTGCAGAAATGACATATAGCAAAAGAGCTGTAAAGAGAAGGCAGAATCCTACAGTCTCTTGCAGGCCTTTCTCTCTGCACAGGAGCAGAAGAGATGGTAAGCCCGAGCCATACCATGACGCAGGCTGGGAACTGCCTATAGCAGCCTGTAAGCCCCAACACAGTACAGACACCAGTGAAGCAACCCACCCTGTTAAATCTGGCCTGATCTGCAGCTTTCTCTGCGATCCCACAACCAACCAACCCTTTGTACACTGAAGTGCAACAACGACACTTATCTCTTGCTACATTTAAGCCTCATACAGAATTCTCTAGGCTCCTGCTCTAATAAGGAATTCAGACCTCTGAAATACCATTGTGCTCAGTGACTTTCAGCTTGGCAGCGTGGGAAGTACTCCTGCGTCCCAGCTAGGGAGAAGAGATCTTCTGTACGGCTCTTACCTTGCAGGGAACAAGCAGTCCTGCTCACGGTACAATTTGTTCTTAATGATTTGGTAATGCGTCCCGAGCTTCCGGCTCACCACATCTGATATTATCTCCTTGGAAACGCCACCTCGAAAAGGAGCCAGGTCCTGCTTCCAGACACTGAAAACAAAACAATCAACCATTACTATGTACAATAGGGAGGATACTGTGCATTAAATTACTGCAGTATACAGAACAGACTTCTAGCTAAAATAAGCTCTGTGTATCTTCCAGGAGCTCTGCTACATGTGGCATAACGGAGAATTTAATTTAAGTCACTTGGAAGAGCTGTTACTCAGAGACTCAAAGGTCCAAGATTCACTCTTTGACTATCTATGTGCTGTTTGCCCGAACAGAAAGCCCAGCACAGGACTCTGAGGCTAAATCAACATGAACAACTCTGTTTACTCTCCCAGAAAGGACCTTACATACCCTGGCAGGTTATGGGTAAATGCCTTTGGCTCACTTAACCTTTGAGTTGCGAAGCTTGTGCTCTGGCCTTCCATGAATGATGGGCCACACCAAGACCAAATTCCTCACAGAATGTCATGCTATTCAGACATTAAAAAAACAAGGTAAGAGTCTAGTTGCAAGGAACAGCATCACCCAGTAATGCTGGGTACAGTGAAAGCCAGCCCAGGAAGACAAGTCTACGTAGCACATGTTCTGTGACATCTGCACATCACCAGTGAGCTCCAGGAATGCAGTTTGAAAACATAAACCTAATGAATATAAGAAAATACAGGACGAAGATGCAGTTTATATAGATTTAGTCTAAAGGCCCTCAGATCTAACTGCCTGGAGCATTTAACAAACACTGTCAGATTGTAACAACCCCACTTTTTGGTAGACACTACATCAATGCCTTAGTTTAATACAACACTGTCAGGATGATCCCACTGTGAGGGTGGTCAAACACTGGTACAGGTTGCCCAGAGAGACTGTGGAGTTTCTATTCTTTGAGATATTCAAAACCTGACTGGACACAGTCCTGGCAACACTGCTTGAGCAGAGGGGTTAGACATGATGATCTCAAGAGGTCCCCTCCAACCTCCAGAGTTCTGCTATTTTATAATCAAGTAGAAAACAGTAAAACTACATAAAGAATCCCCATTGTGCAGATGGGCTGACCATCTAAGGATAAGCAGTCTGGCAGGGATGCAAATGTTATGAGCTTGAGAACAGGAAGAAAGTTGCAGTTCTATGGCACATCCATGTCACTGTAACCTAAGTGACAACTGAAAGGTAGCAACAAACAAGTTAGGACCTTCAGTCCTTGGCCACTGAGTCACAGAAGACTAGACATAAGTAGAATCTGTTATATGGGGAAAAGTACTGGCTTTGAGCATTCTGCTGCATATTTACATACCTCCAAATCAGCTATCAAAATGAACTGAGTTTCTTAAGTGTCACACAGCGTACATGCTGTATTATCTTCCTGGATTCTTTTGTAATGCCTGTCACTATAGCAGCGCTCCTTAACAACCCTTAAACGAACTACTGCTTTAACAAAAACTAGGTTTCGAGACCCACAGCAACCGCAACTTCATGTTACTATCGACTATCATGTTCTGAAGCAGATTTGGAGGTTGTAACCACTTGGGAAAGTGTTCTACCCAAAGGTGGGCAGGAGCAATGGAGATCAAAAACTCCAAACAGAGTGTATAAACAGTTGCCCAATACGACTCATCTGATATTAAAAGCCAATATAGCACTCAATCTCACCCCCAAAATGAGTGAGCACATCTGGTACTTTTAAACAGGAGGCTTAAAGTTGGGCATCTGTGTTTCTGCATTTGGAATCCTAACCCTAAAGGCAGAAGAATATGTTGACTCTTCCCTGAACTCCCTATTCTCCTTTACATGAAAATGCTGCTTAAAGGTATCAGAAAACCTGGTCCTACAATCCCTGCCTGTATGGCAATGGTGACTGTTGTAATGTTTGCCATGCTGCAGCTGTGCTCTATCAGTGCGAACAGAAAGGAAGTTTGGTTTGGCTATGTCTACAAGACAGATCAGCCTGCACTTGTATGGCCTACAGTGGTCTTGCATCACATACATGCCTCTAGCTCTCTGCATTAAATTCACTGTAGGAAGATCAGGCCAGCATTTCAGGTCAGAGTGCTGGCATTATGCACAATGCTCTGTAGTTATAAAAAAAAAAAAAAAAAAAAAAAAAAAAAAAAAATGACCCACAACAGGACTTGTGTCTACCTGAATGAGCTCCTCTTGGATCATGCTTCCGTTATGTGTCAGGTAGCTAAATATCCACCAACAGTCCAATTCTCACAAGCAGTGAACTAAACTCCCTAGAAAGAGTGCTAAAAAGTACAGCACACTATCACACCAAATGAATGTGTTCTGTAACAAACTTTCTTAATCTAGCTATTTAGAACTTTTTGCACATACTTGATTTCTTCCAGTTTTGAAAGCCCATGAGAAAGACTTTTTAGCAACACTGCACTGAGAGAGAAGACAGAATTGGATTGTTAAGACAGAAACGTCACCAGCTGTGTGTATGGTTTATTGTGTGATAATACATGAAATGCTGATGTAGCGTATGTTCAATCGCAGAGAACAACAATAAGTGTGATCAGTTTACAGGTGGACACACCTTCTATTGGAACTACGGAGCTCAACCTGTTTCACGCAATGCTAGTAATAACCTCCTCCTCCTTGCAAGCACTGTGACCTATGATGGCTGCAGATGCGATACCTTAGAGCCCAAATATTCTCTAGCTAATTCCCAACCATCAGTGCTGGCAAAAGTATTGCCTCTCACGGCCAGAGGCCTGTGCAGTCAAAAAGGAAACCAGTCTCTCTCACCTCTGGTAGCAGCTGCAGTTCGCCTTTACACATGGCTTATAGACTTCCACAGCTTTCTTAATTTGGTCAGTTATTGTTTTCCATTTGGCATCTAAAACACACAGGAAGGAAAAGTCAAAGGAATTAATCCATTAAAGTACCAGAACAACTAGCAGTAGCTGAAGAGCATTTCTGGTCCGGCTGGCAACAGCAATGCACCAGGGTCCCACAACACACTCCCGTACTGCTCCAATCCATGCGGCTCAACGAAAGCATGCCTAAAGCAAGCGGGGGGGAAGAAAAGCCTCCACGGGCAAGGAAAGGGGCCACCCACCTGAGGGGGGCCGGCGAAGGGGCAGCGGGTCGGGCACTTTCAGCCCGGGGGCCGTCCCCGGGTGCCGAGGGATCTGCCCGGCCGGGCGGAGGAGCAGGAGGAGGCAGCGAGACTCCCTCGGTGCCCTCACAGGACGCGCGGGCTCCCGCCCGGGCCACCAACCCTCCCCGCCGGCCGCGAAACCGCGTCCCGTTCCCCATCCCCCGCAACACCCTCAGGCCCCGGGCGACGCGAAGAGCCCCGAGCCTCCGCTCACCTGCCGGGCCGCCCGCCGCAGCGGGCTCCGACCGCCACACGGCAGCCGCCGCCGCCATCGCCCACAGGGCCAGCGCCGCCCGCCCCATACCGCCGCCGCCGCCGCCAACACGGCCCTGCGTGGCCCGTGCTTTTCCCCAGGCACAAGGCAGGACCAGACAACAAGTTTTCAGGAGCTCTGCTTTTTA
>JANHGO010000072.1:22718061-22736717 GCA_024606505.1 Aquila spilogaster
AGAAAATTGATTTACCGTTGAGGTTTATTTTTGGCTTCCAGCTGTCGGGCTCCTTGCAGCTGCCTCAGGCTGGTGTGGCCCGCCCCATACCGCCGCCGCCGCCGCCGCCGCCAACACGGCCCTGCGCATGCGCGACCCGCCGCCGGCGGGCGCGGGTGGGCGGGAGGTGACGCCCCCACCAAGGATGGCGGCGGCCACAGCCGCCAGCCCCGCACAAAGATGGCGGTGCTAGCAGCGGGCCTTGTGTCGCGGCGCTTGATGGGAGCTGTAGTTCCCGCGGCGGCGCTGTCCCTCCCCTCACAAGGGCGGGGTGTGGGGAGACCCCCGCGGGGGTCACGTCGTGACCGCAGACGGCTTTTGTACCCGACGGAAATAAAGGCACTGGCGTGGGGGGGCCTACATCAGGGGGTGACTGTGCTGCAGAGACAGCCACCGCCCAGAGAAGGTCCGAGTGTGCGTTTGCGATAGTCCCTCCAAATAACCTCCTGGCTCCACTCGAATCCCACGCACGAGCCTTGTGCAGACCTTGTGTAGCTGGTGGCCCGCGTTCCCACTGGCGTTTTTTGGCGGGGGGAACTTCTCTGGATGCCTGAATTCATCAAGCATGTTGTCCAACCTGTAAGAGGCTCCTTCTCGTGGCCCGACCTCTTGCTGTTGCCAAGGCCCAATTAAATTTGATCATTTCGAATTAAGTCATGAATCTCATCGTTACGGTATAAAGGTTTAGACTGATTTGTATAAACTTCTCTGCAGCTTCAGGGATGTGGACTGCAAGAAAGAGGAGAAACAGCAGGACTGAGAATTGGTGGTTGAGTGCCACCAACGTAATGCGTAGGTCCTTCTCTTTGCAAAATGGTTTCTAAGAATACAGTCTTCAAAACTACCCTCTACTTAGTGTTTGGGTCAGCTCGGTCATATTTGGCCAGCCTTCAGGAGACAGGCTCATTAACCCAATGCTGGATGTAATAACCATGCTGATAAGCAGCCAAATTAATGTAGGTCAGAGTGCCTGGGGCTAAGCAGTCACTATCCTAACATGAATCTGGACCAGTCGATCGATGTTTCTTCCCTAGGGTGAGTGTGGGAAGGCCCGTCCCCTCTTCGTGGGGTCTGCATATTCAAATGTCAACACTAAACCTTCATCATTCCTAGCCCAGATCCAGCCTGGTAGTTTGGGATTCCAGGAAGAGGTGCTGTGGCTGTTTGTTAATAGGAAGGAGTCACATTTACATTAAGGTTCTACCTACAGAGTGAACGCTGAGTGATTAGCCGCACAAGCCACCAACTCAACTCGTCATAAAGGCCTCTTTTGCATGACACTGAATTGGTCCTGTAGGTATCTGTAGGTTTAGGTGGAGAAATAATTACCAGAAAACAGACCAAAGAGGAAAAGCATGTGCTGAGAAGGAACGTGAAGGTTTCCCAAGGACTGATAAATTCTGGAGACTGGTAGTCCTGCTGAATCTGCACAGCTGATAAACTCCGGGCACCAAGTGTCTGCTCAGTCTGTGCAAGGCCACAAGTAAATGCTGATATCAACTGTAGGTTGTGTGACTGTAGGGCAGGGGCTCCGACATGCAGACAAAGACTGCAGGATTATGTGTACATCTCTTGAAATAAATGACTTTGAGGGACTTTCTGAACATCTGCTTGGAAGCTGCTAGTGTGTCAGCACAACCCTCTACTGAGTATGCAGCTGGGGTTGTCCTCCAACTGTTGCTCCAGCTGGGTAACTGAGTGATTGTATGAATTAACTATGAGGGAATAAGTGAATGTTGTGTGTATTATCTGCTGTTAGTAGTAACAGCTTCCTAGAGTGAAAACCTTGAGTACTTCTGGCTGTCTCATCCTAAACTCCTGTCACACAGCCAAAGAATTTTTAAGCAAATCAGGGGAATTAATCCCTTCTTTCCATCTTCTCCTAGAGTGCCTCTGTCTTCCTTTTGATTTCTGCATAGGGTCTGCTTTCTTCCTTTTCCTCTACGGTCTTTCTCACAGCTGCAGTAGTCATAGATCCAAAACTGGAGCCTGATCTGAAGACTCCCCCAAAAGTGTGAACCTTAAGTATGGTGAAAGCAACAGTTGCCAATACTCATATATCTATATTTGCCTCCACTGGCCTCACTCAGTCTTAGCCATCTCTACATGGCTAATCCACCCATTATTTCTAGCACAGTTTTCTGTCTTCCCTCTCGGGTTCCAGACCAGATCTTCCTGCTTCTTTCCCATTTGACTGAATGGAGACATCAGCACGCTGTTCCAACACCATTTCTGGTTGTTTCTCACAGCTTCCCCGCTAGTCTTCTACACAGCCGGTAGAGCTGCAGTAGTTCGCTCTGTAGCAAAGGTTATTTCGGGTGCTTTCTCTGAAGCAAAGAGTAGGAGTTGTAGTCAGCATAAATGTTTAATAGGCCCTGAGAGCTAAGACTTTAAGATGAAGCTCCTTTTGAAGCTACATTTACAGCCTCTGCTCTCCCAGGCTTTGTATAATGAAAGCACCCCAGGCCACTGTGGTGTGGTTTTGGCATTCTCTGTAGTTCCCCCAAGCACCTTGGATGGTTGTAAGCTTCAGAATGCCTTGACTCTCACTTCAAACACAGCCTTTGCCTCACCTTCTCTACCTTCTTAATTTCCTGCAAATCCAGAGCTCTGTGCAGGAGCATCTGGCTCTGATCTTTGATACCCTCTCTCAAACACGGTCCCTCCCTCATATTTTTCTCTGCCAAATCAAGCACAAACACCCACAAATTTACTTTCATCATGTTCCATGTACCTGGAGTGGAAAATCACTTGGCTGTAAGTCTGGTGTCCTTGCTTTACATATTCAACATAGGTTAGAAGAAGGGTGCTTGGGAAAGAGTTTGGTTCTCTAAGTGGTTATAAGACTGAGCTAAAGAAAACATGCTTCCTACATCTTGAGTTTCTCTCAGAGCTGTGGTCTGGCTTTTCTAATTGCTACTATCTGCTTGTACACAGGTGCCAGTGGTGGCTTTTCTCCTTTAATTCACCCTTTTGTGCTAAATGGAAGTCCTAGGTTTTCTGAACTCCTCAAATAATGGTGAATTTTTCATATGAAGAATGGCCATCCTGCCTGCACTGAAGTTCTCCAGAAGCATGGTCAACTAGAGAAGGTTTATGTGCAGCCGGAAAAGGTGGTGCTAGTAAAAGGGGAAATACCCAGACATTTTAAATGAAGCTTCCAATAGTTGAGAGGTAGCTGATGTATGGCTCTTCTTATAGCTATCACGCTTGATCGTCACTGGGGCTAGGCTGCTGCAAAAGGCTTCGGTCGTCTCAAAGCTCAGCAGAGCGAGGAAGGAAGCTATAGAGGCTGCGGAGGTTCAAAACCTGTGATTGACATTACCAAGGCTTCTGGGGCTGAGCCCAGCCTTACCCATAAGAAGCCACATGGCTTCTAGAGAGTCAAGATTGTTTCCTGTTGGTGAGCTCCTCGTGGAAGTTCTTTTCCCTTTGGCTCTGAGCTGTGTCCTGTAACACGCAGCCCTGTGGAGGTGTTGGGCTGTGGCTGTCAGGATTCAGGAGAGCTGGCCACATCTGCAGTATGTGGCTTGGGGATGTTTGGTATTGAATATTCAATTATTTTATGCAAAGGAGGCTAATTACAAAACTGTTACAGCAACTGCAGCACTGCATGAGAAGTGTAGTACCAGAATATGACACCCAGTAAAGGCTGGGGTCATGAACCAAGTCTCAGACTAAGACTCTGCAGGGCCTGCAGAACTGCTGAGTTGGACTGGGCAAAAGAAGTGCAAGAGATCCCAGAGTTTGGTCTTGATGAAACCCCATCCGAGTCTGCCAGTGAAGGAAGTCAGTAAACCAGCCCTCAGCCCAGCCTGCGGGTTTATGAAGGCAATGGAAACAATGGAGGATCCAAGAAAAAGTGGGGAAGGCATCTGTAGCTCAAGCCTGAGGTCAAAGTTTAAGTACTTGTGCATGCTGTGGGAGCAACACAAACAAACTACATCTGGTGCTTGAGAGAAGATGCAAGAACTGCAGTGGTTTCATCCCTTGAGGAATTTCTATGTGCCAGGGGATGCCTGTGCTCATGACAGTGATGACAGTATTATGAAGAATTTTTTGTAATGCCAACATTGTGTAGCAGCCCAAAAAGGGAAGAGAGACACCTGTTTAGTGTGAACAGTATGTGTAAGTTCACGTATAAACATGGGTGCAGGAATACCTTTAAGCCTTTTTATTCATACCTCTAAAAAAGGGAACTGGCAAATCCACCTTTCTTGGAGGAGTTAAGAAAATGTAGGGGTCTTGCACAGAAGGATGAACTGATGGAGTAAAAATCATCAACACCCCTGCACAAACAACAAACTGGAAAAGGCACAGATTTGTAATGGTGGAGCATGGGGGGATCTGGTAGACTCAGAAGGTAAAAAGCCCTTTGTCTCATCAGGAGGATGTATTCAATACTTGTACCCATTTGCCTTTGCATTTGAGTTGCAGGGCACCAACACAAGCTAAAATTGAGTATATTCCTGTAGAAAAGGCCTTGGCATTGGGCCATGGCTGTAAAGACTTTTTAAAATCTGTTTGAGAGGCCATGTTAACTAAAACTGATCATAAATCACTTTTTGCCATTGCCAGTGGGGATCTGGCAAACACCTTCCTGCAAACAGAACGTCTCTTTCTTTAGCTACAGTTGTATAACTTGCAAATTGAATGCGAACCTGAGAAAGATTTAGTAGTTTCAGGCATACTCTCTAGAGCCTTTGACAAAAATGCTGTGGAACAAAGTCCCAGGCTAGATTATGTATATGTCAATTGGGGAAAACAAAACAGAGAAACCAGCCCTGTCGGTTCTCAAATGAAATGCAGAATTTTATTGCTAGTGGTTTGCTGAGGACGAGACACTGCAGGATGTAATTAAGGTTCTACTAGAAAATGATTTGCACAGCTTATTCTGTCCCTGTTTCAGTTTAAAACGATTTAGATACCACTTCTCTGAGGCATGAAGAAAACTGATCCTTGAAGTGTTGCAGGAAAATAAAGATACAGAATGCCATTTAGAGCCTGAAGGCAGTGCGAGACATCTCTGCTTCCCTCAATAGTCAGAAATACAAGTGATATTAAATGGAGGAGCGCATGCTGGTGGAGAACACTCACCCTCTAGAAGGAAGTTAACGAAGTAGGCTTGCATTAGCTTGATGTGGGAGTCCTGAGCAGCCATTTTGACATTGCCGGGCAGTCTTTACTGGAAGGCACTACAGCATTATGAGGGAGCAGGTCGCTTGTTAACAGTGGATTTCATATACATAACAATAATGTCTGTCAATGGACTACAGTTCAGTACAAGCTTATGTGTATCGCAGCTAATCCCCAGTGCCTAAACCTACCACGCTGGTGGAAAGCGATGCCGAAATACTGCCAGAAAGGGGGCAGTGTCAATCTGTTGCACTTCTGGCACTACTCAGTTGCAGTGGATTGTCACATCTGTGCTAGCAGAAACTGATATCATAATACGGGTGGGTTGGTTGAGATAAGTAAACAGAAAAAGTGGAACAAAAACGTGGTATGATTTTGTAGTCTGGGATTGGCAGTGTTTCACAAGTGATATAGATGCATAGTAACAGCAGGAAACAACAATTACGTATGGGGTGTGCTCTGTGGAGACTTCGTGATCATGTGGAGTTGTTGTTGCAGGCAGTACATGCTGTGGAGAAATAGATTCACATTTCCCAAATTCCAGAGGGCAGTGGGAGAGTGTAAATTGCCACCTTTCATGGTGGTGGTGTCAGTTTAGAGTGGCTGTTGTCCAGAAAGGCAAACAGCTAGAAGTAGTGGGCTTTTTGCTAACTAACCACAGTACAGGTTTTCCAGAGGACAGAGGTGATAACACGGGACAACTGGGACAACAAGATGTTTATTAGGGGGAGCATTGTATGCAGCTTGAATGTACTTGCCATGGTCCATTAGTTGAGTGTAGTTGAACTTGGCTCTGCAGGGAAGCTTTGGGGACCTGTACCTTTCAGAACCTCTCAGAGGAGGTGCCATTGTGCAGAGGCTCACGCTGAACAGCACCGATCAGCTAGAGCTCAGACAGTGGTTAATACAAAGCTCTTTGGGGCTCCTGGTTAAGAGTAATTCCTGAACAACGTGGAATACGGGAGCTCTTACGCGCTAATTCAACTGGCAACAAATGGCGTGTTCACGTACAAAGTGCTGAGTGTTGAGAGGGCTCTAGTTCCTCCTAAAGTCCCAGCATTTGTCACTACCAGTGTCATTGCTTCAGCTACTTTACTTCCTGAAGACCATCGTCGCTGGAGAATTCCTAGATGTTTGTGACTCCGTATAAGTTAATTCATTCAAGTTGTTAAATCATTGAAGCATTGAACTGTAATTGTGAGCAGCTTTGTTTCAACTACTTTTTTTGCAGAGCTGCACAAAAATTGTGCTTTTCTGTATCTTAACATTGCTTGAATGTAATAGAATTTCCTTCTGCTAATAAACGGAGGCATTAAGTTTCTAATTTAGGGACCGGATAAAATGAGTTGTGCTGTGATTTCTAATCATGGGAGAACGATTCTAATGTGCACACGTTCAGTGTTTGTCTTGTAAAAATGGTTCCCTAACAATGCCCATTGCAGCTAATTTGTAACTACATAGTGTAAACATTGATTTCTGAAGTTTTTTTAATAGATCCCCAAGCTACTTAATTATCACTTACTGACCCTTGTTTTCTAATGGTGATTAGTTTCCTCGAACTTTATAAGAGCTGGGTCTCAAGTGGCGGTAAGATGGACAACTTCTTATTCCATACCTAATAGGATAGGAAGGTCTCCAAAGCATTACTAGTTCATGTCTTCCCAGGAGTAGGATCTCCCCTTCTCGGTGATACACCTCATAGCTGGACATCTAGAATGTTCTTTCTGGTTCAGCTAAAGCTTGTATTAAAAACAGTGAGAAGCAAATTCAAATCAGAACTTCTCTGGGGTTTAAAAAATCCTTTCTCTCACTAAGCCTCTTGCTTGTGGTAGGCTTCTTTCAGGTCTGGTACACCTTTTGGTCTATGAACCAGCTGGATTCTTCAGTATCCATGTCTATGTGAGTTGAGGGGAGAGATCAACCTGCTTTCTGAGAACAATTTGCCATGAGGAAAGTCTTTAGGCTAACTTAATCCCTATTACAGTTCCATTGACTTGAGCAGTTATCAGAGCTGAACTTCTATTTTAGAGATTGAGTCTTCCACTGCAACTTTGCATCCCACTGCACTATTTAAATCACTAGCACATTGGCTGTAACATCGGAGCATCACATCTTACTCTGATTTTCTTATAGAGCAGATGGTTAGGGAGCAGTTCACAGACTTGGCCACCTTGAATGAGTGATCACCAACAGGAAAGGGGAAGGTTGGAGAAAAAGTTCATCAGTCTCTATCTGCATTTGGAAAAATAAAAGGTGAGACACATGGAGGGAGATTGGGAAAGGATAAGGAAATTATAGAAGGGTCATCAGAGACATCAAAAGCTTTCAAGGCCATTGCAGACCATAATGTACATTTCTTATTGTCTTTGTTTTGCTGTATACTAATCACCGATCTGTAGTGGGCGCTAAGCTAGCAACTCGAACACATGACCTCAGAGTACCCCCTGCACTGCCTGTGCTATAAAAATAATAGTTGTACTTTACCTGTCAGGTAAACCCTACGGTTTATAAAGGGTGAATAATTACCAGCTACTGAAGGTCTGAGGAGCAAGAGATGCATGCATCCAGAAGAGATTTGAAACAGTTGGCACAGAACTCAACAGATGGCTTGTACTCCTCTACAGCAACCTGGGACATCTTCTTGTAACAGGACTGGAAAGAATGTCCTTGGGCTAGGTATCCCCGGCCCTTGGACCATGTGCTGCAACCAGCTGTGTTGTGTAGAGTACCCACAAGGCTGAAAGCACTCGGCTTATTCAGTCCTCAAAGCAAGATAAATCCTGTCCTGATAGCATTGTTGGTTACTGAAATATATTGAGAAGACTAGAAGAGAAGTAGGAAGCGTGTGGAAAAGTGCTAATTAAAGTAGGGGCCATAAAAGAGAAAAGGTAGAGACTGATTTTGACTCTATTTAGATGGAAAATTTGAGAAAGGCTTTTACTGATCAGAGAGGAGAGCTTCTGGAAGAGACTTCCAAAAGCAGTTGTTGGTTTTATTGTTACCTCCTATTATAAGAGGGCTAGATCTATCTTAAAAGGGTTACTGAGGTGGTCTGTCAGTGATGATAGGGCATGGCTCAGAGACGCCCACCAGTCTGAAACAAGCAGTGAAACTTTTTTTCTTGTCAAATACAGTATCACTGAAAACTCAGAAGATAGGACTGAAAGATGCATTGGGGTGCCTTCTAGTCCATCCCTCTATCTGATAGCACGGCTAGCTGTATCTGTCATTCTTGACCAACATTTGCCCTTTTCTTAAAGACATGCAGTGATGGAGCCTGCTCAGACTTGTAGGAATTTTTGGCTCATTTTGGGCTTGCTTCCACGGTAAGCCCAAATCCTGTCTTCCAATATTGGCATTGTAGCTCCCGTGTAGCTAGTCCTACCCCTGTCTACTGCATTTGAATAGCTGATTTTTCCTAAGTAACTGTAGCATTTTGCATGTCTTTTTTGAATAACATCTTTTTTTTTTCCCAGACTTTCTCAGATAATCAAAATTCTTTTGAATACTAAGTCTGTTTTCCAGAATATTTGCAGCCCCTCCCAGCAAGGTGCCATCTAAAAGTTTAATAAGCTCAGCCTCTGTTCCTTCATTCTTGTCATTAATGAAAATATTGAATAATAAAAGTTCTGGGAGAGTTGTCTACAAAGATCTAGTTTGATGTATCTCTCCAGTTTGATGGAGAAGTAGCAGTAACGTCACTGGGTATGAAATTTTCCTCTCCCCCAACTGATGATCAAGAACAATTTGGTTTCACAGACTGTGAAATGTTCCAAGTTTAAAATCTTTTAGGAAGAAAAGTCTCCAAAGGCTGGGGAAGTGTAGAATATGCCTAACAGCAGAATTTACTCATAGATTGTAGAAGATCCATGCTCTAGCTGTAAAATCCATAAACATTTAAAGGGAGACGATCTGCTCAAGGAAATTCTTTAAGTATTCATGGCACCCTGCCAGACAGCTACCAGGCCAAGACACCTCCTGGCCTTAAAGCTGGAGTGTTACAGAAATGCTCCCAGCAAACTGTTGAAAAAAACCCTGTGGATTTAAGTCTTTTGGAAAAGGTATGACCTCTATAGAAAGCTTGGCAATTCCTTAAAGCTTTTATTTCTTTGAAAAAAGCTCTCATGATTTGCTACTTTTGACTTTTGAGTCATACAGTGATCTCCTACTGATGTTACATTGATCTGCATGTAGCTAAGTACTTCTTAGACATACTTCTAAGGGTGCTTAGACATTCAAATGACCAAGAGGAGTGCTTGAATTATTCACGGTAATGATGCCTTGTACCTTCAAGATTTAAGCCAACCTCTAACTTTTTGGTACCAGGAAGAGTGCTGTGCAGAAGGCGGATTATTCCAAATGGTTGTGCTGCTGTTCAAAGGGATCTCAACAGGAGATGAGAGAAATGAGCCAATGGGAGTCTCATGAAGTTCAGTAAAGGGAAATGCCAAGCTCTGTCCTGGGCAGGAATAACCCCATGCCACCAGTACAGGCTGGGGGCTGAGAGGCTGGAAAGCAGCTTTCCAGAGAAGGACCTGTGGGTCCTGGTGGACACCCAGATGAACATGAGCCAACAATGTGCCCTTGTGGCAAAGGCAGCCAACAGCTCCTGGGCTGCATTAGGAAAAGCATCACCAGCAGGTGAAGGAAGGTGATCCTTCCCCTCTGCTCAGCACTCGTGAGTCACATCTGGAGTGGTGTCCAGTCCTGGGCTCCCCAGTACAAGACAGACATAGGCTACTGGAACAAGTCCAGCAAAGGGCTAGAAAAATGATTAAGGGCTTGGAGTGCTTCTTATATGGGGAAAAGCTGAGAGAGCTGGGACTGTCCAGCCTGGAGAAGGGAAGACTCAGGAGGATCTTATCAATGTGTATAAATGCCTGATGGGGGGGGGCAGTAAAGAAGACAGTCAGACTTTTCTCCATGCTATATAGTGAAAGGACAGGAGGCAACAGGCACAAGCTGAAACACAAGAAGTTCTGTCTGAACATAAGAAAACACTTCCCCCCCCCCCTTTTTTTTTTCTGTGATGAGCGGTTAAACATTGGAACAGGTTGTCCAGAGAGGTTGCGGTGTCTCTGTCCATGAAGATATTAAAAAATCTGACTGGATACAGCCCTAAGCAACCTGCTCTAGTTGACCCTGCTTTGACCAGGGTTGGACTTGGCAATTTTCAGAGGTCCCTTCCCACCTCAATGATTTTGTGATTCCTGGGGACACTCTTACTTGTTCCTCTGAAGCATCCGTGTGCGGCACGATCAGAAAGAGGGCACTGACTTGAGTCCCAGTTTGCACAGAAGTCCAAAGGAGGAATTTGCATTTTGATGTAAGGGAATGAGAGAAAGGTGTCTGTTTCCCATGTCTCTCACTCTTAGCAGAGACACCTCTATGTGTGCCAACTGATGCCAAATTAGCGTTTTACACATAACTAACTCTGGAAAGGCAAAAGGAGGCAGTGAAGAAAGCCCTGTGTGATATAAGTGCAGACCTTTCTATACACGTCTGTATACATAATTAAGAGTGCTCTCACTCCGTTATACACTTTATTATTACAGTTAAGGTTTTCCTATCATTATGTTTTTAATTACAGGCATAGATGGATGTGTAAATCATCCCCAGTCTGACCTAACGATGAAGCAATTGTATTTTCTTTCCCATAGTGGGAGAGGACACAGATTAAGCCAGTGCCCCAAGCCACAGCCCTGAGCATAAGGTGCCATTAGTTTCAAACGCCCTGTTTGAAAAACAGGGGACAGGGAGCTGTGGACCTGCTGCCGGAAAGGTCCATGGGAAGAGCTGGGAGCATGGTCTGGCGGTGGACAAGAGACAGTGCTTGCTCGAAAGGCAGATTCCAATTTCTCTACAGGGAAACTGCCTGTCTTTGTGCATTTCCACAGCGTGTAGGGAAATGGGACTGGAACGAAAGGCAGAGACCGTGTATCAAGAAACGCTTTGCTGATGCAACTGATTTCTTCTCCACATAGAAACAACCCAGCAGAGCCTCACAAGCTAGGCAATGAGCAAACAGCATATTGGATTGTTCTGTAAGGTATATGAACAGTATGTACTTTTCTCAGCTTCCCAGGTAGACCTTTTCCTGGTCTGTCTATTTCTTATTTCAACATCCTTTTTTTTCCAGGTTGTACAGTCTTTGTGTGCATTGCAGAGATGCTTCTGTGAATACAGTCTGTCTGCTAGGCCCCAGATATGTAGTTAAATGCTGCTTCTGAAGGCATCTATATGATTCTGAGAAAGAAATAATTCTTTAGTTCATGAGTATGTCAGAGAGCATTACCTATTGCTCAAATGTAGGATTCCACTCATACTTTGGGGTGCAGAACCTGGAGCTCTGCTTGTGCTCTGACTTCAGGTTATTCCGTGACAGAGCTGCTTGGGTTACCCTATAACAAAAGTAAGGCAGCAAACATTGTAAGGGACATTTTAACGTGTACGTAGAGTCTGATCGGTATTTCCATACTGCCTCTCTATATCACAGAGCAGTAGCGGTCCAATCTTTCTATACTAACATCCAATAATTCTGGACAGAATCTGAGGGCTGGCCTGTTACTGGGATGTAACTGGTGCTGCGTGAGGGAGACTAGCAAAAGAGGCCATTACATCACTGCATCTGGATGCCAGATAGATTGTCTCAACGACCTGTGGTCAACAGGTGGCCTGCGTAACCAGGTGGTTTGAACTGGAATTGTGAAGTGCTGCCATGATGCTGGTATCAGCAAGTTCTGGCTGCAGAGTCATCAGCCTTTGAGTGCCACCTTCTGTGGAGCTGAACTGGCTTTCTGTGACGGCTTTTCAAACAGAGTCCAAGATGCTGTGACAACAGCTGTCTGCCACCATGACGCCCAGACAACATAGCATACTCTCTCTCTCTGTTACAACTAGCTGCTGAGCTCTCAGAATCCCAGTCCTGCTATCCTCATAGGACCTCTGCAGTAGAATAAAATGGTCTGCAGATCTCGGGTAAGGCTGCTGGAACTTCTCCTATTATCCCAGATCTGAGACTCCAGGAAGAAGGAAGAACTTCTCCTTCCCAGAACAGTGTTTCTCATTAGCCCTAGTTTCAAGCGAACAATTTTTGGATGAAATGGTATCCTTCAGCAGGACAATAGTACCTTAAATGTGGTTCTTTCGGGGTGGTGTGCTTTGTGCATTAGTCCCTCCCACCTTGAAAGAAGAGATGTCTGTATTTACAGGTTTATCTAGACAGTGTTGTCATATCCGTGTGGAGTAGCATACACTGAAACTTTAAAATGTGCCAGATACCCTGCCTTTTTTTCCCTTAAGCTGTAAGGTGCTTCTGATTTGTTCTTTACTGTGCCCTCCTTGAGAGGGGGGAGCATTGTGTTGTTGAAGTGGCAGCCTTGGGCAAGATGTGGTATGTGATTTCTCTCACCAGCTCTGGGGTTAAGTGCCAGCATCAGGGTTCTACACCTTGCTCTCCCCTCCCCTCCTTCTTTCCCTCCCAAGAAGCAGGGAGAAAATGCTGCCCCTGTTGCTAACCCATATCCATCCGGGACAACAGGGGCTTCTGCCTCAGTCTCCAGAAGTGGAAGCAGCCCCTGCTGCTGGAGCATCTTCAGCTGCAGCCCCGCTGAGGTGCCCCTCCTGCTGCTGAAGTGTAAATCCCCAGTAGTTCTTTTAACCACCCTTCTCATACTACTTGAAAAATAACTTTCTCTTGTCATTAACGCTGATCTATAGCCGCATTAATGTGTGAAATCACTGGGTGTGAAAATAGTGTACTAACCACTACTTAATGTAATATTACCACAGTAATGTCTCTAAAAATATCTTGTCCACTTGATTGCTTTCATTGTGAACTAGAGATAATGTACCACTTACAGCTGATGATTAAAATTCATAAAGCTTTGGTTCTTAATTACAGCAACTTGCAATCAAAGTGAAATGTCAGATCCTGAATGTTGTTTATCTGTATACAAATTCACAAAAACAAGAAAATATAAGGATCGTCTACACAACAAAGCTGAGCTGCTTTGCTTTAAGGTTAAGTAAAATAAATACCCATGTGAGTATTTATTGAGACAGGTTGGAATTGGTGAGCACGAGATCTTTGACGTGGCAGAACTCATCTCATATGAAACATATATCTTTGAGAATATTCAAATGTTTCAATTATGGAAGAGATTTGGAAAATATATTGATGAAGATGGAAATGTAAACTTCATAGAAAGCTGTTGTGGGTGGATGGAAGTAACTATTTGATGTGCTACGAATAGAAATTTTGCAATTCAGACTCAAGGTTAAACCAAAGATGGATTCCCACTGCCATGGGGAATTACCATGGTGGCTGGCAGGAGAGGGTAGGGTCCTTGGCTTCGAACATTAAAATGACGTAACTATAATCATGCTTTTGGTCAACAGTGGCACTGTACAACAAAATCACATTCTTTTGGGTGCCCTTAGCTCTGCATTTCCAGAGCTGTGGTATTTCTTTTTTTTTTCAAGTTAATGCTAAGCTCTGAGGGTTTACAGTGCTCTGGGATGTATCTTACCCTAAATTTACTAACACATATTCTCAGCCCTAACTCCATGTCAACATAGCTCCCCCCCCGGCCCCGCCTTTATTTTTTGTTCTGGTATGTAAGATGCAGGCATAACTTACTGTAGAAACTACAGTTCTATTCCATTTATAGTCCTACTGGCATTCTTCATTTCTTGTATCTGTCCTGTGCCAGTCTGGAAAAATCTGAACCAGAGGGAGCCAATTTCTCATAATATCAGTAAAACAAAATAACATTAGAACAATAGGATCACTTCCTTACTAAATCTGAGTAGCTCCATTTCTTTCTTCTGATTAAATGTCACTTTGAAGGAGATCTGGCCCATTGTTTAGAAACTTCTTTAGAAAAGCTAAGTTTTTTCCCACAGGATATTCCCACTGTCTACACGCTGATTTTTTTTTTTTTTTTTTTGCATCCTTTTTGCCAGCAGATTAAGAAAATCTTTGCATAAATGGGAAATCAAACCTTGACAATGGTATTCATTTTCCTAGGCTTCCACCACTCATCCCTTCAGGTGTCACTCTTCCTGGTGGTTTTGGTCATCTTTGCAGTGACACTGATGAGGAAAGTGCTCAATTTTAGAACTGATCCAGTACACCCAACTGTTATTCCCTTGGCAGTTTGTCTCATAGACATTTGCTATTTGCCTACCTCTGTTCCAGCTATACTGGCAGATGATTTTGAAACAGGAAAACCATTTCCTACACTGACTGCATCATGCAGCTCTGATTCACTGTGACTTATCCTGGCATGGAATCTGTCCTGGTGGCTGTTGTGGCTTATGATGATTTTGTAGCTGTCTGCTGGTGTTTACACTACTTGTGTATCATGAACAGCATGGCTAGTTTGCAGCGGGAAGGATTTCTATGGCTGTGTGGCTTGGTGAGCTCCTTGGTACGTGCTCTCCTAATGTTTGCCTTAGCTGTCAGCAATTCCTAACAGCTCAGCGCTTCTGGGGTGTCCTGCTGCTACCAAAGCTCTCCTGCTCGGACTGCTGCTGCAGCAAAAGCTACTCTCCACATGGATCGTGCTTCGACTGGAGTGAGCCTGTTCCTTGTGCTCTTCTGTACCGGTTTCACGGGTGCCATCCAGAAGACATGCTCAGCCACAAGTAGAGCAGAAGCCTCTGAGCAATGCAGAGGCAAAGTAAGTCACCTTCCCTCCCCACTTCTGCCCCTTTGCAACATCAGGCTAACCCCTTTGCCTGGGGCACGGTATGAGCTTGCTGGGGTGTGAGCTCTTTACAGCAGCTTCAAAAGGTCTCTCACTGAGTCCTGCTTGGAGCTTTCCCCTACTTAGTACCTGATCCCTGTTTCAGTGTATAAGGTGTATGTGGCACAGTCCAGGCCAAAGAGGAACATTCTCATAATGAAAAAAACTGTCTTGTTCCTCCTCTTGACATCCCACCCAGAAAACTAGTAGGTCCTGTTCATCTTTATGTTGCAGATAACTTGGCTTCTCACATCTCAAGCAATGGGCTTGCAATATACTACTTCCTACAAAATCTGTGAGACAGTTACCCATCCTTTTTAGTGCCAGATGCATCATGTTTTATGTCAGGTGGCTTGCAGCTGAAAGTGACCACTGTATGTACCTCCTAGTCTGCTTCCAGAGCCTGAACAAGTTCATCTGCAGATAACTCGGGTATCCCTCCCCTCCACGGCAGTGTGTACTGTGGACATATCCCTCTCACCTTACTTTTCAGTCAAACTCTTGGGGCTGTTCACAGTCCCTGGGAGGTTTAGGTGCTTCTCTTGGGACTTCGCAGCTGTGGTGAGGATGTGAAAGGGGATACACTTAGCTAAGCTGTGTCTACGCTGAGCACAGAGATACAGATAAATGCCCCAATTTTCACAGTGCAGTAGCAGCAGGCAGAACCTGACACAGTGGTGCAGAGATGGGTAACCGGGAGCTGCCTGGCCTGGGGGAGGAATCCAGGATTTTCTGAGCAACCTGAGCCCACTTAGGAACGTGTCCTCAAGAGGCAATGTCTGACAGCTATCCCACTCGCATGAAACACCACATGTCGAGGAATTTAATGTGAGCACAGCGGGCCAGGTTTGCATTTCGCCTGTTGCCTCTTCACACTTCCCAAATGCTGCAAAAAGGCCCAAGCGTCAAAGGGAAGGCAGCCCCTGGCAGTCGTGCTTCTTGCCACTGGAAATCCTGCAGGCTCCTGCTGCCATATGCTGCAGGTTGCTCAGGGAGAGAAGGCTCTCTTGTGCCTCTCACGTTAGCCTTTTATTCTGTGTAACAGTTTCGGGTCTGGTGATGACAGCTTTGCACCTAGGGGTAAGACAGTTAATTTAGATTGGGCACCTGTGGCTCCCATGTCCTCTCTGGCTGAGGATAGATGTCCTTTAAATACTGTGTTCATTACCTACTCCGTGAGCAAGAAATCAGACTGTGCAAAGGAGGCGAGGAGGTACAACATGTAAAAAACATGTCCTCCCACTCTCCCTTTTCTGCAGGATAGGCGATATTTGACTTCACACTTGAGGAAGGAGCTGAGAAATCCTTCAGATGGTTAAACATTTCAAATGGTTTGGATCGGTAAATGTCCTAGATTTTAAAAGATTCGCAGAAGTACTTGAGTTACAAAGTGGACCATGAAATGTTTGTGGAGATGTTCTTACCCTCCTGCTACTGACATCAGAACAAATAACAGGGTAAGGGAGGGGAGGCGGGAATTCTAGGGTAACAGGAAAGTAAATGGGTAATGCTAGGTTTCAAAATGAATTTCTCATCCTTAGAAAGGACATGCTACACTTGCCTGGTTTTGGTTTCCCTTGTTTCAGAGAATATTTCATTTCTGTGAAAATTTGCCACTTCAGTTTAATAGCATTTATGTTTTGAGTGATGCTTTCCATCTCAGAGGGCTGCGGTTCTGGTGACCACGGGCTGAGGCTTGGGCTAACCAACGGTCACTGGGGAATCCAAAAGGGCAAATTGTCAGTGCTGGTAAATTACCATTTAGCAAGAGGAAAACGTGTATTCTGGAATACATAATACTGCTCCTCAGCAATGCTCGGCTTCAGCTTCTCATTCAGCAGCACGGACATGAGTGATTTTTCTTTCATTCTGCAGTGAATATGATGTTGGTGAAAGGTCCTGGCCTGACCGCCCCGGGAATTGAGCCCTGTGGAAGCCCTCAGCAGAGGCAAACGATCCTGGCTACAGGCTGTTCTTCTCATCCGGTTTCAATGATGGAAGAGGAAACAGAGTTTATACAAAACCTAGCCCAACCCCCAGAAACATCTTGCTTTGTTTATGTTCCGAGCTAAGCCTGCAACTCGTGCTGTTTGGAAGAGCTATCCAGACATTTCTCCATCTGACTGACTCCACATCTATTCCTTGATCTCATCGAGAGATCTGGCTTTTAGCTCCTGCTCGTGACGCCCCACTTTTCTCTCTCGCTCTGCTCCCCAGCGTCTGAAAGATCCCTGTATAACGTGATTATGCAACCATGCAAATGGACACGGTTCTTTTCATTTACTGCAAACCCCGCTTCGGGTCTCTTGTTATGAAAATAAAATCATCCGTGAGAGACACACTGTAGAAGGTAGCAGGAAGGGAGTTTTATGTGGCTGGGTTTGAATGCTTGAAGGTGGTATTAGAGATGGAAACAGACTATTTGAACTAAACTGGTGTGCCACCATCTCTCCACAGGAACCAGCATCAGTTAATAGACTCAGACAGTTCTCCTCTGAATCCTTTCCCCCTAGGAAATGGCAGATACTCGCCTTCCTGGTTGTTTTCCTCAGCTGGAGGTCTCCCCCCACCCCCCGCCCAGCCCTCAGCTGCAGTGAAATTAGCAGCACGCTCTCCCGGAAGGCTAATTTGCACCCTCCCACTGTAAACAGGCAGTTGCCGCCTTCACTTTGCACCCAGGCAGGAGGGCCTTGGGGGGCAGGTGACCACGCTGCTGCTGCTGCTGTGCCCGGTGCTCAGCACAAGGGCTCCCAGCACCGGGCCGAGGGCGACTGAGGAGGAGCAGTGAGGGATTCCCTTATACAGGGTGGAAAAACCATGAAAATAAAAAGCACAAAGCTTGTACTACTTGGTTCATGATTTGAGACGCCTTGGCCACCTCTTGTTGTCCCTGTAAGTGAAGGTGTCCCTCTCCACTGTGGTAGGAGCCAGACCTCTTCAGTTCTGGTGGCCTTTCTCATTGCTGTTCTCAAGTCCCTTGCCAGGACTTCGTGGCCCTTATCCCACGGGATGATCTCGTGGATCGTCCTTGCGTTACACGGGCTGAGAGCAAAGGTACAGGGCAGGCCGAGGTCTGCCATTGATGGGGGTTCCAAGCTCGTGTCTGTCTTCCTTGGACAACCCCTTCCTCACTCCCTGGCGGCAGTGCTACGTTGCCTGCAGAGTGAAAGGGATACGTTAGCTCTCTCCGAGCCTCTCCAGAAAAGCTGTTTTTCCATCTGAAGGCCCTTGAGGAGGGTCTTACCGATCCGGAGAGCTCCCCTTATTTAGCAGCCAGGGCTCCTGTGTCCACCCAGTTCTCCCTACTGAGTGACCGGGGCTCCTTCCCGGGTTTGGGCTGCAGTTTGCAGCTCCCGTGTTCTGCAGAAGCAGCAGGAGGTCCTCCCGCGGCCGCTGCTGCAGAAGAGATGCCAGCCCTCGGCCTGGAGAGGTCAGAAGATGCAGGTGAGGCAGCTCGGCAGGGCGAGCTACGGGGCGAGAAGGCAGAAAGCAGCGGGGCCGCTCGCCACGGCTCTCCCGCTGGCGGGAAGAGGGGGGGCTCGTCCCAGGGCCGTGGGCGCCCGCGGCGGGGCGGGCCTGGAGGGGCTCCCCGGGACGGGGGGACTCCCCGGGATGAGGGGGCTCCCCGGCACGGCGGACTCCCCGGGATGAGGGTGAAGAGCAGCAACAGCTTTCAGGGCCTGGACCTTCCTTGTGGCAGCAGGAGGGGGACGTTTGCCTTTCCGGAAC
>JANHGO010000072.1:22736877-22751429 GCA_024606505.1 Aquila spilogaster
GTACGTGGTGATTCCCACGCCGGGGAGCAGCCCAGGCTGGTCCGTGGCACACCTCGGCCACCCTGACGGCCATCCCCCTTTTTTCTTCTTTGGGGGGGCCGCCGTTGTTGCTGCCTCCCCCCCGTGAGTTGCATTCGTCTCTCGCTGCCCTCGCCGCCTGCCTCTCCATTTCCTCCCGCTCCCTCTGTCAGCTCTGTGTAGCCTGGCGTGTTTCGCTGTTTCTCTCCCCGCCACGCAGCCCTCCCTCTGTGCAGCTCTCTCCATGAAATGGAGCTGAACAATTGCACCGGAGCAGCTTTTTCTGTTCCTGCCATATGTCCGTGTGCCGAGGCTCCATTTCTCTTGCCGTATTTTGAATGCATTCGTGCTGGAAATACTAGGACAATAACAAAACTGCGAATTTCAGCCTGTGCCTTTTTGGGTCATAACAAGATTTGAAAGCCAGCGTGAATTGAGATTTGATGGATGGTTGTGCTGATATTTTGAGCCGGTTTAGCTCAGAGTCATCTGAGATGCCCGAGCTGGATCCTGACGGGAGGACCTTTCAGGGGGAAAGGAGAGTACCCCCCCTAAATGTTACCTGCCGTCCGAGCACCAAGAGGACATACGAAATCACTGAAGTGGCATCATCCTTTCTTTTTTTTTTTTTTCCTTTTGGAGGTAGATATGGTTCTGCAATCAAAGAACCTCAAGTAATTGCCCAGTTCCTTAAATATGAAAAGATGATGCCTGCATATGTCTGCAGCGTACCTGAAATGACAGTAGCTGTGATCAGTGTACACTGCCCCATTCACCTTAATATGGCGTTAGCTGAGGCTGCCTCTCTTGCACAGGGCTCGCTCCTCTTGTCCCCGGATCTGCCCCATTGAAATCCCTGCTGGAGCACCCTGTAGGTCTGGCCCCTCTCGTGCACGGGTGATGCCCAGCCCTGTGTCCCTCCTGGTGAAAAGGAGCTTTGAGACTGGGAGCTGTACTGCCCTGTAATTAATGTACACTCAGCCTCAAATAAGCAGTGACAACAACTTAAATGTCAACATTCCTAGTTAATCCCTCGCTAGCAAAATATGCCTGGAAAGAGATGGCTCTGCATAATCTCCAGTGAACAAGATCTTATTTTAGCAGTACAAGCACTTGGGAGATGTCCTCAGTTTGACCAATGAAACCGAAAGATTGGCTTTGATAATTGCAGCTGTAAATGATGCGTTTGATCCCCTCAGTGAAGAAACCCACTGCATGTGGCAGAGCATACAAACCCTCCTCTGCCCAAGCCCTCCTCCAGAGCAGCAGCAGGCTGGTCTTCCTGGGTGGTGTCTGTATGACAAGGGAAGTGATTTCTCTTCTCTGATGTTCGCTGCTCTCCTCTCTGCTCAGCGAGATGTCCACAGACTCTTCCTGAGTCACATTTTCCAGCCCAAATAGCTAGCAATATTAAAAAGGAAGTTATAGGGGAAAATTTATTTTAGTACCCTCTCAAGAGCATTGGAGCAGGGACCACAGACATACGGTGTTTGGATTCCTCTCTTTATGTGTTGAGGCCAGCCTTGCCCTTATCCTGGGGAGCCCAGGCAGACCCCGAGTGGTGTTCACGTCATCTCCCTGCGGCTGTTTTAAGCCTTCGGTGTAGGCGAAAGGCAGAGCACCCAAGGTGAGGAGACGAAGCTCCTCACTGTTCAAAGCAGTCCGATGTTTTCAGTGCCCTGGCTCCCTGCAGGCAGGATACCTGTGCTTCTGCGGCTGGCATCCTCAGGCGCAGGGCAGCAGCATCCCCGCCCCAGCAGGCTGCAGAGCCAGGCGAGCACCGACACAGGGTTTCTTGCCTGGGGTGGATCGGTGCCTGAGCTCTAGGCCCAGCACAGAAACACAGTAGAAAAGGCGGTGGGCCATTCTTCTGGGGATCACCCCAATTTAACACGCAGTCCTTGCATCCCCTCCTTGTGTCTGTGGTGTGCAAGCACGTGTTAGGGAATTTCGCCGTTCTGCCCGTGGTTTTCAGTCACCGGGTTCCTGCATGCCAGCGTCACCTTACACTCAATGATAAAACGATATCCACTTCTTTCCCTTGTATTTTATGGGGTTTTTTTCCTTTTTTTCTCTTTGTCACTTCCTTTCTGAAGGATGTCTGAGGGGTGCTCTCCCTGCCATTATTTCAGTCTCTCATTTCAGCCTGACTCCGTTCGTGCTCTCTTTCTCACACCGCCTCTTTTATTCTTCTTTGTTCTTCCACCACCACCTGTCACCAAAGCCTCTTCCTTCCCTACTGCATTATCTTCTAGAGATCTATTGATCTGCTTTTTCTCCATTCCTAATCTCTCCCTTCCATTATTTTCTAAAATATCTTCTCCATCTCCCTCTTTCCCACTGCCCAACACTTGCCCCTGCCTTAGCCATCCCTCCCCAGCTCCCCGCCATGGAAACACCCTCCCACTGGACTCACCGTCACTCCATGCCTGTTGTATGGCACGACTGCGCAGCAACGCTCCCTTTTGCAGCACTTCAGCCCCGCTCGAGTTCACCCGGTGCCCTGCATGAACAGGCTGCGCACCCACCGCCGTCCCTGTTGCAGGCAAGCAGCCGCAGCTCAGGCTGGGAGGACAGGCAGTGGGAAGGCTGCCTGCCCAGCCCTGTACTTGCTTGTCCTCCAGCATCTCCTGCTCACAGCGGCTGGAGGCAGGCTACTGGGCTGCCCGGAGCTTTGATCTGGTCCAGCACAGCTGTGCTTACGGGTGGACCTGCCTTCTTCTCTGAGTGTTCCTCCTGCAGCCTCTCACCCCCTGAGGGAGTCCTTCCCCAAGGATGTATTTGCCCCGGTATTCCCCATCGCTCCTCCATAGGGGCTCTTGGGGGCTGCCGTTGTTGCCCCTCTCCACCGCCCCTGCCCGCAGCTGCCTTCCTCTGCCTTGCCCGCTCCTCACCTCTGGGGCCCCGAGCCCTGGTAGAGCCCCCGTGCTGCTGGTCCTCTGGACCCTGGTGGCACAGAAATGCAAGGGCCTTGTTCAGCTTAAGTCAACGTGGAAAGATGTGACTTCTGGGTGAGGATGGGCTCCCTAATGATTTCGTAATGAGTCTAAGGTGCTTGAATCCAAATAACTGTTAGAGATGGCTTCGTGTAGCCCTGAGCCACCCTATTTACCATCTTGCTGTGCCGAAACAAGCGTGCGGCACGCTCAGGCTCTGGAGATAATTGGATATTTTCGAAGCCTCCATTCTTCTGCAGAACTTGTAGTGCTTCCATCTTTCTCCGCCCTTGCCTTATTCCTGACTCTCTTCCCATCTACTGTGACTGTTTTCTATTTTTACTCTTGACAAAGGGTTGTGGGCTTAGAGGCTGCTCTTATAGCTGTAGATGTAAAATGCCTGCTGCGTGGTGTTTGTAATGAAAGAACCGCTCCTGGAAATTAACTAATTCACAGACCTAACTAATTAACTCTGCAGCCGCACGGAGCTGTGGAGGAGTGTCAGTGTGGTTTCATTGCCGAGGGCGCTGGGCTGGGGGAGAGGGAGAGAAGGGAGGCAGAGAGACCCATGTCTGTGATCCCAGCTCTTCCCCCTGCCCCTGCCACTGTAAGTGAGTCGTTTCCCATCCCTGTCCCCCTTCCCCGTGCCCTCGCTCTCTTCTTCAGTCGAGCTGCTCAGGGCAGGAGCTGTTTCTCATTACGCCTATTCAGTGCCTTGTACAGGGAGGCCTTGACATTGGCGGGGGCACTAATCACTGCTGTTGTACAAACAATAAATTCCAGAGAGACAAAGAATTATGCAGCCAGATAGCTCCAGATGTCAGTTTGTCCCTTTCTGGATTTTCTCCCTTTGCTATCTCTGCCTCCAGGAGAACGGCCTCACGGCTTTGACAAGGGCAGGTGGATTCCTCCATTCCTCCACCGCATCCCGTCTCTTCTCCTTCCCTCAGGCCCAAACCCAGTTGTCCCTGGAGCCAGTGAAGAGATTCCTGCAGAAATACCTTGGAAGTGGACCAGGTTCTTCTGCCCTAAGCAGCATAGTTTTGACATCAACCCGCCAGTGTTTAGAGTACATTGGGAGCCAGACGAGGTCACCCATACTATTTCAAGGCTAGGAGAGTTTTCCCTCCATGCATCCTCCCACGGAGGTTGGTATGTCCACGCTACTCGCCCTGGCTCACTCTCCCCTCCATGCATATGACTGGAGCTCCCCGGGGAGCTCCACTGGGCACCTGTGCGGCCATCGCTGGCAGCACGTGGATGGGGCGAGCCCGCTGCCCAGGGGCGTGCTGAGAGACTGCCAGGAGCTTCCCTGACACACAGGAGGGCCACCCCCTCCTGCCCGCCGCCTGCCCCTGAGCGGGCAGCACAGTAACTGCAGCTTCTCCTTGCTGGGACAGCTGTTAGGACTGGGACTTGCTGAGTAGCGCACAGCTCGGATGGGTTTCTGAGGCTTGGGGTTGCCAGAACGTGCAAACTAGAAAAACCCCCTTCCACCGAGTCCCAGCGGGTCGAGGCGGTGACAGCTGGTGGTGTTTGGGATCAGGGATCATGCCTGATGTTGCGGCTGCATGCACTTCCAGCTGACATGCAGGGCTGAGCACTGCTGGGACCGCATCCAGCGTGCAAGGAAGCAGAGGCATTTAGGCTGGGAACCTAGAACGAGGAGAGGAAGCAAAATAATTGCTGGATAAGGGAGGAGATATATTCAGCTCCTCAACTTAAGCATGCCTTCCCACAGGATTCCCGGGCTGTGCTTGCTGAATGTGAGCTCTGGCCACCAGGGACAACAGAGCGGGAGCTTTTCTGGCGGTTGACTGAAACTCGAGGAGAAGGCTCAGAGCCAGGCGGTGCTCACTGAGGGTATGCATGATGATGACTGCCAGGCTGGGAGTACATGAGTGTGTGTGCTGAGGCATACTTGGCACTGGGGCAGGTGACAAAGCGTACCTGAGATCACTTTGGAATGAGCCCTCTGGATTCCCCCATCAGAAACAAATCTTCTGATGTCACCCATTCCTCCTTTTGCTCCCCCTGGATATTGCAAATATCTTAACACCATGACACAAAAGGTGGTACAAGGATGTCTGTGCCAGTGAAGACCCAAGACACTATGCCCCTGCGGCACTATGAAGCCCTGTAGACTTCAAAGCCCTGGCCTTGATCCCATGGAGCCATGGTACCTTTTTGAAGCTGTGCACAAAATAATAAGGGTAAGGCTTGTTACAGAAGGCATACTGCTGAACTGAGGAAGCAGGACTAGTACTGGACCCAAGCCTACTCATGTCCCACCAGCTCTAGTATGCATGCATGTATGTCCTGGTACAGAGTTAGCAGCAGCAGAGCTAACTCTGTACTGCATAGGTGTCAGTGTCACCAAGGTGGCAAACACTGCAGGACCATGCAGATCGGCTCTTCAGGGCATCGGCTGCCAGATGCGTGAGGTGTAGCTTTCATAAGGATTGCCTTGTCACCAGGTGTCATCCCCATAGCTGTAGAGATGTATCCAACTGTGATTCCCGCGTATCTTTGGACCTGCCTCTGGTTTGGCAACCCTGCCTTGCTTCATAAGGATCACCCCGGTTATTGCTGTGGTTGGTGACTGTGAACCTGTAGAGAACCCAAATACAAATGGAAGTAACTGGAGTGTTGAAAGCCTCCTCTTTGCAATTTCATTCCACAGGACTTTACATGTTTGTCAGAGCAGATGGTCGGAGGTCAACTACAAGGGCAGAGCCAGAGCTGAGGAGACGTAAGGATTAACCTAGCAAAACCACTATCTGTGGTTCAAGACCACTTGTGCTTTCAAGTTCTGCCAGGCTGCCAAGGCTGGAGGTGATGTCAGTCTCCTGTACCCGGCTTGCATATGACTTAAAGGCTGCCAGAGGTCTGGAGAATCAGCTACTGCGCTGGTCCTTACTATGCCCACACAGGTAGGCTTTCTTTGACCTGGCAGTGCTCAGCACCATGCCTTATGCCAGTCTGGGCTTGCCCCCAGCAGCTCTGCAGTCACCTAGATGGTCTAGACACCAGCTCATGCTGAATCTGGAGCAGGTAGCTCAGGCTAACAACAGCAGAGAACCATTACTGCAGCAGAGTTTTTTTCCAGCAACCGTGGTTGTTAAATTGCTTGATAATAGCAACAGATATTCGAGCAGGAAAAAATCAGCAATAAAACACCAGTTAGGAGTTTGAAGTTTTAATTCCCCTACTGTCCCCACTCGTGGCACCCAGCCTCTGTGCCCTCTTACTCTGGTCCTAGCTGTATGCCCCAGCTTTGCTAGGTTTCTTTGGACCATCACACACACATGTACATGCCATTCCTTTGCCTCATCCCAGTCCCTGCTCTGTTGTCCTGGCCTGATGCACGCCCCTGAGCTCGCGCTGCAGCACTGCACCATCTCAGGGGCTCCTGGGTGAAAGGTTGGCTGGGGATCATGTGGGCTGACGAGAGGGGACATGAGGGACCTTCCTACAGCAGAAACCGTTCGCTCACAGGTGATTTGGGAGCACTCTGCCCCAGCTCCGAGAGCAATTGGCTTAGCGCTCGAGCACGATTGCTGGAAAATCGGTCGCTGGTTACCAGCCGTGATCGAGGTTCATCCACCTGAACCCAAGCGCGGACCTCTGCCCGTCGCGTAACTGCTGCTGTGCAGGACGAGCGGCTGGCACGCTGCAGGCACCCGGGCACCACACCTGAAAGGTGCGCAGCCCTGCCCCAAGCCCCAGCGTGCCCCTGCCTTGCGTGCAGCGGCGTCGGTGCTGGTGGCCCGCTGCAAGTGCTGGGTGCGGGCAGGGGGAAGGCGGCCGGCCGGCTGTCCCCGCTGAGCTGAGGGCTTGGGAGCGGGAGCACTGTCAGCTCCAGCCCCAGCCCCACCGGCGGGAAGAGGGGGGGGTGTGCAGCTGCAGCGTTGGGCAAGAGATGCTAATGGAAAACAGAAACAATTCAAACTGCGTGGTGGCGGGGGGAAACACTAGCAACATTATGAGCTTGGAGCTTGTAACAGTCCTGCTAGTGAAATAACTGCCAGTGAAATCACTTTTTTTTTTCCTTTTCTTTTTTTCGTTAGGACACAGAAGTTTTTCAGCTTGTTATGCCAGGGCCGACAATATTCTTCAGTGTTAACAGGGTCTTGGGTGAGCCAACATATTCCTGCTAAGCACTACCAGAGAAAAAAGAGCAGCAAGTTGTATCCCCTTCCGATGCGCTAGTCACTAGGAGTATTGCCCGTCTCCTCGGTCCAGGGGCAGGCAGAGGGTGCAGGGGGATCCCTGGCAGGGCAGCAGCAGCCCTCAGTGGCATGCTGTCCCTCTTTCCCAGCAGAAGCCCACAGGGCAAGTGTGTTGCAAATGGCACCCTTTGGAGAGAGAGTCTGGGAGGGCTGGAGTGAGTCTTTTTTTCCTCCGGGAGGTGACAGCACATTCTGGATAATCATTTCATGCTGCTTGGGAGTGGTGCGTAGTTTGGTTTCTCTTTGGTTGTGTTAATTGTGTGGTAAGGTGCCTAGAGCCTTCTATTGGCATCTTTTTTTATTTAAATACAAATGAAGAAGGCATTAAATCAATTGTTCCTTTTCCTTTGCTCCCTCTTGTCTTATGTTGGTTCTATCGCATACTCTTAGCTCTACTGGGCTTTTGATTTTTCAGCTGAATCAGGTACACAGGTAAGTGAGAGTCCCAGGCTGAATTTCCTGCAGACTCAGTGAGGCTGCACTGAGGAAACACACCTTACATCGCTGGCTTTCCCCTACTGCTATTTCACTTACATTTTAGGGCATTTCCTAACCTTATTTGTTGGCCAAGGCTTTGGTCTGTGACCCCTTGCATGCTTAACCCTCCTGCAATGCAAAAATAAACAAAAAAGCTGCACAGTATGGCATTCATTTGACACTAGAATACAGTTCTCTTACCCCTTCAGCTACTCTGCCTTTCATCTGGATGAGCTAAATCTATGTGACTCAGTTGGCCCCTCTGCTATTTTAACCTCTAGGTCCTATAGCTAGGAGTGTAACCCAGGATTCCTGGGTTTGATCATCCTCCTGCTATTTAGCAAATAGTTTGTAACCAAATGGCAAACTGAGTCAAGGCTCTCTCTCCTCGCCAAACTCCATAAAAAATAATTACTCCTGGAGTTCAAGTGGTGGCATGTTTTGGGAGAGATCTGGAAGCCTAGCATGCAGCTTTCAGATAGACGTTGTAATTGTGCCTATGATTACCCCCCTTGTTTTTTGTTCCCAACGATTTATTAAATTCGCATATTGAAAACTTGCTGGAAAACTACAATGTCTGTCGACAATCTGCTTATCGTGGTGTGCCAGAGATCAAAATACCTGTATGTTGATTTGGGGGTATTTGTTACACATATGGACTGGTGAAATCAGAAGTGTGTGGTCCTGAAGGCTGAGGAGTCTGTGTCCATCTTTACGTGGCAGTAGCAGGACGAAGACAGACTTGGTCTTTCCCAGAGGCACGACTGTATGTATGTACCATGCAGAGGTCAGAGCAAGAGACGCTCTTCATTAGGGACTGGGTTCCCTCTGCTTGGAGTCTACACGTTTTGTTTTAAACTTTGACTCTTCTTTGTCTCTGGTGATATCTCCTGCAGATGGATGCTGGCCTCTCTGCTTGCCCTAAATTCTGTTGTACTTACCTCATTACTCTCCTAATGACAAGTTGACAAATGCTTTCGCTTGATTTACTGGCAGTGTTACAGGTGTGTGGAACACTTGTCAGTACCTTGCTACTACATGCCTAATTTTTCAAACGGCTGGGTGTGCTAGCTTCCTTTGCACATCCCTGCACATTTACCTGGTATTATTCCCCTGCCGTGGGCCTTATCACATACCTGCACCCAAAGCTTCCAGAGCCATGCCCTAGGATTTCCTTCCCCCTCTCCAAAAAAACCCCAGGCCCTACGTGCAGGTGTTGATGTAACTGGCCTTCCGATAAGGAGAAGTGAGCAGAGAAATGACATGACACAGCAGCCCTCCAGCTGGTTGTGGGTACTCTGGACCAAGGCTGGTCCAGCACCCTCCCCGGGACAGGCAGCAGGGCAGTGTGTGTCCCAGCTCCTCCTAGCCTTGTGAGGAGCTCCTGGCTGCTGCAGCCCACAGCGCAGGTTTGCACCCTGCCTTTCACCTCTCATCTGTTTGTCTTTTTAAACCAGAAAAGGACATTTTCACTGATCAAACCCCAGAAAACAGGCCTCGCCACCACCTGCACGAGCGTGTCACTGAGATCAGAGGGTTTGGAGCGAGGGAGCAGGGCAGGTGAGAGGTCTCCAGGCATCACACAGTGATGGAGCAGGAGCTGCTTGGGAAGGGAGGAACATCAACATTTTGTGCACACATTTCTTCACCAGCTGGGCAGAGCTCTTCTGCTCTTCTTCTGGTTGTGTTGCTAGGAGAGGAGTGCTCTGCCCTCTTCATGGCTATGAATAGCTGGCTCTTGTTTATTCAGCTCAGCTCCGCCTGCTGGTTACAACCACAACCGGCACCATCTCATTGCATGACACCACCATAAAACAATGCAACTGGGAGAGGAACAGTCCTCCCTCCGGCTGGGAAGACTTCAGGATACCTCTCTAGTGCACTGCTCCAGAGCCGTCCTTCTCCTCCTCTCACCACACTCCACGGCGCATCCTCTGCCTCCAGCAGAAAGGCCTAAAACCAGCCGAACAGCGCACTGGCACCCTCAGAAAGCAACACTGAGAGGCAGGACCTGCAAATCAGGGCATGAGCTCAGAAATCCGGCTTGAAAATACATGCCTGATCACTTCAGGGTCCTTTTCTGCTATTCCAGTGTCGGAGCCTTTCATGAGCTAGAAAAGTTACTTTTCCTTTTTTAGTGAGGGCTGAGATTCTTGCATAAGCCTATGAATCCAAGATCAGGGACTTCAAGAAAAGTAACAGATGGCTTGAAAATTGGCAATAATGGGATTCCCGAGATTTTCTTAAGAATATTTTATCTGAGTTCTGACCGGGAATGAAGCACCTACGGCAATGGAATCAGATGGACTGTATTGACAATGGGAAAAACTAATGGGGCTGAGCAAAAGACTCTCCAAAGTGCTGCAAAATGCGACCAAGCACAGCATTTCAGAATGTCTACTCCAAGGGACAGAGGGACAGGCAGCAACCACAACCAGCCTCTACACATTATGAGACAGGATGCGTGTGTATAGGCAACCAGAGAGCCGTGCAAGTTCAGAGTAGCAGAGTAGACACAAAACTCCCAGCTTTCAGAACAGCCTGGCCGCTTGACTGAGGAGAGTAAGTACTAGGCAAGGCAGAGCAGCATAGATCAGAAGAGATATGGATGGTTGCTGCACCCGTACAGATGAACCACCCCTTCTTTTTCAGCATTGTGAGCTTCCACGTGTGTGTATTTCCCTGGACTTCTCATCTTCTCCACCTGGGAATTTTGTTGGGATGAAATCTCAAGACTGCGTACGTTTATCCAGAATTTCCACATGCCCATCAGGCCTTTCAGATAGCTGGGCTGCTGAACGTCCAGAAATTCCGGATAGGTCGACTGCACGCTGGGGAGGTGAACTGTATAGCGTGCATGCACTGTGTCTAACGAATCCAAAAATTGTCAGACCTGCTGTGCATATGCTGTGCAGATGATCTGCATATGTACAGTACGCCCAGTGCGCTCTAAAGGTGTCTGGTCTACCCTGCATGCGCAGAACATCTATATGGTGCAGGTGTATGTATTCCTGCTTGGGAAACAGGACAAAACATAGGGGTTTTTTTACACATTCTTGATGTATTTGTAGAGGAGGGAACAGCTGAATGTTTCAGTGCACTAGACAAGGAAACTTAGGTATATTCATATGGAGGCTAGACTATCAGATTACGTGCTACTTGTTTTACAGCAGCCACCTAAACAATATAACTGGGGTCGGGGTCCTATTATACAAGACATTGTACATGCACATAGTGAAGAGGTGTTATTTCCCCGCTCCCCCCCCCAAAATCCCCCACCATATAGTCTAAATTAATAGAAGTGCAAGAAAGGGGCATTGTAATTCCTACTTGACAGATGTTAAGCCAAATAAAAGGAAGCTCTTAGTCTCTTAAAGCAGGACACAGGTGAACTTGAGACATCTGAATGCAAATTATGATCCTGCAAACCTTTGTTCAGCTCATGCCTGCTGCTGGGGATGCCCAGACCCCTCAGACCCACCAGATTTGACAGTGAGGCCTCATGGCTTCAGCAGCTCTGGTCCGCACCTATCTGGGAAAGCCTCCCGCTTGACAAGGCTAAGCACAACAGCAGCAGCAGGAGGAGCCGGACACGAAACGCCTCTTTGCCTAAAGGAACATACCTCCAAGATGGCCTCTGTGCAAGCCCCCAGAGAGGATGACGCTTCTTTTTAAGTTGCAGTGTCCAAAGGGGTTAAAGCACCCGTGGAGGATATGGAAGACCCAGCCTGCACTACCTCCTCTGCCCCAGGGCTTTCCTGTCTGCATCTCCCATGGATGTGCTCCAGCTCCTGAGCTGCTGGCTGTTTCGGGGAGAGAGGGCATGCTCACCTCTTCTGCCAAAGGCGCTTTGATTTTCTTAAGAGAGTTGTGGCTTCCCTGGGCACACACACACAGCGCAGAGGACGCATCTGCAGGAATCGCCGGCCTGGCTGTTTGGGGTTTCGGCAGAGAGGAGGGGGAAGCCCACGCTCCAGACCACTCTTGGGCGACCTGTTCTGACTTTTACCTCACGTTTCTTTAACATAAAATTCATAAACAGGCACTGGGCAAAGGGACCCATGTTTTCTTTTGTACATGGAGTGCCATGAGATCAATGAGATTAAACATGTGCTTACATGCTGTCCTGAATTGGGGCCATGAGGAGAGCAATGGGAAAGTAAACAGAAGAGAAACGTTATGGAAATGAAGGAATAGGGAAAATCCACCCTGCCAAGAGCAGCAGCTCTCATCAGCTGCAAGAAGATATGGCCTCACCCAGAGCTGATTAGGCATTAGGAAGTCCAGGGACTGGAAAAGAAGACCAAGCCATCTTCATCAAGGTTCAAAAACAACCTGAAAGAGTGACACTTGGACCAGTGGAGAAAGGCTATCTATCGGGCACAGCCATTCCCAAAGAAGGTAAGTTTAGCCCTGGGTTGTTTTTCCCCATTAGCAGAATGTGGGTGCTTAAAATGATCAGGCTTCAACCTGTGACAATACAGAGAGGCTTTTATTCTCCTTTAAAAGACTCAGAAATCTTGAGCTGGATGTTAGGCTCAGGAGATGTGTCAGAGCCTTGCTGCAGACCCTGTGCACCAGTAGGCACAGCTGCTGCCCTACATCCCATTGCAGAGACTGCTGGAGATGAAGCTGGACGTGATGACCATTCTGTGTATAATCTGGCCTTGCTTTCAACAGGTTGAGTGTGGCAGTCATCCTCTTCTGAGGACCTGCAGTGCCAGCTCCCAGCACTGACACCTTTGCCCAAGGCTTTGGTGAGAGCGTGCTCTACCAACTCACAAGTGCCTGACCACAAACGGTTTGATTTGTTTTTCCTGCCTGTCAAATTCTAGACTGTACGTTCTTCCACCTTTTTATATTCTCCACGTTGCCTTCAGTCCTGTCACCCAGATCTCTTGGCACTACCCTGCTCTTCCAGCTGGGAAATTTATAAGAGTGTCACTAATTTTCCAGCCTTCTCTCCTGGCTTTGCTCTTCCCCTTCTCCTTTCTCCCCAGCCATTCTTCGTTGCAGCCTTCCTCCCCTGCTTGACCTCTATTTCTTTTTCCTGGGAAGCACCTCATTTGCATCTGTCCTAGTATCCAAGCTACAAATTAGACCTGGTTAAAATTTCTCACAGTCAAACCCTGACTCGTACAAAACTTTTGAGTTTTGGGGGGATTGTAGGAGCTCTATTTTTGGAAGTGGCTTTTCTTTTGAGCACTTGAGTTCAGAAATGTGCATTCTCCCTTCTGCTACAGGTTCAGGAGATGACCTTGGGTAGGTCACTTCATCTGCCTGAATCTGTTTTACCACTTGTTAAATTTAGATAAAAATACTTGCCTGGGTTAGTAAAATGTCTTTGAGATCATTGGACGAAAAAAGCTATCCAAGTGGTGATTATTATGATTATTATAATTATTTTTATTAAATTTAACCAGCTGATGCTTGCGCAACACTCTTCTGGGCTCCACAGACCTTTTCCGCTGAGACTCACAGAAAAAAACTTTTGTTGTCCCTGGACAGGAATGTGTTTTTTGAGATTCAGTTTTGTGGTTTCGTTATGAAACGTATGACAGTCGGTCATGTGGTTTGCTTTCTGGGCCGACTGAACCCTGCTGAACCCATATGTAAGGCAGCACAGAGTTTAATGATTCACGCTGGCTGCGTTTTGGTTTAGCTTTTGCTGGACGGAGGGCGTACGAGTCTGAATATCCATGGAACTCTCTCAGCTGAAGTCACCGAAAAAACTTTGCCCAAATCTCTGCGAGCCCGGACCCAACGTGGCCCCACTGTTGGGTGAGACCCTTTTTGGGTGCCTTGGGTTGTCAGAGCCGGCCATGCCTGGAGACACCCAGACTTTCCCACTGGAGAACTAGGCTCCTTTGCCCCCGCTGTTTACAGTGCTGGGGGCTGCAAAAATTTTCGGGAGCCCACGAGGGCTGGGTTTTTTTTGCGATTCCTCTCCACGGCCTTCTCCCCTGCCTCCTGCCACCATGTTGCCGTGAAGTGGGCTCGCGGCCGCAGGATTAAGTTGACCCTGAGGCCGGGTCCCCAGCGTTCGGCGTGCGCGGTTATTTGCACGACCTTGGAGGAATCGGGCAAATTCTCCGCCGGCTCCTCTGTCGATAACCGCCCTCGAGGAGCCGGAGCGCTGGAAGACACAGTTAGCGGCGGCGCTGGACCCGTATTATTTACTTCGCAGGTTTACCCCTCGCTTTTCTGCTGGAGGCCGGCATGCCGGCTGAGGGAGGCTAGAAACGCCGCCCCCCCCCCCCAGCGAGGCCTGGGGCCGGCTCGGCGGGGGGAAAGCGGGGCCGGCGCCTGCCATTTTCCTGGGGAGGCGGCGGGCGGCCTTCTCCGTGCCCTCGCGCCCCGCCGGCTGCGGGTGCGAGGAGAGGCGGCGGCGAGGCCCGGCCCGCCCGCCTGTCACCGGAGTTGGAGTTCACATGGAGGAGGCCGGAGGAGGAGGAGGAGGGAGGAGGCAGGCAGGCAGGCAGGAGGAGGCAGGCGGGAGGAGGAGGAGGAGGAGGAGGGAGGGGGACGTCTTGTTTGTGGCTTGTCAGCAGCCGCTGGAGACAAGCCTCCATGTGTGAAAGCCGCTTGGCATGAATGCCTGGGCCGTACCAAGCGCCGCGGCGCCCGCGGGGGGAGGCCGCCCCGCCGCCCCGCCGCCCCGCGCAGACAATAGGCCCCGCAAGGGTTCCCCCTAAGTTGCCTTGATGCTGCCCTAGCGCCCGGCGAGCGCAGGCCGCGCCGCCGGCAGGGTCCCGCTCCCCGCCGCCGCCCCCCGACATGCCGCCCCGCGCCTTCGCCGCCTGAGGCAGGTAAGCGCCGGCCCCGCCGCCCGCCCCGCCTCGCCTCGGCTCGGCTCGGCTCGGCCCCGCCGCCCCGGGGCAGCCTGCGC
>JANHGO010000072.1:22756627-22781093 GCA_024606505.1 Aquila spilogaster
GGGCGGAAAGTTTTGCGGCGAGCGGCGCCGTACCTCCGTTTCCCCCGGCGCGGCGGGGGGACGCGGGGCGCGTCGCACCTGTTGGCGGCCGGGCCCGAGCGGCCCCCGAGGGGGCTTTTGTCGGCGGGGCCCGGCGGGTGGAGGGGGCGGTCTGGGTGCTGTGAATCCCGGGCGGGTTCTGCCCTCGGAGAGCGTCTCCGCGCCTCCGGGAGGTCTGTAAGTTTGGCATCGGGTTTCACCGGTTGTGGTCGTGTCTGTGAAAATAAGCGACGGGCTGCGCGAATTCGTCGTCCCCGCGTCCCGACGCAGCCTGAGCGAGCGGGAGCCGAGGGGGGGAGAGGGCAGGCACCCGTGCCCCGCGACCCGCGCTGCGAGCCGAGCGTCGCTGCTGGGGGACGCGGGGAGCGGAGCTGGGGAGGAAGACGCGTCGTCCTGAGACCCCGCTCGATCCGGCGGGGAAGATGGAGGCTCTCGCTGCTGCTGCAAAAAACGTGCGCGGCAAAAATCTCCGCCGGCTTCTCTCGGCATCGCTGCCTTCCTCCGCAAAATAAATAAATAAGCAGCGAAAGAATCAAAGCGGAAAGCCATGGCTGGGTGTAGCGCTCTCCGCGATGCCTCCTCCATCCTGCGCTCTGCAGGCGGAAGCCCGGTGATGGAGGCGTGCGGGGAGACGCGCTCCGGGGTTTCGGGCACGGCAGGGGAGAGCTCTCGGGCTGAGCTTTGGAAGCTCGGAATGGGCCCCGCTGGGCATGGACGTGGGGACGGAGACGCTGGCCTCACGCAGCCGGACCCGTGACGAGCTTGCGCCGGCTCCAATGGTTTTGGTGCCGGTGGAAAACCAGTGGGAGAGGTCCCGGCAGGTGGGGAGCAGGGGGAAGGGTGGCTGATGGAGACCTGGGAGCAGCTTGGAAATGAGGGGGAGTTTTGAACTCAGTGAAGGCACGGGCAAGGGTCGAGTGTGGATGAGACAGGTGTGGGGCAGCAGGGCTTTGGGGTGCAGGAGGAAGCAGAGGTCTGTGTTTCACTGCTGAGCAGGAAAAGGGAGAGCTCTTGGTAAGCAGCCCGAGGGCTGGTGGCAGAGATCGTGCGGCTTGCTTTGCCTTTGAGTGGTGTGGTAGGGGACCTTCTGTTAGCATGACTTTGTGAATCTCCGTTGATTATGTTGGAATCTGGTGACAGCAAGGACATATCTGACGCTGCCCAAGCCTTTGTGAAATAGGCCTAGGGGTGAAGTCAAGCTTCTCACATGCACCCTACTCCTGTTCTTAGAAGCAGCAAGTTTTTGGTGAACCTGCATGTGTGGAACACTATCCTTCTGGAGGGGCAAGGGGTACATGTTATAAACATGGTTCTTGATAGACATGGCCCGGTTCTCTTGTTTTCCTTGGTGTGGATCAGAGCTCATTCTCTCAGTGAGGCACCGGTAGGATTTTACATCTGGCTTTGCATGAAAGCTGATAGGAGGTGCAGGGCAGTCAAGGCCGAAAACCAAGATGTGCCACACTTTGGCATTTCTGTTCACAGCAGCAGTCCTGTGATGGAGCAGACATGCACCACAGACGCCACACACACAAACAATGCCATAAAAATTTCATGCACATATACATGCAGAGAGCTGATCTCGGGTCAGATGTTCTTTGAGTGGCTCTTTTTGAAGATGAGGAGAGAAGGAAGGCAATGCTGACACCTGGCAGACAGGCTTGAGTGCTGTGCACATGGATGTATTGCACGTGTGCGTGTTCTTCCCATCCTCTCTGGGATCACCTGTCTGGAGTGCAGCCGGGTTGGCAGTGTAGGCAAGTTCTGTCCCCCAGATGGCCTTTCTGTTCTTGCTTTGTGCTGAACAACGGAGACCACTAATGGGCCCCTGCTTGGTGTGCTGAGAGGAAAGGCCAAGGGCTAAGCAGGCACAAAGGCAGTGGTGAGGAGCCTTGGGCAGAGCCACAGCAGGGATGCTGGGGAGGGAGCAGGGCCCTGGAGAGGGCAGTGAGGTGGCAGCACTGAAGCAAAGGCGGGAGGAGACCAGGCTGCTGTTTCCACATCATCTGAAAACTCAACCTGCTGTCAGGACAGAAGGAAGGCTTGTGCATATTTTATGTCACTTTTCTCCTTCTAGGACAACCTGCTGATTTGATCAGCGATGCACTTTAGAATCCTAGATACACTGATGGGTGAGGGTGACTAGGGGCCGGGAATGAGCCTTAGCATCTTGTCTCTCTCCTCTGTGGACAGGCGGCTCTATCCCATGCTGCCCTTCCCCACAGAGTGCGTACACAATTAAACCTCAATTACAGCATGGGATGTGCCTGGCTGCGTGAGATGGGGACAGAGAATGGCAATGTCTCAGGTCTGGGGGGGCAAGGAGGGGAGCTGGCCATGTCTGTTGCTGCCTGTGGATGGCTAAGAGGAGCCTAAATGGGCAAATTGGTTTTCCTTTGAGCTGGTTGCGTGTTGCTCCAGTCAGCTCCTCTCCTGTGGCTCAGATCTTCAACAGTAGCTCGGGAGTCGGTGGGGTTGGCAGTAAACAAAACAGATTTCACTCCTCCTGCCTGCGTTTCGTGCTGTCTGGGGCTGTCAGGCATGAAGGTTTGTCCTCGTCGGTTCTTCAGCGCCACTCTGACATGGCAGAGCCTCAGTTGTTGCTGCTGCCCCTAGAGATGTGAGCCCCGCAGATGCTCCCTGCCAGCACCTAAGGGTGTATGCAGGCTTCTCAGGCACAGTGGTTTTGATAAGAGCCTCACAGACGTAAACACACACATTGTTCCTGTAAGCAAACTCATTGCCCATTTTGGGTCCCCTTGGGAAGCAGATACTTTTGCTGTGTGCTGTGGACTCATGTGTTAGTGCTCAAGTTGCTGTTGTCCCTGCTTTATCCTTCACTTGTCCTGTTGGAGAAAGAGTGGTCTCAAACACAGAGGTCTTGCAGAAGGTGGGTCCTGATGTTGGCCTGGTGGACAGCCTTAGGCAAATTGCTCCAGTGCTCAGATCGATCCTCCTGGACCCCAAAACTGTGGGATGGGAACAGCACTTGCTGATGTCCCGAGAAGCAATGTGCCCAGCTGAGGGCCTGTGCTGGTGAGATGCCATGTGCATGTCTGTGGGCAGCATGGCAGGGTCCCACAGCGTCGCGTGAACAAAGCACGCGTTTTGCACTGAGCGTGACTCATGCTATGATAAATTTTGCTTGAGCTATGCCTAGACTCGGTGCTCTGTTGGACAATGAGTTCTGTTTTGTCCTTCCAGCACAAAGCAGCGCAAGTTGCCAGTGACATGGACTGTACATGTATTCCCATAACAACAGTATTATAAACATATGGGAAACCTGGTAGAGCAACTGCCATCCATGTCTCCATGCGAAACAAGGAGCTGGTTAACAAAAACTCAAGTGTCTGAAGCTGTATCTCCCCAGACTGTGATCTCATCAGATTTCCCAAGCTAACCACAACCTGGTCACTGCTTGGATCATGGACTTGGGGGCGGGGGAAAAGCAGCTTGTAGGAATCGCTATTTGTGATTCAGCCTGCTTCCCTCTGACTCAGTGCTGAACCATTCCTCAGTAGGGTATTTGGGGATAGTGTGCTTAGGACATTGCGCATCAGTTTAGTTCTTGGAAGAAGTTCTACAGCACCCGGGTTTGCTTACAACTGAGCTTGCCTCAGCATCTTTCAGAATAAATGTAAAAACAAAACTGTGAGAGCTACTTCTGGCTACTAAAGACTCCACAGTAATTTTTGCAAGCGAAGGGGGGGGGGGGGGTGGTGGTCGTAGCCCTGGGCACTTTGCCAGATTCCAGCTCAGGAAATTGCAGTCTATCTAGGTAAAACTCCCCTATAGTTTAAATGAAAAAAGTATTCTTCTCTTACTGTCTTACACTGTGAGTGCTGTGTTTCTTGGGAGCCTGGAACAGATAGTGCATTGGAGGCAGAGAGGTGGTTACAGCTGCTTGCTGGGAGATTTTTTTTATGCAAAACCCAGGCCTTTTTTGCATTTCTGAGGCTCTTCTAATTGCAAAATGCTGTATACTGTTCAGGTTATTAGAAGGCTTGGCTGAATGTGGATCAACATGCAAGTGTAAGCACGAGGCAGTATACTGGGGTGCTGTTTGCACAAGGGGCAGGCAGACAGCAAATGCATGTTTTTTCTATGGCAGAAAAACAAGGAGCGTGTTTTTAGTCTGCATCTGTGAGCTGGATTTTGTATGTTTAGCAGCAGTTGCTTTTGTAAGCTGCTGCTAAAGCACGTAACTGGCCGTGTGCAATTGCAGTAATGGAATGTGAAAATGCAGCTACACACAGACCTGTAATCTTGCATGCAAAATATGGCTGGTCTAGTTCTCCAGGTACAAAAAATGGCCTAAGATTGTACTTGCCTTTCCATTTAACTGCGCTCACCTGCTCTTTTCAGGTGGCAGCTGTGTGTGTGGTGCTGAATGATTATCCTTGCTGTTTTTGCTCTGAGGAGGCGGAAATTAAATCATTACTGGTGGTCTGGGTAGTCCATGTGTCATGGTAAGCACAGGATGGAGCTCTGGGGAGTGACAGTGATAATTTCATAACTCTGAAATCCTGGGGAAATGCATAAAAACGGGAGAAAGAGCGAAGCGGTGACCTTCCCTTCCCAATATGGATTCAATGTATTAACCATTGAGTCGGTTAATGATGCCAGGATTTGGCTTTGCCTTCTGCTGCATCCTGTGCTCCCAGGGCACAGGTGGATGCAGGGCTGAATATCGGACCGGCACAGGGCAGCACACCCATGAGTGTGGCGCATCTTAGTGCAGGTTCAACGGGTGCTGGTGAGGTGGCGGTGGCTCGCTGATGAGTAGCTCACTTTCTCTGCCACTTCACTCTGCAGCTTCTCTGGTGACACTGATAACAAAGGGCTGCTCAGTGGTAGGTGATATGGATCTCTCACAGCTGAATGAAGCCCACTAAACCTGAGTCACCAGCACTTCTTGCTAGCCCTGGAGCTTGGGTGTCACCGTCCAGACCCTGGCTGGGGTGGCTTTGGGCAGTGCCCCAAGAGAGAAGATTGCACCCTCACTGTGAAATCAGGAAGCAGGAGTTTCTTCCTGAAAAATGTGATGATGTTTTGGGGTTATGCCCATCTTGCCGTCTTGCCATCCTGAGTCCTTGACTGCAGACGTTTCCATTTTGCATGATGCTTGTTGTAATTGAATCTATCAATGTATATTTAATACACTTGGCACCACAGTTCGTAACTAGGCACTGCTTCCCAGCCTTCTGTCACTTGCTTTCATGATTACCATCTTCAAGTTGCAGCGGATGCTGCCGCTCAGCTCTTTGTCCCATTGTCATGCTGGCTTTGAGGACCTGCATGTGGCAGTCTCCCCACGTAGCCCCGTCCCTGGGCCTGGGTGTCAGCGGGTGTTCCAGGGCTTGCTTAACAGAAGTGATATCTGTTGGGTTTTATTCTCCTCTCTGGTTTGCTAAGTGTGATCACGGGTGAGTCCTTTAACCTTGGCTGGCCTCAGCTGACTTATCTACTCCAGAAAGGTGTTGTAAGGCTTAATTATTGCCAGCTCTTCAGAGACCCGAGGGGGAAAAAGTGCATTTTATTCAGAAACGTCTCTGACCTCACTGGCTTCTCTGAGCCATCTTGCTGGTGGTAGGAGATAGTCTCTGTACTCCCTTAATAATGTTTCTTCAATTTTTCATCTGTACATTCACCCACTCTCTCAGCTGCATGTAAAAATGCCAAGCTGTCTGAAGTCATGGAAATATTTTTATAGTCTTGACAGCCACGACAAGCATTCCTCCTCAGCAGTAAACAAACAAGGTACACAACCCACCATTAACATCAGTTTATAGCTGAGGGACCTTCGTCACTCACCGAGGGGGGGAATCCTAGACAGCTCCTGAGCATGCAAGTCACAAAGGAGCACTGCCTGGGGTTAGGAGAGCACCTGATCTTGTGGGCTCCTGTGTGCAGTGGGTGACTGAGATGCTCTGTTTGCCTGTGTGCATACAGGAGAGCAGACAGGCACCAGTTATCTGGTTTAGTCAGGGTTCTTGGATACTATATTTGACTCAGGCGTATGTGACTTAAGGGGTTTGATGTTTATTTGCATGCATGGAAAGACAGTTTTCTGCAGTGGCAGCTGAAACATAAAGATGGTACAAATAAAGCTGGATAAATATTAGACACTCTAGAAGGGAAAAAAAAAATATCTCTGCAAATGAAATGTGTTGGTGAGTACTGTAGGAGCGGAGCCCTTGTTGCTCTTCCCTGTGAGCTGCTGGGATAGGTGAGCAGCTGGACCCGTGCTGTAGTGTCCTGTCCCTGCAGATGATTCTCCACATCAGCAGACAGCTGTCACTTGTTTTGGTGCATTTTAGGTTAATTAACTCCAAATACTCTAAATTTGGATCTCTAGAGATTGGGTGTTGGTGAAAAAGAGCAGGTGCAACTCTTTCAGCTACATTACTTTGGTTTATCTCTCATTCTCCCAGGCCATCTTCCTACCGTCTCTGGGTAGTGATCTCTCTGCTGTGCTCAAGAGGAGAAAGTCAGGGTTATTCTTCACCTGTGTCTCTGACAAGAGTGTTTAAGTAGGAAGCTAAGCTTTTTTTCTGCCATCTCATTCATCCACTGCATCCCTCAGTCTCTGCACCTTAGCTCCATTCTTAAAATGAGGATGACAGGTCTTCTCTCTGCTTTCACAAAACCTTTGAGAGATAGGGAGAAAAAAGCTCAAGGCTTTCTTCCTTCTCAGGGAGACCATAAATTCTTCTCTCACTCTTCCTCTCCCTGGCTTATCTCTCCTATTTTCCTCTCATTTTAAGAGTTCTTATTATATTCTGTCCCTCTAGGTCTCCTCTACTTCCACCGCTCTGGCAATCTGTTTCTCTCTGCTGTTTCCACATCCCCTTCTATTTGCAGCTCCCTTCCTTCTGTTCATGTCATTTTATTCTCTCACCCTGTATCTCCTACCCTCCCCCATTATTCATGTGCTGCACACTCTTCATCTCTTCTCTCTCTGGTTGATTCTCCTGGATCCTTCTCTTGTGAGTCTCTCCACCTTGGACCTCTTTTTACTTTCCTCTGCTGCCTGTCCTCATAGCTTGGGAGCTGCTGACTGTGCCTGCAGGCCAGGCTAGCAAGGGCTCGGGGAAAAGGACAGCACGTGGGATCAGCCTGACAGCCTGAAGTCTGTCATCTCACATTTTGCCTCCTAGTGTCCCTGTACTTCCTTGGACAGAGCCTCATGGCTTGCTCTGGTCCTGGCTGGTTCTAGTCCCATGCTCCCAGCCATCCCCTGACTTTTTATCATCTTCCTGGCTATAGTTTAGCCAGCTCCTCTGGCTATCGCCTGGAGATATCTGTGGTTCTCACAAGGAGAATGACAGCCCCTGCAGGGACATGTGGCACAGAGGAGCTCTTTCTCAGGGTGGGTTGCAGTGGTGCAGCAGGCTGATGGGAAGGCTGGGTAGGTCGGGGCTTATTGGCTCCTAGTAACAAAGCATCAGGAAGTCACACACACGGCCATGTGTTCAAGTTCAGCCAGCATCTGCCAGGACAGGGCACGGTGACTTTCTCCACCGTTTCTGAGTATCACCACATTTGTCCCTGCCAGGCATGACTCAGTCCTAGGCTAATAGGAGTCATGGGCTTTGGCTCTACTACCCAAACAGTTCCTGATTTCCCTCTTCTGTCTCTGCAGCAGACTGACCTTGCATCCATCCCTCATGCTCCATGCAAGGTGCCGTACACCTTTTTCCATTTTTCCCGCAGCTATTTCTTCCCCTCTCTGTACCTGCTTCACCAGTTTTACCTGCTCCTTCCCTCCTGCTCTGACTCTGGGCTAGGTCTCTCCTCAAGCTCTTACCATTGTGTTCTTCAGCCTCGTTTGCCTCCCCATCTAGATTCCTTGTCTCCTTGGTCATACTGTCAGCTGGAGCAAGGGGAGAAGGGACACTGAGACAGAAGATCAGAGAGCAGAGGTGGAAGGCAGAGTGTTACTGGGTCAGCATCCATTGCTTGCTGGTGGCTTTCATCTCTCCCAGGTGTGTGTTAGTAGTGATACATCAAAAGTCCCTTTCTCCCAGAACAGTGATTTTCCCATTGCTTCTACTTCACTATCTGCAAGCTCCTGAAAGGTTAATGAAGTCCTTCAATGTAAAGAGAAATAGCACATCTTCCCATGTTTTGCATAAATTAATCCTGTAGATGATGGAGCAGCCCATGTACAGGGTACAGAACATGTGGCCCTATCCTTGAGTCTTGTCACCCAAAATGTGGCCCCTTGGAGTGCCATGTAGGTGACCTGCCCGCTGCTGTCCTTGTCATCAGCTTACGTTAACCATGGGGAAAAAGCCATGGCCTCCTTACCCATCTCTCTGCATGTTTCTCATGGGACTGGAGGGGGGAGTACCCAGGAGTGTCTACAAGCCTCCCCTGCTTCCCATTGCGGTGGATCCTTACTTCTCACAGATCCTCTTTAGAAAATGCCCTGTATCAAGTTTCAGGCCCACTGGATTTTTTTCTGTCTGAGAAGGATGGAAAAAATCATTCAATCGGTTTTGAATCACATGAGTGGGAGCAGGAACCAACCCCAGAAGATAAGTGCTCTGACCTTTACCGCGCTCGGATAACTGAAAATAATAACAAATAAATACATCTTGTTTCTAAGCTCAGACTTAGGGATGTGTTCCTGCCGGATGCTGCAGGAGCCTGAGCCAGGGCTCTTGCGAGGGCTGGGAATTCAAAACCAGCAATTGCCTGCAGTAAGTAGCAGCCCATTTGCTTTCCTTTTGAAAATGCAGCTGGTCCCAACCCAGACATTTGGGATAGAAGGGGATGGGGCCTGTGTCCCATCTCATCTACCATTCTGCTGGGTGTTTTTCTGGAGCTAAGACCATCGTCTTCTGCAGCTTCCCTATGGGAGGTGCTGTGGAGATGGCCTCTCTGCAGGCAGGTGGTGACAGAAAGTATTTGTTTGCTGGGGTCCTGTGGTGTAGTGTGCAGCCTAGGCACTGGCAAGAGACAGCTTGTATCCTGAAGGACTTCTTGTAGTCCAAAATTAGAGCATTCTTGGTGCTTTCTGTAGTGGTTGTGACTTGATGTTCCTCCACCTGGGTGTTGCTTCCCTTCCTTCCTCTGTTAGTCAGGGAGCTTGTTTGCTTGGTTTCTGCCATCCAAACCACTGGCAGCTGAAGAGAGTCCTGTATGCAGAGCCTGGGGAGGACATTAGGAGGTTCCTGGCACTCAGTCAGAGTAAAACATCTTATTTATTGGTGTCTTCTGCTCAGTTGGGATGTGCTTCCGATCTCAAGCTCCTGAATTTCTCCCCTTTAACCATTCAGACAGATCCCCTGGGCTCAGTGTGTGCTTCTGCTGAATGCTGCCCTGATGATATATCCACCACTGCCTTGCTCAGACTTCAAGTTGAACGTCTTTGTTTCTGTTAGAAGATCTCCAACCCACCCCTTTCCTCAAGATACCCAAATAAATGTGATTCAGTGGGCCACGGGCTGCTCTGTTGCAGCATGTGGAAGCATGTGCATTTCCAGTATGCAATCTGATATGCGTATGGATGATTGCATTTGTAGTCTGCTGGTGTATCTGGGCCAGAGGAGGTAGCACGGAAGGCCTGGGCAGCTGAGAAGAAAGGAATGACAGGACTGCCAGGGGAGGGACGAGAGAGCTCGGGAGCTGAGGTGGGAGTGGGTAACAAGTGGAGGGGGAGATCAGATTTAGGAGCCATGTTGCTCGCTGAAGAAAATGGCAGAAGTAGGATATTGTTTGCTGAGGATTGTGCTATTCCCGTGTGTGATGTATGAATCTTATACTCACGGTGCCGCACAAAGAAGTGGCACTTCTGCGGAAATGCCTCAGGCAGCTGGAGGGCCTGCTCCCGGAGGTGTTGTCACTGGGTCAGGCTGGTGCAGGGAATCCTGCTGGGCTCCCCCCTGACAGGCTTTGGGAAAGAGAAGCCTGTTCGGGAGGCATGTGGAAGGGAAGGGGGGGAGCTGTGACTCACCAGGGAATAATGATCATGTGAGGACAAAAGGGCAGACTGGAAGAAGACCTGAAGACAATGGCACATTCCTGGTGTCAGCAGCTTTGGCTTTGGGATTCTGGCTTGAAGCAGGAGAGAGCATAAGAGAATGAAGTGTTTAGGAGCAATAAAGGGAGCTGGTGAGAGAAAGCCAACAGGAAAGAGAAAGCAGGTTTTACTGCGGGCAGAGTTGTTCTGCACCTTGAAGTAGATCTTGGAAATCTTGAAGAAGCTGGAAGAAAGGATGCAAGGAAAGAAGTGATCCGTGCAGTGAATATGATGGAACTGTTCTGTACTATAGCACAGACCCATCAGTTTGCAGCCTCAGCAGCTGTGACAGGCTGAGCAGAGGTGTTGAGCTGTTCTGGTAGTGTGGGGATGGGAGGCCATGTATGTTTGTGATGTTGGTGGAACAGACAGGTGGGGCCCAGCCCGTGCTGGAGATCTGAGTCCTCCCTTGCCTTTGCAGGATGTCCAGTTGCTTCAGAAGGTGCATTTTCATAAGTGGCTTTCTTCTTTCAGTCAGTCTGAAGCAGAAATCGGCAAATAATGTAGGAGAAAACCATGCTGCTGTTGCAAAAAGCATCTTTTGGGTGAAAAGCAACAGTTGAATTCCTGTTTGACTTAATCCCTGAACTAACCAGATAAAAATCCAACTCTCAAAGGTTTTATTTTTAAGCTTTGTCTTAGCACCAGTTCAACCCTATTGGCATTGGGTGAGGAACACTGCGCTGCCTGCCTGCTGCTGTTTCCGTCAGCCAAAGGCAGGTCTAAGCGGTAGTTTTGCTAACAGCTGCTTTGACTTGGTGTCTCTTTACCTGAGAGTCTCAGTGCTGAGCTGCTGCAGAAATTCTGAGGCTAGGGGAGAGGAGGAGAAGCTGCAACATAAACACGGCCTGACAGGCTGTCCTTTATTTTTCTGACTGCAGTGAGAAGTTGGCTTTGTTAAAACCAACCAGGCTGTAAGCATGGTGAGCCTGGGAGCACAGGAGCTTCGTTTGTCAGTCAGCTGCTTCCCTCAGCCATGCTATGATGTGTGCTGAGCCACTGTTACTGAATGCTTGGGATGTAATTTCTAACTGTACACAGTATTGATGCAAATCATGCAACAAGTACATGCAGTGCGCTTAAGAAGTGTGTTGGTGGTAGAAGTGTGCCAAGAAGGTGACCGGGACTGGGTGAGGGCGGTTCAAAGGTTTTCCTGAACTGAACCGTGATGGGATACAGGTCTGTTAATGCACGGTGTCTTTTAGAGCAGGCGGTGACTTGGGCCAACCAATGGGAATGCCTCTGGAGAGCATTGCTGTGCCTTGGGAGGAGCCCTGAGGTCTTGTACTTGGGTTCCAGCAGGGCTTCTCTGCTGGGGAGGGATGGTCTGTCTCAAAAGCCAAGTGCTGGTGAGTCCAGGAGTGATACAATCACCCCTGGATTTTTTTGTGCGTGTGAACTCCTAGAAGTCATCTATGTTGGTATAAATGAGATCATTTGGCCTAATTAGTTCCAAGCTTAATTAGCAGTAATTATCCCAACATGGGAGTAATACCCGAGTAGGAAGTACTGAGTCCTCGATTAGATAGATCTCTAATTGGTGTTACAATATTGTAATTAAAGCGTGCTTATACGCCTCTGCCTCTACAAGTGATTTGTTTTATGTCTGATTAAACAGGGAGTCCAGCAGCATCGAGGAGGCCAGGACATCACCGCTGATTGAAACACTGTATTATTCTTTGTTATAGGGAAGAGATGATGAATCACGTCCACTAGAAAACACTGTGGGCCAAATTAATCCTTAGAGTAATTGCTGCTGGAGTTGGAGAAATTGCAACAGGGGTGAATTTGGCCTCGAGTACATAAGCTCTATCTGTATATCACACAGTTAAACAAATACTCGTTTGAATGTGCAGTCTGGCAATTACACAATCAGACAAATGCAAGTAACTTAACCTGCATTTGCAATCACTGGGTTGCACGGGTGAGTTTATTTGGCTGCTGCACCGTCGCTGTGAGAGGGCCCTCTCTGCTCAGGTGCTGCAGGTGCCTGTCAGGGAATGCTTTACCCTGGGGCCTGCAGCAGTTGAGGCGGCTGCCACGGGGTGCTGCATCCCCTCCATGCCACAGGGAGCCAAAGGTGCCCGGGAGGTCCTCGGGAGCGCCTTGCTGGCTAGCAGAGGGTTCCCTTCCTTCAGCTTTAGTGCCTCTAGTCTGGCCAGTCTCTAGCAGCAAGCCCTTTGGGGGAGCAGGTGAAGTGTGAACAGTGTGAAGAAGTTAAAGAAAAAGAGAGCGAAACGGGAGCTTTCTGAAATTAGTCAGCTTCAAAGCATGAAAGCTTCCTATGTCTTTTTAAGAAACCGCCTCCTTAGAACTTGGCAAGTGCACCGCTTTATTACTTATCTCTTTGCTACATGAGTGGGCGACTGTACTTCCTGATTCGGCTCTTCGATATAGAGAGATCAGCAGCATAGGTCTGCAGAGGACAGCGACTCCTCGCCTACAGAAGGTAACAAATAAGAATCGAGATGTGTGCATCTTCTGGCTGCCACAGAAGTCGAGGCATATTAGAGTCGTAGACAAAGGCAGACATGCAAACAGCTCTTTGCCAGCTGTTTCCATGTTACAGTTGCAGCATCTGAGGCACAAATCAGTTACTTGTCTTACTGGAGTTCATGATGCGTACAGAACCAGGAGTGTGCAGCAGGTCTCATCGCCTCCTGCTGCACTCACAAAAACCTTTTCAAAAGGGGAGAGTCCAAAAGGAGAGAGATGACTTGAGCAGAGAAATCAAATGCACCGCATTCTGTTAAAACAGCGTTAGGGATAAGAACTGAAACAAGCCATGTACGGGAATTCAAAAGCAAGGGGTTTCCATAGCAGCATTGCTTGGCCATATTGTATATACACTATTTTGCATTGCTCTCATGATATCAAAGGCATGGTCTAATATCTGTGCGTGCAATATGTCTGAATCAGAGTTGCTATGAAACTTAAGGCTGAATTACACCGCGGAGGCATATTCTTGTGCAGTGCTGGGAGGAAATAACAGAACTAGGTTTCGTTAAGATTTTTCTCCGGTGATACATTTTTCTTAGAGAACTGCTGATTTGCCAAAGCTGTTGCTATTTTCGGGAAATGTTGGTTCCAGTTTTGTATCCCATCTTGGGAAAAAAAAAAAAGTTTTGGAACTTAAAATGCCCCGGTGTTTGAAAGTTCTCAGTAGTAAAATTCTGCCCTTCAGAGTGATCAATTCTTTTTAAGTAAATTGCTACAAAGTATGTCTAAGTTTGAAGTAAAGTGCTTCAAGAAGATAAAATGAAATCTTGCCTTTGATTCATTTGATCACATTTTCTGGGTATAGGTTGTGAAAGCATTTTTTTCCCCTTAATTAGGTATGGAACAATGGTTTGAAATCTCTGAAAGTCTCAAAGGAAGGGAAAGCCTTCCCTTCGCTCTGTTCAGCAGGTGAAGTGATCCCAGGGAGGGGAGCTGCTGCCTCTCCCCACTGGGTGCCCCACACCAGGGGTGACGGGGCCCATCCTTCCCACCTCTATGTGCGCAGACAGAGGGCTTCTCTGTGCAGCGCAGATCTTCCCTATGCTCAGCCCCACTCTCAGCATTTCGTCCGTGCTCTGAAGTTCTTTGGGGCACAAGAAGGGACGTTCCACCCAGGGCTGCAAAGGGGCACTTGCGCTCCTGGAAAAGCCCTGTGAGCTGGTTCAGCGTTGTCTTTTCTGCTGGCTGCAGAGTTCCCTTGCTGCCAGCATTCCCAAATGCTGGTGGAGCCTGCATGCCAATGCCTACTCCTTTCCCCCTGCTCCCTGGTGTTGGAATTGCCAAGCTTTTGCTTGTGCCTGAAGAGTTCAGATTTGCTTTGCCTTGCATTGAAGCTGTTCTTGTTTAGGGAAGAGACTGCAGAAGGGGTGTGGGATAGAGGAGAAAAGATGACAGCTTGTTTTTGCTATATGGCAGTGACAGATGCTGGGTAATAGACAGAGGCAAGCTGACAAACATCTGAATGAGTGGAAGAGACTTCTAACCCAAAGGGAGGAGTTGTGGTTTAGGTTAAAGCCACAAAGGAAGTGAAGGAGGTTACCACTTTCCTGTCTGTGGGCAGGAGGTTCTCCTTGTGATCATTTGAAGGCTTAGCTGTAGCTCGTTCTTCCCTAGGAACACGCTCATCCATGTACTTCTTGAAAAGCATTCGATCTGGCTTCTGATCTTGGGAGCGCCAAACATCTCCTTTATCCACAGAAGTCAGCAGGAGCCAAGAGTTAAAGAACTGGGAATCGCAGCCTAATTTATGGAGCCAGATTTTTTCAAGTGCATTGTTCAGCCACATGTTTTGTGTGGTGCTAGGGCGTGTAGTACATTCCTCCTTGCCTCCTCCCCTAGAGGGTTCCACTCGGATGTTTTGTTGTGAGTATCAGTACCCTGGGGGCAGCTGGCTCGCTGCAGGTTGTAGCTCTCTTGTCCCCGAGCGACCAGCAAGTTGTGCAGCCTGGTCCCACTCTCTCGCGTGCTGGTGCAGGGCAGACTCTGAATGCCATTGGGTACCTACCAGTGTGGCCTGTGATCAGTATTTCCATTGATTTTCGCAGTATGCCTTACTTCTAAAGGCTCGGAGGTTCCATCTGTACGTGGCAGAGGAGTTTGTTGTCTCAGTTCAATGGCTTTGCTGCTCTCCTGTGAGGAGAGCGGCTGGTTAACCCCGGTGTGCTGCAGGAGGCATGCCTAGAGAGAGATGAAAGAGCGTGGGACTGCCCTTACAAGAAAGCAGACCTTATCCTGAGCCTGAGCATGGGCATGCGAGCTGGCTGTCTTAACCCAAGCTATCAGCTGGCTTCTGCACAGTGAGAAGCCCTGTCAGTGACAATGACTTCAGTGTGTGCTGCCAGGACCTTCTGATCACTGTGCACTACTGTACATGAAAAGAGCATCTGAAAGGTGCTCCCTGAAGAGCCATTATGTGTTCTGTGGTCTCTAACCTTCCATTAGCAGATCACCTTAGCCCCTAACCCTGGCACTGGGATGCGGCGGAGTCATTTCATCTACCAGGTGTGAAAATCATATTTGACCAAGTGAAGATTGTTGCTCTGTCAGGTGCACTGCAGTCTCTTTTGCAGTTTTTTGTTTGTTTGTTTGTTTTCTAAAAAGGGGCTTTGTTAGAACTACAGGATATCATTAAAGATTTATATGTGGCAAATGCATCCTTTTTTTCCTTTTTTTTTTCCAGAGCGTTTAATGTTAAGAGATCTTCACAGTATTAATTTCAAGTAGAATTTCCTCCTCTGTTTTAAAATATTTCCTTTGCCTATGGATTTGCAGCATTATCCACTGGATCTGCGTGCTGTGCTTTCCCCAGACTACACTATTAAGCCAGGGTTCCTTGCTGCCAGCTTTGAGGGACTGCTTTTGAAGCCAGGACTCTTTGCTGTGTCCCCTCAGTCCTGAGCTGTCACCCAGCATTGCATCCTTCCTGCTCCAGGTTGTATTCTGGCATCTAACAGAGCCGTGGGTTTGCTTTCGACTTGTACCAGTGGGTCCCCAAATGGTTCCGGCAGTAGCCCAGAGCTTGAAGTGAGAGGTGTTTGTTTGAGCTGATGTGCACCAGCCCTTGCCACGCCCTGCATTGAAGCCCCAGACCCATCTTCTGCTGGCAGGGAAGGAGCTCTGTGATGACTAGCTGAGATGGGGGATTCAGCCATCTTCTGGTGGATTGTGCTCGTCAGACATTGGAGGGCTGGTTCAGAGCTTCAAGCATCTGGCTGATGGTATTTGGCTTTGTTTACTGTAGTGCTATAGCCTTAGGGCCACAGAAAGTACAGCTTTATTGAAATCATTGGAGTTGCGCTTGCTTATGGCAGCAGGCAACTGGGGACATGTTTTTTTGGAGCATATTGCCAGGAACAAGAAACCCTTTTCTCTGGGAGACGCTTTGTAAGGATGGCTTATTTGAGTGCCTGGGAAACATTGTCCTAATGGAAACAAGATGCGGAAGCGATCGGGTCTCAGAACAACTGTTATTTCTCCCCCATATCTGTAACTTACAGAGTCCACCTTCTGAAGGCTCCATCCTTCTCTCCTTCCTTGTTACCATCAATTCTTAGTTTTGAACAGTGTACCTGCCACCGAGAACTGGGATGCCATGGGGAACACCACAGCTTCTGTGCGTGGGTGAGAAAGCTAGCTGACTTGCATGGGATCAGGGCAGGCAGTGGTTGTGTTAACTGGACAAAGCAGCAGCAATCTTTGTTATTGTCTCTTTATTAAGCTAAAGGTACCTGTTTTAAAGGTTTAAATGCTTACAAGAGATTCATGCTACACCCTTTGATGTTGGATACTCATATAAAAGCAATTACCAAAAATGCAAGTGGATCTTAAAAACAATGCAGCCAGAGTATTACCTGCAATTCTTGTTTGCTGGCTGGACTTCTGGCATTCATTTTGTTGTCTGAGAAAGGACAGGCACAAGGTACAGGCTGTCTGCAGGAACAGCCCACGTTGCAAACAAACGGAGGCACAGCGGCTGTATCCCATGAAGGTAACATTACCTAGGCAGGTCCCCTACGCAGCATCATCTCACTTGTTAAATAGATGCTCAGAGACATAAAGATGTAGACAGAAAAGCAACATGCTCTCCTAGGTGTCTCTCAGGATCTGCAAGGCAGGTATTGTGAGCAGATGCATCCATACAAGGGAATAAACAGACATAATTCAAAAGAAGCTGGCAGATTTTGTGCTCAGATGGACTAGGAACTTTCACACAGTCTGTTCTTGCAGTTCAGCTGTGAGAGGCCAACACCTTCAGTAGAGAGGGACTAGCAAAACATTTGGACAGAAGTATGTCCAGTCATGACATCTGTTGCTGAAGTAGTCCAAGTGCACAAGTGAAAATGCAGAACTGGAGTGGAGCGTTTATGTAGCTATGCCAAAACTCTCAAGTGCCCTCTAATAGAGAAGATGCCTGTTTTTGTCACTATGGTCCTCTGTCATCTGGGATCTTGCAGATCTGAAAAGCCTCCGATGATTATTGCAGGAGAAAGTCAGCAGCACGCACTGATAGTAAACCAGTGTCTGAAGAGCAAGAGGGAGATCTGATTGTTTTCTTTGAGAGTTTTCACTGTTTTATGTAATCCTTATGCAGCACCTATAAATCAGTGACTAGCACTTCTCAAATGTATTGCCTTCATCAAAAGCTGTTTGAAACAACAGGTAGCACCTATTCATTCAGTCTGAGCTCCCCTGACATTTTAAAATGACAGATAATGAAAACTGTCTTCATTATAACTCAAGCAATTTCATCAGGCTGTCACCAGCAAACAATGGCAGATTAGAGACTGAACAGCCCTCAGCACCGCTCTCCTTAGAACCTGTGCAAATTTGCACATCTTTGGGGTGCTAGAACATGATGCAAAATGTGGCCGACTGCTGTCTATTTCCATCCAGCTGGGGAGGGGATTCCTGAGCATCAAGTCATAACAGCCATTGCCTTTCTGTTGCTTTGGAGAAGTGTGAGGAGAGGTGACTTCTCAGGTGGGAAGGTTTCTAGTATGCAAGGCGCTCGCGGTCAGTAGGAACACGTTAGAATCTGTCTGGAAAGCAGCGGTCAGATGGCATAAAAATGGAGCGCAAATGTGAGAATGATCGTGGGTGAGAGACATGGCTTATCTCACGGAGTGCTGAATTCTGCACTGCCTTCAGTTTATGAATGGATTTAAAGCATGGTGCCAAGCAGAGCATATTGCAGTTGTCTAATCCTAGGTGACAGAGGCAGGCATGATAGTAGGCAGAGCCGCATCCAAGAGGACTCATCAGATCAGCCCAGGCAGCCTGGCATTACCGCTACCTGATCTGCGGGAATCGGTCCCAGCCCCTGAGTCTGAACTGCCAAAGGGAAACCTCGTTGCAGGAGCAGCTGTTCCTGTGTGCTGCTAGCTTATCTTGCCCCGCTTGTCTCTCTCCCCAGCCAGCATTGCTTCAGGCGTGCTTGGGCTGAACGTCAGTCACTCGGGTCCTTCTCACCTCGCTCCCCCCTGTTCACAGGCTTAACTGAGCTGCCCCCCGCAGTTAGCTTAAGAGGGAGCAGAAGGAGCATTTTGCAGCAAAACGTCATTTGTATGAGATGGCCGTGGTATGGAAGAGGCTAGCACCAGGGAGTGAATTATAGGGGCACAGGGAGGAAAGAGGCTGCGGTAGAGAGAGGGTTGTTACTGGAGCACACGGGGAGCCAAATGACTGAGATAGAGGGTGTAGATAAATAGTTAGAAATAGGCACAACGGTGTGATTTGGAAGGAAAATCAGTCACTGCGTCAGTCCCCAGTGGTGCTCAGTTTAGGGAGCTGAGTGGTAAATTACAGGCGGGTTAGGGCTGTGAGAACATCAATGACCCCGTGAAGTGCTGGGGAGAGAAAAGTTGCAGTAGCGGGGAGTAAGATTCAGATCTCATCTATCTGAGTATGAGTATCTCAAGGTGAAATAACAGAAGGAGAGGAGGCGGGAATATTGATTTCTGCCTCACAAAACAGACAACAACGCCTACTTTTTCATAGCAAGAATTTAACCATTCACTTTAATGGGCCAGTCTGCAGTACCGTGGGGGCTTGGTTTCTTCTTCATGTGCAATCTAAAGGGGAAATCATGCTGAAGTTATTTTTATTTTTTTTGTAGCCTCGTGGGAGAGATGTGAGCCACATTTTACCCTCAAACATCTGTGTGCTGACTGTAGGGGCAGCTGTGGTCTGTGATGCTGCTGTCCCATTGTACAGCGGACAGGCACCCTGAGCAGCCAGATGCTGGAGGAGCAACACAGCGAGGCACAAGGAGCCTGCTATACCAAGAGGGCTGTTGTACATGTTGACCACAGATGACTTCTGTCTGTCTGTCTGAGGGCAGACTTAGCCTTCTTCCATTTACCCTGTGAAAAGGATGCTCCTAATGAAAGGTGCTTTCTTGAGCTCTTCATGACCGTCTCAGAAGTATTCCTATGGGGTTAACATTTTGTTTGTTTGGTTTGATGCCATGAAATTGCACGTGTGTGCCCCTGCGCAGTGGGGCTGGCATTATAGGGCTGTGGCTGTGCTAGGGTGCTTGCTATCTTGGAATGGGCTCATCAGGTGGCTGAATGGAAGCGGGAGGTGAGCTTGGCAATTTTCTGGGCTGCTGCCATGCCTTTTCTCATTGCAGTCAAAGACAATCATACACATACAAAGGGAGTGTAAAGTGATGGCTGAGAATCTTAAAATGCTCAAGGGCCAGGCAATTCCGCAGCCAAATTCTCCTGTCTGGGCCACAGCGCTTGGTGTATGTTGGCGGTTCTCTGTAAAACACAGGAGCAGTGTAATGGGAACAGTGTTCCTGGGCAAACATTGCTTTTGGAATCTCCTGTGTGCCAAATTTTTCTACCTCTGTTTTGTATCAGTTCGTATTTTTCATGCGTTGCATGAGCATATGTTTCCCCAGATTCTGTTTACCTGATTTCCCTTCTGATTCAGTATCTCTTCTCTCCTTCTTCTTTTTTTTTTTTAATCACAGGAGATAAAACTGAGCATTTATCTGTACTACTGCATAGCATTTGCCTCATACCTGCTTATTGACTTTGGAGACTACTCTTTAAATAAGGCAAGAGCTTCCTGCAACTGGAATGTTATAATGTGTGGGATTTGTCCATCACATTTCGGTTTTGTTGTGGGATGATTTGAACGTAAATAGAAGTTTACTTGTATTAAGTGTAAGAAGTGTTTCTCCTAGGGAGCTGGGTTTAGTCAGTCCTTGAAGAAGGGCAGATCTACTAGAAGGCTGCCTGGAGATGCATTTCTGTCATGTGTTTTAACCACAGGTCTGGTTCAGTGCTCCAGCCCAAACCCGATTAGGGCTCAGGTTGTTTGAAGATTGATGACTGAACAGGAAAACACCAGATTAAATGCTTCTCCTTGCAGATAGGAAAAGTGGGAGTTAGCCATTACTTGACCAAGCTGAATTTGCCATCATCCGTACACTGTTGCCAGAGGGTGATGTTGTGCAGCCTGCACTGCCAACCTTCCTAGCAGACATCTGCACCTTCTGCAGCCAACAAGGCAGTGGCAATCCGTATAGGTGAGCTACAGGTGGCTTTATGCCAGGAGTGGGGACAGAAGTAGGGATGTATATGTGTGTTTTCGCAAGAAGGTGTATATGTGCCTGCACATATATATATGGTTATGGATATTGTTAGGGATATGTTTGGATTTCCCTTTTCTGTGAGTTTGTACGGTTCTGCACACATCAAGGTGCAGAGGGACCATTCACCTGAAACCAGTTAGGAATGTTTTGATGTTTGTGGGTTTGAGGATTGGTAACACTGACTGGGCTCAGAGTAATGTCTAATACTAAAAGAAACTGAACTACCAAGCTGCAAAGATCTGCCCCCCACCCCCTAATTCAATTTCCTCATCTTTCTGGAATGATTTATAGAAGATAAAATGTTTTTTGGAAGAGGAGTTTTTTCCAAGTTAGCAGTGGATGTTGAACTACCCTTTGCTGTGGTCCTTTGCTGTCTCTTTTACACCATCCAGGTTGAGACTTCATCCCACAGCACAATCCATGAAGACATCTCCCCTACACCCAAGTAGAAAGATCGTGGCACTGTGAGAACCACCATCATCTGGGTTCCTCACAGAATGGTTGTTTTCTTTTGAGAAGGCTCATTAGAACGCAAAGCCGTGTAAAACTCAAAGCTCGTAAGAAGAAGATTTCAGAGTGCAATCTGTCTTTGGTCCTGCAGCTCCTCTGGTTATTTGCATCAGAGCAAAAAGAGGGCAAAAAGCCGCAGACCCAAAGCAAAACATCCTCCCAGTGTTGTGTGTTCTTCATTTCCAACCATGCTGACATTTTACACCGACTTTGCACAGGTGTACATAAATAAAGAAGTCAGGAAGCAGTATAGAGAGCGAAGCTCTTAAGGAGTTAGTGGAGCTTTCCTGCTGGAAGGTTATGATCACACTGAAAGTGGGAAATCTTGCCTCAGCATACAGGAAATATGTGATGCAATTTCAGCAGAGTTGCTGGAGATAAAATAGCCTATAAACTGAAAAAAGTTGGAGGGAACACTTTGCATGGCCAGTGTGTGCCTTGTCAAAACTAATGGTGAGGGATCCTTTGACTGCAGAAGCAGTGGTGTACCGACCACGGATGGACATGGTGACTGGATCCCATACCTGTAGGGAGGAGCGTATATTCCTGATCCTGGAAATAATAACTGTCTGTAAATTCTTCTGAGTGGTGGCAAATTTTCTTGAGGGAGTATTTTTAAGCATCAATGGCTGAAGAGGGACAATCCGCTGTTTCACTTGAGGTGATGTTTCTTTCACATGGAACAACTGTGTGGTTAGAGCTAGTTTAGCTTCAGAGGGTGGATGGTCAGCAGGGTGTAACTTCAGACAATAGTCATGCCTTCAGCCTCCACATGTTAAGGCTCTGTGTTGCCATCTCGCCTGCCCTCAATCCCATTTTCAAGAGTTCCTTTTCTTCAGATGTTTTCACCTCCTCCAGTTGTGCCAGTTCAGCCACTTGCAGGGATGAGATCTGCATTGGAGCTAGTCTGGCATTAAGGGGTTTTCTTGTTAGTAACGCTTTAAAAGAGAACTTGGATTGCTTAAATGGCTCACCTGTGAGTCTGGCTACATAAACAGTTTGACTGGCACCAATGAGTGGCAGAGACTGTGTGAGAGAGAGAGTGTGGCAGGATCCTCAAAGTCTGTTGCAGATGGAGTAGTAAAATGGAGCCACAGCCCTACACACTCTTAATATTATTTGCATGAGTAGCTCCATTGTATTTCATTGGGACTCTACTTACACATGTAAAACTCAGTATTTGCAGGGCTAGGCCCCTAAAGAGTATAAAAGCTGGAATTGGGGTGTGCCAGCATCTATAGCAAGTGTAATGCAAATGCATTTTGCTGGCTGGCCTATCTCGTCTAATCTGTTCTGCAGAACTGGAGCTCCTGTAGTAACTTTCCTTAGGCTTGGTTTGCACTGATGGAAGAGGAACCTGCTTCTGAGTTGAAAAGCTGGTCTTCTGACACTGCTTCTGCCAGAGAGTTGTGAGGAGAGTGTACCCAGGGTGGTGAGCTGCACTGTTTCCAAGATGTTCTTGGATTTGCTGGAGCACGCTGCAGAGCCAGGACTGCTGCCGTTCCAAGTGTGGTGAAAGGAAGGCAAGCCTTGTGATAAGGTGATGCTCTCCAGATTGGCCAGGGTGGTTCCATGGTCTGGGGCATGACTTACCTGTCTTACAGCCTGTTGTCACAGTGAACTGTCACTTGGGAGACTCTTGTTGTCAGTTCCCATGGTAAAACCCTTCAAGGACGGCACCAGGGATTTCTTGGCTGAGAATCTCTGCCTTGGGAATTCACTGCTTGTGGCGGTTTGCTGTGGCAAATTCCCAAAGGCAGTGGGTGCAACATCAACTTAACTCTTGAGAGTGAAGCAGAACACCTTGATAGTTGCTATCCGGAGCCCCAAAGAGAGGAAGGAAGAGACATAAAGCCGTTGGAGGGGAGAGGCTTGGTGTGGTTATTTGAGACCGCTGCCTGCAGAGTTGCACAGTCATTTATAACTGTTTGAAATGCGGGGGGATGGGGTTAGGGGGATGGGAGGGGAGCCAGAGGAACCACAGCATATGTGAGCTCGGAGCATTTTATGCTCCCTTTCCCCCTGTAACTCCTCCAGGGAGAAGACAGCAAAGTACTTGGCCAGAGGAGGGATGAGAACAAGAACAGCAGCCTGCTAACACCTCGTGCTTATCACTGCTGTTGTATTTGTCAGGGCTGAAGCACGGGATAGGATTTTGAAAGATGCCTTCAGAGAAGTGAGGCTGAGTGCCTGGCTTTTTTAGTCTCCTTAGGAAAATCCCAGCCTGTACCGCCCAGGGTAAGTAAGCTTCCTCTTCAACAAACCACAATGGGTGCTTGCTGTCAGTGAGAGCAGGACTGGCTCTTAGGCCTGCAGCACCGCGGGTGTATCTGACCCGTACGCTGTGCTTTGCTGCCTTGACCTGTGCATTCTGTGCAGCCACCACTACTGCAGCCTCTCCTGGGCTCCATCTGCTGAGCTGTCTCTGGAGGTGGAAGTGCAAGGGAGAGGAGAAAGTGTGGGTGTTACCAAAAAGAAGGCCTGTATCGATGTAAAAGTAGGTAAGGCTTGTACATCAGTAACGGAGTGGGCTGAGCCAGTGGCAACAGAGGTGGTAGTTCTAAGCGGAGCTGAGCAGTTAGGTTTTTTCACCAGCATTTCCACGGTGCTACTGACGTCAGCCGGGAGGTTCCCCGAGGGCTAGCAACGGTGAATGGGTTGGAAAGACTGGCCAGGGACTGGGAGTGCCACCTTGGGGTCAGGGATCCTGGGAACGGGACTTGTCTGGAAAATGTAATGGAGAAGTAAGGGGCTGGAAGTCTGTCTGTCCAGTGGATCTGCAAATTGAAAGGCTTGAGGGCTGCTGCTAAGAAGTATCCACCTCGAAGAAGAATATCTAATAGCTTCCCAGGTTCGAGTTAGCTACTGTTGCGGTGTTGAGGAAGTTGTAAGGAGGTCTTGCTTTTAGTATTGTTCAATACAGGGGATGGACAGGGACTGGAGAAGAGGAAATGCCACCTGGGGATCAAAGACAGAGGAGAGAGGAGATGGTTTCATCGGCAAGAATGGCACCCTGTGCTCCCAGGGCTGCCTTCTGGGATGGCGCTAGAGGAGGGAAAGGGACCTGGCAGGGCAGGTCATCTGAGGATAGAGGGAGAGCCCACTGTGTTTCTGTTCGCTTCTGGTGTATTGGTGAAACAGGTTATTCAAGCATTGTGGATATGCAAAAACCAGCAGCCTGCTTTCCCCAGGGAGACTGCAGTGGTTCTGTGCACCTCTGTCAGCTGCGGGGTGGAAGGACCTCACTTGTAGCCCACAGGATCGCCCATTTTAAGGACATATTGTGGAGGTGAGGATTGGCGGATGCGGAAAGTGCGCTTTCCACTGAATGAATCATAAGCTGAGAAGGATGGGAGGCCGCCGCGAACCTTCAAAACTCCTCACCGGCGTTCAGTGCCCAAACATGGGACCTGTGCTCAGGACGGGAGCCCGGGGCACACCTACGTGCGGATAGATTGTGTCTGTTTGCCATTGCTGCCCGGTTTCTCCACTGAGCTGCCGGCTGCTGCCCGGCCTGATGCTGCCTTCGCCAGAAGAAGCCCTCGGCTCTCTTCAGAAGCGCGTGGAAGGAATTTTCACGCCCGGCTTCAGCGACCCGAGGGAGCGCGGCTCCCTGACGGCCGTGCCCGCTGTGGGGCCGTTAGGGGGCGGGCAGCCCGCGGTGGGCGCGCCGTCTCTTTAAAACGGGCGGAGGGGCGGGACCACAGCGGGCGGGGGCGGGGCTATGCTAAGGTTGGGGGCGAGGACAGCGGGAGGTCGGGGCGGTGCTGCTTGCAGGCTCG
>JANHGO010000072.1:22793559-22821854 GCA_024606505.1 Aquila spilogaster
AGGGGTGCTGGGTGCGGCACGGGGGGCTTTGGGGCTGAGTCGTAGGAGGGGGTGGGGGGACCGGGGACAGAAAGCTGGCACCGGTGGGGCGAGATCTGGGTCTGATCTCTGGGGTGGTAGGGCTGGGGCACAAAGGTGTGTGGGGCCGGGATGCTGGGGCGGGAGGCGAGGGGTGCAGTGAGGATGTGATCGTTCGGGATAGGCTGTGAGGAACGGGGTGGGGGCTTTGTTGCAGGGGGGAACTGAGATATCGGTGTCTGCTTGAAGGGATGTGGAGAGCTGTACACAGCACGAGGTATGCTGGAGTTGGTACGGAAGGAGGGAATGTAGCGAGGGGAGGGTGCAAGGAACCGGGGCTGTAGTGGTTGGGAAGAGGAGGCCAAGTTGTGGGGAAGCACTGGGAGCCGGAGAATGGGTTATGAAGGGCTTTCGGCAGGAGGGAGGTGTATGCGTGTCTGCTAGGGAATTGTGGGGGTCTGGAGCTGGGGAGCAGCACGCTCTGTTCAGGGGTGAAAGCACAGAGAAGCTGAGCGTGCATTGTGGGGCTGTGTGCATAGTAGTTGCACAAAGGGAATCTGGGATACCAGAAGTGTGGGAAGAGGTCTTACGTGTAAGGACTATGAGCAGGAGAAGTATCTGAAGGCAGAGGAAATGGTCTGTTTGTAAGAGTTTCTGTTAGGCACCACACGTGTGTACATGATGGGGAGCCTGTGCCCTGACCTACTGCAAAGGAGTGAGCAGGGGCTGTCAGCAGAGTGAGGGAGACTTCTGGAGAGATGCTGCAAGTTCTTGAGATCCTTCTGGGCTGGGTGATGGGAAGAATTAGACAATGGCTTGGGTTGGAAGGGACCTTAAAGCCCACCCAGTTCCAACCCACTGCCATCAACAGAGTTGCCTCCCACCCGCTCAGGCTGCCCAGAGCCCCATCCAGTCTGGCATTGAGCACCTCCAGGGATGGGGCATCTACAGCTTATCTGGGCAGCCTGTTCAAGATTGATGCTGTAGAGTCCAAATGATAAGGGAAATCATGGGATGGGTAGGTATGTGCAAGCAGTGAGGCTCCACTTTTGGGATGAAAGAGTGTGGTTTAGCCTTCTGTTCCTGAGGCCATCATGTTGTACTGCATGATGACTGAATATTTGGGATGTGGGAGATGGATGGTATTTTGAGAGAGCAGACAAAGCATGACACAGGACACAGATGGGAAGAATCAGATGTGGTAGTCAACTGTGGGTTTTTATATGGGCATGAAACATGAAGGTGGAGTGATTATGTGGTTAGTGGCTTAATAGTAAACAAAATGAGAAATTGGTCAGGAAATTGGCATGAAGCAGACAAAAAAAATATGAACTAATAAGTGAAAGTAAGGAGTTGATTGTGGAACAGTTCTAAGTGCAACAGTGTGAAAGGGAAGATGCTTTTATTCTCTAAATGCCTAACCTTGCTTGGAGTCAGAACAAGACCCTTGTCTTCTAGGAGGGGAGCAGCAAGTCTCATAGCGCTCACCTTGGAAAGCATCAGCTTCTCCTTGGTTGGGGCAGTTGTTAACCTCACCGACTTAGGGCTGAGGAGAGGAGGCTGTGCCAAGTCAGGCTTGTCTCGCCAAGCCTTGTGGGTGACTGGCTGCTCTGCTGTCAAAATAGAGTTGGAGGAAGCAGAGGAAACAGCTCTTCCAGTTTTGAGGGGTTCCAGTAATGTTTTTATTTTCCTTTGTAAGTATTTTGTCCTGGATTTCTCCATGAAGAGCCCACACAGATACGAGTTGTGAAGCATCCTTAAATGCATCAACTTTTAAAACCAGGAAAAGAGGTGAAGCTTATTTTCTTCTGTTTTGTTGGAAGTTAACATTCAGTCAGTGATTGCTCAACACGTTACAAAAACAAGTATTGGGAAGCTAAGCAATGCGCTATGTGAAATCAAATAAAAAAACCCACAGGGTATGGAATGAAAGAATTGACATCCCTAAAGAACTTTAGTCCTGTCTTCTTTTTGTTCACCTCCCTCCAGCTTTATGTTAGGGCTGTAATGCCTGCTTGCAGTAGTGGGGTGCTACGGGTGTGGGGCTGATGGAGCCGAGTAAGGGCTGACAGGCGGCCGTTGTGCCTTGGTCCAGCACAAGTGCACGTGTCTGTATCCCATAGCAGCCTGATCAGCTTTCTCCTGGAAATCACAGGAGGTGCTCCGGTGAGATATTATAGCCATTTTGGATGATTTGGTGTGATGGCTCTGGTCGTTTGTTTGTTTGTTTGTTTTTAACAGTGATCTCCAGAAAAGATTATTTGTAATGAATGTGACCTTTTTTCTTACTCAGAGCATAAAAATGGCTCAAGGGCTCATATTTTCTCCCCTTGCTGGCTCCTCCTCAAACAACAAAAGAAAGACAGCATTCTTATTTTAAGTTGGAGTTAGCAACGGTGGCAGTTCTGGGATTTGGGAATTTTCCCACTGAAGGTGGGGCTTTTGATGATGGTTTTTTGTAGTTTTTTTTTTTTTGTGGGAAGGGGCCTTGGGATCTTGGGTCTCACTGCACTGTTGTGAACTCTTAACACCTTAATTGAAGGGGTGGAGATGCTGAACCATTAACAAAGACCTCCTTTATCCAAAATGTTAATCAATCATTGACGTTAAATAAGTGTGAACAAAACCAACTAAAAAAAACCCTAAACAAGTTTTTGTCTAAGTCCCCCCCTCCCATTCAGTTGCTCAGTCTTTGGTCAGGTTAGTGTTAGCAATTCTTTTGGGGATGTACTTTATGCGTGGGTACATGCACTTGGTTTTGACAGTATTTGGTAAAAGTTATGTTTCTGACTTCCCGGTATACGTATATATATATATATATATTTTTCCAAGGCAAATTATTTGGTTCATAGATGCAATGAAAATATTTTGAGAGAAGCTGCGCTCTACTGTGGTGCGAGGGAAGTAGCAAGAATATGGCAACGCAGTTGTAACCATTTTCTTGCGGGGGAAGGGTGCATGCATAGTATCTTTTGTGGCTTTTGTGAGGTTTGGGGAAGATGCTTTTCTTTTGTCTCTTGTGATCAGTTCACTTGTTCGTCGGTCAACACGGTCTTCTAGGCAGGACCTGAATTTTAATGTGAAAGAAAATAAATAGGTTTCTGTTCATACAACCAGAAACTTTGTAGATGTTTTCTGTATATTATGAATACAAAGAGAGTGCACTCTTTCTTCCTCGTGCTTTCCTCCCTCCCCATCTTGCATTTAATCTTCACAGTTCATGTACTTGGTTTGTTTTCAGTTAGTCCGCAGCCAAAGGAACTGCATTTGTCACTGGGTATCCAAATATAGAAACTAAGGCACCTATAAGCCACAAGGATGAAATATTCATGTGCAAAAGTTTTTGTGAATGGTTTGTATGTACGAGATGGATAAGAATGGAGTAACCTTTGATCCATCTTTCCTATTCAAAGACTGGCTGCTCTGTAATATGTTCAATTTCCATTGCTATTTCTACTGGATTTTTTCTAGATTTCTGTTTCTTCTCGAGTTCCTAACACACTGTGGCAGTTCTGTTGCCTTACAAACTGTGTGTGTGGCTTTAGAGTTAGTCTTTCATAAATTCAGTGGAAAAAAAAACAAATTCCTTATCTTTATCTCGGGGAGAAACTGAGGCTCAAGTGAGTATTCAAACTCATTCACATCCTAAATGTCAGCTGTGTTACCCAGCAGGATTTGATCTCTCCCACTTTCTAGAAGTTTACTGGGATTTCTTCGGAGCAAGGCGAGCAGCCTTCATAAAATCCTGCTATCTAGTTTGCATGGCCTTGGACTTCACAGAAATCTCAGTGCCTCAGTAAGGTCTGTGGTCTGTTTACATAGATATCAAGTCCTTTAACCCAGCAAGATTTGCTGTGGGCTAGGATTTCCTGCTTACAAGCTCAGCTGGAGTCCCTCTAGTCTTCCTGCTGGCAAAATGAAGGTGTTAACTCAGGTTTTGAGTGCATTTTGTGAATGGAAGGAGATTTCTTTGCTGATTTTTTTTTTTTCCCCTTTGGTCTGAGTACTGCTGTGCCTATCATGTTTAAAATGCCTTTCCCCATACCTTTACTTGTCTTGTTACGTTTTTCTTCTCCTGTTTTTATTCTTTTGGGGCTGGACATCCATTGCGGAAGGGCTGTGTAAGCACAGAACAGGGGCCTTACACAGAATTAGGGACTGCAGATGATCTGGACGACTTTGAGCAAAAAAAAATAACCCCATCTGTTGGGAGATTTTGGAAGTTTCTTTAAGACCATGACTGGCTAACTCTGTAACAACAGCAAGACATAAAATGATATTTACATGTGTGCTGAATCCAAATTAATTGTCCCAATATTGACTTTAAAATGAGCATCGTTCATATTTTTGCAGGAATGGGGTTGCGTTTTCTGACTGTATCCTTACCTATAGGCCTGTCTGCCTGCTAATCCTTTGCCTGTGAGCGGTTCTTTCTCTAGTGGAGCTGGCTTTTGAGGAGCCTGTCTTCTGGATCCTGCACCAGTCCTCTCTTTGTGCCAGTGCTGCCTGAGCAACTGGATGCTGAAATGGATCAAGGGACTGATCTGGGCTATAAGTAGCCTGGCAAAATAAATAAATAAATAAAAGGTTATATTTAGCCTGCATCAGATTGCCAAAGTAGTTTGCTGTTTGGCCAGGCACGCGGTGGTACTGGCACATCAGACAGCATGGTGCAGGGGTGGAAGTAAATCTTGGTAGCAGCAGTCTTTTCAGCTGGCACTGCTGCCAAAAGGAACGCTCACCTAACTATACCCCTAAGAGTCTGCTAAACTTGCTAAATGTTATTTACACCTATTTATTACAGCTTCCCTTGCCTGAGAATGATTCCTTCAGCTTACCTTATCCCTTCTGCCAAAAGTGTTTCTCATCCCTGAATGCGAATACTGTGCATGAAAAGAGAAGCCATGGTTAAGTGTTAGTGGGGGCAAAAAGAGGAGTGTGGCTGTTGAGCTATGGAGAAGTTTGTGCTGCTTCATGATCGTCTGATGATACAGAACATGTAGTGTAAATTGATGATAGAATATTTAGCATGGTTGCAATTAAGCAGTGAAACTCACGCTGTGAGAATCATCAGGAGCAAGAATTCAACAAGAGTTAAAAGGATCAGATGTCTGTAGGAATATGAAGAATATTCAATTATCATAATCAGTGACAGTAAAAATTTTGGAAGAAGTATTAAGCCTGTGATCTAAACCTTGATTTTATTCTGCTCTAACAGATGTGCTTCTATATTGGGAAAAGAGGGGGAGGGCAGGGGTTGTTTTGCCTGCCTTTACTGTGGCGGTCTCGCATGCTTCTCTGGAAACTTGATTGATACCAGAATTTGAGATGTGCCTTTAAACTGCGTAGGTTTCTGGTTTTATCCTGGTGACCCTCCTGAAATCTGGTCTGAGGTTCTAAACTGTGGCCATGGTGGAAAGTGACCTGCTGCTCCCCGAGTTGGTACGTTTGCTTCACTCATGCTTCTGTCAGTTGTTACCCAGAGTCAGAGCTTGGCACTCCGTTTTATGTACTTTGACAACACTCGCTGAATTCATTTTAAAGGCTGCTAGGAAATTGCAGTTTACTATATCTTAAGAATGAGTCTTATCTCTTTTGGGTAGCTGAACATGCTCCAAGATCCCTTATTTTTCAGAGAGACTTAAAAGCAGAGGTGTACTGTTTCCTGCTTGGCCTCTGAGAAGGAGCTTGTGGAATGGGGAATGGAGGTGAGAAGTGTCACTGTAAGGTGGCTGGTTTGTTTGCTTGTTTCTGAAGTCCAGCTGGAATCAGTGAAATGCTTTTGAAGGAAAGAGAATGGCAAGTATGCTTTACATGTGACACAATTTATCTCAACAAAGCAAGGCTGAGAGGTGCTGGAGCAATGTCCTCTGAGAGTTCACTGAGAATCGGGTGCAGCAGTCTTGAAAACAATAGTGATTTTAAGTGCTCCTTAGAGATGCAATCTATGGCCGAAAGAGTGTGTGATATATGTGATAATTTAACTGTATACAGAATGGAGGGAGTGTTTGCTTCCTTCTGTATTCAGGTCGGAGTAGTTGTGATTCAGGCACAGATAGCACGTGGGCTGTGAGCTCTGAGCCAGCTGTCCAGTTTTTGTGACTGTTGGGCCTTTTAAGAAAAGAGTGCTGCTCTATTTGTGCTGCTTACCTTGGTGAGGGGCTGCCTGTGTGTCAGCAGAGCGTCAGCAGAGTGGGAGTTCAGCAACGTTTGTCCCATCTTGTCACTGCATGGTTCCCAATTGCGCTCTGTACTTCTGGAACAGAGGGTGCAGGTACCTGTTTTACCTTTAAAACCTTTCAAAGCCAGGTGAGGTTTGATCTTGCAGTGAACTTGAGAAGAGAGCCAGAGTCTTAATATGCCTGTGATTTATTGACTAGATCGTGTTACTTGCAGTCTATAAAATGCTTTAAATCTGCATTTCTACTTGAGTATGGTGCATGGAGGAGTTTTTGCCACCTATGTGGTGTGTATGGATTGGAACAGAATCTGGTAGAATCTGAAGAAAGATTCTCTTTTGGTGCTGCTAAAAACCATGGGTAAGAAGGTCAAGCAGCAGACCCTTCTTCAGCTTACTCAGAGCTCTACTCTGCATTTTGCTAAAGTGACTTCTTCAGGCATCTCGATATCGCTGTTTCTTTACCTACGAAATGGCAGTGGTTTATCTATGTACCGATCTGGTTTTGTTTGAGGATTGATTAGAGGTGTATTTGCAGTGTAATATAAGCTGTAGCCTGTCAAAGCAGAGCAGCCACAGCTTCTGCAATCGGAGCTGTTGCAGTAGAGTTGAGGGCATTCTCAGTGTGGAGGAGCTCTTCTCAGAACCTGCACGAGCAGAATTGAATTTTTCTGCAGCATTTTATGTGTATGAATGAGAACGGAGTAAAGAACTTCAGGCTGAAATGGCTTGACAGCTTGTTAGCAAGAAAATGCTCTGCCTGCCTCAAAAAAAAAAGCCCTTAACCTTCTTGTGGTTGGGGATAGAAAGTTGAAACTGTCAGGCAAATAGCCACCATCCAGGAGAAACGCTTCTGAATGTTCTTGTGAAAGGTAGCTTTGATTTGACAGTTACAAGGCTTTGAGAATAGCACTCTGTTTAATACAGCGCTGTAAATACTTTGAAGTTCTTTAGGCTTTGCTATACATGCGTGGCTAACTAGGAAAATATTAAATGTGTACATGTTGGCCGAATGAGGGAGGATTCTGCAGCGGTTGGAATTGCATGCAGTTTGTGCTTTTGTAAGATCATGTCAGGGCAGTAGGTTAGATAATAGGTCTGATTGTAGAGCTTCTTAATTTCTTGTCTTTTTTTTTACTTTTAAATTCTTTCTTTTTACGTGCAGTGTTTTGAGATCTTCTGGGTGACCTCGCATTATTTAACAAATGTCGGTTTTTCATCCCAGCGGCTTTGATACGATCATGTAGCCTCCTGGAGCATGGTGTGCACGCAGTCTTTGCTTGTAGAGTTCTTTGAAGTGCCTTCCTCCGCGGAAGAATCATTGCTGTGCTGACGAGTCGACGTTTAACAGCTAGGAAACCAGCATGCAGAAGCACCGTGCTGGGTCACTAGAGATGGTGATGCATGTAATGTGCCCAACGTGGGTCTAAAAGCAGAGAAAGAAAAGGTTCAGCATAGCCTTGGTAAGCTGCACATGAGGGCTGTGGCAGTCCTTTGGCTCTACCACTGTGGGCACGTGTGCTTCACCCTGCCAACGTCCCAGGGTGGGAGAGCCTGGTGTTAGAAGGCTGCAGAAGGGCTTGTGTGGGCGAGCAGAGCCAGGGGCAGCTGGTGGTGGTGGTCTTGAAAGAAAACCGATGCTGGAGGGCAGTCATACTTAGGGGAGCCTTGAGAAGCTGCTCCTCTAGAATGAGGGGGAGGCCAGGTCACTGGTCAGCTGAGGCTAGATGAAGGAAGGTGCGTGGGTTGCCCCAGCACTCCTGCCAGACGTGGTGTGTGGTGTCCCCACCCAGCGTACCCGGTAACTACGGTTTGTAGTAGCACCGGATCCACCTTAGAGGAGGTCTGTCCTGTGCTGACCCAGCCCAGCCCCGTTTAGCTTATGAAAACTGACAAGATTGCAGCCTGAGGTGTTATGCGTGAGGACTGTTTCATACCTTTCATTCTAGAAGCCTGGTGAGGGGATGCCAAAATGAAATGAAAAAGTGCTTGCTTTTTTTTTTCTTTTTTTTTTTTCCCCCTCCATTCTGAGCTGATAGGTAACTTATTTCTCCCAAGGCTTCTGCTTAAACAGTGTGGTATTACTACATAGTGAAGAACAAACTCGATGTCTCTTCAGTCTTGTATTCCTATCTATTGATGTCACTTTTTTTTTTTCCCCTCCTCACTCTTTCCATGGGTTAGTTTGTGAAGAATGGGCTTCTGGAAAGCTTTATACGGGTTTCTTTTACCTGTGGTTGTTGTTCGTGCTGACGTCACTATTTATGTTTTAGCAAAAATAAACACAGAGGAGTAGGGGAGATTGCCTCTGGCTGCAGTCGTGTTATCTTTTTGCCCCAAACAAATGTGATTTTGACTGAAGGCAAAGCTACGAAGGCAGTCTGTGGGCATCTCTGGCATTATCCACTGGACTCCACCATGTAATGTTGAGTGATGCTAGGTCTGTTAACTGCTGACATGATGTAGAAAGCTGCAGAAGCCTGTCATATATTAGGGAAATATTGTTAAAGCATTTCTTGAGAAATCCCTGATTGCTCAAAGCTTTTGATCTTTGTCAGTGTTAACAATAGTAGGAACTCTAGAGCAGACAGGCTGCTGCTCAGGTAAGTGACACTCCATGTAAAGTGCTTAAAACTCCAGCTATAATGTACAAGTACAGAAACAGCTTTGCTGATGTAAGTAGAGTTGGGATCACTCTAGCAGCTGTGCTGGGGGATGCTGAGGCTGATGCTAGTGGGATGCTGCAGTACATCATGGCCACAGTGTGCCAAGCACCCTGGTGGCATCCTGGCTAACCTATAGCTGCAAAGTTGGTGAAGCTGCGGTGTTAACAACAAGAATTGTTTATATCCTAATGGTACAGAAGCAGGTAGTTGTAGCTTTGGTGTGTTGTTTTTTTGTTGCTCTCCCCTCCAAAAAAAAACAAAACCAAACCAAACTGGAACTGTCAGAAATTGCAGGGGACTCCAGATATCTGTGGACACCTTGAATCTGCCCGCCAGTGTCCATTAATATCTGTCTCCAATGTTACTTTGTGGAAGGAGTTGTGGAAAGAGCTGTATGAAATCAGAAACTAATAGGAAAGCTGATCATCCTCCTTGTATTAATAGCACAATGAAGTGTTGTTACGGCACCAAAAATAAAGTTTGATGGGCTTATTATGGACAGCTTTTATGGTTTAGTGGACTGCTTGCCTATTGCAAAAGATTGTTTTAGAATGGTTTCCGTAAATACCCAGAATGAATAACTACTTAAGCAGCCTTTACATCAGAGCTGCTGTTAGTTATCCTTGTGCTTGTCAGAAGGAAGAGAACAGTCAGTGGATGAGAGGAGGGAGTGGTTGCATTAGGAATGTCATAAAACTTTATTCTCTGAGCCTTTGGGTTGGGATTGTGTTCTGTCAGTGATGGTTTTGACTTGATTTTTAAGACTGGAGAATGAAAGGTAGCACTTTCTGTGGCTGTCTCTACTTATTTGAGTGGACTTTGGGAGAGACTGGTTCTTTGGAAAACATCCATATGGTGATAGAAGTAAGTGGGGGGGAAAAGTGTGGCAGAAAGTATCTGTGCTGTCTTAACCAAGGTGTGTGGATGTGTAGACACAGCTAGGCCCAGTGGAATTGCACTTATATGACCACACATCACATTTGTGTGGTGTGGTTTTTTTTTTTTTTTTTAGTTTCAAGGAGGTTTGGTCATGAAATCTTACATAAATCTGAGCTACTCAAAGGAACTTACTTTCTTGTAATGGCATAGTCTCTTTCCTTCTTTCTTTCTTTTTTTCTTCTGTAAATGTGCTTGTAGATCATCAAGTATTGATTTTGTGTGTGCCTATCTTTGCTCGGTCCTTTTCTCTGTACTTCTAGGCACGGAGTTAGTTCTGAGCAGTATCCTGCCCATGTTTTAGAGGTTAGTGGAGTAGTGGATTCACAGTACATGTGCAAGAAAAGTTACTTCATCAGCCTCTTTTGGAAGTTGTAGTGAGCCTTGTCCCTTATTCATGTTGTGAAATGAATTTAGGTGACAGGATTTTGATTCTTCTTTTGATTGACAGTTGCTTCTAGTAAAAGACTATCAGCAAAGAGGTAATGCTGTGGAGGCTTCTCTGACTTGTGCATGAGAAGTTCTTGGCTTTGGAAAACTGCAAGGATGTTATGTGTGCCATCTTTTTTATTGCCAAGACCTAAACGTGGCAAAGTCCATAGTGTTTCAGGGTAAATTAGGACACATCTAGAAACTGGTGTCTGGCTGTGAGTTGCTGTTCAGCCAGCTCAGTATTTACAAGTTGGCCCTTGATCTTCATAGAATCACTGACTATCCTGAGCTGGAAGGGACCCATAAGGAACATTGAATCCAACTCCCAGCTCCGCACAGGACCACCCAAAATCCAAACCCTATGTCTGAGAGCGATGTCCAAACGCTCCTTGAACTCTGGCACGTGGTGTTGTGTCCGCTGCCATGGGCAGCCTGCTCCGTGCCCACTGCCCTCTTGTGCAGAACCTGTTCCTAACCCCCAGCTGACCCTCACCTGATGCAGCTTCATGCCATGCCAATAAAATAATTTGTGAGTAAATGGAATTTGTAGCTTACCAGGTAGTGACAGAACTTTCCAGCAGCTGGTTTGGGGCAAAATGAGATCCATGGGCCATCTGAGGTGCCCCTGGAGCAGATAGCCTCTGCCATTTTGGCAGAAGGAACATAAGTGTGTCATCTGAAAGTCTACTGAGTTATGATGCTGATTGTTTAGAGGATGAGGTTTGCAAACACTGTTATGGAGAGGGTGTGACAATAGCTTACCATCTACTGATTACTTATTTGGACAAACAGAATTGTAATATGCCCGCATGACATGTGTATTAATCATGTGTCTCTATCCCTGGTGGTTTTTTAGGTACCCGGTGTATTCTCTGCTCTCACTTAAGAAAAAGTACAGAAGAAATAGGCAAGGGAGCAGTTTAGGTGCATTTGAACAACCAGCTGAAGCCTATCAGTGCTTGTACCATCACACACTGCTTCCTGCTTTGTGCCAACACCAGTGAGCGTGCAGCCACCTGGTTGGCCAAAGCAGGAAGGTTGTCTGCTGAAAAATAATCCTGTCTTTTCTAGAGTTAGTTTTCAGCTGGATCACAAGTGCAAATGATGGATAGAAGGTATAGACTTGGATAGTCTTAGGCTGATAGAAGATATTTGCTTTGCTGCAGCACGTGCTTGGCCTACAGAAGGTAAGGCAGCGTTTTGAGAAGCCATCTGAATGCATGTAGGTCCGGTACTGGTTGTATTACAGGTGTGTGCTTTGTCCTGGAAAAGAGTGAGAACAGCTTTTGCTAAGAGAGGTGGGGGCAACTTAAAGATGTAGTTAGAAGTCCCTGGTAGGGGCTATATCTAGAAGTATGGACTGGTTCAAGGTATTTAGAGTGTTCTGTGTCCCCGTGTCCTCAGTTGTCATGGGGAGATGTGTGTGGTGCTGGAATTACTCATGTCAACTTGTCTCTTTGCTTACATATGATCTTAAAGGAGTGTGACAGCTGAATAAAAGTGTTGAATAACACTTCCTGCGTCCTCCTTGTTACCTAGTTGCACTCTTATCAATGAGGTGTGTAATCAGATACTTTGTTAAACAACAGCTTATTAAAAAAAGTAACACGTGCAGTTCAGCTGCAAATGTGCAGGAAAGGCAGATGTTAACCCACTGTTAAGATTTGTGTGTGTTTGAAAACCAGCAGTAACTCTGGGGTCACCTTTTGTCAGTGTAGATGTTCTCCCTCTTAAGTGGTTGAATGAGGATAGGGGAAATAGGATGTGCCTTTCCCAGCAAAATTGTGCAGGAGTGTGTGGATTCATTCCTTGCCTTACCCCACCTCTCCAGTCACACGGAGAACCCGTTGGTGGATGCACACATTTGTTTCCTGGTGGCAATGACTCAGATAGCTCCTGCTGCTGATGCCACTGCTCTCGGTCCCTCCTGAGCCCCCAGCTCTTTGCAGAACAGTCTCTTACTCCAGCTGCTCCCTCATCTCTTTCCCTCTTCACTTTCTCCCTCCCCAGCTACAATTCGGGGTGCTGGCTCAGCTTGCATTCGAAGTCATCACTTGTTTTTAGTAGCAGCAGGTTCCTAGCCTTTTTTTTTTTTCCGTGCTGATTTTGGGCTCTTGCCACCCTTGGTCCAGCACAGATTGACAGCCTCAGAAAGGCTGTGGGGAAAAAAAGAGCTGCACTCTTTCTTGTGTGCTAAGAGGTTTCTTGCCTTTAATGCTTCGTGTCACAGTAAGACCATAAGTTTGATACTTTTATCTACTTGGTATGCCTTTATTTCATCTCCACATTCTCTTCCTCAAAGAGGGAGAAAAGACTGAAGTGAATCAGCAATAACTACAGCTGTTCCTGCTGAAGCAGCCACAATTCTGTACATCTCCAAGTACCTGGCCACTTGTTGCTGTCAAGCAATACAAGCACTGCTTCTACAGTCTAAGGGCACAAAGGGAGAATAAGCTACTTAGTGTGGTTTGTTTTTTCTTCTTGTAACTTCTGTTTACATCACAGTAATACGGTGGTTAGTTCACAGAAGATGGTTCATGAGTAAGTTACCGTAATGTAAGCTAAGATGAGCATCTGTGTCGTGGTAGATACTCAGTGGTGACTGCTTGTGTGCATGCTCTCACCCTTTTGCTGAGAAGCAAGCTGTCTTACACTGGCTGTAGGCTAAGACTGTGCTGGTGAGCAGCAAAGGGAAGTAAACTAACTAGATGGTGGCATTACCTAGCTTGGGTCACCTTAAAGGTGGATCATGTTCGTTCCTCTCATGGTGCTCACCTTAGCAATAGAGCTCCAACCATTTGGTTCTGATAGATTCTCTCCATCATGATGTATGCTGGTGTTTGTGCTTTCTCTTTCAAGGGAAAGGGTGAATTTGTCTCTGCTCTGACAGCAGTGTGTCAGTATAGGCACTGACATGGCACAGCCAGTATTGTTCTCTTGGGTGGGGAAAGGGAAGAGGTGATACAAGCAGATAATTGGACACAGGGATGATTGTGCTGCTGTGGTACATTTTACTGGATGAAGCTGCTTGTTGCGATAGTTATTTGTTTCAGCTTCTGTCTGCAGGTGTGACTTAGCTAGATAAGGATGGTCTATCACGTTGATGATTTCATTGTTTGATTTGGCTGGATTGAGTGGAGAATGTAGTTCCATTGTTTGGGACCAGCTTTGTAGTTTGGTTTTGTTGAAGTGTATTACATGGCAAGGTATTGCCTCATTATTAAGGTGAAACTGCAGTAGGTAACAGTTGGAGAACATTGGAGGGAAGAGGACATGCAGAGCATTTCACAGTACATAAATAAGTGAGCCTCACAGCAGCTCCTCTGCTCCTGTCAGAGGGATCTGGTCAGCGGAACAGACAGAGGTAGCACAGAAGAAAACCCTGGTAGCTCTTCTGGTGTGCAGTCACACTAACTGCAAGGCTGTTCACTGGTGTAACCGTGAGGTGCTCAGAGAGACCGTGTTGGCCCTGTCAGTTTGGATGCTGTCTAGATTCGTACTGCTCCTGCAGCCTCTCCAGTTTTCAGAGTGGGTAAGGTAGAAGAAGCTAGTAGGTAGCTAACCGCTCTTTCTTTACTGACCTCAAATTTACCATCGAGCTGTGCCTCACAGTCTGTGTTTCCCTGTGTGAGTCCGTTTTCAGTCACTTGTTTTTTCTTTAAGATGTGGCTGAGCAATATTGTTGCAGGGTTGTTTCCAGTACTGAAAGTGTGGCTGATCTGTTTTTAGGCTATGAACTCCTTTGGCCATATAGGAAACAACTGTAGTGCAAAGGGTCCTGTCTGCACTCCTCATGAGCAAACTTTTGGACTGTCTTACACTGAAAGGTTTTCACTTGGGTTCCCTTCTCCCCGTGGCATAGCACAGTGACATGAAATAAAGGCTGGTAGAACAGCAGGTGTTGTGTCTTCCTTCTAAAACCTGCTTGGTTTCCCCTAGATATAATGGAACCATTAGCTGACTTTACTTGATGCTTCATGTTTTTATCTATGGCTTGTGTGGACGTGGAGGAGGTTTTGTATGGAGCATAGGGGTTTGGCTGGACTCACAGCGAAGAGAAGGTCAGCCTTTGAGGAGGAATGGGTGCAGAGAAGGGGGAGGTTGCTCATGTGAGTCCTGTGCCAGCTTCTTGGAGCACAGATGAGCTCATGGGAATCCAGCAAGCTCAAATGTGGGAGTGTTGTAGCAGGTCTGAGCTACTTCCCCTCTGCTCATCCTTGTGCTGCAGACTTCTTCAGATGGTTCTAGTCTGATGGCGTTTTTGCTGCTGACGAATGTTGCCAGCCTAGGCAAAGGCTCTCCCTATCAGTGATTCAGAGCAAGTTTTGACTTCTCTGCTTCTGGGGCTAGGTGCGGGGAAGGGAGGGGTGGGAGCTGGCTGGGCTGTGTGTTCTTACTGCTGAAACTCTGCCTCTCTCCTTGTTTTCAGGTGATCATTGCTTTTGAGAGGAGTGGTTTGCACCTCATGGCCTCCACAATGAGTACTGCTGTGTCGTGACACCAGGGGTCTTGGTAAGCTACTTGATGGAAAGGGGAGGGCCTTTAATGTCTCCACAAACATGGGTACATCTCTTTTGTCTCCGAAATTGATGTTTGAAGTTCTTTCAAGCCATCCAAAGTGTGAGCTGCCTCCAAGTTGGGTGAGGCTACTTTTCACCTGTTCTCACCTCCTCCTTTGAGCTTGTGGTATCACTGATGTGGTTGCATCATCAGCCAGATCAGGGAGACTGATACAGCTGAAAGGAGATTTCTCCTGTTTGCCTTGGGTTGATTCCCATTCAAATATTCCCCTGATCTGGTCAGGAGAGAAGTGGTGAGAATGAGCAGATAGTCGAATCACGCTGGCATGCCTTACAGCAATGCTGAAAATTCAGCCTTGGATGCAGCTTGCAAAAATACTTTGAAAAGTTGCTTCACCATAACACCATCAGTAACGCTACCTCTAATTTTAAGGCAATGATAAGGGCTTTGCTATGCCAAGCAGAATCCAACTGCAAAAATGCATTTCTCTAGAGATTTTCCGTTATTGGGCCCTAGTTTTCCAGATGGACATATGTTAGAAGTGCATTTAGAAAAATCATGAGGCATTCAATTTCATGTTATAAAAGATGGCATGTTCCCAGTGTACAGAAATGAGAAGCAGAGAAAGGTGAGTTGCCGTTGTTGCACCAGTGAATATATTGATATATCCCTTGTAGCTCTCTCTGGTAAGAAGGAATTTAAACTGAGGTTGGAGTATACAGGTTCCTTTCAGAGTGCATCAATGCTGGTAGATGGAGGATACGTATATATAGTATAAAATGCAGAGTAAAAAGGGGAAGTTTTAAATTTGCCCTGTGAAGTACTTGAAAGTTTGGTGATGTCAGAAATCTTGTACTGGCAGTGTGGTCGTGATTCTGTTCTTCATGTTTTTGCATTGCACTGTGTAAGACTGGGAATCTGAGGAAATTCTCATCGTACAATAGAAGGTAACATCAGAATGCGTAAATATCAAAAGTGGAAGAAAAGCAGAGGGAGGAGCAACTAGAATACTGAAAGTCCAACACTCAGGCATGGTATGCTCCTTTCAGATTGAGCTCAGCTCATTTTAAAGCTGTTGTTCCTATTCACGTTTTTTTTTAGCATGAAATACGCTGTATTTGCAGTCACACTTCCACCTTCTCTAGAATCACTAACTTTTACTGATGCATGAATCTGTTTTGAAAAGCAGAATTAGGTGCTGTTGATAATCCTACAGGTTTGTTTTCAAAACAGTTGTAGTAGCAACTTGTAGTAGAATTTGTATGGAAAGCTGGTACAGTTTAGATACTTAGGAAGATGTTCTCTTTTGTCTTCAATGTCCGCATAGCTGCAGCTCCAATTACAGCATGATAATGGTAACAATAGTAATGGAGTAACTCAACATTGTTCTCAAAATCAATGGGCTAACCAGTTTAAAGCCCTAGAGAGGCACGTGGATCTTGTGGAGTGTGCAGCTCAGGCTGGAGTTCATCTGATTGTGCCTAGTAAGAGGCAGGACAAATGAGGCCGTTACTGCAGAAACATGCCCCGTGTTAATGGGTTGTGCAGCACAGTGGAGGTGAGACTATGGAGCAGGCTGATTCCTCTTCCTCGTGAAGGAGGTACATTGCAGAGGGAATTTTTGGAGGTGATGGAAGGATTGCAGTGTAGAGAGCTGCCCCTGTTAAAGCAGAGCAATACGAAGTCAGTAAGAATTGTAATGGCACAACCTCACAACAAGCTCATTTTGGTAACTGGAGAACCATATGCTCAATAATCCAAGTTACTGATAACACTCCTTGGCCAAAGGTGGCCCTATAGTTACTGAATTTCTTAGTCCTCTCATGTCAATAGGTAAGCAAACCAATTTTTGCTTTTTAAATACAATTCAAGTGGTAGTTTCTCCGTAATACATATTCAATATACTCCCTTTCTGATGAGATTTATTTGGTTTCATTTGATACATACAGAAAGAAACTGCTTCTTCGGTGCTGGGAAGGAATACCAGGAATATTTACATTTGAATAATATTTAACTAGCAATGCTTAATACATTAACAATAAATCTTGGTTAGATTCTAAATTAAGTGGATTTGCATCTGAGTAGATGAGATGAAGAGAAGAGATTCTGTTGAAACATAAACAAGACAGAAATTTGTTCCAAAATAATTTAGCCCAGAGGACTTAAACAGTAATGTTCAATAGTTTCCTCCTTCAGAAACAGTTTTGTGTGCCATGTTGCTTGCATCGTGCATGTTTGTTAATTGGTAAAAATGCTTATTTTGTTGTGTGCTTTTTGTTGTTGTTTGTTTGTTTATTAGAATAGTTTATACCTTGTTGCTGAGCAAATTTTTGAGGGACTGCTCTCTTGTGATCTTTTGGCCTTTCTAATAGGAAATAATGACTGACTAACTTCTCTGGTATTTACAGAGTAATCACAGCATAGCTGGTTGCTTACAGGTGGACAGGAAGGCACTTTATTTTCCTCCCTCTGTGCAACTCTTAGCACACATCACTGAACATATGTCTAGTTATATTGGACCAAGGAGACAGAAAAGATTTGAGCAGAGTTTATGTTCTTAAGAAATATCAGATTATGGCCATTTACGAGGGAATTCTAGATAGCTAAGTCATGTTGGGGATTTGTAATTTTGGCTTCCTGCTGACTCGCTCTGAGGTGTTTTCATGCTGAGCACAGAGATGGAATCAAAGCATGCAGGTATGAGAAGCTTCCCTGCTTTATTGTCTCCAGAGCGATTTGCTTTGGATGAAGGGAAGCTGGCTTCACTGCCTGTAAACTGAACGGCCAACCAGGGCTGCCTGTTTGAAGTACACAGACAGCTGTGCTGAGCCATCTGAAAGCTCTTCTCCTGCGTCTTCTCAGTAACGGGGAAGGACTGCCATTTACTGCTTCGCATCAGAGACATCTGCTTGGAAAGCTCCTCACAGGATTTCTGTTCTCTTCTTGTGGGATGGTTTTAACAGTGTGCCCTGGAGATGCGAGACTTCCCCTGGGCAGCAGGAGGCACGCATCTAGAGAATGCTGGAGCTGCAGGAGGGAAGCACCCCGTGCAAAACCAGAGAGGAGCAAAGAGAAAAAAGGCAAGCAGACAGACAGCACTGAGAGAAGCGGGTGGCAGAAAGTGCTTCAGAGCTGCCTCTGGCGGCGCAGTCCCCAGAGGAACTTGACGAGAGCCCATCTGCGTGCGTGTGAGACTGAGCTCAGGATTTCTGTCAATGCATTCCAGTAACCCCAAAGTGAGGAACTCCCCGTCAGGCAACACACAGAGGTAAGGAAAACAGCCTGCTGGGAGCTATTCTGGGTTGGTGCATGATGCTGTCCCTGCTCTGCTGCAGTGTTAGCCAGGCTGATGCACGTGACTTACCAGTCTTCGTCCACGCTCTTGTCAGGCAGCTGTGCAGTGCCAATGTGCCTCCATGTTTGCCAGGCTCAGGGTGAATTGGAACAGCTCTAAGCCCTTGAAGTTTGGCTTCTGTGTTCCTCACGGCCTCCTCCCTTCCATCAGGTGTCTAAATAGGTTGTAGGAGAGTGAACATGCTGTTTCTATCTGTGTTCTTCCCTCCACCCCCTTCTAATTATCTGTTTCCCCTAGGGGTGGTTGGGCAGCAGAAGGTCTCTCAGTCTGTATTTTCACACAAAATGCTTCCTTCTTATTATGTGCCTGAACTGAACAGCCTGGAGAACTGATCAGCTGTGCGCTGAGATCCTCTGTATCGTTCACCTGCTGGTGCAGCAGGTCAGCCTCTCTCCTCTGCTAATTTGGAAGGGGAAAAATGTGGAAGGGAAGCAGCGTCCAGGGACTCGCAATGATCTGATTGACAGCATTCTCAAGTTTGATTATTTACTCCTAGAGGTCATGTAGAGCTAAACAGTAACTCTGAGGGAATGCCTCTGATTCAGATGTCTGTCCAAAGGAGGAAATAGCATGTGCGAGTCCCTTAGTGAGGATGGTAGTGAGCACTGCCTGTTGGAAGTGGCACTGATGTTGGGAAAAACATCAGTAGTACAAAGCAGTAGCAATGGAGTAACTGGAAGCTGAGGAGGAAAGGATTGTTGATACATGCATAAAACCCAGAGAATCAGAATATTTTTAGGATGCAATTGACTGAATGGAGGGAGGGGAGGAGAAGACTGAATTTCCTTTGGCAAATGAAAGAAGCTTCATCTGCCCTATTTTGAAGGAGCGTGCAGAGAGACAGTATCCTTCTCTTTCCTTATTCAGAAGCAGGTTGTAGCTGGTTTAATTGTTTTCACGGTCAGAGATTTGTGTTTTCCTGGCAGCTCGCCCTGTTGTATGATGAATGCTGCAGTAATGCTGGGTTTTCCTTGTGCTCCCTGTAGAACTGGATAGGGAGGTGTGTGGTGGGGGGGGATCTGCTCAGATCAGGGCTACGCTGTGTAATTTGGGTCTGCGAGAGCGGTGAGGTGAACTTTATTGTGCTGTGTTTGTTTACTCTGAGCTGGTCTTAGTGTGAGGCGCTTCTCTGTGCACATAGAAACCGTTGTCTTTATTGACAGAAGCCCCAGAGGTAGGTCCGCATGTGACAGCAGTTCCTGGGATCTGGCAGGTCTATAGCTTGCTTTAGTGTCTTCTTGAGCAACAAGATCCCATCTTTCAGGGCATGTTTGAAAAACCACCTGGATGACTCTAAGTTTGCAGGCATTTCTTATTTTTCAGCAGCTGTCTTAGCTTGCAAAAGTGGCAGTGGTTGTTTCTGCTTTCTGTTCCCACAGGGTTGAATGAATCCATGGAGTGATTTGTCATTTCTTTTATTTTTTTCCTTTTCTCCTTCTGCCCCCAGTAGCCCCAAATCAAAGCAGGAGGTGATGGTCCGTCCCCCTACAGTGATGTCCCCATCTGGCAACCCCCAGCTGGATTCCAAGTTTTCCAACCAGGGCAAACAAGGGGGCTCGACCAGCCAGTCCCAGCCCTCTCCCTGTGACCCCAAAAGTGGAGGTCATCCCCCGAAAGTGCTCCCTGGCCCAGGTGGGAGCATGGGGCTGAAGAATGGGGCTGGAAATGGTGCCAAGGGGAAGGGAAAGAGAGAGAGAAGCATTTCAGCAGACTCCTTTGAACAGAGGGAAGCTGGGACTCCTAATGATGACCCTGAAATCAAAGGTATGTTTGCTGGTATATGTGCACAATTGCAGACAATTGGTGTGCATCCTCTGTGAGAGGGAGAATTGCTGTGTGAGTGTCTGTGAAACATTTGTTTATCTGTGGTTCCAGCCAAAGATGTCTGAAGGTCTTGAGAGCAAGTAAAGAGGGGATGCCGTAGCTGACATCAGTAAGCATGTCCCCTTGTTCATGTTAAGTTGAAGTGCAGACCTGACTGGTGGGAAAGTTCTTTTGTAACTCTGAAACTCCCCCAGAGGATTTGAAAGTACAAATGCAACCTGTTGGTTTCCTTCTGGCCTTCGGCCTTTCAGGAACTGCTCTGTTGTAACTGGGGTTTTGAACAATATGCAAGCCTGTTTTGTCAACACAGATATATAACCTGTAGTACCCTGACTGGTAACACAAGTCAGAGAGTTGGGATTTCTGCATTCTGTTCCTGGCTTCAACGTTGCTGTTGTGAGGTGGTGTGAAAACGGACAAGATGGCCAGTTGTCCATCTTTCATTTATTTTGTCTGTTTGCTAGGTCTCCTTGCTAAAGTGACTGGAGGAGAAGGGAAAAGTAGAGTTTGTCACAGTGTTGTCCTTGAATGCAGACATTTTTGTATTTGCACATTTTAGTGTGTAGTCTTCCTGCTGTTCTCTGTGGCCATTAGAGAATGCAAAGAGATCAGCTCTGGGAAGTGCCGCTTGTCTTGGAATGTGACAAGATGAGCTTTCTCCCAGCAGTACCTCTAGGGCAGCATGGCATTAGAGGGAAGGGGCACAATGTAATAAATGAATTGCCTTTATTAGTGCTTGGTGGTTAAGCAGGAAACTTCAGAGGAACATAAACTCTGTCAGTTTCCAGATGTGAGCCAGAAATGGTTTCCAGAGAGGTGCCAAGATGTGATTGCCCCTCTTTTCCTCTTTCCCCCATTCCAGACTGCAATTCTGCTGATCATGTGAAGTCCCAGGATTCTCAGCACACACCGCACTCCATGACACCTTCAAATCCTTCAGCCCCAAGGTCTTCCACACCTTCCCATGGCCTGACTGCTGCTTTGGAGCCAGCAAGTGGGCAGAAGACTCCATCCAAAGTGGTTTACGTCTTTTCTACTGAGATGGCCAACAAGTAGGTAGATGCTTGAATGTCTTCAGAGAGAGGGGCTTATATTTTTATTACTTTTTCATGAAACTCTCAGGTGCCCTTTCTCTGTCAAGTACATTTTTTTGTAGCAAAAAGGCAGTGCTAAGTGTTTTGGGGATTCTGAAAGGGTTGGAGTGGGGAAGAGGCCTCTTGCTCTCTAAGACGTGATGATTTATTCCTATGGGGTGCATTTTGGGCAGATGCCAATAAGAAATTGGTTTGCAGTCCACACAGCAAGTAGAAGCTAGGGTGACTTAAACCAAGATGTGACCCCTAAGTGTTGTTGAGTTTGTAGACGTACGTATTTTCCTTTTGCTGCTTATCTGGCATCAAATATGTGTGGTTAAGTCTTTTTCCCTTCTGCCAGCTGAAAGATAAAGGATGCTGGTTAGGAAAATTTGATTCTTAGCTTCAACTGGCTATGTGTGTCTGTCTGTCTATCTTTGCAGGGCTGCAGAAGCCGTGCTGAAGGGACAGGTGGAAACCATCGTGTCCTTTCATATCCAGAACATCTCAAACAGCAAGGTGGAACGAAACACTGTACCCTTGGTAGGGAGTTGCCTGCAAGTGGGTGGGAAGGGAAACGTTCAGTGTGCTTGTGCATGCTTGATTCGGAGAGATGGGTGATTGTTTATGCTCTGGAATAAGTTTTAGGGTGGAAAAGAGAGGGATGGTTGTTGTTCTAGCCTTCTACAAATAAATGTCTTGAATTACCCAAAGAAGAGTTTGTCTTGCAGTATTTGGGTAGTGTATTTTCAACCCATTGATCATGCAGAACCAATGCTGAAGCACGGGATACCTGCTGTAATGCTTGAGAAAGTATGCTTGTTTTTTTTTTGTTGTTGTTTTGTTTTTTACGGACGAGGGTGCTGCTCCATAAATGCTATATACAAGGAGGCTACCCTTCCTTGCAGAGAGTGGGCTGGTGGGGTTAAAGACAGGACATTATATTGGCACCTCTGCTTGTGTGGCACAGCTGTAAGAAGAGAATGATGGCGTGTGGCTTTCTCTTTCAGAACCCCCAGATCAATGCACTTCGGACTGAACCCAAACCCCTGCCACAGCCGCAGCCCCCTGCTGCCCAGGACCAGAACCCTCCCCAGAATGCCAAAATGCAGCCGACTCCACCTGTGTCAGCACCAGTATCCAAATCCACTGGTCCCCCGTGTCCCATAGACCAGGACAGTCCCAGTGTGGAAAACAAAGTGATGTCTGTGGGCAGCCCTGCCAACTCGACCCCACTGCAGACAGAAGGATTTGGGCAGAGTTCAACTCCCAATAATCGAGCAGTTAGCCCCGTTTCCCAAGGTAGCAATAGCTCTGCTGCAGACCCTAAAGGTCCTCCCCAGCAGGTGTCTGGTGGGGACCCATCCAGTTTGGGTGAGAATCCAGATGGACTGTCCCAGGAGCAGCTGGAACATCGAGAGCGCTCATTGCAGACCCTGAGAGACATACAGCGCATGCTCTTCCCTGATGAGAAGGAGTTTGCTGGAGGGCAAAGCGGAGGGCCACCTCCAAATTCTGGGGTGATGGATGGACCCCAAAAGAAACCTGAGGGGCCAATACAGGCCATGATGGCTCATTCCCAAAGTTTAGGCAAAGGGTCAGGGTCTCGGACAGATGGAGGGGCTCCATTTGGCCCTCAAGGACACAGGGACATGCCCTTTTCCCCAGATGAAATGGGGCCACCACCAATGAACTCCCAGTCGGGACCTATAGGCCCGGACCACCTGGACCATATGACTCCTGAGCAGGTGGCCTGGCTCAAGCTGCAGCAGGAGTTCTACGAGGAGAAGAGAAGAAAGCAAGAGCAGGTTGTTGTGCAGCAGTGTTCCCTGCAGGATATGATGGTCCATCAGCACGGGCCTCGGGGCATTGTCCGAGGCCCACCCCCTCCCTACCAGATGACCCCTGGCGAAGGCTGGGGACCTGGGGGTCCAGAGCCCTTCCCTGAAGGCATGAACATGTCACACTCTCTGCCCCCCAGGGGCATGGCCCCTCATCCCAACATGCCTGGGAGCCAGATGCGCCTGCCTGGTTTTGCGGGAATGATGAACCCTGACATGGAGGGCCCCAATGTCCCAAATCCTGCCTCTCGGCCGGGGCTTTCAGGAGTCAATTGGCCAGATGATGTGCCAAAAATCCCAGACGGTCGAAACTTCCCTCCTGGCCAGGGTGTCTTCAGTGGCCCTGGCCGAGGGGAGCGGTTCCCCAACCCGCAGGGCGTACCGGAAGAGATCTATCAGCAACAGCTGGCTGAGAAGCAGATGGGCCTCCCTCCCGGCCTCAACATGGAAGGCATCAGGCCTGGCATGGAGATCAACAGAATGATTGCCTCCCAGAGACACATGGAGCCTGGGAATAACCCCATCTTCCCTCGCATGCCAGTGGAAGGGCCGATGAGCCCCTCCAGGGGGGACTTCCCAAAAGGAATGCCCCCCCAAATGGGCTCTGGCAGGGAGCTGGAGTTTGGGATGGGCCCTGGTGGCATGAAGGGGGACATGGGCATGAATGTCAGCATGGGCTCCAACCCACCCCTGGTACCTCAGAAGTTGAGGGAGGCGGGAGTCGGGCCAGAAGAGATGATGAAACTGCGACCAGGTGTCTCAGAGATGCTCTCCTCTCAGCAGAAGATGGTGCCACTGCCATTTGGGGAGCACCCGCAACAGGAGTATGGCATGGGTCCCAGGCCTTTCCTTCCCATGTCTCAGGGCCCGGGAGTTGGTCTCCGAAACCTCAGAGAACAGATGGGGCCCGACCAAAGGACTAACAACCGGCTCAGCCACATGCCGCCACTACCTCTCAATCCCACCAGTAACCCTAATAGCCTCAACACTGCTCCCCCTGCGCAGCGCAGCCTGGGCCGCAAGCCCCTGGATATCTCTGCAGCCGGTCAGGTGCATTCTCCAGGAATCAACCCTCTGAAGTCTCCCACCATGCGCCAGGTCCAGTCTCCCATGATGGGGTCTCCCTCGGGGAACCTCAAGTCTCCTCAGACGCCCTCCCAGCTGGCAGGAATGCTCGCAGGCCCCACCGCCGCAGCTGCCGCTGCTTCCATCAAGTCCCCCCCGGTCTTGGGGTCTGCTGCTGCTTCTCCTGTCCACCTCAAGTCACCGTCTCTCCCCGCACCTTCTCCGGGATGGACTTCGTCTCCAAAGCCTCCTTTGCAGAGCCCCGGCATCCCCCCGAATCACAAGGCGTCTCTCACCATGTCTTCTCCAGCTATGCTGGGAAACGTGGAGTCGGGTGAGTGCCACCTCTTCCGGCCCAGCCTGGCTCTTTGGCTTCGGTGAGGTTACCCAGAGGTCTGGAGAGGGCTCTCTCATGGCTGTCAGGGTGAGGGCTGGTCATTGGGAGGACAGTGGAGCGAAAGGGCGCTCCTGAGTGTCTGTGGGCTGTTGGCAGTGTGCCGCTCCCCTCTTTTCCTCTCCCAGATGCTCCACAACCTTGCAGGGGAGCAGGCTGTGCCCTCTGGCCAGGCTCCAGGCACGGGAGCTTTCCAGCCTGGGGAGATCTCCTTGCTGAGAGCCGGCCGGAGGCTGGGAGAGGCTTGCCCACGTTGCCCTCTAGTGCTGCCGCGGGTAACAGCGCTGCAGAGGCTCCGCTGGGATGTGGCTGGTGAGACTGGAATCTCCAGCAGTGGTGGTGGTGGGCAGGGTGACCCTTACATCACTGAGCAGGGCTGCTGGCTGTGTCTCTGTGCCGTGGGGTGTGCGGCAGGGGAGCCTGGCTGTTGGTGTCTGCCCAGCATGAGCTCGAGCTCCTGCAAGTTGGAACCAAACACTTCAGTCTGTGCCTGAAGGATGCTTTTATATATAATTCTTTCAAAGTGGAAATGTTCTGGCACTGCAGGATTTTTGTCTTCTCTGTTCTCCCTTCCTTCTTCTGGGGTGGGCCGAAAACGTGCAGTGAATTTTGAGGGATGTTATGACTTTGATTTAGCATCTTTCCTTCAAATGTGTTCCGAGGGGTACGGAATTCATTGCTGAAGAACAAAGGAGGTTGGAAGTGCAGATATTTCTAGTTTTGGGAGAGCAAAGGATTATGTTAAGCCAATAGGTACTGGAATGAGCAGTAAATGTATATACATGTGTAAAATCTAAACTGAAATTTAAACAAGGAGTTTTGTTTGTAGCTGCTAATATATCTTGTCAGAAATCTGCCCACATGTCTCAGCATAATATCTGCTACATCTCTTCATTGCACTGCATGTGTCTTTTGCGCTTGTTAGATGCCTCCTAAAGAAAAAGAGAAAGGCGTTACAGTTGACGCTTGGTGGGTGTAGCAACAATTAATTGACCGTGTATTTATTTTGGATTTTTGTGACTAGATCTGGTACATTCATCTGTCTTTAGTGCATGGAAGTCGAATTGTAGGATTTGTAGACTTACCTGATAGTTCTTGTGGATTTGTACAGGCTCAGGATAGTTACAGTAAAATCTAGGATAACAAATGTTAACCATCCCGGCTGATAGGCTTATTTTTCTGGTTATCTTGCACAGGCATTGACTGCAGTAGTCAGGTGATCTTCTGTAATAGAAGGGCTTCTGTTTTTTGAGCTCTCTAGAAGAAGAAACTGTGAAAAGATTTAAAAAAATTCTTTTTTCCCTCTTTTTTTCCTAAGGTGGTCCGCCTCCTTCCACAGTCAGCCAGCCTGCTCCTGTGACTCTCCCTGGAAATCTTCCCTCTAGCAGTCCTTACACAATGCCTCCAGAGCCGACCCTCTCCCAGAATCCTCTCTCCATTATGATGTCCAGGATGTCCAAATTTGCCATGCCCAGCTCAACACCGCTCTATCATGATGCCATCAAAACTGTGGCCAGTTCAGATGATGACTCCCCTCCTGCACGTTCCCCAAACTTGCCACCTATGAACAGTGTACCAGGTAAGAAATTCAAGGAAAGATAAGCCCGAGCTATCAGACAGTACAGTGGGTGATATTTATGGAAGTTTCATCAGGTGAAGATGATAAGAGGGAAAACCTTGAAGGATGTAGAGCCATGGGCTGTTTTCGGGAAAGACAGTTTGCAGTTCTCTGAAATGGGGAGATGGAAGTTCTCTTTGCAGCCTGTTTCTCTGACTGGAAAGTGTCTTTTCTTTGTAAAGCATTAATCTAGAAAACTGTTTGTGCATAGGAGAAATTTCCACTCAGGTTGAGTGGAATTACTTGTGTGAGTGAAAGCTGCTCATGGGGATAATTGTCAGACCTAAAACTACTATCCAGAGTAAAAAATACTATCCAGAGAGAACTCTTCCTTTGTCTTCTTCAGGCAGTGTCATAGAAGCTTCACAGAGTTGTTTAATTGTTGACACTGAATCATCTGGTCTTTTTTCCTCTGCTACATTTTATGTATTGCCTTTGTTACAGAATAGAGTGTTAAAGCAGTTTCTCAAAATTTACTCGTACGTGGTGTGTGTGTAATGGCAGGTAACTTCAGCCAGGATTGAGGGAAACTGTCCTGGTCCCTGCTTCAGAGGGTGGGAGGGAAGGCAAAACAAAATGCTGTTCTTTTGGGTTTTCTCATGGATCAGCATGTTTATATGATATATCCAATTTCTGCTGGCAGTTCAGTGATGATGGGTACACATTTATTAAATACAAAAGTAGTTTGTAGCCCCTCCACCCAATTGAATTAATACAGTTGAAAGAGAGGATGACTGGATCTTTAAAGAGAGTGACAATTAATGAATTCTTGATGAGTTTACCTGTAGCTATGCTATTTGTTTCACACAGTAGTAATGAGAGTTGCTAAATGTACCTGGAAAGCTGGCTTACCTGAGTAAATCTGATGATAGCTCACTGATCTCTACTACCTAGGCTTGTGAGCATTATCTCATTCATCTCTTCTTAGGTTTTGAAAGGAGGTTGTCACCTCCTGGTGGACAAGTGTCTGTATCTTGGTAATCTGCCATGGACGTGTTTGTCACTGACTGCCTCAGCTAGAGTACCAGGAAAATAGTAAAGGTACAAGTTGGATTGAGAGACTACTTACAGGGCAGGCTTTAGTTCCTTTTTGATAGAACAGTGACAGGCTTAGATAGACTGTTGTGCAGGTGGCATCAATTTTCTGGTTAAAATATCACTCTACGGAGACACTACTGATGCTTTTTTATTAGCACTGATTTTTTTTTTTTAATTCTTTTTCGTGGGTGTGGACTTGGTAACCGTGCAGAAAGCTCTCTGGTATCTTCATTGTTTGTTTATTGTTGTCTGTTATCTAAATCCGATTCCTTATTTCTTCCCTAGGAATGGGCATTAATTCTCAGAATCCTCGAATTTCAGGTCCAAACCCAGTGGGTCCAATGCCAACCCTTAGCCCAATGGGAATGACCCAGCCTCTTTCCCATAACAACCAGATGCCCTCTCCAAATGCTATGGGACCCAATATACCTCCTCACGGGGTCCCCGTGGGACCAGGCCTGATGTCACACAACCCGATGATGGGGCATGGTTCCCAAGAGTCTCCAATGGTACCTCAAGGACGCCTGGGCTTCCCGCAGGGGTTCCCTCCCGTACAGTCCCCTCCACAGCAGGTGCCATTCCCACACAACGGGCCCAGCGGTGGACAAGGCAACTTCCCAGCGGGAATGGGTTTCCATGGAGAAGGACCTCTGGGGCGTCCCACCAATCTGCCCCAAAGTTCGACAGATCCAGCACTTTGCAAGACTGGAGGCCCTGGTGGTCCGGACTCCTTCACTGTTCTTGGAAACAATATGCCTTCGGTTTTCACTGATCCAGAGCTGCAGGAGGTGATCCGTCCTGGAGCCACGGGAATACCTGAGTTTGACCTGTCCCGGATTATCCCATCGGAGAAGCCCAGCCAGACACTACAGTATTTCCCTCGCGGGGAGGTGCCAGGCCGCAAGCAACCGCAGGGCCCCGGGCCCGGGTTCTCCCACATGCAGGGGATGATTGGAGAGCAGACCCCGCGGATGGGACTAACGTTGCCTGGCATGGGGGGCCCCGGGCCAGTGGGAACTCCGGATATCCCCCTCGGGACGGCTCCATCCATGCCAGGTCACAACCCGATGAGACCGCCAGCCTTTCTGCAGCAAGGCATGATGGGGCCGCACCATCGCATGATGTCACCAGCACAAACAGCAATGCCTGGCCAGCCTGCGCTAATGAGCAATCCTGTGGCTGCCGTGGGCATGATCCCAGGCAAGGACCGAGCCCCTGCGGGGCTGTATAGCCACCCGGGCCCCGTGGGGTCACCTGGGATGATGATGTCAATGCAGGGCATGATGGGACCCCAACAAAACATCATGATTCCCCCCCAGATGAGGCCCCGAGGTAT
>JANHGO010000072.1:22822922-22845190 GCA_024606505.1 Aquila spilogaster
ACCTCCATTAAATTTGGTACAAAACCACTCGCCAGGGCTGTGGTGTCAGAAAAATAAAATATATTGTTTCTTACAAAGATGAACTGTCTTTTGTATCCAATACAGTTGTTTCCTGTATACATGGAATGGCTGGCAAGATGACTGTTTGCTCTCTCCAGTGATCACAGCCAGTCTAGTGGCTAGATGGGGCAAGCTCTGGCGTCTCATAAAAATCAGGTCTGTAGGAGCCACGTGCTCTTTGCAAGGTGCTTCTGTTTGCTTACTCCTGAATGGAGCTTGGTTTTCCTTGGAGTGAAGTCTTGTTTCTGAATGCCCCAGGGATGATGGCTACGATCTTTCTTCTACTGACAGTCAAGGAATAGATTACGCCTGTTTTTTTCTGTTGCTTTCTCTTGGCAACTGCTTGCAGCTCTACAAGGTAGGTGGTTTGAGTTTTTCCAAAGCAGCAATGTCGACCTGCTGAGCACTGGAGTCTTAATGTTGTGCAGCGTGCTTGGGCTGTGTATGTCTGTTTCCCCCCGCCCTGGGGGCTTTGGATTGGGTAGCATCTCTGACTTCTGTCACTCAAAGGCTGAGATAGCAGGGGATGGATGGACTTAAATAACAAAGGTGAGAAAGAAGTTATCAGTGAGCAGATTTTTATCAAGATGGCCCTGCTGGGTAAATTATTGCTTTGCTGCAGTTCTCATCAATTGCTTCCTAGTCCTGTCTTTTCAAACTTGCCTTCTGAGAGAGTTTCAGCAAGCAGGTTCTCTGGTTTTGTCTATGAGAAGTAGAAGACTGGATGCTAAACCATGGTCTGTGAGTTGAGCCCCACTGCTGGAGAAAACTGGGATAGATCAGATCTGTAGGGAAGGGAGAGGGCTCTGTAGCTACTCTCTGCTTGCCCTAGTACTGTATATGGGGCATGTAGTTTCTGTTCTTCCTCCCACTTGCCCTCATTTGAAATTATTTAAATCAGTAGTTTCCTCAAAAGGCTGTCGATTTGTACGAAACTTCACATGAGAATGAGTATCTTTAATATGCTTGCGCGTGAGAGTTTGTGAAGGTTGGCTGATGTTTAAAGGATGGGAAAAGAATTACTGTCTGTGGCTGTTGTACCAAAGTTTAGTTGCTAGTGTTACAAAATGAGTGAACCCACACACCTCAGGAGGCACGCAATCTTCAAAGCATTGTGTTGGCTGTTCCAAATTCACCTTTGTGCTGTCATGCAAATTTGAAATGATTTTGGGTGAGAATTACTCTTCTGACAACGTGTGGGATGTGTGTTGTGGTGCTTCCCTCTAACAAGACAAGCAGCGTGCCTGAAGCATGGGCTTGTCAAGATTTCAGACAGCTGACAATGACATAGTAAGTGTTATTCCTGTACAGTGGAGTTACCTTTTATTTAAATGGTTGCACAGCTCCCTTTTCAGGATCTTGCATGGGAATAGTCACAGTGCAACTTTTATAAACGTTTCCGTTTCTGCCATGTGTGACTGTTCTTACCATGTTGAACAAGGCAAACTTGATTGTCAGGTAATGAGCAGAATTTTTTCATAAGTCTTCCCTACTTCTTCCTATACATATTGAGGTATTCTGAGTAGCAAAGGATATGAAATGACTGCATCAAGGGCCATTGGCAAGTGGAAAGATGCATTTTTAAGATGTTGAGTAATGAAAGCTCCTCCTGTGTTCATCTAACTTCGTTTATTGGCATTTGGTATCTTAACAAGATTTTTCCTGCAGAAAATGCAGAAAACTTGGGTTCTCCTGAGTCACATAGATCCCCTTAACCTCAGTGGCATTCCCAGCTACGAGATTCAAAGGCTTCAGCTGGCTCCAGTTGGAAAAATAACTTGGTAGGTGTAGAGTGAGCTGCTTTGTTCTGTTCTGATCTCACTTTTCCCCCTTTTCACTTCCCAAATGTAAAAGCTTTCTAGCTGCCAGCCTTGCAAATTCACCTTAGGATCTGTAAGTTCGGGCTCTGCTCTCTCCTGCTTATTTTTAATCAATAGTAGCTGTGACTCAGCTCTGGTAGTCATGGTGCACTTGAAGAAGGAAAGTGGGGTTGCCATTTTTAGTTCCTCTCCCCCATTCTTTTTTTTTTTTTTTTAAATTTTCAAATCCTCCTCCTCCACCTTTGTTTGAAAGAATGAAATAGACTTTATTCATACATGCTTGGCTGCTCTTCCTCTCTAGTAGCATGGGAGGAAACAGTCTGCTGTTCAAATTATCTCATCCCAGATGGCTGCGCAGCCGGAGCGCAGAGACTTAAAAGGTAAACCCAGCAGATGGTGAACTTCTGAAACGCGAAGTAATGTGCCTGCTAAATCAAAAGTTTAAAATGTTTGAAATCTGTTTGTTTTAAAGTAGTGGGCTGTTGCGAACAGGTCACCTGTGAAGTACGCTGCCGGTTTTAAGCACTGTCCAAATGAATTTGAGCTTTGTGCCTGTATCGTGGGTTAGCTAATCCACCAAGGGGTGTTACAAGCAATGTGCCAGACCAACTAGCTTAGTACCTCCTTCTGGTACCCAATGGGTAGTGTTTCAGAAAACAGACCAATACATGGAGATCTTACCTTCTTCAGTCCTGGCTGGGATTAAAGCGCTGGCTGTGCTTCTGGTACATTGCACGTGTCCTGACTTGGGGTAGCTGTGAGAGACTGTTGGAACTTAGCACGTGTTGCACCAAAGTGTTTAGGCTCTGAGAGATATGGCATGACTTAATCAGTGTGCCAAGCACCACAAATTTATCTACTCTGCTATTTTTTATTCTGATGGAAGAAAAAGCTACATTTGATGCTGGTCTGTGCTCACTGTGCTGAATGCTTTTGTCATGCAGCCTTGGCAGGCTGTTGGTGAAACCTAGTCCCTATTTTGATATTTTATGAGGAGAAATGATCCATATTTGATGTAGGCCAGTACTTTAATAGAGTGTGCTTCACTGTATTGATTGGGTAGTAATCCTGTAGCAGAAATGCTGAGTCAGGGCTTGAAGCAGTGATGGAGCACCTGGTGGGAAGGCAGGGCCAACCCAGGGGAGCTCAGGTGTAAGCAGTGCCCCTGAGTGACTGGAAGGGGTGGAGCCAGGATCCACCCCTTCCCAGACCTCATTTAAGAGTTGGCAGTGGAGGTGAGGGTATCTTGCTGTAGATCTTTGCCTACCTGAGGCTTTCCAAGGGCAAGCAGAGTTTTTCCCTTGTTTCTGTGTCCACAGCAGCTACATTTGAGCATATCCTCACTTGCTTAGGATAGGCAAGTAGCCTAGGACTCTTCTATTATGCTGCCATTTCTGCGCTTTCCACTGTGTTACAGCATTACAATCCTAAAGCTAAAAGATGGAAGTTCTGTGTTGCTTATGTGGTCTGTGTTGTCCTCCTGAGGAGGTGACCTCTTAACTGAAAGATTTCCTATTCTGAGGCAGTCCGTGTAGTTTCCAGTTACTTCTGTTAATGCTGTTTGTTGTGATAGATGCGTAACACTGAACTTTATTGTGTGTTAAAGCATGTCATCTGAAGTGGGTTTTTTTTCAGGCCTTAAACTCCCAACTCAAACTGCAAGCTTTATTTATGTTGGATTTGTTGACAAATATAGAATCATAGAATCATTAATGTTGGAAAGACCACCAAGATCATCCAGTCCAGCCATCAATCCATCGCCACCATACCGCTGAACCATGTCACTCAAAATGTACTAAGCTCAATATCCCCTTGATCTTGACATTCAACCAGCAAGCCTTCAGTGCTTGTGGTCCTTCACTGGGAGACATGGATCCTCTCAACTCATTGCACAGCCAGGCTTTACCCTCCTGGTTGTTACTGTTTGAGGCAGGAAAGAAAATCGATGCTGTTTTGTTTGGAATGCTAGAAACCTTAAGAGTCTGTTTACATAAAGTGAATTCAATACCCTAAATTTGTCAGCTTTCCTGCCAGTTACCTGCTATACTAACATTGCCTTAAGCGTAACATCCTCGATGAGGACAGATTTGTAGTGCAAAATGAAGAAAAGCCTTAGGTTTAAGCTGATCAACGTGAATTAACTGCATTGGATTAAGATGGCCAGGGAGGCAGATGAATATGGGTTAGCAGCTCAAATTCGTGAGGGAACCTGAGGCTGAGCTCCCTTAGTTCACTTCAGCAGCGCTCCTATTAACAGCCCTGGGGTAAGGAAGTTTTGCATTTCTTTGTGTCCCATTATTTTGGATTTGTGTCTTTCCTGGTTCTTGTGGAAAGGAGGCTATTCCATATAGATGCATTGGTTCTGTAGGAAACTTATGTCTTTCTCTCTCTCTCTGTATATATATGTATCTTTATATAATTTTACTATTTTTGTTTCTTTCTTCGTTTTCTCAGAAATGCCTCAGCTCTTCTGCAGTTTGGCACTTGCCGCCTAACTGTGTCCTGTGGTCTTTGAACTCTTCCACTGTCCCACCAATCCCACTTCCAAAATCACCATTTAAATGTGCTGCCTTCATATTATTGGCCGTGACTACTTCGGAGCTGCTTGGCGGGCTTTGGCCAATGCGCCATCCAAGCAACTCTGCACCGAGGGGAAGGGTAAGGCAGAGTTGGGTGCAGAGGGTGGTGCAGAAATCTATGAGACAAGTGTTAATAACCTGTTCAGAGGTTTCTTTCTAGCTGCTGTCAGGAAACTGGCTTGGTTCTCTGAAATCCTTTGCTGTTGCAATAATGTATTTCAGTACATTTCAGTACGTTTTCCTGCCTGGAGCGATTAGATTATTTTAGTGGTGCAAATGCAATGCCCTCTGACAACCATAGTTGCACTAGAATAGCTTGTGCTGCTGAGTTCTGTTGATCTTGAGTGTGTTGCGGTTTCTGAGTGTTGCAACTGCAGTTGCCACTCGATTTTGCTGGGATACGCTCTTGGCTCTTGTTTCAGAATGTGCATGAATTCCTGCTTTGCCTGCTGCCACAGCTCAAGCCTCCAACAACGTTCCTTAATATCCCCTTTCTGAAGCAGTCCATGTCTTGCAAATGGCTTCCAATCATATACCTCATGTTTCAATCACTACTCTCCATACGCTTCATACCATGTCTAAGGGAGAGCTTGATTAGAGCAGATCACAGTGTTCTTAAGCAAGGCCATTGATCTTTATATAACGGTATTATGGTTTTAGGCTGTATAAAGAGCTCTGTGGAAAATAACAATGTTTTGTTTGCTTTTTTGACAGCTTCTAACAGCAGTTCAGTGAGACCTGCGGCGATGTATTTAGTATGCAAATTATTCTGTTCACTGTGCATGCTATCAACAAGTAACTGTGGTTGGGGGCAGCCTAAGGGAAGAGTAGAGTTAAATCCAGCCCACTCTTCTCAGGAGAAGGTAGCCTAATGCTTGCAGTCACCTATCTGTCAGTGCTTCACTTCCAACATCGCTGCAGTCTAAGCGAGAAGGGGTATTGCAGAACCAGTGCTACAGCACCACTTCAATAAGTAGTCCCCCCCCTTTTAGCCTTCACACATCCCCGAGAAAGTAGGATCCAAGTTTTATTTACTGACAGAGAAATTTTGGCAACATAGTGGTCCTTAGTACTGTCCTTTAGGAAAAAGTGTCAGCATCACAGCTAGAAGTACTTCTGTTGGCCATGCTGCTGATACTCCTGTGCAAAGTATGAGGGCTGCTCCAAAAATAATGCCTTCTGTTTTATTATATCAGAGGTGGATGTTGGTGATATGGCAGCAAAGTTTGAACCTTCCCACCAATACTCCGTTACATTTTGTTGCTGCATAACAGATGGCAGCAGAGGGGCGGTCTTACAAAATGGCATCTGATGTGGAAGGGCAGATGAATCAAAGGTGTGTCATTGAATTCCTTCATGCAGAAAGAATGGCACCCGTTGGCATTCATCAACACTTGCTCAACGTTTATGGAGACCAATCAGTGGATGTGAGCACAGTGAGGCAGTGGGTGGTGCGTTTCAGCAGTGGTGACAGTGACGTGAAAGACAAGCTACGCTCCAGACAGCCATGCACAGCATAATTCATTTCATTATGAAATGAAGAGCGTCTCAATCAGCTCATCCACGTGAATCAGCAGATTATGACCAGGGAACTCTGCACAGAGCTGAATATTAGCTTCAATACCTTGGAAACGATGATGCCGATGTTGGAATATCACAAAGTTTGCAGCAGGTGGGTCTCACAGATTCTCCCGCAGGAACAGAAAGAACACCATATGAAAGTTTGTCAGGACCTATTGAACCAATATGAGGCCGAAGGTGACAGTTTCATGGATTGCTTTGTTACTGGTGATGAGACATGGTGTCACCATTATGAGCCGAAGTGAAAAGAGCAGTCCATGGAGTGGCAGCGTGAATTCCCTATCAAAGAAAAAGTTCAAAATGCAGCCCTCAGTGGCTACAGTGATGTGCACTATATTTTGGGATGGGAAGGGGGTGATCCTTCCCAATTTCCTGAAAGCCAGAATAACCATCCCCTCTGACCTCTATATTGTGATGCTGCCTAAGCTGAAGGCTCGAACTTCATGAGTCAGGCCAGAGAAGAGGACAGCCTTTCTCCTGCAACATGATAATGCCAGACCTCATACCTTTTTGGGGACCATGGAGTGCGTTGCCAATCTTGGCTGGACTGTCCTACCACACCTACCATATAGTTTGGATTTGGTGCCTCCTGACATCCAGCTGTTTGGGCCAATGAAAGATGGACTGCGTGGACAACATTTTCCTAGCAACTTCATCATAGCAGCTGTGAAACAGTGGGTCATCTCTGCTGGTGTAGATTTCTATGAGTGTAGCATGAAGGGTCTCGTTTATTGCTGGTGAAAATGCAAAGCTAATGGTGGCCACTGTTGAAAAATAGAATTTTGTAGTTGAGAATTTGCTCTAACAGTGTTATTGTGCTCTTCGTAGATGTTGTAGTTTCCATAGAAATAAATAGGAGGCATTAGTTTTGGAGAAACCTACATAGATGCAACACTGCCCAACGCTGAAGTCAGTAGCAGCTCCACGGACTTTGTTTAAAGCACATTTAAGCAAGAGTTCACCAAGAGTGCCTGTTCTTGTACTTGGCCCACGGTGGTTGTTCACAGCAGAATTTCCTTAATTACAGGAGTGCAGGGAAGAGCTTAGGAGGCTTACTGTCCCTTCGGAGAGGTTTTGTGTGCACAAAAGTGCACTTGAGAAGATGGGGTAGCTAAATGCTATGTGGTTTGGGAGGTTCATCTCTCTGCAGTATGACAAAAGAAAGGGAAAGGCATAGGAGCTTCTGCAGCTCTTAACTCTGGTAGCACAAAGCAAGCTGGGCTTCATCTCACAGTCCCAGCATATGATGAGCTGTTATGTTTTCATGTATTCCCAAGGCAGCAGGGCAATTCAAACAGGGCTCTTCTCTCCCTTGCTGTTTTCAGACTCTTTCTACCTTTGTATGGCTGTCTCAGAAGTGAACTTGAGCCATTTTGTTATTCAGCTTCCTCCCTCTTGCTGCTAACGGTGAAATGTGACACTGTGCCACCCTGTGTCTGGTCAGAAAAAGCTCCCTCATCTAAAATAGCTTTAGAATAGGGAAGGGTGGCTGGCAAGAATACAAAGAAAAATAGTCAGAGATTCTGATGATATTAAACTATTTAATTTAAGACTACTGTTTACAAGTCACTTTGCTGATTCCCCTTCATTTGAGAGCACAGGTTATTGTATTCCTCTGGACTGACTGAGTACTGTGAAAGAACTTTCAGAAACTCTTCCAGTGGACAGAGGCCTGCTCTGCATCCTTTCACCACTTGCTCCTGCAAAGGCAAAGAGACAAAATCACAGATCTCACGTGCTGCTAACTTTGTTGTTAATGCAGATGAATTCTGCAGCAGGGAAATAAGCTGGTTGAGGCAAGTCCTTGTGTGAAGTCGCATCAGAGCAATAGCCAGCTCAATAGAAAAGATACCTTGGCTACTATAGATGTGCTCTACGTGTCTTACTGTTATTTAGCTTGACAGCATGCTCAGAACAAGTCTTATTTCACAGCTTTACGCAGATGTAGAGCAAAACCTAAAGCTCAGGATTTGTAAGGTGGGCCTCCTATGGGATCTTACCTCTCCGTGATAAGACACACGAACAAACCACTCTTTAGACTGCCGGTGCTGATACAGTTCGAGGGTCACATCTGCAGCATAAGGGGGCCACTTGTGATCAAAGGTGCCCAGGGCCAGCAGGAGAGGAATAAGGGTAACATCATGAGAAGCATACAGAATGAGCTTTCTGATAAAAAAAGAGAAGGAAAAAAAATAATCCTACATGGTTAGCTGTGTTTCTCCATGGATAGCCAGCGTTGCTTATGCTTTTTCTAGCAGACAAGCACTCATTCTCTTTACCCACCCACTGAACATCCTTCTGAACTGGTTTTTCACACTGACAGCAAGTCAGAATTTATAACGATTAGAGGGAGAGATGTGCCCTGTACCTGGCCTTTTCAGCTGGAGATGAGGGATCTGCTGCTTCTGTAATGTTCTTCTGTAAGGTATGGAAAAGGAGACCAACGCTCATCTGAAGAACTTCTCTATAAAAGAAGCAGAAATAAATCTACTAACTTTCTAACCTTCAAATTACTTAATTTCAAGCAAACACTTGGAAACCTGCTTTTCTCTTACAAATTGGTAACGTATATTTAATGGAGCTAAGAACTATTGAATGTGATCCCTACGGTTACTTTTTTTTTCAGCAGTCGCTTAGTCACTGCAGAGATTTTAATGTGATTGCAGACTGGAAAGGGAAAAGTGCTAACAAGCCAGTCTCACAAGATGTGGTATACTAAAAGGAAAACCCAGAAACTCCTTGATGTTCTCTATCCTATTTTGTTTCCCTAGCTGTGATTCTGGAAGCATGGATTTTACTAGGGAAGATAACAGTAGCTGACTCTGAAAGAACAACTGAAGTGTTGGGCGCCTTTGGGAGTAGGAATAAGAAGAAAGCTACTACTTTATTATTATTATTTTAAATATTGTTATCTCTGTGGCAAAGAGGAGATCTTCATACAACTTCCACAGTGAAGAAACTGTCTAATTAATGAAAATCTAAGTGGAAATGGGAGTGTGAATGTGACTGTGTCTGTACTGGGTATTGTGGAATTGGGAGAAAAATCATTAAATACTTGAGATCTCTAATACAAGTTAAAGAAAAGGCTAAGGCCAAGTGCCATTCCAGAAAAGGCAGTCCTTTGCCACTATCTGAGAAGAGCAGATGACTGCCAGCTGTGATGGATTCTGGAAAGAAAGCTGCTGCTAGGTTAGCAACTCCACCACCTTTACAAATTAATTACTGTGAAGTAAGTAATTAACTGCATGTAGCAACAGGTTTTTTGCAAGTTGTTACATGTGTGGAGGGCCTGGCATCACCTTTCCCACTAGCATCAACACTTTGCAGCCCAGCTGTACAGGTGCTATCTCTGGAATAAATGTAGCCAGTTAGAATTCAAATTGTAGTTGTGTGTCTGCAAGGACAGCTTTGCCTGTGCAGCCTCAGCATCCAGGCTTGAATCATTTCCCATTCTCTTCTGCTTTTGCTCGTGACACAGCAATCAGTGACACTGATGCCACTTCAGCAACTGAAGCATTCATTGCTTACCACAGGGGCTTGCTCCTGTTCCTTGGACATTACTTACTCCACGACTGCCAGCAAAACAGGACCTAAGTACACATCTTGACTCCTCAGTATGGGCTCCTTCATCCTAGCTCATATTCCTGACTTGAGGCACTGAACTTGATGTTGGGATGGCTGAGGCACAAACCTGATAAGAGGACAATAACCTCTGATAGGGAAAATGAGCAGACTAGAAAGGACTCCTTCTATCTGCCACTGTAAGCTGGTGCAGCTCATCCACCCTGAGTAACCTAAAACACAGGCTAAGGCTGGAGGCACAAACAGAAGCTATCACCTTGAACTGTCTTCCAGAACGAAAAGTAGTGAGTCTATGCATCGACGCTCAATGGTCTGTTGAAAGTCTTTCAGCACAGGGCAGCTTGGCAAACCATGCACCTGGAAGGAAAGAAGGCAATATAAGAACATGTTTGCTCTTTTCTAAGTCAATCCTGAAGCCACACAAATGACCACCTTCAGAAAATGGCTGTTCGTATCACAGCATTCGTACTACTTTACACGCTACAGTATTCATGTAAGGAGTTCTAGTATGGTTTTTAAACACACAGACTTGCTCTATGTACCAAAATACTGGATGTCTTTTCTTGAGGCTAGATGAAGAGAGAGAGTATAACAGGCCTTGAGCTAGTCAACTAGCAGCAAGACCAGCAAGTCCAATTAACAGTTGCTCCAGCAAAAAAGGTGTATTAAGGAAAGGCACAAATATGCTCAGCTCTCTTCCAGTAGCAGAGACAATCTGGCTCAGGGGTAGTATGCTGGAAGCAGAATTAAGATGCTCTTGTTAGGTGCTGACTATCAAAAAAAAAAAAGGGAAAATACTGTGCAGTGGGGTAAACAAGGAGCAACTGCCCTCTTAGCTGCATTATGTTTGAAAAAAAGATACTGCATTTCAGGGTAAGAACATGAACACAGGAGATACATCTAGAAGAAGGCTGACTCCGTTATCTTGCTTTTCAAAAAGGGCATATTATTTCTACTGACTTCTTGGATTACATAAAAGGTACTGGGATACCCAATGGTATCAGTGAGAGTTGGCACCTCTGTTGTTTTCTCCATGTGCCTGGGGTCAGGAAAAAGAAAAAAAAAAAGTGTGGTTTCTTTATGTAACAGTGCAACAGATCACCAGCTCACCTGCTCAGCATAAATGTTATCAAAGAGGAGAAAAAAGTCCACAGACTCATCACCATCAACACCCATCTTTTCCTTAATTGTTTTTAAGTCATCAGAGACACCTGGCTGTAGCTGAGCATCCTTCAACTTCTGCCTGTCAGGGAATTGGGAAAAAAAACAAACAAGCCAAAAACTGTTCACACATTGGGCTTTTTGTCTCAGTTTGTTTGGTAACTCCCAGTCCAGTGGAACTGTCTCATATCAGTAAGGGGTAGATGTGCCAGAGGAGACTGAGGGATTCCTGATGATGGGAGTCTCAGTGGCAGAGAAGACAGACATGATGTTAGCAGTTGGCATCTGCTCTCACAAAGACAGGGGAACAAAAATTTAGATGAGATGTTAACATCTCATAAGAGGAGGTTCCCATAAGCAAGGGCTGTGTATCATCAGTTAACAGATCTTGCAAGCCTGTTATCTCTGGGGAACAGCTTTTAACTATCTCATGGAAGAAAAAAAGTTAGAAACTCTGAACAAATATATGCATGGTGTGGGAAAAGAGAAATATCTAGGATAATCATGGTAGCTTCAATTTGCCTCTCATTGTAGTAGAACCCGTATGCGCCATTAACATTGTTTTGAATTATATGTTAAAAAGATTAGCCGAGACTATCAGTACTGGCTAGATACTTGAAGCTAAGTATATTGCAGATTTTTTTTCTCTTACCCTGGTCTGCTGGGGAAGTGACCTTTGGGCTGGGTCACTGCTTCTTAATGCAGCTTAAAAAAATCACGTTGACATGGTTGCAAAATGTGCACAGTTACAGAGATGAGTGGAGGGAGGGGAAGGACTCACACCTTACTCTCCTTTTGCACCACTGGTATTACTAGCTGAGTCTGAATGTACTTTGGCTTTCCTGAGCTGCTTCTATGGATCATCACCTCACCACTATCATGAACAACCTGTTGCTTGTAGTGTTGAGTTTTATACAACAAGCTTTTGCAAGTGAATTCTGAAAACTCTTAGATAATCTGGGACAAAAATATGCTAATACATAATCCAACCAAATGGTAATATATTTGCCTTGTGTCTGGTTTCCACCCCATGCCCAACCTGGTATAAACATTTATGGAGTACTTGCTTCTGCAAACATGAGTGTTCTTTTTATGTAGGATGTTTCTTATTTTAATTCAATAGTTTTTGTTAAATGCATCAAGGCGGAGCGTGTTTCAGTTTCGTGAAGGTATAAACGTGGCAGGAGAAGATCAATTTAAAAGGAGGCCCAATGTGTTCACACATTAAAGGTGTGTTATGGGATGTAGATGACATTAATTCTGCCCTGCAGCAATGCCACAGAATGCCTACACATTATCTAGTAATGAGTGCTTGTTAAGTTTGTTAGCACGCTAAATTGAATTGGTCTTTCAAGAAAAACGTCTGTGTTCTTTTTTGTTGTTCTGGTGCTTCTGCTTAGTATATGACTCATATACTGTGTACTGAGTGCTCACCTCATGTTTTACACAGTTAGCTACCCATTCCCAATGGGCAGTGGGAAATGGAAAGAAAAGGTGCTGTTTTAAATTACTGTTGCTGAAATGAAACTGCAGTAAAATCATATGGGAGGGAGGTATGGCTGGCAATTACCTGGTCAAGCACTTCAGGCGCTGGCAGTTGTAGTAATTGGGGTAGAGGATTTCTGAGCTTGCTTCATCAGTGACAATGACAACAGGTCCTGTGGAATAAGAAGGAAGACTGTGTGATCACTAGTGCGTTTGCGTGTCTTTAGACTGTTTTGATCACTCCTGCAGTCTTTGTGTTCAAGCCTACTCCTGTCAACTAGCAATCCCCACTGAGCTATCACTAGCAACACAATCTCCCGTGCTTGCTACTGCTCACTCAGCATTTATTTCCATAGCGCTATCTGCTGTGTACCTTGGAATATCTGCTAGTTGTGTGTTTACAACTAGCCAAACAAAAATTAGTTTCTGTGTCATGAGGCGTACTGATCTCTGGCCAAGTTACTTCTGTTATTTGTTCCTGGAACTCAATACAGAGGGAGCAGAGGTGAGATCGTAAAAATCCAGAGTGTATTTCTAGGACATACAAGTAACTGTCAACTATCAGATACAGCTGAAAATTACTCCAGATACTGAACTTGCAAAGGATCTTGGTACTCCTACTGCCGAGACACTCTGACACTCAAAATTTTTTCAGATGTGAAAGTGCATCTTGTGAACACTGGACCTGGAACTCTTTGCTCTCTTGATTCTGAAGTGCAGTTAATGCAAACCTCCTCAGTAGGTCTGAAATTGCAGCATTGATGGCAACAGATCCAAGCACCAGCAGTAAGCTACACAAAGAGAGGGAGGCAAGTGACAAATTGATAAAGAAAGTACCAAACAGGACAGAGTGGGGAAGAGGGCCAGGAGCAAAGAGCTTACAAAGCAACAACCAGGAGCCAGGGAGTCGGGATGTGAGAGGTGCGTGCATCTAGGAAGACTGGAAAGGAAAGGTACTGGTCAGAAGTCTCCCTAACCTTCTTTCTGCTGTTGGTACAGCCCAGCTAGCAGGCATCGCGTGGATTCCAAGTTCCGGAAAATATTAGAGGAACGGATGCTGAAAGAGAGAAAGCAGCGTGTGAGGTAGCACTTTTTTCTTCACATGGCTGGGGCTGAAACTGGGGAAGACTTGCTGGAACTGAGGATTCAGCTTTCATCGTGGCTTTGGAAACCTGTGCTTGGGTTTCATCTTGCCCTGCTATAGATACCTTAAAATATAGACACCTCTACCTTAATTACCATGTAACTTCCCTTCAGAGATGGTGGGGATGAAAAATGGGCACTTATCTGTAATGTTATCCTAAGCCAGATGCTCCCAGCACTAATGATGCGAGCAACAGGTGTGTAACTTCATCTCAATGAACTTTAGACTGTGCCCCAGAAACGCCTGTTTCTCTTCACTCACCATAAAAGCGCACAATGCCATTGCCAATGGATAAACCTAGGTGCAATGAATCTGCCCCTAGCGTCCCTCCCAGGACTGCTAGAAAATGGGATGCTTCATGTTCTGACGGAGGTCTCAAATGAGGCTCAGCGGACTGAGCTGGCCAGCCTGCTCTTTGGGGAGAAGGGTATGCTGTCAGAAAGTTTCCCTAGCTCAGGGAGGAGGCAAAGGGAAGTCCAGAAAGGTACTGAGGAACTCACAAGACCTCAGCGGGTTTAAATGCAGGTGAGAGAAAGCTGGCTTCCTCCACGTAGCTCCTCCTCAGCCTTTCCCCCAGGGCAAACATCTGCTGCATCCCGACAGTGGTCAGCTGTCCTGCCAGCACACCACCCTGCGCACAAAGAAGAGGAAGGGCCTCCCTGCAACACGGAAAGAATACACCGGTCTGCAGAGGGAACCGTGGAAGAGAGCCTCACCTTGAAAGTGGTTTTCCTGTAGCGTTCCTCATAGGGCGAGGGAGGCTGCGGGCCGCCATGGAGGTCAGTCACCGTGTAGTCCAGCTTTGTCTCAGCGGGCACCTCCAGCAGACTGGGGGGCCACTCCACCTGCTTCGAAACGAACTGCTTCAGGGGAACACGGGGGCTCCCGAGGGCCCTAACCCAGCGACGGATATTACTGCCTGCCTTCTCGCCACTAACGCAGCAAACCGAGCCTTCGCTCCGCTACCGGCCGCCTCCCCTCCCTCCCGTTTCCCCCAGCTCTGCAAGAAAAACGCACAGAAGCGAACGGGCGCCTCGGCCGCCGCCCCGCGCCTCCTCACCGGCGCAGCCCCCGGGACGGGCCGCAGCGGGGTGCGCGCCCCGTGTCGGAACACCACTTGCACCAGCCGCAGCTCCAGCTCCCGCCGCTCCCCGCCCGCGGGGCCCTGCGCTGCCGCCGCCCGCCGCCGCTGCGTCCATACGGCCAGGCCGCCCAACAAGCCCAGCCGCCAGCCCCAACCCATGGCGGCAGCAGCACTGCCGGCAACGGACCGGCTGAGCCGCGGGGGACGACGGGAAGCGGAGTCCCCTTGAGGGCAGCGCCCTGTAGGCGGGCGCGGCAGTGGACTACAGCTCCCAGCGGGCACCGCGCCGCGCCGGTACAGCACTGCTGTGCGCAGGCTCAGGGAGGGGCGCGTGGGGTTGTTCCCGCCCCGCCCCAGGGTGTTGCGTGGGCTGGGCGTGGGTCCGGGGCGGGCGCTAAATGGCGGTCCGGTGTTGCGTGGTCTGAGGTGTGATGTGCCCATAGCTGGCTCGTGTCTCGCTGCTCTGGTGTGTGTTTTCCTCAGGACAGCGATCACAGCACGGCTTGATTACCAGTAGTATCCTGGAGTGCCTTAAAAAGAGCGTGGCCAGCAGGTCGAGGGAGGTTCTTCCCCCCCCCCCCCCGCTCTTCCCTGGGGAGGCACGTCTGGAGCACTGTGTCCAGTTCTGGGCTTCTCGTTTTGAGAGAGACGCAGAACTTCTAGAAAGCGTGCTCAGCATAGGCTGAATGTGGCTGGAAATGCCCGTTTGGCAGGCCCAGGATTTCCTGCTCCAGAGGGAGCCTACCCGGGAATCACGTATGAGCCCTGTTCACTGCTGCAGCTCGGTGCTTGCCAGATTTTAAAGGCCAGCATCCTCAAACAGGCCTGCAGTATGAATCGTATGTTGCAGATGGAAACCTGAGGCAATGGTGAATAAATATTTACCCTTAATCTGAGGGGAAGATGCAGGTATAGGAACCAGATCTCCTGAGCATCGCTTCTGAGGACGCCTTTCTCAGACCTTTGTAGGAGCAATACACAGAGCTGATGGAACCAGTGCAATAGGAGAGACAGTGGCGGTGTGCACAATGGGCAGAGCGCGGAGGTGATTCAGGCGGTGAAAGGCGCAGCCACCAGTACGTGTATCCCTCTTAGTGCTTTAAAGCGGTGCTGTTCCTACAGGGTTACCTGAGTATGGACATGTGAAACAGAGGGCCACAGCCACAGCAGAGAGATGGAAAAGACTATTGCAGAAGCTAATCAAATAACAGATCAAGGGAAATCAAGCTTGAATCTTGTGGTGTGGGGAGCGAGGGAGGCAAAGATTCTGGATGGAGGGGGGATAGGAAAACGTAGTTAAGATATGGGGGCAGGGAAAGAGGGAGAGAGAGAGAGATGGTGTGGTATAAATGAGCAGAGGTTGAGGGAGGGAAGAAGCTGGCAGTGCACTGATTTGCATTTCCATTCTAATGTTACCCTGGAAGAAAATCCCAGCTTCTGTGAAGCTGTGAAGACTGAGACTGCAGTCCCACCTGGGGGGATTTGGCTGCTCCCGAGCAGCATTACTGTAGAGATGTATTTTAGAATATATCACGCCACAGCAGGTGTGTGCAATTAGAGGAGAGCTCTCTGAAATAGCAGGCGGCTGTCAATTTTTTAGCAAGTGGTGTTGCCCATTTTTGCTTTGTCCAACTGTGCAGTTATTCTAAGATGCGTTGTCGTTACAGAACCATTTTCCAAGGATGTGTTATTTTCACCCTTCTGTAGCGCTCTGCAACTGGACAAGGAGCAGGAGGCTATTCCAATGGCCGCCATTAGTGAACTTTGTTTCACTGAAGATAGTTAACAAGCTCTAGCGAATAACCAAATTTCAGGAACTCTTCCTCTTGAAAGCAGAGTGCAGATTTCCTCCTGGCTGGAATTTAACCAATTTACAATGATTACTACCTTTGCTAAGTATTACTATTGCTATTATTTGCCTTTTCATAATATTCCTCAAACGTAACATGCCTCAGAGCACTCTTGTATGGTAAACTTGCATTTACACTCTCATTTTCTTGAAAAGAGAACTGATTCATAGTGAGTTTCATAGTTTGACCAAACCAGACGGTCATTATGATGTGGCTGATACAGTGGTGAGTTTTGCCCACTGTTGTTTAGTTTTAGTCCCAGACCAACTGTCGTGATCAGATTTTTGTTCTACAATGCTCGTTGAAATTAGTGTTTAGAAAGTGATGGAAGAAGTTAGTCTGACATGTTTGAGTGCTTTATTGTTTCTTGGACTACCTGGGTGCCTTCTCCCTGAACAAATGGCTATAGCTGTTTGTGGTGTAAATCAGAGATACCATAAAATGCCTGCACAGTAGGAATGCAAACAGAATTTGGATGCTCCTCAGGTAAATACACTTTTCTGGGGTATTAGGGGCCAGAAAATAGACTTGTATTGCCTCTGGTTTCCTTGCTTCCATTCTGAATGCCTTTTGCTCAGCGACGGGAGTGAGCTGGAAGGGCTCCCTGCAGCTGTGGGCAGACACAGGTTGCAGCTGCACCGGAATCTGGGCAGTGCAGCTGGCTGCCACAGGAGGGTGACACATCCAGGCCACGAGCAGCTAATGCCCAGTGTGGTGTCTCCCTGCACCAGTCTTGTGGGGTACAGAGAGCATCTGTGTGTGGTAGAAATGGTCGGATCTTACTGTGGGTGTTTCACTATATGACTTCCCCCCACAAAAAGTGTTCCTATGGCTTCCTATGGCTCAATATTCCAATTGATTACAGAGTGCTACTTTTCACTCTGGTCTGTGACTACCCAAATCTCAGGTGTTGTAACTGCATTGCTTTGCAATGTGAGCAGTATTCGTGCAGAATCGCATACCTCTTTACACTGCCACCAGAAGAGCCTTCACCTCTCTCAACCGTAGTGCTAACGGTGCTATCTCTGTCTTGCAGCAATCAGTGACCACAGTGACTATAATAAACTAGTCAGTCTGGACATGTAAGCTGTATAGCAGTCAAAAAGTGGAAATTTATTTATAAATTGAGTGTGCTGTATTGCTTCCTATGGAGCCATATCACTCTTGTCTCTGCTCCAGTCTGTCTGTTGGTGTAAACCTTCAGCCAGCTGCTCTGTGAGCAAGGCATCCAGGGAAATGGAAAGAATGTTTCCACTCCTCATCTCGGTGATCCTTTGGGGTGGAATTGGCAAAAAATAAACTCCTAAATGCCACCAGACCAAGCACCGTTCATAGTAAAGCGTGTGGATCTGTGCATCTCATCTCTTTCCCTGCATGCTTTCGCACCATCAGTTTACTTTCTTTGTTTTGGTGAAATTGTGTCTGTTGATACTTAGACATCATTTCTGAGTTGGCGTGGGCTGTGAGAGACAGCCCCGGAAGCTGGAGCTGCGGCGTTTAGAGTCAGCATCATGAGGACATTTTCGGAGATTTTTTTCCTCTGGATTTCAGAAACAGAGTATCAGATGGTTGGTTGTTCTATGTGCCCTTTGCTGGGGACCACGTTATTTCCCCTCTTTTTTCCCTTTTAAAGTACAAGATTGGGCATTTGGTCCCTGTGAGTGGTAGAAGCAGGCTGAGTGCTGGGTGGCATGCTGGTTGTGTAGCTGTTCATCCCCTGTCCTAGCGCGAAAGATGCACTCTTTGCCTTCTGTTTTTCTTTTGCTCAAACTTTGTCATTCTAAACTCCATGGCCTACAGCCATCTGCTGCATTTGGTCGTCTGTAGGATCATGCAGACTCAATTATGCACCTCTCTGGAATAACAGCGGGCCAGTTTTCTCATCAGCTGTAGGTGTTGTTTTCACTGGAAGATGAAGACTTAGATGAGGAGGAACCTCCAGAAGCAAGCTCAGTGAGCTGTTCCCAGCCTCACAAGATGAACTCTCTGTCTCAGTCATAGAGCTGCCCTGGATGTGGTCGGAGTGCTGCTGAGCTTTCACTGTAGCTCAGCTGCTGTGTCCCGAGGCTTGGTGCTTTGATACTGTGGCAGATGTGCTTCCCTGTGGCAGCATTTAAATCTTTGGCACTTTTAATCTTTACCACCTCCTTTGCTTTTTGGGCATATATATTACATCAAACGGGTTGGGATGATATGAAATTAAAGGAGATAATGCAAGTGTAAGTGATTCTAGTTATTCTCTTCTAATCAACCAGGAAAGAGGGGCTACAAAGAGATTATTTTGTACCTTGGAGTGGGTTCCTAGTTTGTTGAGCTGTTTCATTATGCTTTCGTACTCATACGGAAGTGCCCAAACGGTAGGATGTGTGTGATAAAACCTGTGACCTGTCTTCTCCCTGCTGCAGGATGAGAAGACACACCTGGAACCTGGGGTGAAATGTGTTCTTGTTTTGCTGCAGCCTTAGGTTAAGTTTTGAGACTCAAGGGCAGCTTCTTATCTGTTTTGCCTTCGCTTCTGAGTTTCAATGTTCAGTCATCCAGACTGGCTGTTTGAATCCCTTTAGGTTGCCCATAGTACCCCAGTCTCTTTTCTCTTTTAGTATATACTCTTTGTTATTTGAGGATGGGGACCAGATCAAGTGGTGGAGAGCTACAAGAGAGGACATAAAGCTCATCTCGGGGACCCAGGCTATTTACATTCACTATGTTTCTGGCCCCACCAGCTGTTCCATGTGCGTTATTTTCAGAAGGGCAATAATCTGCGGGAGGTCAGTAGGGTGGAATTGTGCAACTACAGTGGGTGAAGGAGATCAAAATGCTTGGAAGTCGTCAGGCCTTGTCATGACAGGGAGTCGGGATCCCAGATGATTATGGCTTATGAACCGGGAGAATTCAAGGAGAGCTCTGAACATGCTGCTTGCATGGCTAGGAAGGGCTGACTAGCTTGGTGTTTGCTAGCTGTTTTCAAGAGTCATCTGTGTTTACACTGCTGGCAGGACCACCTGTTATTTTTTGAACAATAATATATATATATGTGTGTGTGTGTATATTGCTGCATTTCTGCATTTATTTTTAGCCCTTTCTAAAAAACCCCGACAGGTTTGAAAGATGTTGTGGATTCTAAGTGGTGCCTGGCGGCATTGCTCACATTGACGGTTGTCAGAATTTTCCATGATAAATCTCTGCTTTGAAAGGCTTATAACTCATCCTTCTATTCTTGGTCCTGCAGCAATCATATCCTGGGAAAATAATCCTTTTTTTTTAAACTCTGTTTTTCCCACAGGTTTGTGAAAATCATTCTTGTTAGCCTAAAATGGACCTTCGTCACTTCGTTTTTTCAGTGTCTAATTGCAAATGTGTGGTAGGTCTCTTAAACACATTTCATAAGGTCAAATGGAAAAACTGTTTTGCATATCAGACTGGCACTTGGTGTAAATCAGTAGAGAGCCGGCAGCAGTTAGCTCCCCATACCAGCTCTAAGGAAAAATAAAGCCAGCTAAATTACGGAAGAGGATGGGCAGTCCCTAAATCTGGTGTCATACCAGTTGCAGAACTATAGGGTGAATGCTCCTGGTATCAAGAACTAATAGAGAGATGAGAGGTACTGTAGTTTTTACATTCATAAATAAAGGCGATCCATACTGCTTATTATTTTACAAATCACTGACTGATGATTTTAATGAAGAAATGCAGTTATCCATTATTACCTTTATGGTTTACATGTCCATAGTGTCTTCCACCCACATAATGCAAAGCAGCTCACAGTTGTTAATCTATACCATTTCCCAGTGGAGTCCTACAGACATAATTATGATTTCTAGTGCACTCATAGGAAATACAGTGTTGTGAGGCGATTTAACAATTTGCTCTGGTGATGCAGCGAATCCATGGCAGAACAGAGGATGGTACACAAGAACCTGAGTCATACAACGATGCTGGAAGGAATTAACTGCATTTCTTCTGAGAGTTTTCTCAGCTTTTCAAAGCTGTTGAAATGTTAGCTGCAGGTTGTGCAGTTGCATGCAGGTGGTAGGTGATCATGCAAAACATGAAGGTAATGAACATAAAATGGTGCTGATACTCCAGGAGAATTGGAGAGGGAGCACTGGGAACTTGAGATGAATAGAAGTTGGTGCAATTTCACATGGAGTGTTCAGTAGGCCACTGAAAAATTGATGATCTTTTCACAAATGGGAGTGACGCTTGTTTCCTGCCTCACAAGGGAAGCTCTGAGGTAGCGAAGGACATGCAGAAGGGTTTGTATATGTAAGAGTTCATCTGTTTTTCCAACTATGCTAGTAGCTATTTGAATTAGGGATATGATCTTTCTCCAGGTCTTGCCGTACATCCCTGGTCCATCATGGCTGCAAAAACATTGCTATTACAAAGTGGAAATAGTCCTGGATTGCTTTTGTGCATGGTACATGTGTACATGTGCAGTGCTGTATCTGTGTTTTACTGCAGCTTCAGACATGGAGTTTTAACTTTTTATCTTGATTTTTCTTCCGACTGATTTTTGCTTTGGATATAATTTTATTTGTTCTGGGTCCTGTGTCCACCTCTTGCCCATCTCGGGACGTTTGATTCCTGTAAGATCTCAGCAGTAGGCAAGGGCCACTGTAGTCATTTTTCAGATGGATTTCAGGTGAAGAAAGGCTCACTGACTTGCCTGTTGTCACACACACAGCTTCCTGCGGAAGGGACCTGAGGGTGCTCTCCAATGTTTTAGATGGATATTGGAGCCTCTTCTCTGGGCTCAGTGTTATCTTTTGTTGCCATTCTGGTGCCATGTGGCTGTCAGCTGTACCAGTCACTGCTTCATGGGTATCTGTGCCATTACCAGTTCTCATGTCTCAGCTGGGAGTCATTTAATGTGAGTGACTGAGATTCCCTGAGAAGAAGAATTTAAAGTATCCCAGACAATGGTATGGTTAACAGCAGCTTTGTCGTAAGACTGCTTTTTAATATTTATTTTCAGGATTGTTGACAGGCACGAGTTTTTCTAGGGCTTTGGTATCCGTGGTTTCGGCCGTGAGATTGGGGCAGAAGCAAAACCATCTTGGCACTGGAGTTTAATGTCTTTTCTGTGTAAGACAGTAGGATGAATTTGAAAAGAAGCTTACAGTTTAAAATCGTCAGTGATAATGAGGTCATCAGAAAGGGATGTTGTGATGTTTCTCAAGAATCATTTGGCAAATCCGAAGAAAGATTCCCGGTAAAGCACGACTGCAAGTTGATAGAGTCAACAAATGAGTCAGTGAAGGGAACGTGGCAGGTCTCCCTTAGTAAAAGACTTTATTACATGATCTCTTACTCTCAATTACCCTAATTTGAAGCAGGGAGCTAATGAATATTGCTAAATGGATTGAAACAAACAGCAGCACTGTGGACAGAAAATAATCATTATGAACTGCAGTACATTGACTGCGGCAAATTTTTCACAGATGTGTAGACTTTAATGCTGGGGTGACTAACCTGACTCCTGCTTAGTGCAGGAGAGAAGACCATAACCAGTAATTTCTGGTGGGATCAGTAACTTCTATCAGTACCAGTGCATACCTTTTAAATCACATTGCGGTAGTTAGAAATTATTTCATCCCCAGACTGTTCGATCCAGTTGTTCATTACGTTCACTGTTCTGATAGGCCTGCCTGCATTGCAGAGGTACTGAGAGGTATCAGAGAATATCCAGAGCTTAAAGGTACCAACGAGGCTCAGCAAGCCCAACTCCTGGATCCACACAGCACCACTCAAAATCCAAACCCTGTGTCTGAGAGTGGTGTCCAAACGTTCCTTAAACTCCAGCATTTGGGGCCGTGCCCACAGCCCTGTGCAGCCTGCTCCGTGCCCACCTGACCCTCCGGTGCAGACCCTGTCCCCAACCCCCAGCTGCCCCTCCCCTGACACAGCTCAATGCCGTTC
>JANHGO010000072.1:22854813-22905592 GCA_024606505.1 Aquila spilogaster
GTGTCGGATTTTACTGGGGGCGGGGGGAGGAGGGGGGGAGCTGTTAAAAATGGCATGTCCTAGCAGCCCATATCCAGTTTCTGGAAAAACTGCTAGATGTGACTTTTGCTCTCTTAATATTGTATAGCTGACCATTGCTGACATGCCTTTTTAAGGTTAGGCTCATGTCCAACATGAACAAGAAAATTTAACTCTCTCATGGGTCCTTCACAGTTTGTTGTCTGGCATGGCCATATCTGCCTTGCCCTCGTATCTAAATTAATCTTATGGTGAAGAGGAGCTACTGTGTGTGAACAGTGAGTCACAGAACTCCACTCAGAGTAATCCCAGAGTGCTTTCCCACTGTGGTCCAGCCCTGCCAGATGGAGATGTCCTCATAAAATCCAGTAGTGATCTACAGAGAAGTCATCGAAGGGCACGGCAGGCACCAGCACATCAGAGGAGGGGGACAGCACAAGCAGTGATACAAGGGATGTTACCTCCGGGAGCAGGAAGTAGCAGCTCATCATCCAAGTCCACTGCTGCCCTTACCCTGCTCCTGCAGGTGTTGAAGTGGAGCTGTGACCTCGTGGGAGCTCATCGCTTGCCAGCTGAGCAGGGGTTGAGTCTGGAACAATATGGAAATGGAAAAAAGGAAAGGATTTCCTAATGCACTAGTAAAATGTAGCCACCTCCAGGAAGAAACATGACTTAATGTAGCCTTCTTACAGGCCTCAGTCCAGAAATCAGTTTACAGGAATAAGTAAATAGTGCAGGTTTTCAGAGCTTTGCTTCCCAGCTTGCTCTGGGGGAATACTTTTTGCCAAGAAACATGGCATGATTGATTTCTTTTATTCATCCAGAGCCCAGTGCCGTTGTGTGAATAGGTAGGCTATGAAGCCCCGCGTTAGCTTGGAAAATTGGGTTAGAGTTGGGGGAGCGTGGTTTATGCCTGAGTGGCTGTGCTTTTGCAACACTTCTGCTACATAGTGTGCTTCTGAAGAGTAGGGGCTTGCAGGGATGTTTTGAAGCCAGGTGAGCAGGAGCACAAAATAGTGAGAAGTGCTTGCGTTAAGCAGCTGATGGAAAATTAGACCTTTCCCATGGAGACTTTGTGAGCTGCCAAGAAAGTGAGGTCATCTGCACCCCATATCTACACACCTCCTTTTGTAGGTGCAGGGGACTCCCTTCAGCATCTCAGGGAGTGCCTAGGGCTTTGTGAATGGCAGCTAAATGTGTAACCACTACTTCTACCTGCAGAATACTAATGGATCACAGTTCTCTCATGTGTTTAACCCTGATATATTTATTCCATAACTGTCCGTAAAACATGTTCTGGTGTGAGTTTACGGCATGTACAGTGAAGGTATGTTGTTAGGCCTTTGGTTGGCAGGATTGGTTACACAATATTGTTTGTGCTTCCTGATGGCTCAGGGGATGCACAACTGTCTCTGGGGTGAATATTTGTACATTTGAATTTAAAACACGGTTTCCATGACTGTCATTCACTTTCTGAGAGCTCTATTGCCCATCAAACTCAATTGCTGAACTATCTGTGGGAAGCCAGTGGTGGTATGTGAATGTGGCCACAGAAAATTCATTTTAAAAATTGTAAAACAATGCTCACTGGAGGAAAAATGAAGCATTTCTGAATTACTTGACTGCAGTGGGTGTTTTAAGCTTATTTGATCCTCTTTCTGTCATATTTTCGTGACAGTATTTTATATATTTATGTATGTGGTATTACCATTCCTCTGATCCCCAGAAAGAGTCTTAATGATCTAAACCATACAAGCAACACTTAGGGCAAAAGCAAAGCTATTAATTTTGCGCTTTGAAGTCACATTTTTTTTCCTCCAGAGGGTGATTAGGCCATGGAACAAGCTCCCCGGGGCAGTGGTCATGGCCCCAAACTGACAGAGTTCAGGAAGCGTTTGGACAATGTTCTCAGACATAAGGTTTGAAATTTGGGTACTCTTGTGTGGAGCCAGGAATTGGACTCGATGATCCAGGTTGGAAGGGGCCCTAGGCAGCCTCATCTAGTAGGTGGCAACCATGTCTACTGCAGGGTGTTTGAACTAGATGGTCTTTAAGGTCCCTTGCAACCCAAGACATCTATGATTCCATTCTATGGTTTTATGATTCTATCCTTGTGGATCCCTTCCACTGCAGGATATTCAGTGGCTCTATGAAAAATATTTAAGGGGAGATTATGTAGTCTGGCATCTTTTCATCAGTTCCATTTTAGCAATCTTAGAGATCAGCTTTGAGTTTCCATGAGTATTGCCTTGATCACACATTCTGAAAGAGGAAACAACTTGCTTAACCTTCATGCTCCAGATCAGCCATTCATTTTAGGTATTGCCCTCACTGTCTCCCACATCTGTCTCTTACCCCACTCAGCTGTCCCACTGTGCTTTTTGGAGAGAGGAGAGGGACTACAGGCATGACCTTGCCTTGATTCATTACTTTGTTAGTTTTGGCATTCTCTGTATTTTTAAATATAGCTTTTCCTTTTATAGGATTAAGTACTTCTCTTAAGAGCGTGGTGAATCACGCATTTTCTGCAGCTGATTAGCAAACAACTGTAAGACAAAAATGACTTCTGACACCATTAAGACACCATTAAGAGAAGGAAATGCTGGAACGATTTGAGGTGTGAATTTGATGGAGGTGAAGACAAGAGTCAGTCTTTCTGTTAAATGGCAGTTCCATCTCTCACTGGAAAATACACAGTTTTCAGAGACTGTGCTAGCCCGAGGAGGTAAGGCTCTTGAGTAGAGAGGGACAAATGCAGAATAAAAAGTTCTTGGATGTTTTCTTTTTCCCCTCAAAGTGCTGTCTTTGTAATGCTGCCATTTAAATACTGACTGTCTATCCAAGGGTTGAATTTAATATGTAATGTTGATTTAGGCCACAGCTATAAGATAGTCCATCCGTGCATCCATCTGGTACAAAGCAATGAATGCAAACTCTCTGCTTACTGGCTGAAGTAAATATCCTCCTGTTGTGATAAGATAGCTTGTCTGGCCTTGACAATGGATTCTATGAGTTATAAGTTTATGGTCTGTCAGCGAGTGCAAACATCCATCCATCAGCTATACCCTGCTTATTCTACCTAGAAGACAGAACTAGGAATGCATTAAGGTAAGAGTGGCAGAGGGAGCTTGTCGGCTTTGATGCATGTGTTTATGTGGCAGATGGAGAGCTGGGATGAGATGGTTGTCCTCCTGTGGTTTCAAAGATCACCAAAACCCAACCTGTGGGTTCTGTGGGGACTGAAGTAGCGTATAGAAGATCCGTATTCTCATTTTTTTTTTGGACAATGTCTTGCTCTCCAGACACTACCTCTCTAAATGCCTGTAACACAGAGCTTTTCAAGTTTGGACCACCACTTGTCATCATTATCACTTAACAGCCAAGTTATCTGAGGGAAGTGATCTGTGAATATGCTTTTAGTGAGCTCCTGGCTTACTCACTGCATATCTCTTCCACCAAGGTGGCACCCTAAGGGACGGGCACACTCAAGGCTGTACGTATGTCAGTACAAATTTGTACTGGGACTAATACTTTCCCCTTGCTGCACTGTGGGGCAGTGGCTGCCCACGTGACATCCTCATATCTGTGCTGAAAATCCCCAAAACAAGACTCCTTTGATCACTGCAGATTCTAACAGCTAAAGGTCCTTGCTCCAGTGTCCTCATCAAATTCCAGTTTCATTCTCTATGTGTCCTTTCAGGCTCCTCACTGGAGTGCAGTACCTTACTAGTCTCCAGCTTCCCAGCATGAAGAATCCCTGGGGATGGGAGATTGTGTGGAGAAAGGAAGGAAGGACACTTCCTTTGGGTAGACAGAGAGATCTAAGGTCAGAAGAAGGGAGCCTGTGAAAGCCAGAAAGTGGGAACAAGGGATGAAGTTCAGACTGGGTATAGGAAGGGGAGACATGGGGGGAGGGAGATGGGCTGAAAAACCACATCTTATGAGAGCTGAGTAGCGATGGGAACTCTCTGCAGTGATGGTTAGCCGTGGATTCTCACTGTCTCTTAGGACCTTGCATCTTAAAAAGCCTTTCAAGGCCATGGACAATCAGGTGCTCAAGGGACCTTTTTCCTGCTGGATTGGCCTCACGTAGCAAGTGGTCTCTGTGTATAAAAGTGTGCTTGCTAGAGGATGGAATGAGGCAGGGCAGCTGCTCTCTAGATAGCTCTTTCTGTTCTTTCTTGGTAGGGCAGGGGAGCTGGAGGGTTTTCTGCTTGCTAGTCAATCAATCATTTCCCAATGTTTATTATTTATCCCCCTGGCCAAGCCGTCCCCTCATCTCTGCCACTCTGGGCAATGGGAATTTGGGTGCTGAGCAGCAGAGGCTGGCAGGCAGCCTGATAGAGGCTAGCAGCTCATTCTTCAGCCATGTGAAAGGCAGAACACCAACAAGAAGAGATGGAGTTAGAACTTTATTAGGAGAAACCTTGGCGCAATTGACGAAAATCACATGTTAAGAAGAGCACACAGGTCTTTTCAAGATTAAAAAATACAAGTTTATAAAACACCTTACCAACAAAAAAAATGGTTTTGCCCTTTCTGTGTAGGGGTATGTATGCACATGTGCAGGGAACTGTACCAAAGCTAACTATGGAGGAGCAAGAGTTCACAAACTTGTAGCAGCTCCTAGGAGAGGGAATGGCTCAGTCCCCTGACAAGCTGGTCCCAGGCCATTCGCTCACACAGTCCAACATTGGGAAGCTGCGGCCCATGTCTGAAAGGGCAGTGCAGGGTAAACATCAGGGAGCAGCGTGGCTTTGGTTGGTCTCAGTATGTCAGCTCAGCAGTAAGAAAACATGTCCAGGGTGGGAGCTGCCTGCAGACCTCACCCACCAGGCTCACTGTGCAGTGCTGGGCTCCAGTGGCTGCTCTGGGCGGTTACAGTGGTGAAAAGAGGTGGTCTGCGGGTAGGTTTCTTGTACTGTGTGCACTAGTGGTAAAGATGAAGATGACCTGTTTGCAGAACAGAGATTTGCTGAGAGGACAAATATCACTGCTTGCAGTGGCTGGCAGGCGTGAGAGAGCAGCCAGGAGCTCAGTGATGTGCAGGACCTGGACTGGACTCTTGCTCCTTGCAAAAGATGCTGAAGTATTTTGGTGGGGTGGTAGCAAGAAAACACAGGCTGTACCTGTTCTGCAGGTAAACAGAGGATGTTTTTCTCCCAAGTCGGCAGCTGGTAGCACCCTTTCAGCAGCATTCAGGTTGCTTGAAAGATGAGTTTAAAAGGGGGAAAAATCACTTTGTTTCCATGTGATAATTCCTCCCTTTTTAGTAGTTGGATATCTGTTCTCACAGGGCAATCTCTATTTCTGTTAGTGAGTGTCTTGCTTATAATTGATGACATAAGTATGTTGGGAACATTCCCTAGTCTTCATCAACCAGTCATCTGAGCGATATCGCAGGGCCACGGGGCCAGCTGCTCTGCTGACTTAAGAATGAGGAAGGGATTCCAAAGTTAGACATGAGGCAGCTGTGCACAGGCATCTATGGGGATGAGTTTTATGCACAGTGTCAAAAATTCAAGTAGGATTTATTGTATAAGTAAACTGGATTAAAATATCAGGGCTTAAGTAGCGAAGGGGAGGGGGTTAAAAAGAGAAAGAACAAAGAAAAAGAGTAAGTCTTTCTAAAAGCGTGTTTCTGATCCCTGCAGGTGAGAGAAGCTTCAGCTCAGTATAACTGCCCACCTGTTTTAGTACATGTTGAATAGACATCAAAGAAGACACGAGAGGGCTGAGGTCCAGTCAGTCTGCTGAACAGAGTGTCGCAGTGGGGTGTGCCAGCCTGTGCCTAAGGTTGGTGAATCCCAGTCCCCTTGAGTTCCACGGGCTGAGAAATTCACATCTGGAGATTGGTGCCTCTCTTCAACCTCCAGGTATGTGTCTTCCAGGGACTGCCCCTGCCTTAAGCTGTGAGAAGTGCTCACTGAAAAGGAACAGGAGGACATTCAGATGGAGAGAGGTTTGCGGCAAGAGCCTGTGGTCTGCTTTGCAGAAGTTTTACTGAGCGCTGAGACCACTCCTCCTCCCTTCTGGAGACAGGTCACACGGACAGATCGTCTGACCTTGCCTTGCTGCTGGCACGGCTAGTCTTGCTGAAGCGGCGTTTCTCGTTGTAGTAGCTCTCAGGGAGGGCAGGTGCTGCACATTCATTGGCCACCTCTGGGCTCTCCATGTAGCTGGACTTCATGAAGGGCCCTTCCCCAGCAGCATCCTCCTGGCTGTGGACCCTCTCAGTGGCAAAGTTGGCTGTGTTCTGCTGGGAGGCCATCTTGTTGCTGAAGGGGCTGATGAACTTCCCATTGGGACTTGCCAAACACTGATTAAAATCTGGTGGGGGAGTGCACATCTGGGCCCTTTCTACCTGCGGGGCGGACTCCAGCCTTCGAGGAGCCGTGCTAGGACTGGGCTTGTAGGCACGGGAGCACCTCTCTTTGGCCTTCTTCCAGCCCAAGTGGTATAACTCAGCCAGGCTGAGGAACAGGGAGAGCACGGCCACAGCAAGCATGAAGATGATGAACACGTTCTTCTCTGTGGGACGGGAAACGTAGCAGTTGACAGGATGGGGGCAAGGTGCCCGCTGGCAGATATACAGAGTCTCCAGGAAGATCCCGTACAAGATATACTGTCCCACAATGAAGGCAACTTCCATGGCAGTGCGAATCAAAATGCTGTAGACGTAGGTGTTCAGCAGACTGCCTCTGAGTATAATTTTGCCTCCTGATTCATCCCAGCAAGACAATTCAGCCTTCTCTGCCATGGGGCACTTCTGCTGATAGTACGTGTCACCATTGTTTTTCATCTCCTGGGCTTCTCTTTCTGCCTCCTTCATCTTCCTCTTCTCCTCCATGCGCACCGTATGCATCGCGTGGCCCATATACACCAGGGATGGGGTGGAGACAAAGATGATCTGAAGGACCCAAAACCGGACGTGGGAAATGGGGAAGGCCTTGTCGTAGCAGACGTTCTCACAGCCAGGCTGCTGGGTGTCGCACATGAAATCGGACTGCTCATCCCCCCAAGAGGACTCAGCTGCTGTACCGAGTACCAGCATCCGGAAGATGAACAACACAGTCAACCAGACCTTCCCCACCACTGTGGAGTGCTTGTGGACCTCCTCGAGAAACTCTCCCAGGAAACTCCAGTCCCCCATTTCTGCTCACCAGGAGTGGGTAGAAGTCCTGAAAGCAGAACTGGAGACAGCCTCTGTGGGAGAAGATAGAAGAGAGTGATTCTAAGGTTAGGAAATGGCCAGCTAGGGATGCATGGAGTGAAATGATTTATCTTGTGTCAAAGGAAATGTTTTTATTTGACCTGAAATCAATGAGTTCATGTTTGCTGAAAACTTTGTTTCACATCCACTGAAGACAATGTGTGTTGGCTGGCTTTTTTTCTTTTTTCTTTTTTTTTTTCCAATTCAGTTACTGAAACAGAAAGGGACTTTCTTAGCACGATCCAACTGCAATCTGTAAATGAGCTACTAAAATTTTGAGAGTGAGCCAGATTTTTTCTTGCTTCAGAAAGTCCTTCCACCACAGTCTGCGTACTGTGTCCCCTGTGGACTGTGTAGTTAAAACAGTATTCATCCGTCTGCAAACGGCACTCTGGAGAATCCCTAAATGGATTGATCTTCTGGGAGATAAGGCTGGAGCATACAGCTTGGTCTCAGCACTGCCTGGGCATGTTCACACGTTGCCTTAGCATAATATCTGCACTGACACTTGGAATGCGAAGGCCTCGCAGATCTGGGCTTCGTTTCTGAGCTTGGTGTCATCACTGAAAGAATTGCATGGAAGGCCTTCCTGTTGCCCACCTGCCTTTTGCCCATAGGTTTTGCTTTGGTTTGGCAGTATGACTAGTTCCGACTGTTTCATTACAAGTTTGAACTGCTTTGGGATGTGTAGAGACTTCGGAGAGCTGTGCCAGTGTTGTAAACCTAACCTGCAGCCACACTGCCATACCTGCCCAAGAGGGAACTGCTTGCCCAGTCAAAGTGGTGGATCTTGTTCCTTCCTCTTAAGCCCTGAGACAATATTCACTGTTCAAATGATATGGACAAAGAAGAAAAGCCTCCCTGCAATGCTTTCCAGGGACCAGCAGCTCCTGGGAAGTAGCGTTTGGAAGGCGGTTGCTGAGAGGAGGAAAGGTTAGTTGGGCTGGTAGTATGACTGCAAAGTCAGGATGTAGGAGAGCCTACTTCAGTTTTGTTTCTGACTCTGGCAGATTGTTTCTAGTCAAGTCACTTAACCCCTTGGACAAAAAGAGAATGATGGGTTTAATCTGTCTTTTGTGGGGCTCTTGTGTAATAACTTGGTCCAGTTAGGCTGACCATACGTACCTTCCCAGGGCACTGAGAAGCTCTTCATTACGCATGGGTTAGGGGCGAGGCTCTTAACAGTGGGCAGGATTACCTGGATGATAATGCTCTCCCACAGTTTCTCTTTTTGAAAATAAGAGAAACTTATTTATTTATTTTTAATTAAATAAAAAATACTTTTAAATAAATATATGCAAACTTAATAATCATGATAGTGAATTACTAAAAGCACTAGACAAGGTAAACCCCAAAGTTATAGGGACTGAAAGTGTTAATGCTCCTTTGTTTTCCCTTGTCTCGTATTTGAGAACCAGTTGTTTTTGCCGTGCAAAGACTGTGGAGAGTAGACACTGTTAAACGCTGAAAATTTACTGCTGTAATATTGTGTAGATTTCCTGTGAGCAAAAGCTGGAGAGCACAGAGATATGATTGCTGAGAGAATGATACCCCTCCTCCAGCTATGTAACTGGTATAATTTAATGTAGCAATGCACGTGGTGATTTACACCATTACTTGTCTGTGCGCAGTGTCAGTCTGCAAGGATGGATGGGACAAAGATCAAAAGCTGAATCCTTAAGGTGCTGGTGCTGCTGAGGGTTGCCCTGAGGACTTCCCAGGTAAGGAGATGGGAGGTGATCTCCCATTGCCCCTCCACCTGCTGGAAGCTGTGTGAGGAGGGAGAAAGAAGGCATACAGGAAAGCCAAGGATAGGCTGTGACTCTTTGCTGGCAGACATGCTGCAGTCATGTGAATGTAGATCCTGGAGGCTTCTGGGGTATGCTGAAGCTGTTTCATCTGCTGCCAGGCAAGAACCAGAGGAGTGGCGACACAAAATCATCATGTCTTGCTAACTCTCCCCCTACTGGCACTGGTAAACTAAAAAATCGGAGGGCCTGTCTTCTGAAATGACTTTACATCAAATGACTTTGGTGCAGTTACTGCATTCTGAGGAAATTATCATATGGTTTTCTTCTGTGAGCCCCAGGGAACTCAGTACAGACAGATAAATCAGTGATGGGAGATATTTACAGAGAGTTGCATTGAATCCAGGATTCTTTTTATTTCCTTTTTTTTTGGCAGATTGATGATGTGGCGTCCCCTAGGGAAGGCTACTACACCTCGACACTTGCAAATATTAAAATCAATGTGTACAGAACATGAACTTGGCAAACATGAGTGCAAGAGGAGTCTAGAGATAAAAAATGGCACCAGACATGAGAGTGACGGTCAACTGTTTGCACAGTATATTTCAAAAGGAGGTAAATCTAAATGACCCAGTGTTGGCAGCTATGAGGCTTGGACTGGGTAGTACGGCCATTCCCTCTGTCCTTCCCTTCTGGCTGCTCCCCTGCACGGGCCGCTCGGTGGAGGGGCTGCCCGAAGTGCCAAATGCCTCCTGTTGTTCCTGCTGCAGCCCCAGAGAGCCAGGGGGCTGCTGCAAGGGGATAAGTGGACACGAGAGAACAAGTGTTGGATACCAAGAGAAAGTGGTTCCCTCCTAGTGCAGTGCTTTTGGCTTAGCTGTTTTTAGGTATTAGTGAGCTATTCTTGCGATGCCAGTCAAAGGACCTCTGACAACAGCAGACGAAAGCATCTAGTTCTGTGCTGCCAGCAAGCAAAGAATTATTGTCACCTCCTGACAGCTTTTCCAGGCTATGCAGGACACACTCTGACCTAGCCTTTCTCCTCAGGGCTTTACTATTCTTGGGAATTTTCCATATAGTTCCCTTCCCTCATTCCCAGACTGCTATCCCTTCCCTCATTCCCAGACTGCTATCCCCTCATGTTTCGACCTCTCAGCGTGTGAGCATCTGTAGATTTTATATGCCTACTTTGGACTTAACTGGACAAATGTCATCTCTCTCCAGTGTGACTCAGCGAAAAATACCTTTGGGTATCTTTGTGAAGTCTCAGCACCTGATAGCAGGCTGCCTTGACAGCAGTCATGCATATTCATGCAGTGTCTTGGGCTGTGCCACTGCGCTGTAGTGCACTTGGCTGGCAGCTTTCTGCTGGATCAACAAAGGAGTTGTGCGCAGCCAGGAGATCTTGGCAGCATGAAACATGTATGTGACAAAGACCAGCACAGTCCAGCATAAACCCGGCTCTGTGGCTGTCCTGCCTTAATCATCACCTGGAACACAATTAAAGCTGGGAAAAAAACAAGTATCAAAACTGCAGACCAAGCATGGCATCCACCCAGCTCCGAGCCTTGTGACTGCCAAATTCCAAGGTAAAAATACCCAGCAGGATGGCACCTGCTAGTATGCCAGGCTGGCTCACCACCAAATTGCGGCTCTCCACTATCCTTTCCTTGCACTACCTTCCTCTGTGAGAGAAGTGTTCATAGCCCTCAGAGCAGTTTTGCCTCTCTTGTTCCTGATGCCACGTGCTGTGAATGGCAGGCAGGCATTTTCCATCTCTGCTTCTTGCTCTGGCAAGTGAGCTGGGCTGGGCAGACTGACCAGGGCTGTGGAGAACCGCTAGGAAAGTTGCACCAAAGAGGTGAGAAGGCTATTGCTGCCCAGTTTTCTTCTTTATGAGGGTCTGATTCCCCGGGAGTTTAGGAATCCATTGTTTTCCCCTCTTTAGAAGACAGGCGAGACTATCAGCAGTGATATAAATAGCTGAGCTCAACACTTCATACTAACTTTTCCCACAAGGAAGGTGACAGGAGGTCGACATCTCTGTGGGCTGTTTCTAAAATAAAGTGGAGAGCCTGATTATAATACTGTTCTGCTCTCCCTCTCTCAGCCCACCTCTTTCTCTTGGCAAGTCCCAGGCAGGCTCAGAGAGGCTGCAGAGAAGGGCTCCTTTGTGTGAGAGAAGTGTGATTCCCAGAGAGGGGAGAGAGTAATGGATTAAAATCAATGCATTTTGCTCATGGCCGTGCAGCACGTTCCCCACTCTGAGCTACTGAAAGCCTCAGTCCTTCTTAGTGGAGCTGTGGCGAGGCCAGTGCCTAGGAGTTGCTTGTGGCCTGCCTTCCTCCAGCTGTGTCACCTTTTACCAGGTCCAGGCAAGCAGTGGCACAGCAGATAGCTACTGCAGAGGAGCGCAGCAGAGGTCTTTTCCCTTGCATTAATAACTGTCAGGTTGCAGCCAGACCTGAGAGTTCCCAGCACTGTAAATTTGGCTGTTCACACCTGTAGACATTTAGGAAAGAGGCTTCCAGCTCTGCACTGCCAGCTAGTTAACCCAGATTTGCTTTACAGCTGTACATTTCGTTTAGCGATCTCCAGCCCCCTGTTAGCAGCAGTACAGTCTCTCAGCATTCCGCTTGGGTGCAGAAATGCTCAAACTGCTTGTTCAAGGTCACTGTGTCACTATGCAGCACAGGGACAGGGGCTGTGACTTGGAAACCTATGGCCTTTTTTTCTGTGTAGCACTGCTACACTTTGTGATAGTGACATAACACTGCTTCTATAGCACTAGGACATCTCCTTCTACAGATCACAGCCACAGGACAAGTTGATGCCCTTCTTGCTTGTGTCCTGAGACAATACTGTCTAGGACACTAGGTTGGTTGGGGCCCTGGGCAGCCTGATCTAGTGGATGGCAACCCTGCCTACAGCAGGGGGGTTGGAACTGGATGGTCTTTAAAGTCCCTCCCAACCCAAGCCATTCTATCATTCTGTGATCTGAAATAAATTCCCATCATGCTACTTTTCTGTAGCAGGGATGCCTGGCAGAACCAGGGCGGTGGTTTTCCAAGAGGTGACCATCTTGTTATTGCAGCAGAGCCCACAGTCCTGGGTCAGTGTCCCAAAGGAAGCTGTCTTTTCAGTGTACAAATACAGTGCTCCTTTGTTGTCAGGACCTGATTAGGGAGCCTTCTAGGGGCACATGACTTACAACATTAAAAGATGAATAAATTTAGAAATGCTCTCTCCAGTGTGAGAGCAATGCTTTGAATTCCAGAGACTTTTTAGAGCCTTGGGACATAAGTCAATGCAATGGGACATAAATCAATGCAATGCTGAAGCCCACCACAATATGTATATTTTTGTTCAGTTTAGTGGCATTGGCTCTTTCGTTTGTATATACAATAAATGAGCAGTGACATATCGGGTATTGTCATCCAAAGCTTACCATATTTCTTCTCTGGAGGAGTGGTGAGGCACTGGCACAGGCTGCCCAGGGAGGCGGTGGAGTCACTGTCCCTGGGGGCGTTCCAGAAACACATAGATGTGGCACTTGGGGACATTATTAGTAGGCATGGTGTTGGGTTGGTGGTTGGACTAGATGACCTTAGTGGTCATTTCCAACCTTTCTGATTCTATGATTCTGTGAAACACCATCCCTATGGTTTCATATGCATGTACATGTGTTTATGATAAATTTCTGCCTGAAATAGGCCAGTTCTTTAGCCAAAGTGGTTGCTCTGATCTGTGCATGAATCTGGACTAATAGGTTCATGTTCCTTTCTGCTTTCAAAAAAAAAAAAAAAAAGTCTGACATATTTGACGTATTTGCTTGGGTTCCTTTCTAGTTCCTTGGGTTCTGAGTCCTGTCCTGAATAAGCAGCAAGGACAGTGACTTTGACCCCTGTGCTCGTATCTCACAGGAGAGGGAGAGCTCTGTGTTAACACCCCTGTCCCAGCATACAGCCATCCTATGCTTCTCATCTCTCTGCTCATCCTGAGTTCACTGCAGATTCTGGAGGGGTCGTGCTGATACCCAGGCCATGGCCCAGCTTACAGTTGCAGACAGCTCGTTATTCCTAATGAGGTGTGCCTTCCCCCTCCTCTCCAAATGTGGAAAATCTCAGCGTTCACAAAAAAGAGAGTGGGTGAGGAGATAAGGGAGCCAAATGACCTGTCACCTCCTGACGCACACGGGCACAGAGGGAGCTCACTCAACACCTCCAAGTGTGTACATCGGGGATGTGTTACACACACAGATGACTGTATTAGGTGGAATATTTTCATCTGAAGTGGTGGTGGAAACTGCAGACTCCCTGTTTGCTGAATTATTATTGCTTGTCTATACAGGATATCTAACGTTTCTGGTTTTGTTTTCTTGTCTATAGTCAGATTGTGCTTGTATGTAACCCAGGCGTTAGAGCCAAGCTCTGCCCGATGCAGACAGGAGAGACTAAAAACAGAGAAGACCTTGAACTCATCTGGGTCCAGCTGAGGAATAAATTTGTCCCTCTGTGTCTGAAAGCCTGCTTCAAATAGTTACGTGGTAGTGGCATCCAGGCTTATACTTAGCATGCAGGGAGCACCCTCTCATTCTCTTGGGATTCTCTCTGTGCCTTGCAAATATCGGCCCTTAGCCAAACAAATGTAATAGAACTGGTCTTGGGATAAGCTAAATAAAGGCGCAGATAGGCTTTTTGCTTGAAAAAAAAATCAATTCTCTCTCTGATGTAAACGCTACAAACAGGCTGATGGATATTATTCCTTATTCCTTAACCAACATGTTGAAGAGCATCCATTTCGGAATTACAGAGCTTGGTGCTCTTGACAGTTTATTTATCTCTGTAGGGAGAAACTAACCTAAATGTATTTGCAACTGATACTTAAATTGTGCAGTGCTGTGTACCACAGAGGGGACAGCCAAACAAGGCAGAGGGAGCTCTGAAAGGCAGAAATATGTTGACAAATGTGGGGATTGCCATAGTAAAGCAGTTCCTGAGCTCTGCTGACAGAAACTGTTGCGTTGTCAGTGGGGGAGGCTGGTGTAAGGAGACATGGAGGTGATAGTAAGCATCACATTGGACTTGATATAGTGGTAAAAAAACAGTCCACGTGGGCTTAGGCTGTTTCACAGACTGCACGAGATGCAACTCAGAGCAGTGTTTAAGTAAAACAGACTGTAGAGGTAATGGGAAAAGGAGAGGGGTCACGTTCAGACTTAGCACATCCCTTCTTCCCTCTGTCTACCCCTTTCCTCCTCTGGACCCTTGCCTCAGCTGTTTGGCTCTTTAGATTACTTAACTTTCTAGGGCACTCAGGTTGCTAGCACTTTCAGCTTTCTTTTTTCTTTTTTTTCTTTCTTTTCTTTCTTTTGGGGAAATTTTCAGCAGCTGTCTACTGCCCACTTAGTATTACATTTCTTCTTTCTGCCCAAAAATCCATAGGATTCTCTTCACACCCCAGCCTCATTGCCGTAGCTTTGCCTCCCAGTATTTCATTTCTTATTCAGAGCAGAGTATGGCTATAGCTTGTGAGTGGATTATCTTATATACTCAGCATATGTGCATATATCTGCATACATATACCCCTTTAACAACAACTGATATTAAATTTTCAAAACCAAGCAGTAGAGAGTTATCAAGTAGTTACTTTTCTAAGTAATCTTTACTTTTCTAAGTAATCTTAATTCAATCTCTTTGTGCCTGTGCCTCATAGCTATGAGCCTTTAACCACATCCTCACATTGTCACCTCATTCTTTGTACAGGATGCCTGCCTCATTCTGTGCCAGCCTGGCTGGGGCTTTCTTGCACAGCAGCCATTCAATGTTTTGTTTTCTCCTCATTGTTCAGTGGGTGGCCTGTGCCTCATTTACTGTACATTATTCAAGTCCAATTCAAAAGACAGAATTATTCGTTTCCTCATGGGTTTTCCTACAGCTTTCATCCCAACAGTATCTGATTGCTTCACAATTATTTCTTTACATATTTTCTTTCCTACTTGGAGGTACGGAGATGGTATTATATCAACTTTACAGCAGTCAGAGATTAAAGTAAAAAATGTTCGTTACTTTCAGAAGCCGGTTAGAGATGTTGCTAATCTGTTTTTTTTTCCCCTCCATGTTCTCAGACCTATATAACATATGTTTGATATAGGGCTCTCTTTGGTTAACAGTGGAGCCAGAGCATGTACCAGTTCCACCCGTTAGACCGTATCTAAAATTCAGGCATCTATGAGGCACCTGTGGGGAGCCATTCGTGAACAAACACGGATTGAGTGATTTTCCTCATCATGGCATAGGACATTGGAGTAAATAGCAAGAATAAAAGCCAATCTTCTTGGATGTTTTTATGTGATTTTAAACTGCAGACAGTTTTTCTCCCATGCCACTATTGTCTCCCTTTTTCACCAGACCTTGGAGCTCTGGAACACCCTGGCTGGACTGCTGCTTCTGTGGTCACTCTATGCCCTGACAAAGGCATCTGCCGGCTTTCCCACTTCTAAGGGAGAAGAGTTTCATACAGAAATTCTCAACCATTCTCAAGATATGTCCATCCTGACAAAGGTAATGAAGAAAGATGGAAATGTAAGTATAAAACTCTTAGTTCTTACATTAAAAAACCACTGACCCCTCTTGGAAAATACACTGGAGAGACTTAGAGGCATGCATTTCTATGCTCATTTCTTGCTGCATGGCATGAATGTTTCTTTGTTTCAGGAAAGAGCTGGTCTGTTAGCGCACTGCTTAGAGAGATCTCTCTGTTGCCTATCAATAGCCATAAAATTGATTTATTTTTCTCTTTATGAATTCTTAGCTTGAAGATTGAAGTTTCTCTGGTGCCTCCTGGGAACTATTTCTAATTTTAAGACTCTGTCCTCGTGCTTCATACAGCAGCAGCACCCGAGGTACGGAGCAGTCTCTGAAATCTGCTCCCTAATGACCTGGAATAGAGCTGAATTACTCATTCCTTCAATGCTTTGAGATAAGTCAGAAAACAAGGACAAACGTGCAGAATGAGTGAAATCTGTCTGGAGGTCAAGAAGAGAAGAGAGGCTGGGTAAGAAGTTCTGTATCTTCTGGCAAGATTTACATTTTTCATGTGGAAGTCCAAAAATACTGAAGAATTGTGATAATATATTCTGTTGAGTGGAAAAACAAAAACAAATCCCAAATACTTACAGTAGCAGGAATACTTAACATAGTTCCCAAGCAACCAGATTCTGATGAGTATTTTAAACCCTGAACCCTCAGGAATTCTCCTAAACTATTGTTTAGCTCTCAAGGAAAGAGGGAAGAAAGTCAGAAAGATTCCGTTTTCTTCTCAGAGTAGATTTTTAAAAGCTGCAGAAGTGTTTGGCTTCTAGCACAGATACAGCGAGGATGCGAGAATTCTGAATAACAGTTTAACCCACTCCTAGCTGCACACAGATATGCAGACACGTATCCCATGCGTTAAGTTCTTTAGCCTTAAGGAGAGGATCATATAAACAGCAGAGAAAACTTTTCAGACATACTGCTTCACCAGGGTTTTAGCATGAAGGAAGACTTCAACAATTAAGGCTGATTTGGCCTGATAGTTTGTTTTTTTTTTGTCTGAAGTTTGTCCAGAAAAGCTATTTACATCATCCTCTCATGGGTTTGTGAAGTACTTCTGGGCAGAGGTACTGCCTCAGTTTACTCGAGCTGTTAAAACCAGAATGGCACAAAGCTCATTCGTTAGATGCTACGAATGATGAGTAGAATGACCCTTTGGGAAATGAAAGGGGTTACCAAAGAAAATGTGCTGGATCAGAGGTGGCAATTACCAGATAACCTTTGCATTCAGTCATTGCTTCTTTCCAGATGGAATTATAGGGGTACTGTGTTTTCAAGCTGGGCTGTTCTTTGAAACATGCAGGAGATGTTAAATTATAAAAGTGTAATAGGATAATTATTCAAAGTACAAGGACAAAAAAGTATGGAAGGCAAATAAAAAGAGGAATCTGCTAGTGAGGGTGAGTGTTTGTCCCCTAGATCTGTGTGCCTCTGTGCTGAGGCTGCTCTGAGCAATGTTGGGATGGAGAAGGAAAGCATTCCACCTGCAGTGTGTGCTGTACATATGACTGGGGGATGTGAGCAAGGCACTACACTTGACTTGCGTTCCCAGGGTCCATGCCGCAAACTGGCCAGGACAGAATATTCTCAAGGAAAAGAAGCTGCAACATTTCAAACTATTCTGTGTGCTTTGGAATATAAGCAGCTCAAGCAGACGCTTGATAAAGCGCTTATGCCCTGGTAGCTTCTCACAGGTAAGAGTTCCCTTCACCACGCTCCCTAGAGCAGCCTGACAGCGTGCTGAAACAGGATCTAGGAGAAACTGCAGTTTGCACATTATAATGTCTGAGGGTACTTGGAGCTTTTATCCTGCCTTCCTGTACACTGAAATCTGTTGGTATCCACGTTCACTGCAAGGAGGCTCCTCCATCAGTTCTGTCAGTGCCTGTGGCACAAGCAGGGTAATTTTTTAAATGCTCCAAGCCCACCTTGTTACTCGTGGGAATGTTTTGGAGAGAAATGGGAAGAAAATGCAGAATTCTGAAGTTATTTTTGGCTGTCCTTTTCTGCCTCACCAAGTCCATCTCTCCCCTCTTGCTATTTTACCCTGGAGTCTAACAGCCTGATCTCCCTATTGATGCTTCTGCAGTTATTTCCCCCTCATGGTTACTTACCTGATTTCCAGTGTCTTTTCTTCTGCCTCCTTTCCTTGCTTTAGCACTTCTCCTTCCTGTAATTGAGCTGAAACCTTCGTTCTTCTCAGTTGCTTGGTTTTATTCCTTTGGTATGGTTCTCTCTCTCTTCCCCTCTTTTTTCTCCACCCCCTTTCCATGTCACTTTCTGTCTTCCCCACCGCCTCTCTGCCTTTCCCCTTCTTTCTTCACCTACTTTTCTTGTCTCTCCCACAACCTCCAACCTAATCTTTCTATTTTCAAACCTAGTTTCCTGTTGTTTTTCCTTTAAAGACCATGGGTTTTATTCCTCCCTCTCCATTCTCAGCCTCTCCCTGTGCCACTGTCCCCATACTGACAGGATGTACTCACTGCTGCCTTCTCCCTGTCCCTTCCAGTTGCTGCTGCCGCTGCTCCTTACACCTCCTCCCACAGATAACACGCCATGGTCTAAGTCTTCCTTAAATGAAAAGAGACAGGGTTGCCCCACAGCTGCTCCAGCCAGAACCTGAGAAGTTTCTTCTGCACAGGACATCTACGAAGGATATTTTTCTGACTCATTCAAGATTAAGCAAAGCAGAATTTGTGAGGAGTGAGGTCCAAGTAAGGAGCTGGTGCATAGCTGCTGCCTTGTCCCACAGGGCACTTAGTACTTCCGAGGAAGGTGTCTCAGGTCCTGTTACAGATGCACAGAGAACAACCTGCCTGTCGGGTGAGGTGGTTTTTGACAACCTCCCACATTCCCATACACACATACTCTGATGCATGAGCATTTGGGCCTTTCTTGGAAATGCTTCTGGCACTTTGAAATCTTACATTTTATGTGCATATCAAATTGAGCTTCTGAATCCTGCACATTGGGCCAAGAGATGAGGGTGAATCGGAAATACCTTCTGGCTTTGATAAAGGCTGGTCTGAAAGAATCAGTGTCAGGAGAGTGGGATTTGCTTAGAAGACTGTTCTGCTATGCACAAACTTTGGCTGGTGTTCCTGTAGCAATCCTTCCTGGGCTAGGTATCTCCCATCCAGAACATAACACCCCAATTGTCTCTGTACAGCAGCTAGTGTAGATCCTGAAGCAAAGGTAGTCCAGAGACTAAACCACAGGACTGACAACTCTTCTAATCTAATCACTGTTCTGCTAAATCAGAAGATTGGAGGCCAGGCTATGCAGGGATAGAGCTGTGCAGAAGCTACTCTGGATTCATGCCCTGTGTGTGCACTCTCATCCTGAAGCTAAGAATGCACCTCCTCTTCAGGAGGGCAAATCTCCCTCCTGCTAAATCCTCACTGATGACTACTGCAGGACATGCAGTATGGTCCCATAACAGCTCAGTAAACTCCTGATATCAAGAAACCAATAATCATTGGCCACTACGTTTCTAACTTTATTTTAAGGTCTCCTATGACTTCAAAGAAAATAGGAATATTTCTGGAGTTGATTTTCTCTCTCCTGCATAGCAGTATTATACCCGTGATTATCCTATTGATTTTATGCCAGTGAAATTGTCAAGGACTTCATCATGGAGATGTCCGAAACAGGTGTTAGTAATACAGCTCTAGCTTGAAGATAGCTTTGGGCTCGTCAGGTATTTCTCACATGCAGTTCCTGTGAGCAAGCTGTCTGAAATGCAACATATGCTCCCTGCCTTGCTGAACCTTTGTTGTACACTCGGGGTGATCAGATCTGATTTTTCTTTATCATTCTTTTGTATTTCTTAACCGAGCATTGTTCTAGCATGGCATACTCTTTCCCCTACAATTGAACAGATATGCTGTATTCTATTGAATGAATACAGGGAGAAGGTTTCTGTCAGAAACACACATTGTGCACATGAGGTAACTGTTATGAGCTCTTCTTTTTTCTTTTCTTTTTTTTTTGGTGATGATGGGAGCTGTTTGAATTGTGATGCACAGAAGGGAAGTGGGTGAAGGCAGTGTGGGATGCAAAAGGCAGGAGAGTGGAGGTGTTGTATGGACGCCTCTGTCAGACCCTCAGTGCGCCCTTCCTCCTCTTCTCTATTGCCACCTCTTTTGAGGAAAACAGAGGCAGCATCTCCAGCTCCACTGGTGAGCTGGGAAGAAGGATTTTTCCTCCCTTCCCCAAGCAACTGCTATGCAAAACTTTTATGTCTTGAATGAGGAGCTCAAGAGGAAGAGAATATTCCCCTAGACAGTGGGAATGAGATGAACAGCTGACAGTTGCCGTGTGCAGCTTGCGAATCTCAGCAGTTTGTAGTGCTGTAGAACACATTTTGCAGGAAAGGAGAAATACGGGAGGTAAGGGAAAAATAGAACAACATGCACCATCTTTTGATCGGAGGTAAATGGCTTTTTGGGGGTAAGATTCCTGATCTTCTTGGTAAAAGAAACATAGCAGACTGTATCTACCTAGACTTCAGTGAGGCACAAGATACGGTGTACCAGAAAAAAAGCAAATCAATGTAAAAAATTCAGCTGAAGAAGGCAGGGATTATTAGAGAAATCCTCAAGTGAGTAAGAGACTGATGGAACTGAGACACCAGTTCCCTAACAGGCTGAAGGGAAGTTAGCTGTGAGGCTGATCAAAGATTGTACTTAGGACTGATCTTTCTAAATGGTTGTGTTAATTACCTTGGCACCGAAAGTGGAAATGCTACTGAAATCTGCTGGTGTAGGAAAGCTGGGAGGTATTGTTGGGGCAAAGGTGGATTCCAGTGCCAGGAGAACTGAAGGCTCTTTACCGCTGGAGTGATTGAAGTGAAGTTGAAATAGGAGAATACAAAGTCACATGCACTAGGACCTTGCTGCTGAGAGAATAACAAAAATCTCTCCTAGCGTTTGGAAGTAAGTTCCTAGCTAGCATGACAGAGAAGGGGAAAGTCCTGGGTGAAGGTCACCAAGGGGGGAACCAGCAGTGAGATGTGCAGGTGAAAATGGCAGATGAGCTCCAGGGACACAACAGTGTTTCCACTTGCAGCAGGTAAGATTAATGTTGTCCAAGAGGATGTGACACCCCCACCAGAGCAGTGTGTGCAGTGCTTGTTCATGTTCAAGAAGGACGTTCAGCTTGCAACAGGTGCAAGAAAGGCATCAGGGTGATCAGAGGAACGGAAAGTGTCTCTCAACCAAAAGAGTGTGTTTACTTATCAGTCACAGAAGTTACTGCAAACAGATATTTGAGCTGATTTGAAAATAGATGAGGTATGAATGCAAGCTTTCCTGCATTCATTATTTTGCACTGAACTTCGTGCTACTGCAGCTACCTGAAGTAATTAAAACACGGTGTGACGTGCCTGCAGGGTGAATACTACAAGGGAGCTTGGTTACTTAGTCTGGCAGAACAAAGGTTAAGAGAGGAGAGATTTGCTGCCTATAAATACTTCTCAGAGTTGGGGGTTGGGCGAGTAAGTGCTAGGGAGAGAGAAGAGCTAAATACACTAAAGGACAATGTGGCATAAGAATAAATAGATATAAATTGGCCATGAATGAATTTAGGTTGGAAATCAGAAGGTTTCTAAGCAACAGGGCAGAGAAGGAGGTGCTGGAACAGCATTCTAGTAACAGAAGTGAGGGCGGAAGCCTAATGAGATTTAGGATAGAGCTTAGTAAGTTTAGAAAAGGCCATTTGTTTTGTACTTGCCTGTTTCTCAAAGGGATTGAAGCTGATAAGCCAAGAAGTCCCCTTTTCATTCTATTTCCTGTGCTTCCCTTATTGCCTTATCAGAGCTGCTCCCTTTCATGCAGAAGCCAGGTAAATCTTGCACAGAGTTTCAGCGTGATGAGTTTTTCAGCATTGATCCCGTGGTTATTTAATGGAGTATTCATGCTGTGTCAGGGATTTAAACAAACAACGAGAGCAAGCCGACACAACGCACGGAGAAGGTCTGCAAGCATGCAGTAATACAGATGAGAGCTCACATAGGAAAGAGCTTCTTCACATAAAGCAGATGCTCTTGCAGCATCTGGCTTTGCTGGAAGGCTGTTTCAAATGTGGGTAAATGTTCTCCTGAGATTTGAGAACTTGAAGAGATTGCCTGAAAGTAAAATCTCTTGCTCTGTCCTGCTGTTACAGAGGGCTTTGTGCCTGGGGAATATATCAGATTTACTGCCCTGGGAAATTTTGGACACCTCTCTGTCACCACCAATGGTTGAGACAGAAGATTCTCGTAGGTATGTTATCTCTGATGCCTGGCTGCAGCATTGCAGTTACTCCATCTCTTTGTGTTGTCACATGTTGGACAGACACAGATAAGTACCCTCTCTGAAGTGCCAGCGGATACTACCTTCCTGGTGAAGCATTTTATCCAAAATGTCCCGGCGTGGGTATGATTGAAAGAGAAGGAGGGAGGAAGAAGTTCTCAGTTAGAGATTAGATCTCTGGAGACAGCTTGAAGATATCCTCCAGCAGAAGGCAAATTCCCAAAGACAGGCCTGGCCCAAGGGAGGGGGAATAGCATGTGATGATAGGTCCCCAAATGACGGGGGATAGTTTTATAGTCGCTATTCCTCCTTTAGTGAAAAAAATCCTCATTGATGTCATTATATATGGACATTTTCCCCTCCATTTCTTTCCAGGTTGTATTGGGCTTGTGTGGCAAGCTTTTTGTAGTGAAGAGGCTGCAGAGGTGGCCACTGTGAGCAGAGCCCAGTGCTGCCCTGTGTCAGAGCAGAGCAGCTCCAGCTGCTCCGACAGGGACCAGCTGCTGCCAGAGCTGAGCCCTGAGTGACGCTGGGTGTGCTCTGGGGGAGAGGAGTTAAGGAAGGGGAAATCTGCTTTGCAACAGCAGCTGGGAGAGAGGAGTGAGAGATGTGAGAGGAACAGCCCTGCAGGCACCTAGGTCACTGCAGGGGGAGGGCAGGTGGCGCTCCAGGCACACAGCAGCAGCTCCATGCAGCCCAGGAGAGGTTCATGGTGGAGCAGGAGGTCTGGGGAAGCATGGGCAGTCACCATGAAGGAACAGCAGAGATGAAGGACTGTGAAGTGACTGCAGCCCCTATTCCCCTATACTGCTCAGGGGGAGGAGGTAGAAAAGGGTGTATGGGGTCGAAGTTTGCTTTTAGTTTGCTATTATCTTCTTACTGCTCTAGTTTGTTATTAATAAGCAGTAAATTATATTAACCTCCCTACACTGAGTCTGTTTTGCCCATGATGGTAGCTAGTGAACGATCTCCCTGTCCTTATCTCAATCCGTGAGCTCTTTTTCATTGTATTTTCTTCCCTTTTTCTTTTGAGGAAGGGGAAGGAGAGAGCAGTTTGGTGGAGTTGAGCTGCCCATCAGCAGGAAACCACCACACAGCTCAGAGTACCAGAATGAGAAAAGAGGAAACAAGAAACAACAAGGTGTGAAGAGCCACTGTGTGCCAGCATCACCTGCCAATAACGTTTCCAGCAGGAAAAACTGGAAAAGGACTTCATCAGTCTGAGAAGAAATGACCATCTATCACAAAGTAAATGCTTAGTTGTCCTCTTTGTGTTACTGGAAATCAAGCACTGCTTCCACTTCCCAACTCTGCAGCATCTCTAAGTAGTTGAGAAGTGCTTTGCAAATAATAACGCAATAATAAACGCTCTCCTTGCTTTACAGGTGGAGGAACCAAACCATGGAAATCCTAAAAGATTTATCCAAGAGACGAACAAGCCATTTTCAAGCAAGAAATCCTCATCTACCTAGCCACCAGACATTCACCTTGTCCTGTAAATTTCCACCTAGATGAATTGCTGCTTCACACAAATATAGTATGCGTACATACGAACATAAATATGTTTTACAAAGTGAGAAGAAAGGAAAGAACAGAGTGTTACCTCTTTTTGCAGAGCCTGCACAGGTGGAGGGAGGAGCAGGTGGCTGAGAGAAGCGTTTGCTTCAGCACAGCCCCTCTGTCTTGCTGGAGCCCACCTCACTGTCTCTGTCTGGCTCCCAGAAGAGATCCGTCTGTGAGGGAGGACACTTTGGGCAGGTGAGCTCACCCCGGTCTGCTCCCTGGAACTCAGCTTCCCGCTGTGGTCTGACACGGGCTCACTGGCCAGAGATTCCCTCCAGCCTGAAGGACCAATGCTGGAGGAGACTGGCTCCCGAGCTGTTCCTGACATGCACTGGCAGCTGTCTGCCTGCCATTCTTTTAAAGAGTCTTCGTGGATCAGGATAAAAATGTGATCTTACGCAGGCGGCATTGTAAGCACAACTTGGCTCAAGTTCAGCTCTTCCTCTGGCTCCCAGCTACTCTATTTTTAATGAAGGAATTTGAGGCTATCAGAAAGGAAGTCAAATTGTTTTAGGAAAACAATAGAAAAGCAACTTAAAGTTTATTAGCTTCCTGCCCAGGGCCTGGGACCAACTTGTCAAACTTATTAGAGTGATGGCAGAGCTATTTGTTTAAAAGGGCCAGCAACAAGGCTTACGATTTCATTCCTGTTTAGGCCTTGGTGAAAACAAAGGAAAGCCATAAAATAATATCTGAAGGGAGCAGATGGATAACTGTTAAGTGGTGCAAGCAAAGCTGGCCTCTGAGCCATTCATGGTGTTGACCAGTGCAATGGCTTTAGTTGGATTTTGTTATCAGGTGGATGCCCAGACCTGCATTCACAGTTCAGCCCCATCACCCCAAATTCCTTGTTGTGGTCCAAATTTTCAGATCAAAATCTCCCACCTAAGGTTATCGATATGGCAGGAAAAGGTCTTCATTTAGAGCTACCGAAAGGAGCAAAACAATACAGAAGGTCTGTAAAAGAGCCAGGAATAGAACCCAGGTGTCTTTGATCCTGATGGACTTGCGGATCTCTCTGACTATAAAAATATTTATATCCTTCAGAAGCAGCTGCAGTCTACTTCTCTGTTTAGCTGCCCCAAAGTAGCAGTCCCATAAAGTCACTGAACACATGCAGGCATGCGGCTATGGAGAAGAATAGACAACCAAACTATTAGACTTGCAAGCCAAAAATGTCTGTGCTGTCTGACCCTTTTTAAGGAGTTTCATTATTGGCAAAGAAATGAAAAGAGAATAGAATGAATTACTGAGAAGCACTTACAAGCTCTCCTTAATGAAAAACCATACCCCTTTTTCAGGGGGCTCTCTGCTAATTGAGATTTTAGCCTGCTTCCCAGGGTCGTATAAGAAGAACTCACCTTTCTTTTCAATGGTGCAGCAGTAGTCTCTAGAAAGTCACACGCTGAGAGGTACTGAGCACACAGAACTATGTGTGAAAGCTTTGAACAACTCAGTAACCGCTTTTCAGATGAAAGGAAGAAGATCCCACCTCAAAAATTCTCTTCCTACTCCTCCTCATTAGCTTAAATAAAAGTGGGAATGCACAACTACAGTGATCTCTGAGGCCTGGGGCAATAGTGCATCTTGCATTGGCAAGTGGTAGAAGATCTGGTTTATGTTTTCTTTTAATTTAGCCAGGTTAGATGCTTATTTGAGGGTCAAAGGGAGTGCACGGTCTCTGGAAAGGCCTAGGAAACTGCATCCTAATCATTTTAATGTAAATACAACTGCCTTGCTTTACATTAAATTTATACTTATCTTGCTTGTAAGGTATTCTTACAGCTTTCAGAAAGTTTCTCTAATTTCTGTCCCTTAGGGATACTTCCTTGGTAAACAAAGGAGCCAAAAAAAGCTCAGAAAGTGCAGTATCCTAGTTTATTACAATCCATAGGCATTTACTTATTTTTAAGTACATTCTTGAGTTGCACTGACTTCAGCAAGACTTAATAGCCTTAATAGCGGAAGTCAACTGCCCTGCAACGCTAACCAGGCCAGTTTTGCTGGGGGAATTCCGAGCAGACAGCAGCTAGCCAATATACTTCTCAATTGCCTCTGTTGTAAGGGGTGCCACATGTAAATCATGTGATGGTGGTCTGACAAAGGGAAATATTTTATTTGCACTTATTTGGAATCTGTGTCATCTGAACGGGCATCATATAATTCATACTTTGTTCTAATAATCAGGAACCCCGTGTGTATGCCGTGAGAATCTTTATGTCACTCGCTCACACTGTTGAACTCAGTAATCCCTGAGGCTGGAATCCTGCAAAGGCTTGGTCATGTAAGTGATACAGTTACGTCTTGTGGCCATTCATGTGCGTAAAAGTCCCTCTGTGTACAAATGTCATAGACTGGACAATGCTGTAGATTGTTGAAGCTCCTGTTTTTCCTATCAGGAGTCATTGTGGTTTCCCAGAAGCTTCTGGGATGGCAAATGTTGCCAGCCAGCTGGATGTGTGGATGCTGAGGAACCTTGCACCTTGGTCGGCTGCACATGTTGCCGTGTGGGGTCAGTGCCAGCAGTTGGTTCCTCGGCTGTGCTCTCCTGTAGAGGGGTTGGATAGCTGTGGTGCTGCCACATGTCCCAGCTGTAAAGCCTGAGCTTAAAAAAAGGCTGCCTAAGTAACACTACCAGTGTAGAAAGAATTGCAGACACATGTCTTGTTATAAAGAAACGTAGCTTTGTAGTGTGGTAGAAGGACCTCGGTCTGCGCCAGACATTGCTGGGGGCCAGAGAAATCAGGACTTGAGCTATCCCTGGAAGTCAGCTTCAAAGGAAGAAGCAGTAAAAGGATATGAGGGAAAAGAGACGTGCTTGAATGGGGGTGGGTGAAGCGGAATAGTAGACAGTCTGAGTAACGGAAGAAATCTCAGATGGTGCTTACTGCTCCCAGCCAGCTTGTTCTTTTTTGTGATAGTATGAAAGCATTTCAAGGCATGATCTCCTGTGTAAAATTAAGAACTTAATTAGTGCACAAATTTCTGAGTAATGATTCTCACCAATTCTGTGATGTGTGTTGGCTGGATTCTGAAGCCTTCTGTGAACAACGAAAATTACAGCAAATGGAGGGGGCAGGAGTACACTGCTGGCCCAAGGAGAACAGGAAGGTACATTTTACATTAGAAGACCAAATATTCATGTGCTATATGCACACACACATATATACACTTGGAATAAAAGTATATTTCTTTTATTAGCAAGAGCTCACAAATGAGCCCAATTCCCAGCAATGCTGTGATGTACAGTGATCAGAGAATTTGCCTTACAAGGAACTTCTGTTTCCAAAACGTACTGTGAGGTCAACTAGAGCCATACAAGGAATTCAGGCTGCCCTGGTGCTCATGGTGCACCTACAGTGTAGCTACATGAAGGCAGATAAACACAGAGATGCATTAAGCACCTATGCATTAAGATGGTGTCCTAAGTAGTTTCTAGAGGAAAGCCTGAAAGAGATTTGTATTCAGTTTTGCATTCTGAGAGGGTGAAGGATCTGGTCAATTGAAGTCTCCTTAATTGTATTTCTGGACACCTGGTTTTCCTGGTAAAATGCACAGCCCAGCTGCCCAGGAGAGCTGACAGTCTGCAGAGGAAGCAGGTGTGCATGTTAGTCACTGACAGCCACAAAGGCGAGGAAGTGACTGCCATCGCCTCTCCGCCATGCTGGAACTGCTGGGCTCTACAGGTGACCATGGCAGCACCCATTTGTGAAGCTGTGAGGACTGGCTTGGTGCTAGGGAATCCTCTGAGCACTGAAGTACTGCTGATGGTCTCAATGTAGGTCTTTCTCCACTTAGATTCCTACATAATTTCATTGAAATCACCTTACCTTCAGGAGCAACCCAATACAGTCTACTGTAATCCTCACTGCTGACTGCTGTCTATAAATCCAGGCACTGCTTTCTCATCGGACCTTTGCACACTGTATGTTCTTGCTTTTAACGCTGTTGGAGGTTAAGATGAAGGCTGACCAAGGGGCACATAGCAGAAAACCATACGCAAAACTGCTAGCCTGAACTGAAATGTTTCTTCTGTGGGTTTCATCTCTCTGATTTTGTGAGTTGCTGGTGCAGAAATCCGACGATAAAACCTGACAAGTAAGTGGTGTCAGCCAGGAGCGTGCTATGTAAAATGGTGGAAAAGCAAGGGATATTTAAACTTGACTGAAACAAGCGGAGGTAGCTATAATTGCTTTTGAGTGAAATCTTGCAGTTCTATAGAATGGAATCATAGAATCACCACGGTTGGAAATGACTTCCAAGATCATGTAGTCCAATCATCCATCTACCACCAATATTTCCCTACTAAACCATGTCCCTTAGTATCATATCTAAACGTTTCTTGAACACGTTTGGTGCGTTAGGTACTCAAAATACAGATCTGGTTGCTTGGTAAGAAAACACAGATTTCTTTTTCTTGAAAAGAAAGCAAAACAAAATGGAGACATGATAAAAGTTGTGCTAAGGACTATTACAGTCATGAGTAAAGTTTTTCCTGGCCGAAGATGATTTTTGTGGCTTTCTGTGCGTGTGAGGAAGTGAGATGCCTAAGCAACGCATGCTGGTAGGGTAGATGGCTTTTGCATGTGATACCCATGTGGATGGCATGACGGCTTCTATAATTATCGTATGCCTATCTGAAAGAGAAAAATAAATTGGCTCTTTCAGATCAAAAGGAACCCAAGTCTGGTTTTCTGACAATGCTCTCAGTATTTAGGAGTGTTGTCACCAAACCAGGGGCACCGCGGGACATGCCCGCTGAAAGAGCATTTCAGAGTGGCACTGACTAAACCATGCAATATTGCTCACAAGAAACAGAATAGGAGAATGGGAAGCCTTGAGGTTGTCTGCTGTTCCCACACTCTTCCCACACGTTCCTCTCAGGCCAGCTTTGTGAAGAAACAAGTCTCTGTCTCAGGGAGAGAGTAAGTAGCAATTTAACACAGCAGGGAAGAAAGAGGCTTTGCGATGTGCTGCATGAAATGATGCAGTATCGCTCAACTAACATCTGGTAAAACACTCTGAAATAGTCTCATCTTCTCGAGTCAGCACTTCTAACATCAATAATATTATTGGTGATAATCACTAAGGTCTGAGATTTGTTGGAGGAGGATGGGTGGCTCCACTGGCAGAGGAAATCTGAAGAGCTTTGAAGAATGCTGGCAGAAAAATGCTGAGGCAACATCTTTAGTTACCGAGTTGAGAAATGGGAACTTCTTTGCAGATTGTTGGGAAAACATGGGGACTGCTGCCTTGAGAGGAGCGATTGGTGTTGTAATGCCATCAGGTTTTTAAAAGCTGGAGATCTCCACAGATGCCACAGTCCAGTGTAAATCTAATACCAGACTTCAGTGTTTCACTTGAAACTACTGTGGCTGGCCCATACTGCTCACATGAGCTGCTTTCTCTTTCACTTCTTACAATCCTGTCCCAAAAACCTTTGAGAGGAGGTTTACTTCCATTGCTATCTGACAGATCTGGGCAAATGCAAGCCAATCTTCCAGTCATATCCTTTCTAATCCAAGTCACACAACTTTTCTTCCACCCAAGCATTCCTCCTCATTTTCCCTCCCCTGTTCAGATCCTTGTGATCATCCTCGCACTAAAAATACCTTGCAAAATCTCTTCATATGATAAAAAATTATTATTTTCCACTTTGAAAAGTGGAACTGTGCGGAAATTCCAGCACAGGACTGACGCAAGATTGTCTTTCAGCTACTGATGTGATGTGAAATCATAGCCTGCAGCTGTGTAAGCAAATCGACCAGCGTTACAGGAACCCACAAAGATGTTGATGGTGAGCTGTGCATTGGTACTGGGCCTGCTTGTGCAGGTGCTGACCTGGATGGGAACTCGCATTTTGTTTCCAAGTGCAACAGAGCTACGAGACAGTTCATCTGTAAGATTATGCTATGGTTGGAACTCCCGTACTTTGTCCCTAGGTTTCTCATAGACTGTCCTTGTCTCTGGGCTCTGGTTCCAGTTAAGGAACGTTTGCTGGAGTGGTTCACAGACTGATGTTTTTCATGTGATGTGTAAAGGGATTTTTCAGGCAGTTCGGCAGAGCCATCTCTTCTGCACATGCCCCAAGTCCTGCGGGGGTGGTAGCCTGGATTTGTGTAATGGAACTAGATGATCTTTAAAGTCCCCTCCAACCGAAGCCATTTTGTGATTCTACGAATAAGCTGAAATGGCTGGGAGTCAAAGCGGCATGGTACCAGGTGAAACTCATGGGAGGATAATGAGCCTCTGAATTAGCAGAGGAAGCATATCCATCTCTTAGTAATAGAGGCTCCTGAATAAACTTAACCCTTAGTGGAAAAGTTGCAGGAAACACTCCTGTGACCAGCTGCTTGGTAGGAGAAGCACAATTGCCGAAATGTGAGGAACTGCAGGAAGAGATTGTTGGGTTTGACCAATATGGGATGAAAAGGCAATATCTTAATATTGATGAGAGGCTCTTCTGCTCATTGGCTCTGAGGGTAAATGACATAGCACAGTGTATGTGTCTCCACCCCTCCTCAGACCCCAATGGGGTGCTTTTGTCCACACTGCCTTCTGGGAGCTATTAGTGATGCTAGCACCTGGGAGAGCATCATTGGCCTGGAGAAAAAGTGCCAGGGAATGTGCAGATAGTTAAACAGTACTGATGGCAGCAGGATCATATTGGAGCCTGTGCCTTGGTCCTGTTGGCTTGTGAGTTATAGATGTACCTACACTGCCTGTGGGCAAGCTAGGTTTGGAATGGAAGGAGGTTTAGAAATATGATCATACCACTGAGCTCAAGGAGAGAGGAGCTGTTCCTTAAATTGCAACCTGCTACATTTATTGGATTGCTTTTTGGAATGTGGAATAATGGGTAAGAAGATGGATTCTTCGACTCATGACTACCAGAATACATGGATGAGGACACAACAGACATCTTTGCTAAGCTTGCGATCTGATGCAGTAGCTGCTCTGCTTATCTCTGGATTGAGTGTGGGTTAGTGCTAGAGCAGAGTTTGTTTTCAGCTGAGTGGCTCCAGTCTGCAGTGTCTGTGGTGCTGTGTGGGCAGAGTGAGCCAGCCTCCAGGCTTCAGCTTCCCCGTCTGGCGCATGGCTTGCTCTGTGCTGAGTACAAGCTGGCATGGAGGTAGGATAAACAACCAATATAATAAAGAACAGTATAATTAGTTCTGAGATAACATCGAAGGGTGTTCATCTATGAAAAACAATATTTCTGCTAATGTGGTTCTTGTAGAAGGCGGGCTGTAATCTAAAATAAAATGAAAGATATGCTTGTCCATTTGTTACAGACCAAAGGAGAAGTATCTTGCCTGAGTTCTGACTGCCTTTAAACTTCAGGAAGGTTAAAAGTGATTGGAAAGAATGAAACTGAAGCATGAGAGCCTGCAGAGAAAGTTGGTGTACTCACACTGTAACCAAACTGTGCGTGCTTACGCAGACACATGAGGTAGTGTTGTGGAGTGTTTCTAGATGCTGACATACATGTTTACTGCCTACAGAGAGCACGTCCTATGTCAGAAGGTCCACTCTGCAATGCACTGCGTGTTTTCATTTTGAGTGTCTTTGGAGTGCATCTGTATGTAGATGTTTGTCCTGTCAGTGCCCAAAGGAGTTTCATTTTTTTATTTTGTCTTAAGCATAGATGAAAATAAGACCCTGATATATATATATATATATACATACATATATAAGGTGGTCACATCTGAGATTGTAATGCAAATGAAGAACAAACCTCCAGAGAATATAAAATCAGCAGCCTGCTTTACAGCCCTAAAGGAAACCAGAAATATTTTGGCTGGCTGAAAGCCTGCTTAGTGGTCACTGTTTGCCTCCTACTCAATGAAATCAGATGTGTTTAAGTACTGAAGTGTGTTGCTTTTTAGTGCATGTAGAATTACCAGAGAGACAACAATTTTGCATTAGTCCTGCCTGGAGCTATCAGGAAACTGTATATTGGTCCGTCAGTTCATTCGGTAGAGACCTGTGTTTTTCAGGATGATAAGATGCCAGCACATAGATAGTTTAAATGGAAACGCTGTATGCTACCATACATTTGGTTCTGCTGAATTCCTGTGATGGCCATTGCAGACTGGAGCCCATCCTGGCTTGCAAAACCTGCCCAAGCATGGTAAAGACATGGGTGGTGATCCTGTTCTCTGTTCCATGCCGCACCACTTACAGAACCCAATGGCTTGTTTATAACTTGGGTGAGTATGCATACAGGATCTGCCACCACAGCGGCTACTGGGGCTCAAGGAGAAATCCTAGCATTTTTAGCAGGCAGAAATGTTTTCTTTCTGTATCTCTCCAAACTCACTGGAGCCTGGACATAACTCAAAAGAAATGTTTGATTGGCCTTAGAGATCTCAGAGTAAGGCTCGTTTTGAGTGCCTTTCCTTCACTATCAGACACACCATCTCTGGTTCCCAGAGACCCCTCTACTCAGCTCAGTGATAAAAGCACTTTTTAACACCATAGCTGCTGTGTTCCCACGCCTGTTGCTGTCATGAGCGAGGCCAGTCTTAAACAATAGCAGAGGAATAAAGAATAGCCTTGCTAATCAATATCCTGCCTAGACGCTGAGTCAGGTGGCAGCTTGGGCCTCTTTAAAATTCCTGCATTGTTCCTGATATTTCATTTGACCGGTGTAAGTTTTTATCTTTAAAGAAAGAAAACACACGGGACCAACTGTCTCTGCCTGCTGTGCTATTCCCTTCCCATCCACCCCCACTCAGTTTCGGCCTCTTTGTCCTGTGGTAGCACGTGAGTGGGGGGTGGAGGTAGCAGTTGTTGGCCTGGACCTTTTGTTGAGCATGATGTCCTGTGGTAAGAAGGTAGCAGCGGTCTGAGTAGGATTCCTGACGTCATGTACATCTACAAGGCTTTGGAGAACTAGATCTTTGACACCTATATATCCATGTGGGCTCATATCTGTGTGATTGGTCTTTAAATGGTCACAAGGGCAGGCAAGAATGCAGGCAATTTCCTAGCAATTTTTTTCGCAGATGAATGTTTAGAGCTCTGGCAGGGTGCTAGGACAGCCTGTGTGTGAACAGATATTTGGAAAACTGACGACAGTATTTGCTAAAACAAACTGTAGCTCAAGCTCTTGAATCCATGTCGGTTGCACTACAAGCGTTGTGCAGAAAGAGAAGGAGTTCAGGGTGGCTTTATGTAATCTCTCAGTCTCACAGGGCCCGCAGGCCAGCGAGGGCTTTATTCAGCTCCTGTCACAGCCCAGTGTCACCCCCAGGCTGCTCTGCCCGGCCTAGAACAAGAGCCGGTGGCTCTGCTTTCCCCTTGCCATAAGCTCTGCATCAAAGACAGCCAAGGAGGAAGGTCATGATACATCATACAAGATGCCCCTGAGATTTTCCTTAAAGCTGGGGAGTCTCTCAGAGCTCGCTGTGGCTCTTTGGCACTGCTTGACTCCTGATGAAAGGCCCCAGCAAAGAGGGAAAGCATGGTCCTTGCTGTGCCGCCAGGCAGGAACTCTTGGAGCTGGAAAGGGAACTGGTAAGGGATACACTTGTGCATGTAGATCCGAGATAAGAGCTGACCTACCCTTCACCCCAAACTGAACTCCCTGAAGCTCAAAGAAGGTAGGGAGACCTTGTGAAAATGCTTGGGGAAACCCACCAGGCAGGCAGACTTGCAGGTCTTGCCCAGGGCTGGGAGCAGACATGCTGGGAGCAACCCTACCTCAGATGCTACTGCTGCAGACAAGCCAGGAAGGCGTGGGATTTCTGTAAAACTATGTGCTCTCAAGAGCTTGCTATGTCCCAGACTAAAACACTTGAAGGCCAACAGCACAAAGAGGGAGCTGAGGGTGCCCGCCAGAAGCCTTGATCCAGAGCAAGGGCACAAAGCCTAGCTCCCTGGGACCGGCACTGTGAGACTGCTGCCGGTACCCAAACACCTGGTGTGGGGCTCCGTTGACAGGGAGCAGGATTAGCCTCATCCTTGGAGGTGTTCAAGGGCAGATGGGGCTCTGGGCAGCCTGAGCTGGTGGGGTGCAGCCCTGCCCACAGCTGGGGGTTGGGTGTGGGTGAGCTTTGAGGTCCCTTCCAACCCAAAGGGTTCTGTGATTCCATGATTCTATGCCTGTGTCAGTCAGCATCCTCTCTGCTTCTCCAGCAGCAGGCAGCCTCCCAGTGCACACCGCCCTGCCTGTGCAAACCAGGCCCTACCTGCGCAACCCAGGCCCTACCTGCAAAGAGGAAAATGGTTGCCGGGCTCAAGGTGGCAGGCAGGTGCGAGCAGGAAGGAGGCAGGCCACTGTGGCAGGGCATGCACTGCCACCAGCTTGCCCTGGCAGTAGGGAAGGAAACTGTGCTCAATAAATTCTCTTTTCTTTAGTGCAGATAGTCTGTGACATAGTGATATATGTTACACTCTCATGGTCTCTCTCTCGACCCAAGCAAATATAAGCAGGGCAACAACCATAACATGGCCAATCTTCCTGTCTGGTAGCTACTCAGTGCGCCTCAGGCCTGCACAAGCAGAACTTCTGGAGGTGAGCTGTGGATTACTTTCAGTCTGGACTTCTACACAGAGGCTGCTGGTAAGGATTGCATTGGTACCAGCTGGGAAAGGGGATGGTTTGTGCTACCACACCTGCCTCACAGGAATATAATGGAGTCCTTTAGCTCACTGCTTGTTGATGCTTGTTGTGTGTTAGAACTTGTTTGCAGTACAGTCTGCAACTTTGTTGTTTCCCTAGAGAAGTGTTGCTTGGGCAGCTGGATCCCAGCTGTGACAGCTCTGGTGGAGATGCCCTTGATATGTGAGTGGATCCTTATTACAGAGGTTTGTAGAAGAGACTGCTGAGTTTCAAGCTGTTTTGAAATACTGTGACCACTCTGTGGCCACTTAAGCTATCACTGCTGTTGCTCTGCAGAGTTACTGGTCACCACGGCAAGGATGGAGCTGGGGTGCTTTGACTCTAACATCGTGTATTGCTCTGTGGTGTGGTTAATACTCTGGCTTGCTGGCTGCTTGAGTGATTTCCAGCTTGGGGATTGTACCAACAGTTGCACAATAAAAATGAGTTTCTTGTGAACCTCTTCATCTGCCCCTGAAAACCCAAAGGAGAGACTCTTAGGTTCTAATCAAGCCATTAGTCACGGCAGGTTTCCTAAGCCCTGGGGCTCCCTTGTGCATGGGGTTAGTCTCTGTGGGTTGGATGCCAGGCGTTCTGCTGGAGGCTCTGCTCAGCTCCAGGCAGAGTGTGGGAATGTTTGCCTGGGAGAGCAGTCTTCTGGCGGAGTGGATCTCTCCAAGGGAGTCTTCCATTCCGGGAGGGAGTGGTGGGAAGGAACTAAAGCAACTGGGCTAAACCTCTATCAGACTATCTGAATGATAAAAAATCTCTTTAATGCTCACCCAAGGAACCTGTGTGGGTTTCATGAGAAAGGATTTGTTCCCTAGAGGCCTGATGCTGTGACTGCTTCCAGTGGAGATGAGCTGGTTGTCTCTACTCTCAGTTGCTTACCAAAAAGGGAGGGTGAAATGTGCAGCCTGCCAAAGCAGCAGTTGGCGAGAAGGTGACTGGACTGCAGAATGTCAGCGCACACATGGTCGGTGGGGAAGCGTGAGTCCAGCTTCAATCCTTGTCAATGGCACCTCGTTGACTTTTAACACTTCCTTATCATGTCTGCACTCACCTCATAGCAGCGCTGATAAAATGCCATCACTGGTGTAATCTGCTGAGCAGCTCTGCAGAAAGCGCTGCAGAGCATGAGAGCCTGAATCGCTGGCAGCCGGCAGCTGGTGTGGGACTCCAGTCCAGATCACGGTAATAAAGCAAAGGCTCCAACCTGAAACAAGGCTGGGGCAGAATAACTTCCAAGACGCATCAAACACCAGAGGTGCTGATCTACTGATATGATTGGCATGGCAGCACAGGAATGTTGTGTTAGAATAGCAGTTTGCTGAATTTGGGGTAACTATTGCTTTTCAGAACCTGTTGGAGTTGGAAATGTAAGCTGTCTGATGCGCTTGCAGGGTACTAGTACTTAGGTTTATAAGCACCGTGGCGGTGGGAATGACTGCACAGGTTTTTTTGTTCTCCTTGTTTCAAAAGTCTCTTATTTCTCTCTGTTGGGGTATGAAGTAGTTCTTGTACTGATCTGAATTATCACTAGAAGTGGGTATCATTTCTGAATATCTAACTTCTACCTGTAGGCCCACAGCGATTAAAAGAAAATGTATTATTATTATAAACAAGCAGCTCGCAGTGATACTCCTGAGACTGCCCTCCTTACAGGTTTGAACTAAGGAACTCTGAATATAAAACCTCAGCTACTACTGAACAGGCACATCATTCTGGACCCTGTAAATGGTGCCAAACTGGTGTACGGCTCTTCTCTGCTAGAGGAGAACAATGAAAGCTGTAGTGGAACTGGCTGGAATGAAGCATTTTCCTTCTGAGTGGGAAATTTGGGTGTTTGAAATGTTGTTTTAAAATAATAATAATCCTAGACCTAGTGCTTTACTTCCCGAATTGGAGGCAGAAGACATGACGCTAGAATTCCTTGCTGAAGAAAAACCTCCAAAAATAAAATGAGATTGTGCGGAAGACTTTTATCAAAGAACTTGGAGATGAAGATCTTCACTTCTTCATGGCTGAAGATGCAGTTTCATATTTGCTGGCCCAACTATTTTAAACACTGAAAGTTGACATAAGGGGCTTCTCCTTAAGAGCGGGGATCATCATTTAAAAACAGACATTTCACTGAAAAATTTCAGTTTGACTTGCTTCTTTAGTCTTCCGTCCTTATTAAGAAAATAATCTTGCGCCTATTCTTTTCTTCCTGGGGCTATAGCTCTACTCCGTGCTGTTACCCACTGACTCTTATAACTGTGCATCTTTCATATGGCTCTAGTCCTACAGCCATCCCTGCAATCATTTCCACGTGCTGCAGTCTCTGCAAGACGGAACAAACTTCCTGCGCTCTCTCTATTCACATCATGGTTGGCAAGTTCTTCCGCTCCACTTCTTGCTTGGATACCTTGCAGTCTACTTTCAATACCATAATCCCAAAGCCGTTCTCACAGGGATATGTAGCGTTGCCCCAGCCACCTCTAGAAGTCTCTGAAGTCTCTATCTTTTTCCCACCAGCTTTGATCTTTCATGAGCTTTTTTTTTTTTAAACAGTTCTCCCCCTCTGCTTTTTCTGCTGTTTCTGCCCATCACCTTGTACTGCTATCTCTTTGTTCTGGCTTCTCCCCATCTCTTCAGTCTTCCATCATTCCCGACCAACTTGGTATGTGGGAAAACTGGTTCTTCTCCCAAGGCCACCTCTCTTCATTACCCCCAGTATTTCTGTTACTCTCCCTGAGAGTAACATCCAGATTACCACATTTTACTGTATCCAATCTCTACTTTGCACGTGGACCTGTCAAACCTCACCATTTCTTCTTGAATGCCTGACTTTTTGCCTAAATCCTCTAAGTGAAATGCTCCGTTGTCCTCAGTTACTGCTGTGCTGCTTGCAGTCCCCAGCCTCCTGCCACACATTCCTGCGCTACCCCTGAGTTTTGCTGCCTTACCCTTCTCACCCTTCAGCTTCATGTTCCTTCTGTGGCTCCTCTGTCAGGTTTCATCCTCTCCATGTGGACTCTATGTCCATGTTTTACAGCTGGTGCTGTCCCCTCACACTCACCCTCTTCCAGAGCAGTGTTTAACTGCTTACTGATGACTCTTTCTGTATCTATTCACTCACCAATACGCCTTTTTCCAAGGCTTCAGAATTTCCTTTCCTGCACTTCAATGTTGTTTCCTTAATGCTGTTCATACTAAGCAGGATCAGTAAGCACTATATATTTGAGATAATAAGCATACAATTCCCCTTGAAATGAATACTGATAGCTACCCATCTAGGAGTTAGGCAGCTGAATATTTAAGGCATTTGTGTATCAGTGGGCCACTTGGCACCCTGTTAGCTCTTGAGACCAGTAGTAAACTACTGAAACCACCTCACCAGTATTGTGCCTGAAATCTATAACAGCCTGAAGAACCCAGTGTCCAAGGCTTACTTCAACCTGCTGGAATCCAGAAGCAAGTTGTACCTCTGTGTATCCTGCTGTCAGTGCCTAATCTCGTACAGGTTTTCAGAGAAGGCATACCAGGTCAACCGGTGCACAGTGCAGGACTTATGGTGTTGTGGCCAGTGTCTAAAATGCAGGAGGAACATTTAATTTCCTTCTTTTCCTTGTGGATGGGAAATAGCATCTAGCCCCCTCACCTCTGAAATGGGCTGTTGTATGAGATGGAGGTAGCTGTGACATTGATGTCTGCTCAGTGAATCAGAAAAGCACATGGAACAAAATGCACTTAATGCTAGGCGAAGCTGCTGTGGTAGTAAATAGTGGGACTATGCTTTCTTCATATCCCTCTAGTAATCTGCCCACATAAGACTGAGACTCATGTTTGCACTTTATCAAGCTGCTCAGTTATTTAACTGTTCTCTGGAAGTTTTAAGGAGCTTCCTTGTCAGATTTGGGTGAATGTCATCCTAGAAAGTCCTCCAGCCTTGAGGGGTGGAGCAGTTTGCCTGAGAAATTTGAGATCACAGGGGAAAACTATTGAACTTCATTTGTTCTTTTTCTTTCCTTCCACCCCTTGTCTTGCAAAATATATTAACTGGTGGTCTGTAGGAAGATGCCACCACCGACATGGCTCTTCTTGCTTTCTCTCTGGAGTTTTTCTTGGCAGAAACCTTCATCATTGTCTTAGACCAGGAAGGACAGCAAGGTGGTGTCCTGCTTTCAAAGGGATGTTCCTGCTAGAAGTAAGTGAGAGATGTCTGTGTCCTGCAGAAGTCACGTCACTGTCTTCCCATGGGCAGCCTACATGTCTTCTCTTCAGGGTGCTGTTATCTTCTGGGGTTGTTCTGTGGCACACAACACCAGCCGCCTCTGCTCTGTCCAACCTGTGGCAGTGAGGGGATACAAATTACTAGCTGAGCTGTTGCTGTGCTCGGCAGAAACCAGCTCGCATTTGCAACAGTCCTAGTGTAACTGTTCGTGCCAGCAAAAATGAAAGGAGGAGAAGGAAAAGGGAAAAGAGAAAATAAAAAGCAGGACATGGAGATAATGGGAGTGGGGGAGTACTCCCGATGTTATAATGCCACCAGACTTAGAGATTTCTCTAGCTCCTGCTGTGCTTTGTTAAAAATGAGGCTAGTTAGCAGCAGATGTGAATGTAACAACTGAGAGGAGAATGAGAGGAGCTATGAAAAATGCATGAAATAAGTGGATTCTCTTACAAATTTTTTAAGGGGACTTAGAAGCAGCAGTTTTCAGTGTGCCCTACTGCCTGCACATGTCAAGTGATTGGGACGCTGCAGAAGGTAAGCGGAGTGTGCAGCAAGCAAAGCACACGGCCGTGTCATCAAACACAGAAAGCAGAGCACTTGGGCAGTGAGTTACTGGAACTGCTGAGGGATGATGGTGTAGCTGAGTGAAAGATGTAGCATAGCAGTAGGTGCTAATGCTGCAGAAATGGGGATGGGGATTCACATACTTAAGAATAAATGGATTTATGGGAAGGATGGTGGTGGTTATCTGGTAACCAGAAACTTATGTGATCAAAGAGTTTACTAAGCCCTTCTGACTTTGCCTTGCTCTTCCAAAAATATATCATGGCTGTGTGGAAGGTCACCTCCCATCCGTTCTTAGATGTTAATCACCCTCTTTGATATAGGTGGCCTATCAGATTGCATAGGCTGGGCAAACACTGGGATATATGATAGCCCATTTGCTGAACTGTGGGATCTAAAGGTAATATTGCTATCTGGAAGGCAAAGATATCTGTGAGGGGAGGCAAGATTCCTGGTCTCTTCAGCTGTTTGCCCTGAAAATGGAAGGAGAAAGGATTTCAAATTCCAGAAGCCCTTTCAGGCTCAAGGCTATAAACAGGCTCTTCCTGTATGAATCATAAAGGATCTAACAGTAACTACAAGATGCCTGTTTCTCCATACAGTCCAAATACTACTGAGGTACACTTTGTGAAAGGGGGTGAAGCTCATCAGTCAGGGGGAACAAGAGAACCCAGGGCACCAAGAAGGTGGGTACTGAAGAAAGAAACATGGAGTAAAGAAGAAATGAAAGGCTCAGTCAAGCTGAAGCAGAGGGAGACAGGCTAAGAAGTCAAAAATATAAAAAGAGAAAGATGGAAAGAGGGAGAAAAATAATTAGGAAGGTGTGAATGAAGTATTAACAGTGTATTGTACACAGGGAAAGACACTGGATTTCATTCCTTCTTATACAGTCATCCACAATAAAATGGGAAAGAACAGGCACTGCTGTAGATATAGACTACTGAGACTCCATTGCAGATGGAAGAGCTGCACAGTGTGATGTCAGATCCATGAGCTCTTCTTCACGGGAGGGCATAACTCATGTTTTTCCCCATGAATCTCGTCATCCAAGGGTGTTGCCTCCCTTCATTCATTACCCAACATGCACAGATATAGTTAGGGGTTAGTAGCTGATCTTCAAAAATCTCTTGGGAGTAAGGGAATCTGTGTTTTTACTTACTTGTAATTTGTGTAACGCACCTGAGGCAATCAGGCAGTGGGAATGCAGTCTGCTATTTATTTACTCAACAACTGAAAAGATGCAAGGTCTGTATAACAGTGTAAAGGAAAGTTTCCAACTGTCTGACCTCCTGTTTTGTCTTCCCTTTGGCATCCTCCTGGGCCCCGGTTCCTTTAAAAACTGAAAACCTGTATTTTACTGTGCATTGTCACTAGCTCCTGTGATGCAGTGAAGTTAATCGTGTGCATAAGCTTTGCCAGATGAAGGACTAGTGCTGAAGACACTTTGAGAACAAGTTATTCACGTTCCCATGTTCTGGTGAGAAATTTTATGCCTCTGACAGACAAGATCCCAGCAGCAGTTCAAGAATCATAAGTCATTTACTTTTATCCCAACCAGAGAGGGAAAACTGCTGTTTAAGTAGAGGCCCACTTACGGAAACATGGATCAGGTGGTAATTTTTACTTTAAAGCATCAAATTAAACAAGGTAGACTGAATTAGGAATAGGTAGCGCTGGTATAGTGCTTTTAGAAATTCGTGGTGGTGGTGGTGGTTCTTGCGATGCCAACATTAGAACTTCACAGGAAATGTGTCACTTCCCAAATGGATGGGGTTATGCAATTGTAAGGGGAAACAAGTGTTTCAAAGTTGGTCTCTTGTTGCTGTATATTATTGAACTCTACGATCAATCACCTGAAAGACAGTGAAATAGTCATTGAACGGCAGCAATGAGTAAAAAATCAGTAAGGCAGTGAAAAAAAGGACATTGCAATAGCCTGGATCACTTGGAAAGATGCATCCAAGCATAACATTAGCTGTTGCAAGTCACATGTCAAAGAATAAGGAATACAGACTATGCTTATCAGTTAGTGAGTTTGTCTTGAGCAGCAGTGACGAGGAAGTATGGGGACTGGAGTGGCCCACTGGCTGACAACAGAATTCCAGGATGGTGCTGTAGCTGGGGAAACGCATGCAGCTTTTGGTAAATAACTTCAGGATGAATAGCTCTAGGAGAGACTGGGTGTGTGTATCATTTAGTACTAACATTGTCACTTCCCATGTACTCTATTTAGTGCTTTTGTTGGTGGTTCCTGGATGGGAGAGGTTTTCAGGGAATATGCCTGAGTGTTAGAGTTGGAAATGTGCCTTCCAGTGAAAGAGTTCAAAGAATTGAAGGGAAAATAAAGCTGCAGGCTAACTTTTGTAGTGTGTGTATATATATCTATATCTATATGCGGAGCAAACTTTCTGTTCTAGCAGACTGAAGTGAAAAAAGAATCAATGACTGATTCAATTTGAAACTTCTTTTAAAGCATCAAAAGAGAACTAATTTTTTAACACTGTCTGTAATTATTCACTGGAAAAACTTACTGAGGATTGTGGAGGATTATTCACAGGGGCTTTTAATTTACCTGGATTCTTATCAGAAAATAGACCCTTGTGGAGATGGAAAGGATTTCTGCCGAGACTTCTTGCCCAGGTTTTCTAAGGTGTGAGTCTGGATGATCACAGTAGTTCATTCTGCAACTGCAGTCTGAGGTTGTCTCACTGCTGGCAGGCAAGTGGTTGAGAGTTGGGCCTCAGAGCAAGAGAAAAAGGCATCCCCTCTCAACCCAAGCTGTTACTCATTTTCACCCTGCTCTTTACAAACAGCCTGCAAACAACCAAGCCACATCACTCTTGCTCTTTAATCTTCAAATCATACTGCTCCAGTAAGTAGCTCTCCTTGACCCCACTTAGTTCCTGTTTCCCGCATAAACATCTACCCTGATCGTGTTCTGTGGGATTGGCAGCCACCTCCACCACTGAAGATGGTGGAAGTGAGCACCAGTGTTTCCAAGAGGAGCTGCCATTACTCTCAACCTGTCACCAGCCCCTCGTCTCCAGACTCCCATTCCACTGTCTATGCTACTCCCATGGGTTTGGCTGTGTTGTACAGGATGAGAGAAGACAGAGGCCCCAGTGGGAGCAACAAGACTCCCGTCTTTGCTGGGAGAGGGGTGCATGGGCAAGATGCATTGCTCTCACCTGCATAACAAGGTTTTTTTTTCTCTCACCAATGGGCATTTTTGTTTGGATGTGTAAAAACTGTAGAATCACTTAGGTTGGAAAAGGCCCTTAAGATCAAGTCTAACCATTACCTAACTCTTCAAGTCCATCATGAAACTGTATCCGTAAGTGTCACATCCACACATCTCTTAAATACCTACAGAGACGGCAGATATTTTCTCACTTGAGAAAATGGACTGACAGCCTCCTTTCAAGAGAGTGATGAGTAGTCCCCTCAGTCTCCTTTTCTCCAGACTAAACCCTAGTTCCCTCAGATGCTCCTCGTACATATTGTTTTCTGATCCCTTCATCAGCTTCATTGCTCTTCTCTAAATGCCCTCTAGTAACTCACTATTCTTGCAGCGAGGAACCCAAGCTGAACACAGCGCTCTAGCTGTGGTCTCACCAGCACTGAGTAGAGACAGAAAATCACTTCCCTGCTTCTGCTGGCCATGTTATTTCTGATACAAGCTAGGATGCCATTGACCTTCTTGGTCACCTGGGTGCACTGTGCGCCTATATTCAGCTGGCTGCCAACCAGCACCCCCAGGTCCTTTTCTGCCGAGCAACTTTCTAGTCAATCTTCCTCAAGCCTGTACTGCTGCGTTGAGTTGTTATGCCCAAATGAAGCACCTGGCATTTAGGCTTGTTGAATGTCATGCAGTTGGATCTGGCCCACCAGTCTAGCCCATCCAGATCCCTGTCTATGTTCCCATGGTGCCAGGGTTTCGCTTTATTTCATATTTTCATCCCCACAGAGTTAAACCGTGGCAAAGCTGTGCTTGTGGATAAATCAGTGAGGAAACACAGCTGTTAGAAACCTGTGAGGAAAATGCTGGGAAGATGAGCGGTGCCATAGATGAAGCTTGGGGCAAGAGCATGTGCCAGCAGAGGCTCTGGGCCTTTGTGTGCGGTCGGTATGTGCAGGTACTTGATGGAGCAGTATTTCCTAAGAAAACACAATGGCTACTTCGGAGCCAGTGCTACCCCAACTTTGCGGAAGAAAGCCAGGAAGGGCAAAGTGTCCCTGTGCGTGCAGGAGGGTGCTGTGCTGGGTGGAGCCTGATGAGGGGTGGTAGGCGGGCGAGGAGCTGTGAACGTGACTGCTGAGGCCACACAGGGTTGGGAAGCTTTTCTACTTGTGATTTCACCTGGACTGCATGCCAACCTCGGCACACAATGTTATCACTTTGAGCCAGCACATGGTCAGGACGGCTGTGTTAGCGAAGTTGGGGCCCCAAGAGACCTTCTCCAGTCCTCATAGCTTTTTGCTTTGAAGGCTTTTGCCAGAAACATGTAATGGCTTCACTCCCTGGGTTTGTTTCCAGTGGCACCGGATCACTCTGGTCATTGATAACCTGTGCCACCACAGCCGCTATCTTGTGGTGGGGAGTAAAAGTGAACAGCTTTGTCAGGAACCGAACCAGGGAACTCTGCTCTGCCCCACCCCTCTCTGGCAATCTGTGCTGTTCTCGGCTGTTTCCTTATCTAGGCATTATTACTGTGCAAAATAGCTGAGTTAATGACTTGAAAGGAACACTTGGTCCCTACTGTGCAAAAGCTATGCTGTTCAGATACAGACCCTTCCCTAGAAGATCATTCCCCTTCCTGTAGCCCACGCAGCAGCTGAAAACTTAAGTGCTCTTGGATAAATGCGGTCCTTTGGCTTGCTGGTCCAATTCTACAGCAGTGGGTTCCATGGATCAGAGTCATGTGGTCTGTGTATGGCCATCTTTACTTTAGTCACTGGTAAATATCTTGCCTAAAAGGGACATCATCAGAAGCACTTGGCATTTTCACAGCTCTCCTTAATTGGCAATCTATGGAAATTTTATCTTCTCTCCGTGAGACTGTTCTTCTCTGTGAGGTCAGTGCTGCCTCTAGAAGTTGCAGTCTGAGCCTCCTCCCTGTGCTAGGAGAAAGCCTATGTAATTTTTTTGGGTCTGTTGTTCCATGAATAAGACTCATAGGACTCTCCTTGTTTGCTTTTTTGTTTTTTTTTTTTTCTCCCCTCTCTGTTCAGACTTGTGCTCTCTGCATCCTTTCTTGAAAAGAAGATCAGAAATCAACATCCTTAATTCCTTGGCAGCCTTTACTTTTCCCAGGACAGATGTTTCTAGGATAATTCTGGGTTTTCCATGCCTTGACTTAATAGGCAATACACTCAAGAGTATAACAGTGCTGAACTAGTTTGCACGAAATGAAGTGGTTCCAACCTCTGTCATCTGAGATTCATCAGTGACTGAAGTCTTTGGCATTGAGGAGACCTGTTAACTCCAGTGTTAATTCCCAGCTATAAGTTAAAATCTACTTGCGGGAGAGTCACGTGGTTCTCTACAGGCATGACAATATATAGAGCAAATCACATCCAAGACCATTTGCAAGAGTATTTTTTTGTATATGTGTCTGTTTTAGGAAGATGATCAGTGGCTGGCTGCTCATAAGTCTCTGTAGGGCCATCTGTGGGTTTACTGACAGCTCACCGATAGCAGAGTTTATATTCCAACAGAGCTGAAACAGTACAGTAACAACCAGGAGATTGCTGGCATCTTTGTGCTGGACAGATGCAAGTCTGCTATGGGCAGCTCAGGTGCTGATACCTTATACACTTTGATACAAATGCACCTAGGTGTTTTGTGGGGAGTCTTTTTTAATCTTGAAGGAGATGTGGTTTATATTCAAGCTGTCTCTGCGCTGTCCTTTGATATATGTAGTGTGCTTGGGCAGCGTGTTTATGCTTTTTATTTTTATTTTTTTTGCTGAGGCTATTCTCATTCTGCTTTTCAGTCATTCTGGTCTTCCCACTTCCCGTTTGGTTCTCACATCATCTTGTGTTCTTCAGACTGCTTGCCTTCTATGGTTAACAAACATAAGGATAGGTGCTGTCTTTCCAGAACTGAAAGATGAGACATTGCTCGCAGACAGGATCGGCTTTTGAAATGTATGAGCAAAAATCTACAGGATGATGATGTATGTCACCACTTGTGACACTGCTTCCTGAGATTCCTCATAGTCAGTGCATTATTTCTGGCTGAAGGACTTAAGATGGGTAGACCTCAGATCTCAGCTGATTGGTTGCAGGTGAGAAGACAGTCCAGGGAGGTACATTCTTCATTCAAACCAGCAGGTCGTTTAAAGCAAGATGACTTCTGAACTAGAAAATAAGCACTCTTTTTTTTTTTTTTCCTTCTAGTTTGATGGAGAAGAGACTATGGTGAGATTTTGACAGTAGAGGACAATCATGAAAATTGGAGAATATACGTCAGGACTGAGGCAGTATACATACATACCTTGCCTCTACACGTACATTCAGGGATCGCATTAGCCCTTCCAAGCAGTGTTGCACTGCAAGCTCATATGTAGCTCTCCAGCTGCCCTGAGCTCATGGTCCTCTACAGAGTCATTCCTTCCCTGGACAAATCTTCCTGCAGCAGAGCTACAGCTAATCTTGTGGATGTGCAAGACATGGCCGCCTTTGTGCTAAAGCAGAGCTGTGTTCCCAGCTCACTGTGCCATGCAGGGTGCACTAGATCAGCTGCTCCCTTTTTCACATTTCAGGTGTCTCCTGGACATCTTAAACATTTTGCAAATGCAACTGTTTTCTTCCAGATTGTGGACTAAAAGATCAAAACCCTCCAGGATCTTGGTTCAAACATAGATAAACTTAATTACTTCTCATTCTTAATTGTATTTTGGGACCAGTCTGATAGGCCATTTATAGTCTACTTAATGACTATTATCTTATGTCAGGCAAGTTCTTAAATCAAATTGCCATGTGATAGAAGGGAAACTGCCTTCCAGGATCTTAAGTATTTCTATATTTATATAGAAATACCAGTTTTTCTATATTTAACAATGATATATGCAGTTTCCTGCACAGTCGAATGGGGTGAATTTTCTGTACACGCAGGGGTGAGTGTACCTACTTACATTTCCTTCCTTTTTATCTTTATTCCCCATGTTCTATGTTAGCCGTTTCATTCTTTGGTTCAGAACTGAGACTATCGCAGGTTTGTAGTTATCTGTGAATAAGTACAGTTACAACACAATTGTACCACATTTACACCTTTCTGTATGGTCTTAACAAAATGCCACGCTGCAGGCTCTTCCTTTTCCATTGCACCAAGAGGTACAGCAAAATCGACAGAAATAGTGCAGAGAACTGTTCAGTGGTTGGTGGTTTTTTGTTGTTGTTGTTTTTAATAAAGAGAGTTTCAGTGCAAAGTATCCTGTCCTGCTGACTGTAAAATACCTGATTTCAGTAGATGGTATCGAATTCTTCAGAGATGATATTGGAATAGACATGTCATCAACCATGTCATCTTCACTGACTCTTTTCCTGGCAGTAGGACAGAAGTTTTTATTGATTTCATCTGTCTTGTCTGCATTATTATTGAGCAATCTAACATTTCCATCTGATAAAGAATCAATACCACGATCAGGACTCATTTTATTCTTAATTTACTTTCAAAGAAAAAAAAAGCTTTGTCAGTGTTTTTTTCCCCCATTTTACCTCCGTCATCAGTTTTTTCTGATTCCCATTTTCTGATTTATATTCAGTCTCTCCTCTGTTTACTTGTTATGTGTTCTACTTATTCTAAAGCCAGCCCCACTTCTCTTTTAAATCTGGTTGTGTTATTTTCTTTATTCATTACATTGTTCTTTCTTTGCTGTGAATTGTGTGTTTTTGGGGACTAGTAAAAGTTTTTAATCAGTTCTCAATCATTCTTCGTGTTCTCTTCCTTAAATACTGGAATTCCCATCACGGCTAGGATATGGGCCTCTTAAAAGCACAGTGCCTTCTAAGGCATTGCCTTAACTTTTTGGACATTTTTTTCTTTCTTTAACAATGTAAACCTACTACCGGTTTCTCATCTCTACCAGTACTTTACCCACTGGGTGAAGGGAAATACCAGTTTTGGTCATTTTGGATTTAAGATTTTTTTAAATGAGGGAACTTCTTAGAGCGTTTAAAAATCCCTGAGGTTGTTTTTGAGACAGTAACGTCAGCATGTGTCAAACTAAGTGATAATTTAGGTTTGTTTTTTTCGCTAGGTAGTGCTCGAATAACCAATGGTCCCATATTCCAGTGTTGCTGAGTTGTCTGTCGCAGACCCAAGTCATTGCTCCAGTTACCAGGATACCAATTCACAAATATTTGGTATTGTTAGTTAGGAAATCACAATTCAAAGTCACAAGCAACAGAGCAGGTAATACCTTTTCTTTTTCTAGCCCGCTTCTGCCCACTCAATCTTTGTTGGAGATGCAGGCATTGATTGTAACACTGAGTCATACGAGCCATCCCAGCATCTTTTCCAGTCTCTTACAGCTGTGGTCTTTTGGGCAGGCAAAGCCTCGCTGAATATAAAATGGAAAGGGATGCCACAACTGTACGCAGTTAAAGAAGATGTATTAGAATGGATTTGACTTCTGTATTGTGGTTCTGTAAAGGTGGACACTCTTTTGAAAGGAAGAGGTGAGGCTGAAACTCGATACAGCTAGCACTGCTCGGCTGAGTTGATGTGAAGCAGAGGGATTGAAGCCAGATGTGCTACTCCCTGGGCTGGGGGAGGGTGGCCAACATATGACAGTTGATGCCCTCTTCAGAGCTTCAGGGACTGAAGAGACACAAACCATGAAAATACACACCTGCATTTTGCCGAAAAACAATCTGTAGTAATTGTTGCATTCATTGCGATGGTGTTCATCAGTTAGACAAAAATAGGTCCTCCTAGTGCTGGGCACATTGAAGAGTCGGTGGTAGTTCTAAAGTGGGACTCACCACAGCAGTAGCCGGGTGTGACCCAGGATGGAGGACACCCAATGAGTCTTAATGCTTCTAATAGAAGGATCCTGTTCATACTTAGGCCATATTTCTGTTAATATTTTCACTGGAAAGTAACAGGACTCTAACGATTGCACTTTGCTGGTAATTAGGAAAAAAGAAGTCTTTTCAAATGAGAGGGCCTTTCAGCCCTAGCATCTAGATTTTCTGTCAGGTCTGTACACAAACAGTCCCTGCCTCTCTCCACCTCCCTGTTTGTTAGTTTGAGGCCAAACTGTCTCAGGGATGTCCAAGCCCTTTGGATGGATGATTTATCTGGATGAGCAGGTTATCACCTTGATCAGGAAAAGAGAACGGCTGGCTTGACAGCTTCCAAGTTCAATAACCTCCTTTTCTTCTTCATAAATTGCTGAGGCATGAGAGGTTTCCGTTCCTTGCTGGCATCTTTACACTGTGCCCAAAGAAACAATCATATCAGGTTCAGGAAGGCAAGTGACTGAAAGGGCAGGGAAACAGGAACCGTCCCCACGGATGTCCTCCCCAGAGAGGCTGGGAACACTCTCTGCTGTGGGAAATGGGAAGCTGAGGTCAGCCAGAGTGCATGGCAGGTATGCGCATCTCTGAGGACTTGGGAGTGCAGGGATAGCAGTCTGTTCTGCCATTCCCAATGCTGCCCGTCCCAAGCCACCTCCACACCTTGTATGCACCTCCACCGCCTCGTTCTGTGGTGTGGAAATGAAGGCAGGGAGATAAAGACAGAGAGTGGGTGGTGACAACGCTCCCGAGAGCCCTGAGCCAACCACTTAGTGAGGCAGGCCTTGGTGTTAGAAGAGCTCAGAAGAAGGGATAAAGGAGCAGGCAACAAGCTCCTTACGGAAGCTGGAGGGTCACAAACTCAGTGGATGGAGAGGGAATGTAGGATGTTTCCGGACATGCCTATTTGTTCAGATCCTTCAGAAGCTTGGTCTCTTCCAGCATCTTGTGCCTGAGAATGCTAAGAGATTGTCTTATCGAAGCTTTTTAGACAAACACATGAAGATCCTCTCAAGAGGTTGGGAAATATTATTAGCTCCTCTTTTACTGGCAGACCTTGAACAATTAATTATTACCAGAAGTATTATCAGGTGCGTGTCACTCCTCTCCTTGGATCCACTTTACATAGTTCAGATTGGTTGTAAGCAATGTGTTCTGTGATTGGCCTGGTATCTCATAACTCCTGACAGCAATTAGCCCATCTCCCTGAGGAGGACCTCAACAGTGGTGGAAGGGACATAATGTAGAATATATACATAGAGAAAATTGAGTTGAGAGACCACCTAAGTATGCAGCTTGCTTGTATTCTCAGCTCTTCTCAGGAGTGTCTTCCAGCTGATGTGCCATCTCCACATCAGGAGGCAGGTTCTAGGCAGGGACCAGGAAAGGGGACAGGAAAGAGGATACATGGGGACCCAGGAAAGGCATTTTCATAGAATCATAGAATCATTAGTGTTGGAGAAGACCACTAAGATCACCATTTTGCATATGATGGCTCTGTAATGTTTCTATACCTTGCTTACAAGGTTGTCCCAGTACACCTATTCAGAAATGACATCTGCTTAGGGTGAGAAGTTTGAATTTCTAAGCAAAGCACTGTTTGTCCATGAAGCTCAGTCAAGTTTTAAATGAAGTCATGCCAAGCTGTGAAATCATGCATCTAAGATTCTTCTCTTCTTAGCCATGTTTGTGCTGCTGCTGCGGTACTCTTACCTGTGACAAGTGACAGATTATCTCCTTTGCCTTGCAGGTTTTTTTGTAAGCTTAGTTCAGATCTTATTATTAACTGTGCTGTTATTAAAGGGGAAGTCATGCAGGTCAGCTGGTATACACGACAAATGTTTGCTGGTTGAAGGATACAAATTCAAGACAAAATACAGACTGTGTTGGCAAATACAGACGATACTCTTGCCTTTTCAACTAAATTGACAGTGTTTCCATAGGTAAAATTGATATAGCAAGAGTCATCTCCACATCAGCTTGACTCCATCTATTTAACCATTAAGAAAGTAGCATAAAAACAGTATTCGGGACAGATATTAGTGCATCATCCCACCTTCTCTGTGTTTGCTTTGTGTTAGTTTTGCATGTGCAGAGAAAGCCTAAGAAATGAGGAAAGAGAAAGGTGCAGGCACAGCGGAACAGACACCTTGTGCCTTCTCCTCTCTCGTTCATCGCATCCCTCGGTCTCTCCTGGTGCCTTACAGTGCCTGAGTGAGAACACAGTGCCCGCTAGTGGCTGCAGCAGCCCGAGAGGCCGCCTGGCAGAGGCTGCTGGCTATTTTTGCTTTGCTGATGCCACTCCACCAATTGTACCGGGACGAGGTGGGTGGCTCCTATTGCTCCTGCCCTCAGATACAATCAGCGTCTCTGGAAAAGGTCAGCGCTAAACTGTGTGGAAAAAAAGAGGTTCTTGCTGGGAGTGCCACGGGTCATACACACCCTGTTTTTCATGTTTAGCATCAATGTCCAGATGAAACGCCCTAAATAAGGCATGGCGTTTAATCTTACAGTTGCTATAGCAGGAGAACAAATTGGTTGAAATGGGGTTACAGGGAGCACGCAGCTCTAAATCCACAGCACGTTCAGAGCCATTCCTGGTTCCTGAAGCAAAAGAACAAAGCAATTACCACCTCAAAGCTTCCTCGAGCACAGCCCTCCTTGCAGGACTGGCAGTGCAGCATGGAGATGCCTCTGCTGCTTGGTGTGAGCTACCCCCAGCGTGAGAAGTGGCATGGCACCCGTGAGCCTTATGCTGCCCCTGCTAATTAGCCCCACTCCAGAGAGAAGGTAATTAGCTCGAGTGGAGCACACTGCTGACACAGCACACCTGCTTCCAGATCTGAGCCGCTATGTGTCCAGCTCAGCATTGCACTGGGTGGCGTAGGAAACCCGGGATGTCCGTGCTGAGTTTTCAGGGTTGATGGCAAGA
>JANHGO010000072.1:22905692-22938472 GCA_024606505.1 Aquila spilogaster
GTAGGCCTCCTTTAAGTACTGGAAGGCCACTATGAGGTCTCCCTGGAGCCTTCTCTTCTCCAGGCTAAACAACCTCAACTCTCTCAGCCCGTCTTCATAGGAGAGGTGCTCCAGCCCCCTGATCATCTTTGTGGCCCTCCTCTGGACCTACTCCAATAGGTTCTTTCTTACACTGGGGGCCCCAGAGCTGAACACAGTACTCCAGGTGGAGTCTCAAAAGAGTGGAGTAGAGGGGGAGAATCAACTCCCTTGACCTGCTAGCCACACTTCTTTTACTGCAGTTCAGGATGCGATTGGCTTTCTGGGCTGCGAGAGCACATTGCTGGCTCTTACTCAGTTTTTCATCCACTAATACCCCCAAGTCCTTCTCTGCAGGACTGCTCTCAATCCACTCATCGCCCAGCCTGTATTTGTGCGTGGGATTGCCCTGACGCATGTGCAAGACTTTGCACTTGGCCTTGTTGAACTTCATGAGATTTGCATGGGCCCACCTCTCAAGCCTGTCAAGGTCCCGCTGGATGGCATCCCTTCCCTCCAGCATGTCGACCATACCACACAGCTTGGTGTCGTCGGCAAACTTGCTGAGGGTGCACTCAGTCCCACTGTCCATGTCGCCGACAAGGATGTTAAACTGCTTTTAAACTTTGGGAAGGTGGAAAATGCATGGAAAGAATGAAACTGAAACATGTAAGCCTGCAAAAAAGTTGGTGCAGTCACACTATTACTAAACTGCATATTCTCACACAGTGAGACACGTGAAGTAATATTGCAGAGTATTTCTAGATGCTGGAATAAATATCTAGTGTCTACAGAGAGCATGCCCTATGTCTGGAGATCCACTCTCCAGTGCACTGCGCGCTTTCATTTGGGGTGTCTTTGAAGTGAATTAATATGTTGATGTTTGTCCAGTCAGTGCCTGAAGGAGTTTCATTTTTTTATTTTATCTTAAGGGTAGGTGAAAACAAAGACCTCCATATGTATATATATATAAGGTGGTTACATGTGAGATTCTGTTGCAAATGAACAAACCTACAGCGAACATAAAATCAGGAGCCAGCTGTACAGCCCTGAAGGGAGCCAGAAATATTGTGGCTGGCTGAAAGCCTGGTTGGTGGTCACTGTTTGCCCCCTACTAAGCCAAATCAGATGTGTTCAAGTACTGAAATGTGTTGCTTTTTAATGCATCAAGAATTACCAGGAAACCAAAGATTTTGCTTTTTTCCTGCCTGGAGCTACCAGGAATCTATGTAACTGTGTCAGTTCATTTGGTAGGGACTTGTGTTGGCTTGTTGGTAGGCTGCAGGCACCTGGATAATTTGAGTGGCAACGATGCATGCCACCCTACAGTTGTTTGGTTCTGTTGAATAAGGAGGAGATGCCCTCACCTACTGACATTATTGTGGTAGCTATTGCAGGCTGGAGCCCAATCTGGCCAGCAAAACCTGCTCAAGAGGAAGGATAAGGACACGGGTGGCGAGCCTGTTCTCTGTCCTGTGCCACACTGTTTACAGAATCCAGTCTGGCTTGTTTAAAACCAGGGTGGGTATGTCTATAGGAGCAGCCATCATAGCAGGTATTGGGGGCAAAGGAAAAATCCAAGAATTTTTAGCAGGCAGAGACATTTTCTTTCTGCACCTGTCTGAACTCACCAGAGCCTGAATACAACTCAAGAAATGCAGGTCTGGGGATGTGCTGCATTGTGTTGTTGTTCTTCAGAGTTGTTAGCAGGTCCTTGGAGATCTCAGAATAAGGCTTTTGGTTTGAATGCATTTCCCTGACTATCAGATACACCATCTCTGGTTCGCAGAGACCCCTCTACTCAGCCTAGTGATAAAAGTGCTTTTTAACACCAAAGCTGTTGTGTTCCCACGCCTCTTGCTGTCATGAGGGAGGCCAGTCTTAAACAATAGCAGAGGAATAAAGAATAGCCTCGCTAATTGATATCCTGCCTAGACGCTGAGTCAGGTGGCAGCTTGGGCCTTTTTAAAATTCCTGCATTGTTCCTGATTTTTCATTTGACTGGGGTAAATTTTTATCTTTAAGAAAAGAAAACACATGGGACCAACTGCATCTGCCTGCTCCACTGTTCCCTTCCCACCCACCCCCACTCATTTTTGGTGTCTTTGTCCTGTGGTAGCCTTCAGCACTGAGGGATTGTCCTGAAACCAGGTTAGATAAAATTTGCTAGTTTGGACTTTGAGCTGAGTGTGATCTTCTGTGATTAGGACAAGGTAGCGGTGGTCTGAGCAGGGGTCCCTAAGTCACATACATCTGCAAGGCTTTGGAGAACGCAATCTTTCACACCTAAATTTCCATGTGGGCTCATATTTATGTGATTAGTCTGAAAATGGTCAGAAAGCAAGGCAAGGATGCAGGCACAGGTTCCCAGAAAAATCTCTCCATAGATGAATGTTTGGAGCCCGTGGCAGGATGCTAGGACAGTCTGTGTGCAAACAGACATTTGGAAATTGACAAAAGCAGTATTTACTTAAACAAACCGCAAAATCCTGTAGCTCAAGCTCTTGAATCCACCTCAGCTGCACTAAAAACATTTTCCAGAACGAGGAGGGGGCCAGGGTGGCTTTCCGTAATCTCCGAATCTCACAGGGCCTGCAGAGTCCTGTGTGTGGGTTTCATTCAGCTCCTGTCATCCCTGAGCATCACCCCGGGGCTGCTTTCACCAGCCTGGACCAGGGAGGGCTGTGGCTCTGCTCCTTCCCCTAGCCATGAGCCCTGCATCAAAGGCTGCAGAGGAGAAGGGTCAGAGATGCCCTCAGGACTTTCCTCAATGCTGGGGGGGTCCCTAGGAAATCTTTGTGGCTCTTTGGCACTGCTTGTCTCCTGCTAAAAGGCCTCAGCAGATGGGGAAAGCGTGGTCTTCACTGTGCCGCCGGGCAGGAACTCTCAGAGCTGGAAAGGGAACTGGTAAGGGTTACATCTGCATGTGTAGATATGAGATAAGAGCTGACCTACCCTTCACCCCGAACTGAACTCCCTGAAGCTCAAAGAAGGTAAGGTGACTGCTTGTGAAAATGCTGGGGGGAAGCCTGCCAGACCGGCAAACTTGCTGCTCTTGCTGGGGGCTGGGAGCAGACATTGAACGACCATCCATGAGGTACTTGCTAGGTCCGTGAGGAGCTTGGTAGGTCCCTCAACAAAATGCTTGAGGACTGGTGGCACAGAGGAATCAGGACCCGAGGGTGCCCGTCAGGAGCCAGGTTGAGGACAGCCGTGCCCCAGGGCAGTGGGTGCTGTGGTCTGCCAAACGTGGCTCCCTGAGCGGGGGGACACCATGCAAGTGCTGCCGAGGCCTGTAAACCCAGCGGGGGGACACCTGGCCCAGCAGCAGGGCCCACTGTACCAGAGGATGTTGGGCAAAGGAAACAGTTCTCAAAATTAAGTTTTTTTTTTTCCCCTCAGATCTATTTTTTTCTTTTCCTTTCCAAAAGTGCTGAAGTTCTGGAAAAACTCTGTGTTTCTAGCGGCAAAGGGAGGGAGGAAGTTCGTGCGTGTGGCAAAGGCTCGTTCACGGGCACCATCAGGCAAGGGAGGAACACCAGCTGGCGGCAGGATCACAGGGGGAGGGACGCTCCACTCCCTCCCGTAGGCCTGCTCCTCTCCAGAGACGGGGAGGACGGAGCGCCCAGCATTTGTGTCCCCCGTGGAGAGGGCACCGGGGGAACGTGGCAGCTGCCCACGCTCCCCTTGCTTGTAGGCTAGAGCAGCTGTGGCTGCTCAGAGCCACTGAGGAGGAGCTGGCATGAAGGCCCCCGTGATATCCCCCTGTCCTTCCTCATGTATACCTGCCCACGTCTGTGGGCGCCTCCTGCCCATTGTTCTCTGGCACCTTTTGGTTCAGGGATTGCAATTTTTTCCCTGGCTGGGGGCAGGGTTGTGTTTGAAAAATAACGTAAAAGAGAAGAATCCAAAGCAGGACAAACCCCTGAGTTTCCCAGCACGGTACTTGGCAGAGGCACATCCCTGTCTTTGGACAAAGCCTTTGTCCTGAGGGGTGGGGGTGGAGGGAGAAATAGAAGTTACAGGCAACGGAGAAACCATTTCGGATTAAGCTGAAATAGCATCTGCTAGGTATTTGAGTGGGGTCTTTACTGCACATAGCCTGTGACTGTTGCTTTCAGATATCCCTACAGTGATACACATTTCAGATACTGTCACAGCCTTTTCCCCTGTGCAAATATAAACACGGCAACATCCACAGCTGAGTGGCCTTAAATGGAGTTCCTGTACTGGAAATCTGTTTCTTCTGGGAAAGAAACATCCTCCTTTTAACGATATTACTGGGTCCTTAAGTCTCCTGGGAGCCTCAGATCTGTTTTGCACAATACGGGAAGCGGTGCTTGCCAACGCAAGCATGGTATGGCGTGGTGAGGGCTGGCCTGGCCCCAACACCATGCTCTCAGCACTAAACCCTACGTGCCAGCTCCCCTGGGAGCGAGCAGGGGGCTCTGCCTGTAAAGCCTACTGCTTGCATTGGTGGGATGTGGTTTTGTATTGAATTTGAAGGAGTAGAGAGAGAATCTTCTTGCCCCTGGCATCTTTATGACAACTAGGAAACAGAATGCACGGATATCTCAGAAGGTGTTTTCCAGCAAGCAGACACCAAGAAGAAGCGTCTCTCTCCTCTCTCTCTGAATGTAAAATTCAGGGTGCCAGAGGACTGGCAAGATGCAGCTTGCCTGGTTAAATCCTTGGTGCATCACAACCTCACGCAGGCAGGGCCTCTCTGGAGGTGAAATGAGAATTTCTTTCAGACCTGGGCTTCTGTGCTGAGGCTGCTGATAAGGACTTCATTGGCACCAGCTGGGAAAGGGGGCAGTTGTGACAACCACACCTGCCCCATGGGAATATAATGGAGTCCTTTAGTTCATTGCAATGGTTGTGGGGGTTTGCTGTGTGTCAGGGCCTGTTAGTGGTGCTCTGGTGATTTGATTGCTTCCCCAGAGCAGTGCTGCTTGAGCCACTGGGCCTCAGCTATGGTAGCTCAGGCAGTGGGAGCATCCTTGGTACATCTGTGGATCCTTGTTATGTAGGTTGTGGAAGAGATTCCTGAGTTTCAGGTTGTCTTGAAACACTGATCAGTCTGTGGCCACTTAGGCTATCTTTGCTGTTGCTATGTGGAGTTAATGGTCACCACGGCAAGGACGGAGCCAGGATGTTTTGGCTCTAACAGTGTGTATTGCCCTGCGATGTGGTTAAGCCTACAGCTTGCTGGCTGCTTGTACAGTTCCAGCTCAGGGACTGTGGCTGCACAAAAGAAATAAATTTCTCATGAACTTCTTCACCTGCCCCTGAAAACTTGGTGGAAAAAGACTTAGGACCTAATCAAGCTGTTAGTCACAGCAGGTTTCCCAAGTCTTGGGGCTTGCCTGTGCAGGCGGCTAATCTCTGTGGGGCGTGTGCCAGCCATGCTGCTGGGGGCTCTGCTCTGCTCCAGGCAGCATGTGCGAATGCTTGCCTGGGAAAGCAGTCATTCAGAGAGCAGAGCTTTCCTCTCTGGGCGGGAATGGTGGGGAGGACCTGAAGCAACCAGACTACCCCTCCATCAGCATGTTTGAGCAATGAAAAATCTTTTTAATGCTCACTAGGGAACCCGTGGGGATTTAATAAGAAAAGATTTGTTCCCTGCAGGCCTGATGCTGTGACAGCTTCCAGCGGAGATGAGCGGGGTGGCTAGACGGGAGGCTGCGTACTGAAAAGAGAGGGTGAAAGGTGCCGCCTGCCAAAGCAGCAGCTGGTGAGAAGGCGACTGGACTGCACAGCGTCAGCGCACACATGATCGGTGGGGAAGCGCGAGCCCAGCTTCAATCCTTGTCAATGGCACCTCGTTGACTTTTAACACTTCCTTATCGTGTCTGCGCTCACCTCGTAGCAGCACTGATAAAATGCCATCGCCGGTGTAATCTCCTGAGCAGCTCTGCAGAAAACGTTGCAGAACATGGGAGGCTGAACCGCCTGCAGCCAGCAACCAGCATGGGACTCTGGTCCAGAGCAAGGTAACAAAGAAATGGCCCTAACCTGAGACAAGGCGAGGGTGGAATAATCTCCTAAGTTTACAGAGCACCAGGTGTGCCGATATGACTGACACAGCAGCACATGAATTTTGTGTTAGAATGGGGTTTGCAGAAGCTGGGATAGCTGTTACGTTTCAGTACCTAGTGGAGTTGGAAATGTAAGCCATCTGAAGTGACTGCAGTATGTTAGTACCCAGAGCTATAAACAACAGAGTTATGATAATGGGAAGGAATGCACAGGGTTTTTTGTTGTCTTTCTTTTTTCCCCAGAAATAACTTATTTCTCTCTCTTGGGTTATTAAGCGCCTAAGTAGTTCTTGTACAAATCTTAATTATCACTAAAAGAAGGTATTATTTTTCAACCCATAACTGCTACCTGTAGGCCCATGGCAATTTTTTAAGCTATTTTTAATTTATTTTTTTTTTACAGGCAAGCAACTTGCAGTGATACATTTCAGAGAGTCCTCTTTACGGGTTTGAACTAAGGACCCCTGAATATAAAACGATACACAACTACTGAGCAGGTATGTCATTTTTGGAACCTATAACTGGTGCCAAACTCTTTTACAGTATCTTGCCACTGAAGGAGAACAACGAAAACTGTCATGGAACTGGCTGGAAAAAATAATTTTCCTTCTGAGTGAGAAATTTGGATGTTTAAGAATGCCTTTTTTTTTTTTTTTTTTTTTTTTTTAAAGAAAGGATCCTAGACGCAGTGTCCTTCCTGAATTGGAGACAAAAGTCATGATGCTAAAATTCCTTGCTGGAGAAAAACTTCTGAAGATTTTATCAAAGAACTTGGGGCCAAAGTCCTTCACTTTTTTCATGGCTGAAAATTTGATTTCAGCTTCACTGATCCAACTATTTTAACTGGTAACTAAACAACTAAAGGTAAAACAAGGGACTTCTTTAGAGTAAGGAATTATCATTAACAACAGAAACTTCCAGTGAAATCAATGAAAAGTTTCAGTTTGACTTGCTGTTTTACTTTTCCATCTTATTCAGAAAATAGGTTTATGCAGCTCTCAGCACATTTTTTTCTTCTTGGGCTACAGCTCTACTCTGTACTATGTTATTCATTGAATGTTATTATCCTGTATCTCTTATATAGCACTATTCTTGTAATCGTCCCTGTAATAACTTCCACATGCTGCAAACTTGCAGAATGGAACAAACTCCTTCCACATTCCCTGTATGCACATTATCTTTGCCAATTTCTTCCTCTCCAATCCTTGCTTGGATACCTTGAAGTTTATTTTCAATATCATAATCCCAAAGTTGTTCTCACAGGAACATCTAGTGCTACCCCAGCCACTTTTAGGAGTCTCTTATTTTTTTACCACCAGCTTTGATCTTTCCTGTGCTTTTGAACTGTTCTCCCCCTTTGCTCTCTTTCTCTTGTTTCTGTCCAACATCTTGTACTACCATCTCTTTGTTCCAGCGTCTCCCCATTTCTCCAGTCTTCCATCATCCCCTACCAACATCTGGAACTCTATGTGTGGGAAACCCAGGCCTTTTCCCAACACCACCTCTTCACCCCCAGCACTTCCGCTGTTCTCCCCAACAGTGACATCCATGTTACCACACATTTTACTGTATCCAAGCTGTCTTGCATATGGACCTGTCAAATCTCACCAGTTTTTCCTCTAAACCCTGACTTTTTGCCTACACTAAGTGACGAGCTCATTTGTCCTCAGTTACTGCAGTGCTGCTTGCAGTCCCCAGCCTCCTGCCTCCCAGGTCCTGCTGCCTTACCCTTGTCGTTCCTCAGCTTCATATTCCTTCTGTGGCTTCTCCATCAGGTTTCAGCCTCTACATGTAGACTCTGTATGTACCCATTTCATGGTTGTCTGCTATCCCCTCACACTTGCCATCTCCCTGAGTGGTGTTTAACCACTTACTGACTCTTTCTGCATCGTTTGCTCACCTTTATGCCTCTTTCCAAGCCTTCAAAATTTCTTTTCCTGCACTTCAATGTTTTGGTTTTTTTCCCTTGACCCTGTTCATACTAGGCACAATCAGGAGCAAAACACCTTGAAGACAGTAAATACCTGATTCCTCTTGAAATGAATACTGATTATCTGCCCACTTAGGAGTTAGGCAGCTGGATATTTTTAAGGTATTTGTGTACCAGTGTGCCACCTGGCACCCACTGTTAGCTCTTGAGACCCCGACTTAGATTCCCTACACTGCTGATGCCACCTCACCCTGGAAGTCTGTGGTATCTGTCAGTAGTGTCCCCATAGTCTGCATTTGGTAACAGCCTGAGGAACTTGGTATCTAGTTCTTGCTTCGGTCCACTGGGATCCATAAGCAAGCTGTCCCTCTGCCTATCTCTCTGTCAGGGCCTGATCTCGTACAGGTTTTCCCAGAAGGCATACCAGATCAATTGGTACACAATGAAGGGCTGGTGGAGAAGGTAAGTGCTGTGGCTAGTGTCTGAGACCAGGAGGTAAATGACCAGATTTAACTTCCTTCTTGGAGGATGGGAAACAGCACCTAGCCTCCTCACCTCTGAAATCCACTATTTGTAGAGACGGAGGCAGCTATGATGTTGAAGTTTGCTCAGTGGATCAGCAGAGCATATGAAATGAAGTGTATGTAATGTTAGGCTAAGCTGTCATGGTGGGAAAAAGTGGGACTGTGCTTCCTTTATGTCCCTCTGGTAATCTGCCCATGTAAGACCAAGACTTACATTTGCACTTTATCTAGCCATCTGGTTATTGTTCTTTGAAATTTTAAGGACCTTCCTTATCAGATTTGAGTAAATTTCATCCTAGAATGTGCTCCAGCCTAATGGGCAGATCCACTTGCTCAAAACACTTGAGGCCAAATGGAGAAAGTGTTGAACTTGACTTCTTTCTTTTTTTTTCTACATTCTAGTAAAATGTCCTAATTAGTGGCTTACTGGGCCATGTCACCACCAGCCTGGCTTACTATTTTTTTTTCTGGAGTGCTTTTTGACAAAAAACCCTTGCATTGTGTACTTAGACTGGGGAAGACAGCAAGGTGGTGAGTCCTGTTTTGAGATGGATACCCCCTCTACAGATAGGTGTGAGATATCCATGTCCTCCTGAAGCCATGCCCTTGGTCAGTGTTTTCCCATGGACATCCTATGTGGCGTCCCTTAAGGGTGCTGGTATTTGCTGGTGCTCTTCTGAGGCACCCAGCGCCAGCCACCTCTACTCTTTGTCCAGTGTGCAGCAGTAAGGGGATGTGAACTACTAGCTGAGCTGCTCCTGCACTCAGCACTAACCAGCTCACATTTGCTGCAGACCTAATGTAATAGTTAACCATGCCAGCAAAAGAGAAAGGAGGAGAAGAGAAAGGGAATAGAGAAAATAAAAAGCAGGACATGGAGATAATGAAAGTGGGGGAGTGCTTCTGGTATTGTAACTCTACCAGACTTAGATTTCTTTAGCTCCTGCTGTGCTTTGCTAAAAATGAGGCTAGTTAGTCACAGCAGATGTGAATGTAATAACTAATAGGGGAATGAGAGAAGCTATGAGAAATGCATGAATTAAGTAGACTTTCTTACTGTTGTTTTGTGGGGGGCTTAGAACTAGCAGTTTTCAAACTGTGGCCTACTGGTTGCTCCTGTCAAGTGATTGGAATGCTGTGGAGGGTGAGAGAAGGGTGCAGCAAGCAAGATGCATGATGTGTCTTCAGTCAGGAAGAGGAGAGCACTTGGGGAATGGGTTACTGGAACTGTTGAGGGACGATGGTGTAGCTGGGAGGAAAGATGTAGCTTAGGAGTAGATGCTAATGTTGCAGAAATGGGAATGGGGATTCATGTGGCTAAGAATAAATGGGTTTATAGAAAGGATACTGGTGGTTATTTGGTAACCAGAAGCTTAAATGATCAAAGAGTTTAGTAAGCCCTTCTGACTTTGCCTTGCCCTTCCAAAAATATATCATGGCTGGGTGGAAAGTCACCTCCCATCCGTTCTTAGACGTTAATCACCCCCTTCAATATAGGTGGCCTATCAGATTGCATAGGCTGGATAAACATTGGGATATATGATAGCACATTTGCTGAGCTGTGGGATCTAAAGGTAAGGTCAGTATCTGGAAAGCCAAGATATTTGTGAGGGGAGGCAGGACTCCTGGTCTCTTCAGCTGCTTGCCCTCAAAATGGAAGGAGAAAGCATTTCAAATTCCAGAAGTCTTTGCAGGCTCCAAGCTATAAACAGGCTCTTCCTATATGAAGCAATAAGGATCTAACAGTAATCAGAAGATGTCTGCTTTTCCATACAGGCCTAATACTACTGGGATATGCTTTTGTGAGGGGGATGAAGCCCATCAGTCAGGGGGGACAGGAGTGCCCAGTGCTACTGGTGTGGATCATCCAAGACGGTATTGAAGATAGAGTCATGGGGTAAAGAATAAATGAAAGCCCAGTCAAGCTGAAGCAGAGGGAGACAGAAAAGGGAAGGAGTCAAAAACAGAAAGAAAGATGAAAAGAGGAAGAAAATAACTAGGGAAAGGGGGGGGAAGTATTGGCAGTGTTTTATACAATGGAGAAGTGTCCCAACTATTGAATACACTCCATAAATACTGTATTTTTTTCAGCTAGCTAGTCTAAGGGCCTCTGTGGAGGCAAGTACACAAATGATGGGTCCCCAAGTCCTGCTGCTCTCTCCAAATTCAATGAGAACAGAATTTACGCCCTAGATAACGATCCTGAATTCATCTGGGGGGGGCTGTGGCTCTATCAGGTCTGGATCATCTGTATTCCCAAAAGTAATGTGAAGGAAGATATGACCAAAGGAATGTATTTGCTATTTTACTTTGCGGAACACAGGGCAAGTGCCATATGCAGTAGTTGTGGATGCTTTGTTTATCCCCACCACTCTTGCTAGCTTGAATGCAATGGTACCACAGCTTGGGTCTCTGAAGCTGTTCTTGGCATGTAGGCTCTTTGCATTAAAAATCTTCATGGGTCTGTCACCACAGGCCACAGCTATACCTTGGGGTGCAGAGTATGCAGGGTGTTGATGCTTGGAAGTGCTTGTACGACACTGCTCTGTATTTCCTGGTCCTAGTCAAGAGACTAAAGTGAAGGTTACTAGAAGTTTAATATCCAGTAGCATGTTGCAAGCGTTGGTGTTTCCTGACAGCAATGACTACTGTTTCACCCTACAACCTCACCTCTGCTCCCAGTCAGAAACACCAAACCTGAGCAGCCTGGCGTGTGCTAGCTTCCTCTCTGGTGTGTGGTCTGACATGGATGCACAAACCGCTTGGATGATGGAAGAAACCAAAGTGTCCCTCATAACTAAAGTGAAATCTTCTAGGATGTAGGTTGTTCTTACATTAGTCAGGTATGACAGTGGGGGAAAGTGCCTCTCCAGGAAGGATCTGTGTCACTTGGACCCTTTGTTTACACTGACCAAAGCCATTGGATTTCATACCTTCTCGTACAGTGATCCTACAATAAAACGGGAAAGATCAGGCATTCCTGTAGATACAGACTACCTGGGCTCTGTCCCGGATGGGAAATGTGCACAGTAAGATGCCAGACCCATGAGCCCTTCTCCACCCTGGGATGGAATAACCCACCTTTTTTCATCATGAATCTTAGCAGCCAACAGTGTTGCCTCACCTCATTCATTAGCCAGCCAGTGTCAGTATAATTAGGGGTTAAGTAGTTAATCTTCAAATATCCCTTGGAAGTCAGGGAATTCATACATTTGCTTATTTGCAACTTGTGTAATTTGTGTACTGCCCCTGAGGCAACCAGACATGGGAATGCAATCCCATATTTTTGTATTTAACAACTGAAAAGAAGATGTGAGAAAAGGTTTGTATTTACAACAGTACAAAGAAAAGCTTTGACTATCTAACTTTCTGTTTCACCTTCCCTGTTGCATGTTATGCATCTTCTTGGTGCCCAGTCCTGCAAAAACAGAAAGCCTGTATTTTAGTGTGTATTGAGACTAGCTCCTCTGACACAGCATGAAGTTAAGCATGTGTGTAAGCTTGCTTTTGTCCCAGCCAGAGAGGAAGACTACTGTTTCTTAATTGGGGCCCACTTGTGGTAGGTCTTACTGAAACATGTATCAAATGGTAACTTTACCTTAAAGCACTTCAAATCAAATTACACAAGGTAGACTGAGCCAGGAATAGATAGTGCTGGTATAGTGCTTTTAAAAAGTTTTGTTGTTGCTGTTTGTTGCAATGCAAACATTAGAACTTCAGAGGAAACTTGCTGGTCCTCCAAATGGATGGAGGTGTATAATTGTAAGGGGGAATAAGCATTGTAAAGTTAGTCATTTGTGGCTGTATACTATTGAACTCTACTATCAATGATCTGAAAGACAGCAAAATAGTCATTGGTCAGTAGGAATGACTCAAAAATCAGTAAGCTAGCAAAAAACCAATACATTACTGCAATAGTCTGGATCACTCAGAAAGATGGGGCCAAGCATAACATTAGCTGCTGTAAGTCACATGTCAAAGAATAAGGAATACAGGCTATGCTTATCAGCTGGCAAGTTTGTCTCGGGAAGCAGTGACAGGGAAGAAGTGGGGGCTGGTGCAGCTCACTGGCTGACAACAAAATTCCAGGATGATGCTGTAGCTGGGGGAACTCATGCAGCTTTCGGTAAATAACTTCAAGATTAATAGCTCTAGGAGAGCCTGAGCATGTGTCATTTAGCACTATCACGGTCACTTCCCATGTACTCTATTTAGTGCTTTTGTTGGTGGTTCCTGGATGGGAGAGGTTTCAGGGACAATGCCTGAGGGTGTAAAAGAATTGGAAGTATGCCTTCCAGTGAAAGAAGTTAAAGGAAAAACAGAAAGCTGAAGGCTAACTTTTTTCAGTGTCTATATATACTTACATGGGGAACAAACTTAGCAGACTGAAGTGTAATAAGATCCAAAACCTAGAATTTGAAACTGGGGTGGGGGGAAGTCATATGAGAAAAAGCACTATTTTTTTAACATTGTCTATAATTAACCATTAGAAAAACTAACTCACTGAGGGTTGTGGAGTATCCTCCACAAGGAGGCTTTTAAATTGTGGCTGGATTCTTGTCAGAAAGTAGACCCTTGCCGAGATGGAAAGGATTTCTACCAAGTCTTCTGACCCACGTTTTTGAAGGTGTGGGTCTAGATGATCTTTCTGGAATTACAGTCAGAGGTTGGCTCACTGTTGGCAGCTATGGGGTTGAGAGTTGGGACCTCAGGGCAAGAACAGAAGGCATCTCCTCTCAACCCAAGGCATTACTGCTTTTCACCCTGACCTGTGCAAACAGCCTGCAAACAGACAAACCACATCACTCTTCCTCTTTAAGTTTCAAATGCATGCTATTGCTCCAGTAAGCAGCATTGCTCCCCCTTCATTCCTGTTTCCTATGTAACCATCTACTCTGTTCCCACTCCATGACATCGACAGCCACCTCCACCACTGAAAGACCACTGAGGGTGGTGGAGGTGGGCACCAACATTTCAAAGAGGAGCTGCCACCACCCCTACCCTGTCACCAGCTCTTCATCCCAGAGCACTGTTCCACTGTCCGTGGCGGCACCCATGGGTCTGGCTGTACAAGGTGGGAGAAGCCAGAGTCCTCAGCGGGAGCAACCAGGCACCGTCTTCAATGGGAGAAAAGGGCATGGGCTAGATGCAGGCCTCTCACCTGAACTCAGAGTGTTTGCTTCACCTTTTTATTGGATTATGCTTCAGTGATATCCTAAAGCAAATGAGGCTTCATTAGTGTCCACTGAGGTGCTCAGTGATAAGAGGTATTAACCGTCATTTGTCAGTGTTGCTTTAATTCTCCTGGGGCCAAGCCAAAGCGTTCCTTTGCATACCATCATCTATGGCTTTGAATATATTTCAAACTTTAAACCTTGAACAGTTATTCTCCTATATTTCTGAGGCAAACAAGAATGAGTTCTTTCCCTCTCCTTCCTCAATGGGCATTTTAATTTTTTTGTGGAAAAACTATATTCCCATGATGCCAGGGTTTTGCTTCATTTCTTAACTTATTCCCCACAGACTTAAACTTTGGCAGAGGCCAAGAGTGTGCATGTGGAAGAGTCAGTGGTGCAACGTACCACTAGAAACTTCTGAGAACAGCACTAGAAAGATGAGCACTGACGCAGACGGAGGTTGGGGCAATATTAATAGGCGCCAGCAGGGGCTCTGAGCCTTTGCGCACAGCTGGTGTGAGTAGATACTTGCTGTAACAGTACTTTCTGGGAAACACAATGGCCCCTTATGAGCCAGCCCTATCCCAACACAGTGGAAGAAAGCCAGGCAGGGCAGTGTGTCCCCTGCAGCGCAGGAGGGCTAGCTGGGTGGAGTGGCAAGGGGTGGTAAGCGGGTGAGGAGCTGTGGATGTGACCACTGAGGCTGCGCTGGGTGGGAAGCTTTTCCTCTTGTGACTTCACCTGGATTGTGTGCCAGCCTCAGCACACAATGTTATCACTGCAAGCCAGCACATGGCCAGGACGGCTGTGCTTGCACAGTCAGGCCCCAGGAGACTTTCTCCAGTTCTTATAGCTTTTGGCTTTGATGGCTTTTGCCAGAAACATGCCATGACCCTATTCCCTGGGTTTGTTTCCAATGGTACCGGGACTGCCTCTGCTCATGGATGACCTGTGCTACCGAGGTGGGTATGTAGTTGTGGGGAGTAAAAGTGAAGGGTTTTGTCAGGAACTGAATCAGGACCTCTCCTCTACCCCACCCCTCTCTGGCAATCTGTGCTGCTCTTGGCTGTTTCCTTATCTAGGGTTTATTGCTGTGCAAAACAGCTGAGTTAATGACTCAAAAAGTCCCAGCTGCATGAAGACTTTGCTGCTCGGATAGAAATCCTTCCCAAGAAGCCCATTCCCCTTTCTGTAACAAATAGATAGCTGCTGAAACCATGAGTACTCTTGGATAAATGCAGTCCTTGGATAAACGTAGTCCTTCAGGGCTCAGAACCAGTCTGTGGCAGTGGTTTCCATGGGTCAGGGATGTATGGTCTGTGTACAGTCACCTTTACTTTTGTCACTATTAAATATCTTGCCTAAAAGGGAGAGTCGGGCCTGGATCATCAGAAGCACTTGGCATTTTCACAGATCTCCCTCCATGGCAGTCTACGGAAGTTTTATCTTTTCTCTAAGGGACACAAGCTAGATTAAATGCTGCTGCTAGAAGTCCCAGCCTGAGCCTGCCCTCTTCCCTGCACTAGCAGAAAGCCTACATTGTTTATTTTGTTGTGTTGTTCCATGAATAAGACTTTTATTGCCCCTTGCTTGCCTTTTTGCCCAGGCAAGCCCAGGCATCCTTTCTTGAAAAGAAGAAATCAATACCCTTTCCTTAATTCCTTGGCAGCCTTTGCTTTTCCCAGGACAGATGTTTTCTAGGACAGTTCCAGGTTTTCCATGCTTTGGCAGGATAGGCAATACATTCAAAGAGTGTAACAGCACTGGACTAGTTTGCAGGAAATGAAGTGGTTCCAACCTTTGACACCTGAGATTCATGAGTGACTAAAGTCTTTGGCATCAGGGAGACCTGTTAATGCAAATGTCAATTTCCAGCTAAATTAAAATCTACTCGTAGGACAGTCATATGGCTTTTGACAGGCATGACAATGTATACAGCAAATAGCATCCAAGAGAATTTGCAGGAGTCTCTGTATTTTTGGGGGTCTGTTCTGGGTACATGATTGGTGCCTGGTTGTTCATAAGTCTTTGTAGGTTCGCTGACAGCTTGCCAGGATTGGCATTTGTACTCCAATAAATAGACTTGAAACAGTACAGTAACAAACAGGAGGTTGCTGGCACCTTCATGCTGGACAGATATGAGTCTGCTATAGGCAGCTCAAGTGCTGATGCGTGATATCCTTTGATACAAATGCACTTAGGTTCTTTGTGGGGCATCATCTGTATTAAGCTTGAAGGAGGCAGGCTCTATGTTCAAGTTGACTGTGAGCTGTCCTTTGGCACATGTGGATTGGCAGTGTCTTTATTGCTTTGTTTTCTGCTGAGTGTTCGTTGCTATTCTCATTCTGCTTTGCAGTAATTCTAGTCTTCTTGCTTCACATTTGCTTCTCACATGGTCTTGCCTGTGTCCTTCAAACTGCTTCCCTTATATGGATAGCAAAGATAGGCGCTATCTTTCCAGGACTGAGATGACACATTGCTTATAGATGGGACTAGCTTTTGAAATGCATGAGCAAGAATCCTCAGGATGATGCTGTACATGGACACTCGTGACACTGCTTTCTGGGCTACAGATCATAAATTATTTTTGGGAGCTGGACTAGAGATGAGCAGATTTAAGCCCTTAAAATTACATACTAGCAGCCCGTGTATAGATCTAAGATCTCATATGATCAGTACAAGGTGAGAAGACAGTCCTGGGGGTTACCTTCTTCATTCAGGCCGACAGGTAGTCATTAAAGCAAGCTGACTTTTGAACCAGAAAATAAGTACTCTTTTTCTAATTTGCTGAATTAGGCGTCATGGAGAACACATAATGGGGAGATTTTGACAGCAGAGGACTGTCACGAAAATTGGGTAATAAACCAGGCAGGACTGAGGTGATATATGTACACTCCTTGCCTCTATGTGTACATCCAAGGATCACGTTAGCCCTATCAAGCACAAAGTTGCACTGTGAGCTTGTATGCAGTTCAGCTACCCTGAGCTCAAGAGTATTCCGTGGAGTCACTGCTTCCCAGGATGAAGTTCCCCATAGCAGAGCTACAGCTGATCTCCTTGTGGATGTGCAAGATGTGACCTTCCTTGTGCTAAAGCAAACCCTTTCTGTGTTTGCCCAGCTCACTGTGCCATCAGGGGTGCTCTAGATCAGCAGTCCCCTTTTTCATGATTTGTCCCTCTCCTGGACTTACTGACATTTGCAAAACGTTTGCTGTTTACTTCCAGGTTATTGACTAAAAATATCATGAGGCCAAACACCCTCCAGGATCTTGGTGCAAACACGCTATAAACAAAACAATCACTTCTAGTTCTCAATTGTATTTTGGGACCAGTCTGATAGGTCATTTATAGTCTGTTTAATAACTGCTATCTTATTTTTATGTCAGGCAAGTTCTTTACTCAAATTGCCATGTGATAGAAGAGAAACTGCCTTCCAGGATCTTAAGTATGTTGTACCAGCTTTGTTATATTTAACAATAGTATGTGCAATTTCCTCAGAAAAAAGTATTAACACAGTTCAGTGGGGTGAATTTTCTATAAAACAATGTTGATTGCCCCTAGTTATATTTCCCTCCTTTTATTCCCTTTGTTCTGTCTTAGCCACTTCATTATTTAGTTCAGGACTGAGATCCTACCACAGGCTGTAGTTACCTGTGAGTAATTACAGTTATGGGATATGCCCTTCTACATAGTCTTTACAAAATGCCAGAATATGGGTTTTCTTCTTCTCCAGGACTTACCTATTGCACCAAGAAGTACAGAAAATCAACATAAATAGTGCAGAGACATCCTATGCAGCTTATTAAAAAAAAAAAAAAAAAGTAAGTTTCAGTGCAAGGTATCCAGTCCTGCTGATTTAAAATGCCTGATTTTAGTAAGTGGTATTTAATTCCTCTGGGATATGATGATAATAGACATGTCATCAACAATGTCTTCATCATCTACTTTCTTTTTTCCCAGCAGAAAGGATAGAAGTATTTATTGATTTCATTTTTCTTGTCTGCATTATTATTGAATAATCTAACATTTCCATCTGATAACAGATCAATACCATGATTAGGACTCATTTTGTTCTTAATTTATTTTTTTAAAAAATAGCTTTGTCAGTCTTTTTTTCTCTTTTACTTCCATCGTCACTTTTTTATAAGTCCTATCTTCTAATTTATATTCAGCTTCTCCTCTCTTACTGTTATATATGTGTTTTACTTACTTAAAGCCGCCCGCATTTCCATTTTAAATCTGGTTGTGTTTTTTCAATTACACTTTCTTTACTGGGGACTTGTGTATTTTTGGTGCCTAGTAAAAAATTTTTAAGCAGTTCCCAATGATTATTTATATTTTCTTATGTAAATCCTTTCTTTGTGTTGATTTAGCCCAGAATTATACTCAGGGCTGGGAAGCAGGACTTTTTAAAGCATCATGTCTTTCAAAGCTTTGCATTACCACTCTGGACCTTGGTCTGCTTTCATATAACAGTGCAGTTAACTGGGGATCAGTAAACCTGCTACCAGCCTCTCATTTCTACCATCACTTTACCCATCTGGATAAGGTGAAATACAGGTTTTGTTCATTTTGGATTTAAGATTTGCAAAATGAGGAAGCTGTTTAGAACATTTAAAAATCCCCAAGGCTGTTTTTGAGTCAGCAATATCAGCATGTGTTAAACTAAACAATAACTTATGTTTGTTTTTTCTTTGGTTAGTGCTTGAATAACCAGTGCTCCCATATTCCAGTGTTGCTTGGTTATCTGTTGCAGAACTAAATCATCAATCCATTTACTAGAACATTGAGTCACAAATATTGAATATTGTTAACTAGGAAATTACGATTCAAAATCACAAACAAGCAAGCAGGTAAAACCTTTTCTTTTTACCCCACTTCTGCCCACTCAGTCTTTCTTAGGGCTACAGCCATTGATTTTAACGTTCAGTTGTACAAACCATCCCAGCATCTTTTCCAATGTGTTATAGCTGTAGTCTCCTGGGCAGGCAAAGCCTTGATGAATATAAAATGGAAAGGGATGCCACGACTGTATACAGCTAAAGAGGATGTATTAGAATGGACTTAACTTCTGTATTGTGCTTCTGTAAAGGAGGGCATGTTTCTGAAAGGAAGAGCAAGGGCTGCAGCTGAATACACCCAGCACTGGTCAGTGGAGCTGATATGCAGAAGAGGGATTAGAAACCCACCAAACCTGCTGCACCCTGGGCCCAAACAGGGTGGCCAACAGAAATATTAGAGTTCATGTCCTCACTTCAGAGCTTCACGGACTAGAGAGACACAGGCCATTAAAATACATGCCTGTATTTTGCGGAGGAACTATCTGTAGTAATAGCTGCATTCATTATGATGGTGTTCATCAGTCAGAAAAGAATGGGGCCTCATAGAGCAGGACATGTGGAAGAGTAATCGACAGTTGCTATGCCAAGGTGGGACTTGCCACAGAAGTAGCTGCTGAAAGTTTTGCCAGGACACAGGACAGGGGACCCCCAAAGAGTCTTAATGCTTCTCTTACAAGGATCCTGATAATGCTTTAAACCATATTGCTGTTAAGAATATCATATTAACTGAGCAGTAACAGGATTTCAAGGGATTGAAGTTTGCTGGAAATAATGAAGAAAAAACTCCAACAGGTCTCTCCAAACTGGAAGCCCTTCAGCCCTACCACCTATGTTTTCTGGCAGGTCTGTACATAGATAATCCCTGCCTCCTTCCACCCGGCTGTTTATTAGTTTGAGGCCAGGTTGTCTTAGGGAATGATGAAGATCTTTGGATGGATGATTTATCTATGGACGGGTTATCTCCTTGATCAGGAAAAGAGAACGACTGGCTCAACAGCTTCCAAGTTCAATAACCTCCTTTTCTTCTTAATAAATCGCTGAGGCATGAGAGGCTTCCGTTCCTTGCTGGCATCTTTTACACTGTGCCCAAAGAAACAATCATATCAGGCTCAGGAAGGCAAATGACTGAAAGGGCAGGGAAACAGGAACTGTCCCCACGGATGTCCTCCCCAGAGAGGCTGGGAACATGCTCTGCTGTGGGAAATGGGAAGCTGAGGTCAGCCAAAGTGCATGGCAGGTATGCACATCTCTTGGGACTGGAAGAACAGATAATGGCCTGTTTTGCCATGCCCATCGCTCCCCTGTCCTGCTTATGAGCTCTCCCAGGCCGCCTCCACACCTCATGTGCACAGCGCACCTCCACCGCATCATTCCGCGGTGCGGAAATGAAGGCAGGGAGATAAAGGTGGAGAGTGGGTGGTGACAATGCTCCTGAGAGCCCTGAGCCTACCACTCAGCAAGGCAGGCCTTGGTGGTGTTAGAAGAGCCCAGAAGAAAGGAGTGGGGAATGAGCCCGCATCAGAAACTGGAAGGCAACAATCCTGATGCACAGTGAGGTAACACAGGACATTTCCAGACGTACCCACTTGTTCAGGTCTTTCAGAAGCTTTGTTCTTTCCAGCTCCTTGTGCCTAAGGATGTTAAGAGATTGCATAAAAAGTCTTGATAAAACAAACATATGGAGATCCCCTCAAGAGGCTGGGAGATATTATTAGCCCCTCTGTTACTGGCAGGCCTGGAGCAATTAATTATTACCAGAAGTATTCCCAGGTGCTTGTCACTGCTTTCCCTGGATCCACTTTACATAGTCCAGATTGGCTGTAAGCAACATGTTCCCTAACTGGTCTGATACCTCACAACTCCTGATAGCAGTTAATCCATTTCTCTGAGGAGGATCTCAGTAGTGGTGGGAGGGCCATGATCTAGACCATATGCAGAAAGAAATTTGTGTCTCTGGACCACCTAAGTATGCAGCATGCGTATGTATAGTCTTAGATCTTCTCAGTGACGTCCTTCAGCTGATGTGCTCCACCTCCACATCTGACCAGTAGGTTCTAGGCAGGGGGCAGAGAAAGGGCCAGGTAAGAGGAGGCTATATGGGGACCTAGGAAAGGCATTTTGTATATGATGCTCCATAATGCATGTGCTACACCTTGCGTACAAGCTCTGGGCCCTTTCCCAGTGCACTTTTTCAGAAATAGCATCTGCACTGGCATGAGAACTTAGAATATCTAACCAGGACACTGTTGTAAAGGTCTGCATTTCTAGAAATAGCCTGGTTAAGTTTTAAGTGAAATCATGCTGATCCATGAAATCATGTGTCTAAAACAGTATTCTTTTCCTAGCCCTGTTTGTGCTGCTGCTGCGGTACCATAGCACCTACCTTTGACATGTGAGAGTTCATCTCCTTTGCTTTACACATTCTTTGTAAGTTTAGTGCAGTTTTTATTATTAACCATGCTGTTATTAAAAGGAGAATCATGCAGGTCAGCTGGTATACGTGAGAAATATTTGCTGGAAAAGGGATGCAGAGTCAACTGAAAATACAGATTATATTAGCAAAAAGAGTGCTTTGTCAAGAAAGTTTACACTGATTCTATAAGTAAAATCAGTGACATAAAAGTGATCTTCACGTCAGTTTAACTCCATCTATTTAACAATTGTAAAAGTACTGTAAAAAAATCATATTCACGATAGATATTACTGCATCACCGCAACTTTCCTGTGTTTGCTTTGCCTTGGTTTTGTATCTGCAGAAGAAGTTTAAGAAAGGAAGGATGAGGGAAGAGAAAGGTAATACCAGACACACTGTGCCTTCCCTTTTCTCATTCATAGCATCCCTCGGTCTCCCCGGTGCTGTACAGTGCATGAATGAGAGAACACCGCCCGCTAGTGGTTTAGGCTGCAGAAGCCCGAGGGACCGCTTGCAGAGACTGCTCCTTGTTTCTGCTTTGCTGATGTACTCCGGCAATTGTACTGGGACAAGGTGGGTGGTTTTTATTCCTCCCGCCCTCAGATAAAATCAGCACCTCTGGAAAAGGTCAGCGCTGAACTGAGCGAGAACAGAGGTTCTTACTGGAAGTGCCATGGGTCGCTCGCACCCTTTTTCATGTTTAGCCTCAATGTCCAGACGAAACACTCTAAATAAGCTATGGAATTTAATCTTACAGTTACTACAGTAAGAGAACAAATTGGTTGAAATGTGGTTACGGTGAGCAAACACCTCTAAATCCACACCACGTTCAGAGCCATCGGTGAAGTTAAAGAACAAAGCAGTGGCCCTCCTGAAGCTTCCCCGAGGACAGCCCTCCTTGCAGGGCAGTGTGGAGATACCTCTGGTAGCCTGGGGTGACCTAGCCACCAGCATGGGAAGCAGCATAGCACCACTGTTCTTCACGCTGCCCCAGCTAATTAGCCCCACTCCAGAGGAGATAATTAATTCAAGTGGAATGCTTTGCTGACACAGCCAACCTGCTCCCAAACCTGAGCTGGTATCTCCCCGGCTCAGCATTGCACCAGGTGGTGTAGACAACCTGGGATGTCCAGGCTGAGTTTTCAGCATTGGTAGCAAGATACTTTTAAAAAAACCAAAACCAAACTGAAAATATTTCTCTGAGATTTCTCTAGGTCTGTGGCCCTACATAAAACTGTACAGCCAAAGACCTCAGAAAGCCTCCCTCTCCCCCCAGATTGTTTTCCTGCTTATGAGGTAAGATCATCCTTAACAGATGTTTGTTTACCTCTTCATAAAAACCTCCTGTGAGCCTCCCCAAGCAGTGTGGTGTAGTGCTTTGCTATTCTTACCATTGCAAAGTGTTTTTCTAATGTTTAGCTATATCATTTTTATTGCAAATTAAGCTGATTATTTCTTCTTTAACTTCTGGTGAATGTAGAGGACAACTGCTTAGTCTCTCCACCCATTATAACAAATGTTTATGTGCTGGAAGACTGTTATCATGCCTCCCCTCCTGTTGTTCTTTTCCTAGAGAAAACAAACTCAGTTATTTTATCCATTCCTTATAAGTCATGGTTTTTTGCATGTCTTATCATTTGGTTGTTCTTTTTTGGACTCTCTCCAAATTGTCTACATCTCCTGTAAAATGTAGTGCCTGGAACCGGACACACTGTTCCTGTTGAGAGCTCAGCAGTATCGAGTAAATGCACATAATAATTGCTTTCTTTGCCTTATACACAAAACTTCCCTTAAAGCATCTCAGAATGAGATTTGTCTTTTTCTGTGGGAATCTCACTTAACAGTCTCATAGTCAGTCCCACCCCAGTTCTTTCTTTGCTGCACTGCTGCTGAAATGGTTACGATCTAGTTTGGATCAGCGTATTTGGTGCCTGTGCGGTCACCTTTCCCGAATTGTATCTTGGTACAGTCACCTCTGCAGAGGGCAGCCCTGCTTTCCAGTGTCTCACATTGCTCTCAAATTCTGATCACCCCAGCCCCCCTGCCTTCAGGAAGGACTGCTGCCCCTCTACCCCAGCTGTCATCCTTTTGGTTTTCTCCTCTAGTCTGTTGACCAAAACACACAAGGAAATACTGAGCAGCCCTGGAGGCAGAACTTCAGGGATATGATCCTCCCAGCTGGAAAAGTGAAGCCCTGATAATTACCCTTGATTATGGTACTTCAACCTGTGTAGCCTCTGCATGGTGACTTTGCTGCTCCGGGAGCTGCAATCTAGACATTTTCTAAATGCTCACTAAAGTCAAGGTATTTTACAACTACCATTTCCTCCTCATCTACCAGGCCCGTTAGTCAAAGAGGGAAATTAGCCTTGTTTGACAGGATTTGTTCTTCAAAATTCCCTGCTGGTTGTTTCTTATCACCTTATTGTCTTTCAGCTACTTATAAATTGATTGTTTCATAATTGGTTCCAGTATCTTTCTAGGTATCACAGTTAGGCTGACTGGCCTGTAATTCCCCAGATCCTCTTCTAACAGTAATTGTCAGAGAAGAACTGCATTTAAGTTAAATAGATTTTGAAAGACATTCCACTTTTGCCCTGCTTATCTTTATTCATTGTCTAGTTTTGTTCTATCCCTTAAATTAAAAACATGTTTCCCATGAGTATTTATCCTCCACTTGAGGCTCAGCACAATCCAACCCTGCCTTCGCTTTTCTCCTGTGTTCTTGCCCAAACCTTCCTGTTACTTACATACTTCTCCAATTTCCCTCCTTCTTGATGCCTTATATGTTCCTTCCTCTCTTTTCTTTATGGTTTGTTTGCAGTTTCCCAGCAAAATATATTCCCCAACAATTTATATCCCCCAGTGCCTGGAGGCTCTGAAGAGAGTCCTGGAAAAATCTCAGAGCTCTGCCCTTAAAATGTGGACAGTGACATTTACCAGTCTTGTAGGGACATAGCAAGTTCTGCCTAAAGATTTGCCCAGGGCTAGCTACATTTAAATGATTTCTGAGACCAGTAGGTGGCAGAGAGAAGATGAAATCTGGGACACTGGTCCTAGTGGTCAGACCAATAGATCGCTTTGGCTCTAGGATGGATGGACACGTGTTATTAGAAAGCAGGTGTCTGCTAAGTTGGGTAGCGTCTAGCAAACAAGAGTGTTGGGTAAAGCTCCCACCTTCTTGTAGGCAGGTTGAATATATTTAGCGTTCAGCTTCAGCCATGAGCAAAAGGTTTGTGTGTTCAGCAGAAGAACAGGAAGCATGTGCCACTTTCTAGCTAAGCAGATCAGGAGAAGATAACTTTGTTTGAGGGAGAGGTATCGTTATCCAGGGTTGTGCACTATATAATTGCACAATCTGCTATCATGCATGAACAGAGCTGTTCAATAGCATGGCCCTGCCTTGTCCTGACATCATGTCTGTGTTGGAAATCCATTTGGAATGAAAAATCCCACATTCCCCAAGTGACCTTGTAGGCTTTGCGCAAAAGGCTGAGTTGCAGTGGAGACTTCACAGTTTCAGTGGTGCCAGAGACAGGAGCTCAGTCACCAGCCTCAAAGAAGCTAGAGGATGAGAAGTCAGCAATGAAGCAAAGTTCTTTCCAAAGAAAATAACATTTTAAAAGTGCAGGAAATGTCTATGTTTCTTTGAAGGCAAGAAAAGTCCCAAAGGCAAGAAAAAGTAATTCTGAGTAACAGTGTTACTCTCATTAGCTGCTACTATTTCTAGCGCTGGTTTTTGGAGATGGAAGTACTCAGCACTTCTACAGGTTGCCTAATGAGAGCATAAATACTGGACCAGGTACACAGGTTGGAAGTGTTCACCATTACCAGTCTGGCACTGTCAGTGTTGCAGTTCTTTTGCAGACTCGGCAAATGAAGCTTGCTGTGTGTGAGGTCCAGTCTTCTAGAGCTTTGGTTTTATGGTCTCTACTCCTTTCTTTCACAGCCATTGCTTTCATATTACAAAGGCAGCCCTGACTTCCAGCATTACTCTGATGCCTGAGAGAATCAAGTCCCCTTCTTGCTCTTCTCGTGGTCTACCCTCTCCTCTTCATCCCCATCTCAAACAACCACTTCCCTGGGTAGCCCAGTACAAGAGGAATTCCTCACTGGCCATCTTCATCTTCATTTAGGCCATTTTCTGCAGCCATTTTCTTCAGGGGAAGGAGGCCCTAGTGAGCTGGAGAATCTGTCCCAGAGCTCAGTGGTGCCTTTTTAAAAGGCATCCAGTTGAAGGGACTGTGTGGTTTTCCCCAAACCCAAAATGTCCAGCAAAGTCAGTGTGCCCCATGTTAAAGGCTCTGCACCCTAGTGATAGCAAAGAAAGTCACCCTGATCATTCAGATGAAGGTAACATATACCAAATGATCAGTGACTTGAATATAATTTCTGCATCAGCTGCATCTTGCAAGCTGTTCTGCAACTTGCCAGACAGTGTTTGATATTTGGATAGTGTTTGCAAATGGCAGATAGAAGGTTAATGGGAAATGTCTCTGACAGTAGCTGGATGTAATTTAGAGATGGACTACAGCCATGTAGTTACATACCAGATTTGGGTTTTGGCTCATTATATTAGACAGATAAGGCCCAGAAAAGGATATGCACATTCAGCCAGAGCTGAGTTTTCCAAAAAGACAGTTTCAGTCTGAAAAGGGATGGGCAGGTTAACATCTGAACTATCTGGCTTCTGTGATGCACCAGCTTGCAGGCACTCTTTAAAGGTGTTAGCTGCTGGTGGTATCATTTAGTTCTCCCTCTCTTACTGTTTCCCAGAGAAAGGATGAGGATGGCAGTGATGACCAGTCACTCATGTATTAATCCTAGTTTATCTCAGTAGCATATAGCAAAACAAAGCAACAAAAGTATTCCTTACTCTTCCCTACTGCTTATTCCTCTTGTTGATCAAATTGTGCCTTGTCTTACTCACTTCATGTTCTTGGAACTTGTGTCCTCTCCTCTGCGTGTCCTCTCTCCAGGAAGACTATGCAGCACAGGCTGAAAAATGTCATGTATAGACCTCTACTACTTCTCTATTAAGAGAATGATTTATTAAGGTGTTCAGAATATGACCTTCATTCCAACTGCATGCATAGAGAATGTTTTTCTTTTGTGTCTCCAAACTGATCACTCTTGAAAAATATGATTCTTTTCCAACTTTCACTTATCCTTTAGCTCTTCTGAAATCCAGTTTGAAAAACAACATCTCTCTCTCCAGTTGTGCTTTGTCCTTTGGGGCTATGCAACTCAGCTTAAAAGCTGTTTGGGAAGACAACTGCTGAAATGAGGCTCTGAACTTACATGGGCACAAACGCCCAGAAACACCAAAGAGGCATCTTTTGAAGATACAAAATTTTGTGGCCCTCTTATTATATCATCTCATTCAAACGACAGCATTTCTAGAGACAGAGCATCTCCCAATGCCATTCTGGGGAATTAAATTCAGTGTTGAGTATGCAGAAAGAGAGAGGAGAGCTACTTGCTGCTTCATCACTTTATGAGCCTGGTGTCTGTATCATTGCTTAGCAGATCTTGCTTCCAGTAATCCTCTTTTTCTTCAGAGCTGAGCACCAAGAGCACATTCTGAGCAATTCATATGGAAAGACTACAAAAATAACATCTCAGAATAAAGTTATATCCTTTGGCTTATAATCAAAACTCACAGGGCAGTTAGTTGTACTTGTGGATGCATTATTGAGCCTGTGATTTTTCTCTTCTGTGGGCTCTCCAGCATTTTTGCAGATGGCTGGGGGTAGGTGAGTGTGCCTGGGGTAACATTCCTGTTTGCTGGGCTGCTGGAATTCAGCTATGCTCCTTAACAAAACAGTTTGGTTTAGACATTTTTGATGCATGTGCATGTGCAAGATACATTTGGAAGAAAAACTAAGCAGAACTAAGAAACTGAAAGGCGAGGTTGTAAAATTGGTATTTCTCAGCCTTGATTAATATTGACTGATGATCTCATTTTCCCATACCGCTTCTTTTTCCAGGTAAAAGATGTTAAAGAGCAGTCCAAAGTATCTGACGATGCCAAATACAGACCCCGTACCTCAGTGACGCCTGTGCTGGAAATCAGCAATGCGACTTGGCTGTCAGAGCTGGGTGTAGGGTAACAAAATAATTCAATTAGTTCTGCCACTATCAGAGATGTTGGCACTCCCTTGTCACCTGTCACACAACAACACCTAAAGACTAGCAAGTGGGGACACACACAGAGCTGTGGTGAACCATAGCAGAATTGCAGAGATGCTTTAGTCCCTGCTTAACTGTGCAAACTCCCATTTATGCATGTATTAGGTTTTTCACTGCCTGTCGCCTGTTCCTCTCCCCCCTCTGCTTTTCATGTTCAGTGGATTCTCCTCTCTGTGTCTCTGCCTCTCTTTCTCTATTTTTTTCTCCCTATTGTTCCCCATGTCACTAACTGTCACTCACTTCATAAAGCCGTCTGGCTCAGAGCTTAAATATTGCAGGGCAACTAAAACCCACCATCAGAGCCAATTCAGTCATATCTGCTCAGTCGTGCGACAAGATTGGGACTTTTAGGGTAGGGAAGAAGAGAGACAAAAGTTCACTCTTCCCTGCAGAGTGCCAAGAGAGGAGGGGGACACATTTCTTCGGTGGAGCCTTTCACAGCGGCAAGTTGCTTGCTCAACGTCCTTAACCTATACAGTCTTTTTCGCTGGTAGCGTACTCAGGTTGCAACGTCTGGAAGTGCGGGGTGGGGGTTTGCAACAAGTGAGTTAAGAACACGAGTCTGTTGACTCTGAGTGGGCTTAGGCAGTCTCCTGCTCTTTCTTTATGACAGGCAATTTAAGGGAAAAGGTGACTGCCTAAATTCATCGCTTGCACCTTTCTTGAGACTTGAGGGGTGACTGCTTACAGGTGGAATCCTAGACATTTGAACTGGTTGTACCACTTATCTTCAGTCCACCCAAAACTGTTCCTTGCAGTTGAACTGATTGAGCAACCTCGAACCACTTCACTTGGAGAAAATAGGATGGTCATGGCAGAGTTTTGAAAAACGTGACTAGTTCGGAAGTGATCTCAGGAAGAGTTTAGCCAAATGTAGCAAGCTGAAACAATACGTTTGATGGAGTTAGACAGGAAACATTTTTCCTTCTCTTGTACAGTGAGTTTTCTGTATGATAAGGTTTATCACATCTTGAATGCCGCTCTTGTGTGCTGCAGTGGAAATGTTCAAATGGTAGCTATGGATATCAGCGTAACTCACAAAGAAAGAAAGGGATGGAGTTAACCGCGGTGCCTGGGGGACAATGAAGTTTATATTGTGTGTAGTCGTGTTTTTTACAGAGTTGCACATGACTGGTAACTGTTGGGTGTACTTTGCTCTGTGAATTTGCAGAAAGAGAATGTTTAAATCAGTTTAGATAATGTATGTAAACAACATAATCTTCTGCTAGATTTGTTAATGTAAGTGCTGACATTAACACACTCTTTTACACGACTTTAATGACTGAGAAAGTAGCAATTAAATTATATGTTTGCCGCTTATGCATGCAAGGTGTTTGTGCAAGCTGAAGGACTGTGTTCTGTTCTTCGTTTTCTAACATGGGTGTCTGGGGTTAAAATTTTACAAGGTTTGAAGGCAAGGAAAATGAGTCCATCTTGGTTTAGAAAAATGACATCAGAAGGATTTTTTTTTTGTTGAAAATTTGTGAAATTCCCCAGAGCTGTAGAAATCTCAATATTTTGTGTGGTTTTCTATGTGTGAATATGTACACACAGTAGTTGAAACTGCCTGGTATGCAATGGTGTGTCGTAATATATGGCATTACAAATATATCCCAGTGGTATCTGAAGGAGGAGGGAAGTTTAGATACTCAGTTTTCCATGCAGTTGATTGTACATTCTTTTTCCCAGCACTTGTCTATGTATGTCTGCATTTAGGAAACTATAGATGGAGGTAGTATCTAAGAGATGATCTTCTAGATCCCTGTGACCAGCTATTCCCTGCTTCACTTGTCATGGTCCACAAGTTGGTCTTTCTGGATCACTGTAATATTCTGCATTCCTCAAAGACTTCAGACTGCTGTGGCATGTTAAATCAGCCCATCCCAAACAAGTTTGCTCTTTATTTCCCTCATTCATAGATTTTCCCTTGCCTAAAATTATATAGTAGGAAGTTGAGTATACGCAGGATGAAGTCCTGGCCTAGCAATAATTTCTTATCATGCAAAAATAATGACAGATGTAAAGTTTGACTTACATTACTTGAAAATGGACTACTTTCTTAGCTTTCCTGTAGGATACCTGCAGCTGGCTTCCAGTTCTGTGTTAGCCTGAGATAGCACTGACATTTTAGAGAGAGAAAACAGTATTTTAGGTCCCAGTTATAGACCTTTGTGTTTTCCTTCAGGTTGGTTGCAAAGTCAGTGTGGCAACTGACTTCAGAAGAGGATACAAAGAATAGCCCAAAGAACACCAAATCATTATACTGTATATCATGCATACTATATAGCAAAACTAGTATATATGGTAGTTATTAAGCTTATACAGTATTACTAAAACAATAATGGTGTTGTAATTGCTATTCTTACCTAACAGAGTGATTTCTAATGTAGAATTAATATATGCAACCTTAGAGAGAATTCAGGTTTGTATAGGTGCAAGATGTGCACCAATTCAAGATCTGTTTGACCCATGTGTGCAGAAGAGCTTGGGTGCTTGAAAGCTTCACTCTCTTTTCTAACCACTGCAGCTGCATGCTGATAAATCTGTTCTACTGTACTGCTGGCGAGTGTTTGTACGTGTACAAAATTTAAGCAGGCTCATACAACTGAGCCTGCAAGGCACCACAGAAGACTCTTACCTGGACAAGGAGTTAAATATACCCCCCCTCCCCGGCTGGAAAGTAATTGCCCATTTAGAGCCAGGGAAGAAAGAATTTAGCAAGCAGTTTGCTCTGGCTTCCCAGCCCTTCTCTTGCTAATAAATCATTGTGATCAGCCAAATAAGCAAGCAAGCAACCTTCTTTCTGTTCTCAAAGTATATTAGGGAAATACTTACTGGTTGAAAGCAACAAAAGACATCAGTGGGAAAACCTGAAATCTTTTAAATTTAGCATAATTTGTGGTCATTCTCTTTCTTTTTTCTTTCCTTAGACAGTAAGAAATGGGTGACTGGAGTTTCTTGGGGAACATTTTAGAGCAGGTGAACGAGCAATCCACTGTCATCGGGAGAGTTTGGCTCACAGTGCTCTTCATTTTCCGCATCCTGATCCTGGGAACAGCTGCCGAGCTAGTGTGGGGAGATGAACAGTCAGACTTTGTGTGCAACACCCAGCAACCTGGTTGCGAGAATGTCTGCTATGATGAGGCCTTCCCCATCTCCCACATCCGGCTCTGGGTCCTGCAGATCATTTTTGTATCCACACCTTCACTCATGTACTTTGGGCATGCCGTGCACCATGTCCGCATGGAGGAGAAGAGGAGAGAGAGGGAGGAAGCTGAGAGGCGTCAGCAAGCTGAGGTGGATGAAGAGAAGCTGCCCCTGGCTCCAAATCAAAACAAAGGCAACAACCCTGACGGGACCAAGAAGTTTCGCCTGGAGGGCACCCTCCTGAGAACCTATATCTTCCACATCATTTTCAAAACCCTCTTTGAGGTGGGATTCATAGTAGGTCAGTACTTCCTTTATGGCTTCCGAATTCTCCCCCTTTACCGCTGTGGGAGGTGGCCCTGTCCCAATCTTGTGGACTGTTTTGTCTCCAGGCCCACGGAGAAGACCATCTTTATTATGTTCATGCTGGTGGTGGCTTCTGTGTCCCTCTTCCTCAACCTGGTGGAGATCAGTCACTTGATCCTCAAAAGGATCCGGAGGGCTCTGAGAAGACCAGTGGAGGAACAGCTGGGGGAGGTCCCAGAGAAGCCCCTCCATGCCATCACAGTCCCCTCCATCCCAAAGACCAAAGGCTACAAGTTGCTGGAAGAAGAGAAGCCAGTGTCCCACTATTTCCCTCTCGCAGAAGTAGGGGTTGAGCCCAGTCCCCTTCCATCAGCCTTCAATGAGTTTGAGGAGAAGATTGGGATGGGACCATTGGAAGATCTCTCTAGGGCATTTGATGAGAGGTTACCATCATATGCACAAGCGAAGGAACCGGAAGAGGAGAAGGTAAGAGCAGAGGAGGAACAAGAAGAGGAGCAGCTGGGACCTCAAGGAGAGCCAGGGGTGAAGAAAGCAGCGGAGGAGGTGGTGAGCGATGAAGTGGAAGGGCCTTCAGCACCTGCTGAACTCACCACTGATATGAGACCCCTCAGCAGGCTAAGTAAAGCCAGCAGCCGGGCCAGGTCAGATGATTTGACTGTATGAAGGTGCAGGATATGAGGAGCACATGAAAAGGAAAAGGTTGAAGAGAAAAGGAGAGATAAAGAAAGAAATCAAAAGATATTTTTAAGCAAAGTGCTAAAATGGCCATTTGAATATTATTTCCTCTTGAGATTCTCAACTGGAAAGGTACTATCATGGTAACTGTGCCTTATTTGCCCTGTATGTCCATTTAAAAAGGAACATTTTCCCTGTTTCCACATGCCAGCTAACTCCTTACAGTAATAGCTACATTGTACACATAACTGATGTCTTTTAAAACCTAACGTGGCAGTGAAACCCAAATGTCACCACTGTGAACGTATTTACTGGAAGCTTTGTGTTCCACATTTCTCTAGGAACATGGGGACGATCTGTCTCTGCAGCCAGCAAGGGGGATGACTGATCAACAACTGTATCTAGTATTTCTTTTTCTGTTTCCACCTCTGGCATGCTGAGCAGATCTTCCCTTCGCTGTTGGCACAGAATTGCAGTTATTTAATTCACAAAGTGAATTCTGTGCTTAGCATCAACAGACTAAAATAGTAAGCACTATTTCCCCTCTCTATTCAGAAAATAAGGGTCAAAATGTCCCCAGTTTCTCTGTGAATGAAAATCTGAGTTAGGTAAAAATATTTTCCTTTATGTCAAAAATATTTCTGCTCTTCAAGTGATATTGACAGTAGGCAAGGTTAACAGTAGCTCTCTACTAGGATTTAGCAGATGCCCACAGATGGATTATTTGTTCCCAAGAGGGTCATCCAGCCCCGAGCCTATTTCAGAGCACTGGAAAGAATAAATTCAAGTGATATTTTTTACTTGTAGTCTTGTGATTTAAAGATCTGCAACTCGATTTAGCAAAGCAAGCGTGGGAAGGCTTCTGTGAAAGGAGGAAACAGCTACAGCCGCCAGAGCATGAAACCAAACACAAGCCTTCATGGCATGATCCTGACATGTGCTCAGTTCCTGGAGCTCACAAACTTACAGGCACTCAGCAAATCTCAGGTACAGAGTCCTGAAGGCACCTGTGTACCTAAACCTGGGGTCTAGGTAACTACGTGCCTATTTAAACCTCTAAATACAAAACTGGTTGTTCAAGTTTGAAAAGTCTGATATGAGAATAGTTTTTTGACATCCTTTGTTTTTAATTTGACAGACGGGAGCCATCCAGTGGTTTACGTCTCTATTAAATGCCAAAGTCTCGAGTAAAACAAGGCCTTCCAAAACATGATTTAGACCTTTTGTGCCAACAGGTCTGTAGAGAACTCCCAGAGCCTCAGCAAAATCTTTTTTTGTTACAAAAGGCAGAAACACATGTGCTTGCAAATGTTTTAAATCCCTGTGGATTTCTAATTTTAGGACTACAGCAGCATCTTTTGGCTGAGACAGTGCAGCAATGCATTCAAAAAACTTCAGGTTAACAGCTGTGTCCCCCCAAAACTGAGCCTCATGCCAGAAAAGTGCAGGTATGCACTCTCATCTGCTCTGCTCTGCAAACCTCAGACCCTGCCAG
>JANHGO010000072.1:22958350-22984658 GCA_024606505.1 Aquila spilogaster
CTTGAGAATGGGAGTGATGTTTCCCTTGTTGCAGTCACTGGGGACTTTGGCTGACAGCCATGATTTTTCAAATATGACGAAAGGCAGCTTTACAACCACATCCGCCACTTCCTTCAGAGCGCTGGAATGCATGGTGTCCAACCCCATATTACTTGTACTTCATTTTGATCTAATCTAACTGAATCATGCTGCAACCAGCATTTGTCATATTCAAAAATAGAGTATTTGAGAAAATATATTTTTCTAGGTAGTTGTTAGTTTTGAAATGCAAATCCATGAGCATCATGTATTATCCAGTGTTTGATGTAACTGAAAGGATTGCATTGAGACATAATTGTCTTTTTGAAATTTGTTGTAATGTAGCATGCTGATCTGTATTTTGGCTTTTTTTTAGCTCTCGGTATTTTCACTGGAAGCTGAACCTGTGTGTCATTTTGCTCATCCTAGTCTTCATGGTACCCTTCTACATTGGTTACTTTGTTGTGAGCAATATCAGATTATGTGAGTACTTGGTTTATAGCATTGGGCCTAATAATTTAAGACTGCACATACAAATGAGAAATAACTTTTTTTGAAAGAGAGATCTGCTGGTCACTATCCCTGTATCTTTTTCCTTCCCCTTGCTTTGTCCTGACTAGATAAATTCTGTCTGGGGTTTAATGCCTGAGCATTAACTGCTTATCGAACAGTTAGGAGATGTTTCACCTGATCCCCAGAATGTAGCTTTTCTTTCTGGGTTTCAACAAAGATGGATGCTTTGGAGTAATGTTACTGTTCCTTCAGAGTTTTAAGCTTTCACCCCAGCCCTGGAAACCTTGGCCAGCCTGTATTGTTCTGTTAAAGGGTGAAAGAAACAAGGCAGAGAAACTCAGTAAATTACCCTTGCTTTTTTTGCTTACTACTGTTTGATTGAGGCCTATTCCATGTACTAATACATGTCTACCCTTGAGTTATCAATATTCATCGCTCTTCTGTGTTAAGCTTAGGTATGTAGTTTGGGAGTATAGTATAATGCCAAAACATGTAGCTTTGACATTGAGATGAGGTTTCCAAGCATCATGTTCAGGATCATGTAAGAAAGATATGACTAAGTACTTCCCTATTCACAGTGCAGCCCTTAGGGAAGAGCCAAAATGGTGTGTTGCTGGGTTAGCTCTTGAAAAAGGTGATGTCTCAAATAGTTTGTTAGAAAGTAAAGGGGTGCATACTGCTAGCTCCAGCTCTGTCAGAATACACCTGTTTTGAGCATCTATGCTGAAAGCAGCCTTTGGGCTACTGTAGTGATTTTGTAAGCCTGAAAAAGCCTTAAAGGAAGAACTTCTTCAATAAAGCCTTAAAGGAAGAACTTCTTCAATAGTATGGTTTTTTTTTGTTTGTTTTTTTTTTCTCTCCATTAGTGCACAGACAGAAACTGCTTTTTGCATGCATTCTGTGGTTGACATTTATGTATTTCTTCTGGAAGCTGGGAGATCCATTTCCCATCCTCAGCCCAAAACATGGTGAGTTTCCTATTCTTGTTTATTCCTTCCCTCCTGAAAGTAGTCTTTGTTCTCTTACCTTTATCTTGGAGCTTTTGTCATGTTATGTTTATTCCACATTTGGGACTATAGAAAGTATTTCTTGCATCTCAGTCTGCTTTGAATCTGAAGGTTGCCAGACATACAGAAATGATTGGAGGTACCCAAGTTATTTGCTTTAGTTTTCTTCCAATACCACAAGAAAACCTCAGGGAAGTGAATGAGTCCTAACTGAACCTAAGGTGTGCAGGAATACCAGATGTTTTTTGAGGACTTTCCACAAAATGTAGGACGTTTTGCATTTACAAGCTGATCACAAGTTTTATTCACTTGTTTATTTTCTTGTGGAGACTAATGTGTTGTTAGAATAGAGTTGACACCCAATCGTTAATCTGATCTTTGTCAGTCAGATTTATTTATTTTTTTTTAATGACTAAAATCAGATCAACTTAGCATAGGTGGCTGTCCAGTTGACAAAACATGGAAGGGTTCCCAAACTCAGATCTATTTAAACTGTAGCCAGTAACACGGCAGGCAGGGCATATTAACTTTGGTGCAACTTTGCACTCCACCTGAGTCCAGAGGCAGTACAATTGCACAGTGCTAGCATGTAAGTTGTGAAGTCCTGCTGTATGCCAGACCTACATATTTGCAGAATGAGCTTGAGTATCTCTGCTCTGCACTCACAGAGCCAAGAGTATTTATAGTGTGAAGATACTGTGTAGACTTAGAATAGTTGTTATCCAACAGACATTGTCATCATGTGTGTAACTATTCTGTATCCTTTCGGCACCTAAGTGTGTCTTACAACACTGTAGGAAGGATTAGTTGTCACCTGGGTTTCCTGTGTAACTTATCCTTCCATTATCCCTGCACTGGAGAATTGTTTGTGTTTTTCTTAACAGGAGAGATTAGTCAGTTTCCTTCCAATTGGTGAGTCTATCTGTCTGGATAGATAACCATCAACTTATTCTTTCTGTTCTCCGTGAGAGTACTTTATTCTGGACTCACAAGATAAAAACCAAAGGATGCCAATTGCTGTAGGGTCTGCTCACCCTTTCATCTGTGGTTCTAAAACTTTCCTAAGAGAAAGTGTGTATCTGTGTTTTATAATTGTGTCATTTGCCCGTGAAATACAGTAGCTTGTAAATAGCACAGATCACTATACACAGTGTTTCCTTGCCAAGAAAGAAGTGAATCCACTTAGGTCCACTTGAGTTGGCAGAATATATTAGTCCAGAGGGAGTTTAGTCATAGGGTTCAGACAGTCCTTTTCAGACTACTCCAGAGGTTCTGTGCAACTGAGTAATAACTGCAAATTTCCAGAATTGGTAGGTTTTTTTTGTCCCCGTTCCTCCCCCCCCCCCCTCCTTTTTGTCTTGTGCTTTACAGAGTGGTACCTTAACCTAACAGTTATACAGTATCTTATCCTAGCAGGTTCAGGCAAAAGATTAGAGCCAAGGATTTTAAACTCTTCCTGCTATACTGCTGGGGCGCTGCTGTCTTGCATGTACTGATAAGGCTTTGTTGTGGAGTTGGTGGTCTAATTCAGATGTGTAGGATCTTGTTGTGGAGGGAGGTCTGACAGGAAGCTCTTTTTAGGTACCTGCACTAGCATCCTGTGTTGGGTTTGCCTTACCTTGGGATGGTGTTAGCACTGTGCAGCAGCTGTGAAATGCACCAGTGACCAGGACTCTTTGTCAGGAGTCCTAGATAGTCTCCAGTTTGTTAAGTATGACTTTGTGGACCTGAGTTCAGAAGAGGTTTATTCTGTACTGGATTACCTAGTAGTATTCTATTAAGACACTTATCTTCATCTGAGTTCATAAAGCATATGTTTTATGTGACCTGATCACAAGAGTGTTATGGGGAACGTTGTTTTAGACAGTGGAATGTCATGTCGTTTTGAAGGCACCTCTGTTTTAATTGGTGCTATCTGGTAGTGTGTAGGGCAAAAGGCCAGGATATAGTAGCACATTCTGTATCTGGTGTAAATCTATGCAGCTGCACATGACTAGATTGTCTCAGTTTCCCCTTTGTGAAGTCCTTTTGCTGTGTATTCATCATTTATTCCCCTTCTCTGAAGCATGAAATGTGGCTTGGCACTTGGCCATTTCAGCTTTGCAATCATGTAAGCTCCAAATGTGCTGTGTGTAGCAGCTATTCTGTAAGTATCGCCCTAAAAAGCAAATTAATGTTTGATAGTACATGGCTCTGTATCCTGACAAGATGGGTTGAGGTCTGTTCATGGTTGGGAAGAACAAATGCAGTCTCATTGCTTGGTATTGGATACAGCACAGGCTTGACATTCAAGCTGTGTCATGTGGATGTATGTTTTAGAGTTCACCTGGTGCTCAGAATGCTTGCTTGGTGGTCACCTCAACTGCATGTGTGTATCCTCAAGATGAATACTGAACAGCTAGGAGAAGCATGGACTTCCCATGCCATCATAACTCTGCTATCTTACTGCACAAATTGCACCTGGTATGAAGGGGTCACTTCTAATGATTGATGGGATAGGGCTTCCTCTCTGTGATCCAGAGAGTTTTGGACCAGTTTGCTGGGAGTAACTGGTTTGGTAATTCTAGTCCTTGTTATTGCTGCAGTGTTTTTGCTGAAGGTGTCTGCTTTATGGAACCTGGTGGATGTATGTTCCCACCTCAGCAAAGTCCAACCACTAGTATTTCATTAATTTAGAGCCAAAAAGTTGACTGTTAAACCCCTTCAAATCTGTTAACGTACTTCACAGTTTGAGTATCCTATCCCTGTTTTTAAGCATGATAGTGTGTTTTTTTGAGGGAGACTTTCTTCTCTTTATTTGTAGTCCCTGTCTATAGTTCATATTACCTCTGGTCATTGCACTGTGAAGGTATCTGGTTTCATTAGGCAGCTCTGTATGTGTACTGGTTTGCGAAGACACTGGCTGTGAAACAGGATGAAGAGCGCAGCCGGTTACTGATGCTGTGCTCTTTATCTTTCAGGAATCCTGTCTATAGAGCAGCTCATCAGCCGTGTGGGTGTGATTGGGGTGACACTCATGGCTTTGCTGTCAGGATTTGGTGCTGTCAACTGTCCATATACTTACATGTCCTACTTTCTCAGGTAATTGCAGCCTAGCAAAATATTTTGTCTGCCTTTGAGATTATTCTTCTGCTATCATTGAATTGATTGAACTTTTTTCTTTAAAGTTGCCTTTTTCTTATCCTGATGGTGTTAGTGGTGACTTTTGTTTTCTATGTTTAAGTGTACTGTAGCTATTAGTGTTCTGCGTGCCAGAACCATTTTCATCACTGAAACATCTCTTCGTACAAGCTTCTCTCTTCTTTGTTTTATGAGGATGTGCATATTCCCTCTGAAATGGGATAGCAGGCCTAATTGTTGGGTGTCTTCATTCTGCAGGAATGTGACAGATGCGGATATTCTCGCTTTAGAGCGACGACTCCTTCAGACTATGGACATGATTATTAGCAAGAAAAAAAGGTGAGAAAGGAGCAGTTGCATTAATTATTTCAAGGATTTGCGGTCAGTATGATATAAGATGGTCTTGAAACTACCCAAATTTTCTTTTCAGGGCTAGATGTTTCAGTGAAACAGGTGGCTGAGTTAGGTTAGAGCTGTGTGGTGTTTCATTCTGGCCTGATAGGCAACTTACGCTTCTTCCCAGGCCTCTGCCTTAAGTAGCATCTTTTTTCCTATAGTGGTACATATTATGCTTCCAGGACAAGTTCTGTCTCTGAAGGAAACTTGGCTAATCTAAGATAAACACTTTTCTCTCCTGATGAATAAATGTTCCTTAAACCACCACAGTTAACTCTCTCATTGGTGGTTTTGGTACAGCAGTTGAATTCGTACATACTGAGGTCTCTCCTGCTCTGTGGATCTCGTGTTTCCTGGTCAAAACTGAAGCAAGCTACTGAGCTGATGTGCACACAGCTGTATAAACCTTGCCATTTCCAAGAATATTGATAAGGGTGTTGTGGATTTGTGGAACACTACTAATATGATGGTAGCATAGTGTGACATCAGAAGGTAGCATAGGCAAGACATCAGAGCTCTCTTTTGTTGATTTTGCTTATTTCATGTGCCCCAAGGGAAAAAGCTACTTTCAGGAAACAGTGTCATTGCATTTACACTGAAAGGATTTTTGCATGCTCTTATAAATTGCATATTTCATACCTTACCAGTTGTAAAGAATAAATGCAATTACCCATACAACTTCAAAGGTCTGTCTGACATAGAATCCTTGCAGAAACCCTCAAAACTTTATTTCAGGTGCACTAATGTTTTAATGGAACCTTTTAATGTATTACAAAGTAGAATGGCCTTGCTGAATTAGTCACCAGTACACATATCTGCTGATCAGTGAACGGATCTGCTGATCTGCTGAGCGTGTGAAAGTGTAGTTAAAGCATGTCTTCTTTCTTCCCCTTCAAATATGTTAAGTGGTAGACAAATATTAATTCAGTATTTGTGGTGATTTGTACTTAGTGAGAAGATGTATTTAATCAGAGAGGTTTAATTGATTGATATAATTGACAAAGAGCGTACTAACATGCTGGCCTTGGAGTTGAAAGGTTACTGTGGAGAACTGCTTTTGAGTCTGCCCTTTTGTTTTGTGTAGTGTTTTTGGACCTCTGATCTCAGAGAAGGTCATATTGGGTTAAAAGTATGGATGTCTGGGACTTGTAACTGACTAGCATTTTCCTGGAGACAGCTGTTGAAAGTTGTTTTTGCTGATGCTTTTTGCACACGAATTATTCTCTCCTTTCTGAGAGAGAATAATAAGAAATATTAGGAGAAATAACTTTCTGTACTCACTTAACGCATTAAGGAAATTTCCTTTCTAAGGTTGGCAGGTTCTTCATACTCATCCTTGCAGATATTTTGGGCCCTTCACTGCAAGAAAGACATTGAGGCCCTGGAGTGTGCCCAGAGAAGGGCAGCTGAGCTGGTGAGGGATCTGGAGCACAGGCCTTATGAGGAGCGGCTGAGGGAGCTGGGGTTGTTCAGTCTGGAGAAGAGGAGGCTCAGGGGAGACCTTATTGCTCTCTATACCTGCCTGAAGGGAGGTTGTAGTGAGCTGGGGGTCAGCCTCTTCTCTCTTGTAACTAGTGATAGGACTAGAGGGAATGGCCTCAAGTTGCGCCAAGGGAGATTCAGACTGGATGGCAGGAAATACTACTTCTTTGAAAGAGTGGTCAGGCGCTGGGATGGGCTGCCAAGGGAGGTGGTGGAGTCTCCAACCCTGGAGGTGTTCAAGGAACATTTAGATATTGTGTTGAGAGACATGGTTTAGTGAGAACTATTAGTGACAGGTGGACAGTTGGACTGGATGATCTTGTAGGTCTTTTCCAACCATGGTGATTCTATGATTCTGTGATTCTATATTCTATGTCTGAGGCTGTAGTTAAAATGCCTAGGTTCTGTGACACCATTGCTTTAATTTGCTTCATATTGGAATTAAAGCAGACTGTCTGAAATAGATGTGTCACGTGCATATACAAATGAAAGTTACATGTTTTTTTTTCACTTGTGGATCCTTTCTGCGAGATCTTCAGAACTCTAACCACTGTGCAGGTGCAGCGATCCCTGCCACTTCTCATTGTAAAAGATTTGCCTTGGTATACTTAAAACCTTGCACTTCATCTTGACATGGATGTCTTTTTTTGCAGTGCCATGGTCCATTTGGAATGGAGTGTGGGAATTGGGTAATGAGAAGATAACAAGCATTAAAAATGCAGTTCTTGCCTATATTTAACAACTATTTGGAGGAATCAGATTATTCTAAGATCTCTGTTATTTGTAATCTATGGGCATATGTTCTTTTATGGGTGCTATGGGAAATGCCCCAAGGGTATTACTTTTTCTATTGTGTGATATATTATGTTATTATATTACTATATTATTTTTTATTGCACTGCTTATCAGCATCCTTGAAGAGGGCTCAGTGCCAAATGTAGCAGTGCTGGCTGCTGCTACAAAAAAGGACCTAAACACTGTCAAATCATGGATCGCCTTGACAATACTATGAATAGTTTTCAGCTTAGGGTGGATAACTGGCTCACAAATTTCAATGGGGAGACATGTGAGGTAATGAGGCCAGAAGCCAGCAGTGCTCACAGGGATTATGCTGCAGTGCACATGGGGGTGTGAGGGACAGTATGCAGCTGCTGCTGTAGTATTGCATGAGTTTTAGAAGTCATGTTCAGATCGTCAGAAGTGTCTGGTGGTTCAGTCCAATAATGGATTTATGTGTTTCTGCTTCATAAGAGCTTGTCATGAAGTCTAGTAGTGAGTGACAGCATATGAGAGAGCTGCTGCATACCACCCAGTGCTCACACTTCTATGGAGGAAGCAAAATGTGCAGTGATAAAGAAGTGTCCAAGGAGAGAAAGGGGCATGAGAAGTTTTTCGAATTCCTGAATCTGAGATAGCACAATCATGTGTTTGACGAAAGTAACTCATCACGTGACTGAGAAAGCCATTTGAATATGTATTTTTAATTGGATTTAAATCCCTCAAAGTATTGAATCAGAATTCCAAATAAAAGTCTTAGGAAGTGTCTCATTGAATCTTGCTTGATTAGATCTGGGCTCTACTCCAGAGCTAATCAAGATAATGTTATGAAGCAAGATTAGTGCTTAGGGAAATAAAAAGGGGGCATCTGTTTGCAGTGAATTTAGTTTAATCGCCTTTTCTAAGGAACTGTTTTTTGAATTTTGGATTTGAGTTTGTTTTTGGTTTTTGTTTTGCTTTTTTCCTAAAAAGACTTTACTCCTAAAGACTTGTGTTTTCTATTCTTTCAGGATAGCAGTGGCTCACAGGACAATGTTCCAGAGAGGGGAAGTTCACAACAAACCCACTGGCTTCTGGGGAATGATAAAAAGTGTTACGACGTCTGTTGCTGGCAGTGAAAGTATCCTTCATCTGCATGCTGGCACCTGGAGGTGGCTCCAGCTTCCTTTTGAAAGGAAGAGTGTTAGGTGGGCCAGCTGTGAAGCACCTGTGTTTCAACACTTTCCAGAAGCCTGGGCAAAAGGCTTCGTGTCTCCTGGGAGATTTACTGTCTAGTGCTGTACTGTCTCACCTTTTACCCAGGGACTGGACTCACAGTTTTATGTAGACATTCAGGAATCATTTGTTGCAGCCATACTATGTAGATGTGCTGTTACATCACCACAGTTGAGGTGTACAGCAGGTTGCAGGACAGATGTATGCACTTGCTGTATCACATTGCAGATGTCTACCCTGTCACAACACTGAAGCTGGAGGCAGCTTTCTATTCTGATGTATCCTTGGCTCACTGATTTACCTGCATATATGGTTTTATTCATTACTTGAAGTACACTCCTCCAGGGTGGAGAAGCTGTGACATGCTTGAGCAAAACAACAGCACTGTTTGAAGTGCTGGAACAGTTTACCTCACTTATAGCTGGCTTTTTAGCTGAGTTGGAAAGTGAGAAGAAGGGCAGGAATCACAGAATCACAGAATTGTAGGAGCTGGAAGGGACCTCTAGAGATCATCTAGTTGAACCCCCCTGTCAAAGCAGGCTCCCTAGACCAGGTTGCACAGATAGGCGTCCAGGCAAGTCTTGAATGTCTCCAGACAAGGAGATTCCACAACCTCTCTGGGCAGCCTGTGCCAGTGCTCCATCACCTGCACTGTGAAGAAGTTCTTACGCACATTTGTGTGGTACTTCCTGTGCGTCAGTTTCTGACCATATCCCCTTGTCCTAACACCACGCACCGCTGAAAAGTATCTGGCCTCATCCCTTTGCCTCGCACACCTTAGATATTTATAGACATGCATCAGATCCCCTTTGAGTCTTTTTTTCACAAGGCTGAACAGACCCAGGTCTCTCAGCCTTTCCTCATAAGAGAGGTGCTGCAGGCCCATTATCATCTTCTTGGCCCTCTGCTGGACTCTTTAGAGGAGATCCCTGTCATTTTTGTACTGGGGAGCCCAGAACTGGACACAGTTCTCCAGGTGAGGCCTCACCAGGACAGAGTAGAGGGGGGAGGATCACCGCTTTCGACCTGCTGGCCACGCTCTTTTTAATACACCCCAGGATGCTATTGGCCTTCTTGGCCACCAGGGTACACTGCTGGTTCATGGCCAACCTGTCATCCACCGGGACCCCCAGGTCCCTCTCTGCAGGGCAAGAAGCAACCTGTGGACCAAATAAATTGTTCTCATGGTGTAGGTTCACCACTGTTGCTATAGCAATGTGACAAAAATGTGGACAGGAACATGTGAATAAATGTTATTCTGCGTATGCAAAAGGGATAGAAGGAATGTGTGGACAATTATAAGGGTCTGTACTTCTCTACCTTTCCGTTACCTATCAGCAATTTCTGTCAGACCACGTAAAGTGTGCAGTTCACTTAAGGCTGAGACGTCTTCTTCCTGTTCTTTTCCAATGGCTGTTAAGATTAGAATTTGATATTTGACTAGGCTCTTTATAATAATCACTAATCTTCTGGGGCAATTACTCAGTGGTTTTGTTTATGAAGGTGATGGGAGAGTGAAATACTGTGCACTCTGATGATAACGGATGCTGATTGAAGTGGAAAAGCAGTCTTTGAGAGCTCTGGTTCTGCAGTGTGTTCCCTAGGTAGAAGAGTACTACCTGCCCTCTTAAAATGGAGTACTGTGCAACACAGGTACCATTGAGATTTCTTTGGCTGCGTTATTAACAAGAGCATTAAGACAGTATCAGAAAACGAATCTGGATTAAAAAAGTGGTCAAACTGTTAGATGTGACCCTTGAGGTGAAGGTGGGGAATATTTTCTTTTTAATTAAGATTTTGTGATGTACTCTAGCCTTGACTATGCTGGTTTGCCAGATCTGTCTCTTATCCAGCAAGAAGTGGATGCCCTAGAGGAGCTGAGCCGGCAGCTTTTTCTTGAAACTGCTGATCTGCATGCAACAAAGGTATGAAACAAAATAACTGCCCGGATAGGTGTTGTGGGCCAGAGTAGCTTGAATGAGAATGTGTTACCAGAAATTGAAAGCTGTTGGACAGGTAAATGTTGAAATATTGTGATGTGGTGGAGTGAGAATCTGTTGTGGCCTTCGACTACTTAAAAGAAAGCTTATAAACAGGAGGGAAATCAACTTTTTACATGGATACACAGTGACAGGACAAGGGCAACCGGTTTAAAACTAAAAAAGGGAAGATGTAGATTAGATGTCAGGAGAAAGTTTTTCACTGAGAGTGGTGAGGTGCTGGAACAAGTTGCCCAGAGAATCTGTGGATGCTTCATCTTTGGATGTATTTAAGGCCAGATTGGATGGGGCACTGGGCAACCTGATCTAGTGCTTATGATTGGCAACCTTGCCCATGGCAGGGAGGAACTAGGTGATCTCTGAGGTCCTTTCCAACCCAAGCCATTCTGTTGTTCTATGATGATTCTATGATTCTTTAATTTAGGGTCTAGAGGGCAGGGTACTTCCAGTTTAGATATGTGCTGGAACATGCTACATGTTCCTAAAGCTGTTAAGAAGTGTTTGAATTGAAAGAGTTGTAGGATAAAGCTGTGATTGCTGCTCTTGATGCACCATTAAAATGTGTGGTTTTGTGTTGTGGGTTATCACGGTAATGAATTTTTTGGTATGTATTCTGTTTCCCCCTTTTTGCATTTTTTTCTCCAGGAGAGAATAGAGTACTCCAAAACTTTCCAGGGAAAATACTTCAATTTTCTGGGTTACTTTTTCTCCATCTATTGTGTCTGGAAAATCTTCATGGTATGTAAATGTTTTATTCTGTTTTATGTGCACATATGCAAATGTCACTCCCTGCATAGATTATACTGCATGTGCAGTGTATTAAGTAAGGTCTTAGTCTCCTTATAATCTTGCTTCTGGAAATTCTGAATGAAAATGACAGTTGTCTGGAATAAAATCTGTCAATTTACAGAACCTTAGGCAAGCATTTCTAATGTATGTATTTTTATACCTTCTTAGACAGTCTAGCTGCTCCCCCCAACCTTGGGTATGCAAAGCAAGAATCTCACATGTAGCAGTGAGGTGTGCTTTTTATTTTCTTGTTTCATTGCAAATCCATCTCTGTCTTGCAGGCAACCATCAATATTGTGTTTGACCGTGTGGGGAAGACGGATCCAGTCACAAGAGGAATTGAGATCACTGTAAATTATTTGGGAATCCAGTTTGATGTGAGATATATTAATTCTTACAACCTTTTCAGGAATCTACCCCACGTAAACAATAGCATACTCCTAATAATGTGGAAGTGACAGAACCCTGAGAATGCATCTGTGACTTCTGGCAGTGAAGAGGAAAGGAAATACACCATAAACTTTGCTTTCAAACTAATTTTATGCTGGAAGGCTGATGTGGTCTTTCCAGAGAGGCAGCAGTGTGGTTGCTTGTTTGGGCCAATACGTAGAAACACTATGTCTGTCTTGCTTAGATGAGTACATTTATCTACAGAGTAATTACATTTGCTTGTACACATAGGTATTCTGTTATTTGCACTTCTAAAATCTATTCCTGTAAAGAGATGATTGATGTAAGTTGTATCTCTTCTTCTCTTGTGTTTAACATAATGACTCTACTAATATAATGGTGAAAATATCTGTTGTGTAAACCTGTCTACGATGGAATATCATGCGATTAGGAAGTACAGAGATCCTAAAGAATTAGCAGCTATACGATGTGGTGAAAATCGGGTTAGAGAATTAACTTTATTCCTCTTGTTACAGGTGAAATTCTGGTCTCAACACATTTCCTTTATTCTTGTTGGAATAATCATTGTCACTTCTATCAGAGGCTTGTTAATTACACTTACAAAGGTAGGTTTGGCCAGTGGTGTCTTATGTGCTTTTTTTTGAGGAAAGCTGTTACCAGGTCTTTAAATTCAAACAGAACATATACCATATAAGCTTTCAGTACACGTTTGTGTTTTTACTATGTGAATTTAAATTCTTCCAGAGGGAGGAGAGGAAAAATATATTCTCCACTGTATTTCCCCACTCAGTTTCTATTGTCATTCTCAGGAAGAAGTGTGGATGCTCAATGAGATGTTAAGTGTAAGCATGGGTTCAGAATGATGCTGTAGCCAAGGTGTATTAGTAAAGGTTGGTGAGATGATGATTAAAAGAATTTAGATTGCCTCATTTGAACTGCTGGTTCTCTTCGTACAACTGGAAAGGTATTAACTCAAGAGACATGTGACTCCTTGTGTTGTCTTGGGTTTTAGTACCTGTGCTTAAATATTAATACATGACTTTTACCAGTTGGTGCCTGCCACTGACTTAAGAGATTAGTGTTTCTAAAAGTAGGGTACATGCACCTCTCTGAAAAAACATGCTTTTTATGAAAAAGAATATTGAATGGCATGTTCCTTTCATGATGTCCTAAGGTATCATTGTCTAATTGCTTATTTCCAGTATGTTTTTTCTTTCTAGTTCTTCTATGCCATTTCCAGCAGCAAGTCCTCCAATGTTATTGTTCTGCTTTTAGCACAGATCATGGTGAGTATGCAGAACCACGGGCATAACTGTATGCATTTGTGCATGCATACATATATGTTTTTGCATGCAAATGAAGATAATAAAGTCCTTGCATGCTGATCATTGTTAGCCACATAGCCAATTCTGAAACAACTGCTACTTTCTCTTTTTACAGGGTATGTACTTTGTATCATCAGTGCTTCTGATTCGGATGAGTATGCCTCTAGAATACCGCACTATTATAACAGAAGTCCTGGGAGAGCTTCAGTTCAACTTCTATCATCGTTGGTTTGATGTAATATTCCTAGTTAGTGCACTATCCAGTATCCTCTTTCTCTACTTAGCACACAAACAAGCTCCTGAAAAGCATATGGCCCTCTAAGTAAGGACTGAAGTCACACAGTGCTCTCATGTCCTTTCTGCTGGACTGTTGCAACTCCTGTGGACTGCAAAACTTGGAGAGCCAGGACAGTTCTGTGTGTAGAAGCAATGTAACTGACTCTTTGAACTTCCATGTCTTCAATCAAGCTCCGTGGCTCATTTTAAGGTGCTACAGCTTGAAGGAAAGGGAATTGCACATATTGCCAAGGAATAAAGGGAATTTGTGGTACACCAGTATCTAGGGGGCTGTAGGCTGTCTGAGGTAAGACATCTTGGGTTTAGAAGAACATCTTCAGGGAAGGCATCAAGGAAATGTGATTTTTCTTTTAAAAAGCAACTCATAATTGAGATTCAGAGGATGGTAATTTTGGAGCTGAATGTGGGAGTCTGTGGAATTAAATAAGCTTTTGTAATACCTCATGCGAACATCACAGTTGTTTTTTGTCAGCTAAAAATATTTGCAAGTGAGTGAGAAAGTGGCTGGAATTCACTACCTGGCAAAAGTGAAATGGAGTGAAGTTGAAAGGGTATCACTAGTACTTGCTGTCCTTAAGAGCTGGAGCTTAGCTCTCTGCTGCTGAACCTCAACTTTGTTTCGAATGTAAACGGAACTGAGGCTTTGGATTCCTGTTTGCTGGAATTCAGCACAAAGTCAAAGATAACAGCTATGCCGTGTTTACCTTACGTGTTATAAATGTGTTGACATTATATGCTATAAATTTGGTGTTCCCCTCAACCCGTATATTCTTCTACAGTGGCCTGTTTCCCCTTTTTGATGTCATTCAAGGCATAAAAGTAAATTTTATTCACTTGACTTGAACTTGTAGCTTCCCATAGGCACACTCCCAGGCTTTGTTTGTTGTAAGATTGTTCTGGAACATAAATCATAGGTGGTAAGGCTATGACCTGGGGAAAAAAAAATAACCACTCAAAACGATTTAATTCTATATTGTCTTTGGTGTAGAGGAAGGAGGCAGAGCATACAATAGCAATATTGCAGAGCCATTTATATCACATTCAAGGCAATGTGGTGTTGGCTTGGAATTAGACAAACCTGCACAGCTGAATTACACGTCTAATCACTACGATCCACAAATGCAGGCAGAAGAGAGAAAACAGTGCTTAAAGGTTTTAGGTTTTGAGTTAAGAATTATGAAGTTAACTTAATGTTTGAAAGAAGTTTCTGCAATGTTAGTAGAAGAAAGGAGTGTATTGCACAGAGTATATTGGTTTATGACGTATCATAGAGATTGTACTGCCATAAATACAGCAAAGATCGTCACCTCCAAGACTGTGTTAATGGGTTTGGATTAGAAGGAGAACTGTGTCTTCTGGGAGATGGTGAGAAATCAGTTGGTCTTTATTAAAAGCTTATCCTTAAAAGGCTCAGATACTTAGGAATTTATTAACTGTTTCCTCCCTTTGCTGTAGTATACTTAACTATGTACCTCTAATTATTAAAGCCTTTACAGTAGTAATTGGCTAACTCCCCACTTCACAAGGCAGAAAGCCTTGTGCAGTGAATGAAGTACAGTTGCAGCCTGTTCAGTGACTGCAGGATACACTGAAGTGCTTATTTCAGGCAGCTGCATTTCAGCAAGTCATCGTGGTCCCTTACAGGTTTGGCACTTGTAGGGATAGTCAAGTCCTGGAGTTGCAGTAGCAAAGAGTGATTGAAGAAAGAGAATTTGGAAGATTTCTTTTTTGTTCTCGGCATAGTTGGTCTCCTCAGAACCTTGTGTCATCACTGCTGTCACTGTTTGCTCCTGCTGAGGCAGCTGATTGTGAAGAGGAAGATGAGCTTGCCTGCAGAGGAGTAACAAATACACTCTGGTTATTTTAGTTTGTAAACATGCTAGTCTGCAGTGTTATGAAGGACTCCTGTTTTAATCTGCTCTAATTATATACTTGTTTGGATGGCATAATGAGCCAGTAAATGTGACTTTTGTCATTGAAGTGCCTTCTGGTTAGCTATGTTTTAGAGAGAAATTTATTTAATAGAAGTTTCCTGTTGTTTAATTCCCGTATCTGGTGAACTTGCACACAAAAGTAGTGCTAATCTTCTGACAGAACTTTTGAAAAACCTGGCAGCTGGATATTTGCAGACAGGAGTCACAAAGAATAGATAAGAAGATAGGAGGCAGTATTGGTCTTATTATTCCTGTCTGTCTCTCGTGCATGATCAAGAAGAAGCATTTAAATACTTAAGGTTGACCCACAGAGGAGGTTCAAAATGACTGTTTCAAGAAGTATTTTGCTGCTTTTCTGACTTCTGTCATAATTCAGATTCTTTTTACCATCACAAAGTGAGCAAAATAATTTCAAATGTGCACATTTCCTTGAAAATGTTGTCATAACCTATCAATTGCTCTTCTAAAAAAATACCTGTTTTGAAATATTTCACCTCATTTCTCCAAAAGCAGGTTATGCTTTTCGGTGTATGTGAGGACTTTTTTTTTTTGCACTTAAAGGATAGTATTGCCTCATTGAGGATTGCAGTGTGTGAATTGACTTGTTCCATAAAGTCATGTATATGCATCCTGTCTATGATTTAATCTTGCATTAAAGATATTCACCTGCATTGTGCCTGGGGAAAGGAAGAGTTGTTTACAATTATCAGATCACAGCTTCCCTGATGATGACTTAGACTAACTTGTAAAAATTGAAGATCCTAGCTCAGTTATACACAGCATATATAAGAAGTTCTTTTAATATCTCCTCAATGATCCCCCAGCATTTGCTTAATACAGTATTACTTACCCTTTCTCTTGGTTCAGGTGAGGTTCTCTCTGACTCTGCTGCTGAGGTTTCTGTATAAGCAGGAGGTTCAGAAGTGTCATGGACTGAATCTGCCATAGAGTCTGTGATAGGAATGTTCTGGTCCTGGAAGTATTTGTAAGCATCTTTACTGCACACCAGTAGTGTTATTTTGTCACCACTCTCTTTGATTCTTGCCACGACGTCATCATAGGGCTCATTCGTCACATTCACCCCATTCACTTCCACCAAAATGTCATTGTTTTCTACCCCTGCTATGTCAGCTGGCCCATGTTTTTGTACCTGCAAAGGCAAGTTCAAACAGTGATATTAGCATAACATTGAAAAGATGCATTAGCAACTGATGGTTCACCAGGCTGTCAAAATAAGCGTGGCAGGGAGATTTGTGGGGCAGAATTAAACTGGGAGAGATAATAGGCCCAGACGGTGTAACTTAAATCTTGCTTTACTACACTGACATATTTGTTAGTAATGTGTAAAACCCCTCCCCTCAAGAAAAGAAAAGGCACAGATGTAATTTGAGATAACAGAAGATTCACTCTTGCCAGCTGTGAAGTTCAGAGAAGTGAAGGGGAAAGTTCTCTCTCTTACATTTTCAGGGTTCAAAAATCTGTATTTAAGATACTGATTTTTGCATACCAGCCTAATGATAGAAGCAAAAATAAGACAAAACCTGGATTTCCCTTTAGATACCTGGTGGAATGAGAGGAATGAGGTTTTCTGGTATCTTTTTTAATATTGGTCCTACAATAGCAGTCTGACTTTTAACAATTATAACTTATCTAAGAGAGCTGGAGAAAAGATTTGTCTTTTCTTGTGCTTTTTCTTGAGCGCATTTACAGGATGGAAGGGAGAAGGCTGCCCAACATACTACGCAAGCTTTTCGTTGTCAATTATCTTACATGAGTACCTCATTAATAAATAGTCCAGGTTTGTTCTTGACCATGTTTAAACTGAAGCCAAATCCACTAGGCCCTTTCACCACCTTGCAGACTCTTGGCTTATGGTTCACGTTCTGCTCAGTGTGCAACTCCACTCTTTCCTCCGTTTTAGCTGGAGCTGGGTCTTGTACTTTGTAGTAATACGAATAGGGGGAAATTTGAGCCTGAAAAAACAGTGACAAAGAAAACTTTAATATAAAACCTGTTGTGAAATCTGTAGCTTTCTTGCTAAATATGTTTTGCTTGAAACCTTTTAATGGTTCAGATAACAAGCTGCAATGAGCTGCTCTTTGCTGTTAATGTCTGGTTGAGTGGAAAGCTACAACATTGATCCACGTGACAAGGTTTGTATTGCTCATAAGAGGTTACACAACAATTTAATTCTGATTTTGCTGTCTTATCCTAGCTTTTCTTATGGTGCTTTCAAATTTAGAATGGTTCCAGCAGTGCTTCTAAAAACATGGAAGAGGACAAAAATATGGGTGTTTAGTGATTTGGTACACAAGTGCAAAGAGTATTGCAGAAATCTGGGTGTATCTTAGACACTTGCTGCAAGATGAACAAGTCTCTGTCAGAGCAGACTGATTCATTGGTGCTTCTGTTTCTTTTTAATGATAAGTTATGAAATCCTTAGCAGTAGCTTGCATTTACTTACCAGTTTATATATGGTGTCAGTCTCCTTATCCACTACCAACAGCGTGGTTTTTTCCTCAGACTGCTTAATCTTTCCCACTACGCTTTCATGATCCAGAGCATCCACTCGCTCACCATTGACAGCTACCAAGATGTCATCATTTTTGAGACCTGCCTTGGCTGCTGGGCTCTTGGAATCAACCTCTTTGATTACATGATCTAAGATCAAAAGGGGGAAAAAAGATGGATGTGAAGGACTATGTTTGGTAATTTTAATGGTATTCTGTGTGGTAAAAGCTATTGTTGAAATTGCACTTGAGGTTGAGACAGTTTCCCTAATGTAAGCTTGTTAAGAAGCCAAACAAGGAGAATGAGGTCTGCAGACTGCAGAGAAATAAAGGAATAAACTGTATAGCAAATCTCACGGCCTGTGCGTTAACTTGGTTCTTACCACCAGTGTTTTGTTCCATCCGTAGATAAAAGCCATAACCATTTTTTCCTTTCTGAAGCTCAATAAGTCTTGGTTTAAGAGGAAGGAATTTTAGGTTGGCGTTCTCTTTGCTCAGCACCATCTTCTGACTTGTGTAATAGCGGTCCGTTTCTTCATTCGAAAGTAGAAGCATAATGTGATTTCCAGACTTCTTTACCTGCATTAGTACATGTACAGTCACAGATATGACCCCTTCAAAAATAATTGTAGCTATATCGCTAACTGGCTTACTGATACACCAGCGGTGTGAGTACTGCTGATGCATCATCTTGAAGGTGTAGGTGAGGCTACAATAGGTTTGTTCTTCCTTTTTTGTTAGTAATTTGGACCATATCCAGATCTCAGACACACAAGATCTTGCATATATATGAGGAAATGTTCTGTATTTCTTACTGTTCTCCTGGTCTCCGAATAATTAGCTGTAGAATTGAGCCACCTAACAGCCATAAGGGTGGCATGCAGTGGCAGTAAAATCCAGTAAGTCTCAGTAGATAGTGCTTGGCTCTCATCTAAACCTGAAACTCTATAAGATAGACACGTCATGCCATCTATATCGCTATTTTGGATTATGGCAGCAACAAGCAGATAACTTGTCTTTGCCCTAATGTTACGTTTCTGTTATGCTCTTGGTCCTCTTTGATGTCCCTGTATGACTGATTCTGAAGATTTTTGGTCTGTTCAGCCTCTCCCTATAACTCCATCTTTCTCCGACTGCTTTCTAGTTCACTGGGTGCCCTCTTCACTCACTTGAACAAATGTCACTGCAGTTGATGGTTTGCAGCCCCAAAAAACACAGGTGTTGCACAGCTCCATAGTTAGTAGCATGGACTGAATTGTGTTGCTGGAATGCTGGAGCATGAGCAGCCCTCTGAAATCTCTTCAGCTCCAGCTGTGTTTTAGCAGTGCCATTAGTGGAGAACTGGAAGTCTCATTAGCAATGTTCTTTGCAGCTGAGGCCAGGCAGCAAAATTACTTGCAGTGTAATTTTCATTAATCTTGGACTTCTTAGCGGAATAAAGGAACTGCTGTCTAAAATCATGAATTCACTCTGTTCCATACTGCCTGTATCATCAGAGAGTTCCTCTCCTTCCTGCCCTAATAGCCACATTTAATGACTTGCCCTCTTACTATTGGGAGTATTTCCAGGATTTCTAGGAACAGAGCATGTTTTATTTAATATGGTTTCTGGCGCTCGTATAATTCTCATATTTAGAATTCTTTGGCTTGTTTTGATGGCAGTGTTCATTCAGAGTCGGTTCAAGAGGCTGTATGACAACAAAGCCAAAGCAGAGGGGTACTCTTCTGTTTTGGTAATGTGTAAACAGTAGCTTCCAAGATTTGCTGTGAAGCATTCAAACTAGCCAGACCTGCCTCCTCAGTAAGCCTGACAAGTTGCTGTGAATATGGGCCAGAACAGGAGATGAATCAGTGCGCAAACGAATACCTTTTCCACCGCCTCCTCATGTGTGTCGTTCTCCACATTTTTGCCATTGATTTCAATCAGGCGATCTTTATTTTGGACACCCGCCTTTGCAGCTGCTCCTTGTGATGCCAGGTCCACTATGAACAACCCCTTCTGACCTAAAATAGATGATAACTCATTACACAGAGTAATTCACTGGAACGTGCTTGCATTTGATGGCTAAGAAAATTCAGCACCGATGTCCTTAGACACTCTTGGTCTCTGCTTATGTGCTTATGATAGTGGCACCACAAATCTTCAGTGTAGACACGCCTCTGTCTCTTATTTCTCTTATTCTGCCCAGGAAAAAATCACTTCTGTGTGGAGAGGGAGGCATTTTTTTTCCACTGCCACTCGAACAATCTTATTTCTCTACCAAGAGTGCCAAAGGGGCTGAAGAAGATGGCTGAAAGGGACTATTTTTTTTTTGAACATTTTAAGCAGTGAGCTATTTTTAGTGCTGTTTTACACACTTCAGAATTTCCTGTGTCTGAAAGATACTTGATCTTTTGCTTATACTGTATTCTGAAATATCCTAGTCATAGTTGATGATTTCCTGAAGGTTTACCTACTCTGTTGACTAGCCTTGTAAGAAAGGCAGGTGTGAAAGAGACTGAAAACTCCTCCCTTTCTAAACAAAATGAATCAGGAGAAGCATTTGGTCTTCTTTTTATTAGTGACTAGCTGGCTAGTTCTAGTTTTTCAAGTGATTTGGAGGAGCAGAATGGGACTTAAAGCAGCAGTTTGAGTGTATATCTGGTATTCAAGCATGAGCTGCGGAAGTGGTTTTGGTAAAAGAAAACCACTGCTCTGGTGATTTTTTCTTTCTTTTTGGCTTTTTTTTTTTCTGCCCCATTAAAAATACGGTCCTCTGGAAACCATATGTTGTACAGAAATTGACTGGAGGTGGTCTGAAACCATCTTGCTGCTTCTTACTTCCCCTCGGTTTGCAAGAGCAGTTTGTGTTTCGCACCCCCCCCCTCCGAGCTGTGGCTGTCATATGTATACTATCTGTCCTCCCCAGGCTCTCACCTTCTGTGGTTTTCAGGGAGAAGCCATAGCCCTTTTCCTCCTTCACTAAGTAGCAGAGCCTTGGTTGTGGAACTGCAGTGACTGCTCCATTGGCCGTGGGCAGTGTGGACTGCTGCTTCTTCTCCTTTCCTTTTGATACCTTTTGACCCAGCTCTTCCAGGTTCACTCCCTCCTTTTCTGCCTTTTTATAAGATGCTTCATCCAGAACAAGAAATACAACAGAATTCCCGCTGTTCTTCACAATCTCCACCACCTGTAATGGACAAGGTGAAATGACAAGCGGAGTGATTGACCTAAAAGCTTTCCTCAGGAAGGATTACACTCTTCACTGCTTTTGTTGTCATAGCTCTCTGCTTATGCACTACAGAGGCACCTTGAAAGCATTTCATACCCATGATAGATAATAAATGATGCAGAGAGATATCCAGAGCAGTTGACTCAGCTCTTGGACTTCTCAGCTGAAGATGCCATAGAAATGGAAGATAAAGCTTCCAATAGTGACAGTAGGTCTGGATCATAGGAAGAGATGTAAACCCCAGACTAAACAGGTTCGTACCTTTGCATGTTCCTCCTTGTCTATGAACACACCATTAACTCTGAGGACTCTGTCTCCATCCTTCAAGCCAGCCTTGTCAGCGGGGCTGTTCTTTTCCACATTCCGGATGAGATGTCCTGCTGTGTTTTCCTCCACACGCAGGAAGAATCCATAACTCTTTTTGGTTTTTTTGTTCACTTTGCATTCTCGGGGGTGGAGAACAGAAGTCATCTCTACAAAACAGGATGGAAAAGGTAATTGTGAGTAAATACAGTAAGCTGATCTATGTACGTTCCCTGTAAATACATATTGAGACAGTTTGCTTCAGAATCCTTAGGTTTTGGTTTCCTGGGAAATCCAGCTGTGCAAAGGGAGAAGAAATGAATCCTTTTTACCTGCTAACTCCAAGATGAATGGACTGGTTCTGTGACAGGCATAGAACAATGGATGCTGTTCTCCTTAACTATTGCAATACCCTTGAGAGGGTCTCTTGTACAGTGAGCGTAGACAATTTGTTGACATATGGACTGGATAAACAGGCTCTTCAGGTGGGCAGAAGATTGGCTGAACCATTAGATTCAGAGGGTTTTTATCGGTGGTACTTAATATGGCTGTTTGCTGGACATTGTTTAGGGTTGGTACTGGCACTGACACTGTTGAACAGCTTTATTTATGACATGATCAGTGAGGCAGAATACATCCTCAACAAACTGATGGATAATACCAAACAGGGGAACAGCCAATAGGCTGGAGGATAGCGATGCTATTTAAGGGGACCTCAACAGGCTGGAGAAAGGAGCTGTCAGAAATATCTCAATGTTTAACAAAGAAAATTGGAAAAAATCTGTATCTAGACCATGTGTAACAACAGCACAGGCTGGCTGCTGGCTGATCAGCAGACAGTTTTGCAGGACAGCACACAAGTGAACAAACTGAACGTGATTTGGTGCAGCTTTGCAGTGTATAGGGGGCAATATCAGAATGTATCCAGCAAGTCAATGAAGGGATTGTTCCCTACTGTTCAGCACTTGTAAGGCTACATGTGGGTGCTGTCTCCAGTTTGGGCTCTCCCTGTCAATGATATACTGGAGCTAGTCTACTGGGGCAGGTTAGGTTTTGGAGCATGACATGTTTAAAGAGAGACTAAGAGAGCTGGGTTTGTTCAATCTTGGGAAAAGAAAGTAAATGAAATATCTTATTTGTGTCTTCAAGAGCCTAATTGGATGATGTAGAAAACACAGATCCGTGTTCTTGGATGTTAATACTGATGAAAAGTAACAGATAAAGGTTAAAGCAAGGAGAATTCTAATTAGAGAGATGTAAGGACAGCTTTTTAATCTCTGGTGCTTCCAGATACTAGAACAAGAGCCTAGAGTGTCTGCGGAATCTCCATACTTGGAGGTGCTTACCTGGATGAGACCCTGAGAATCTTGGTCTGAGTTGGCCTGGGTTTGCATGAGCTGTTGGACCAGATGACCTCCAGAAGTTCCTTCCAACCTAAAATATTCTACGCTTTTATGATATAATGACATTTTCTTGGGTGGCTTATATCATTAAGAGAGACATTATGTTCAGAAAGTAAGCAATAGTTGTGATCGAGGAACAGTTCCAAAGTTCGCTACCTTGTTATCTTAGGAACTCCTGCCAAAGATCCATGATGACATTAAGAACAAGATAAATGATGGCAACTTTCTCCCTCCAGGTAATTAGCACACTTGATGTGCATCTTACTGGATAGATTGTTTTTTTTCTCACTCCTGATAGAAGTTTGTGAGAAGACCAAAGATCCATTGCAGAGGTTAGCCATTAATCTCAGCCTAATAAATACTAAGAAATTTCATCTGTCTACATGATTTCCTTACAATTCTGTATTTTCTTTTTTCCGTTTCTATATATCACTCCTATAACTAATGTGTGTGGAAACTGGCCTTTTTATTTCTTTTACTGTTTTTTAGAAGTAGCTAGCAGTCAAATCTCCCCACAATCTTGATAGCAGTCTACTGCTGAAGTACATCTGGCTACCCATGCTATAGAGCATTTGCTACTGAAGCCAAAATTGTGTTGTTAAGGTTAGCTGGGCAGAATACAGAAAAGTATGGAAACCTGTGCAACCAGGTCTAGGGAGCCTGTTTTGGCAGGGGGGTTGGACCAGATGATCTCTAGAAGTCCCTTCCAACCCCTACAATTCTGTGATTCTGTGAGGAGTGCAGTGTTGGCAGGGATGTCACTGAAGCTATAGAATATGGGACATTTCATCATTCATGGATAGGCAGGCTGTGGATCATGATTTGCTTACTCCCTTTGGTGAGGTACTTAGTATTTTGAGTCTATGCATAGTGGCATTGAGAATAACTCCATGTAGGGATGTCCTGCACTATTGTTTGGACATTGTATTGATCTCAACTACAACTCAGAGCAGCTGTTCTTGACAAACACTGGGAATTTTTGTTAATTCCTGAAGTTTACACAAAATCAGTCATACACAAAGCTGAAGGAACAGTAAGCTTTTACAGGAGAGATTATTTCTTCATAAGTAGAAATGGAGGGAAGATTATAGTGGGTTGCAAACAGCTTTTCACTTCATGAAAGCTTTACATGCAAGATTATCAGGCTCATAAAACACAGTTTTATATAACAAAAAAAAAGGAGTAGCTTACCTGTCTCTGTGAAGCAGCCTTTGCAGGAATTCTCTCTTGCCGTCCCTCCTGTAGCTGTACCTATAGGTAAGACTGGACTTTGATTGGGCAAAGGTTGATTTAAAAGATGATTTATTTAACCAAGTTTCACTGAATATGTTCAATGCCTTGATAAGCTGCCTTGTCCTTCCCTGCAGAAGTGCAAATCACTTGCATTTCTCAGCAGCTTTGAATTCTATTCTACTGATAATTATACTCAAAGCTTCAGTCAAGGAGGTGATCTGAGGCAAGCCTGATCTTTGCTCTGGGCAAGAACCTTCTCCAGCTATAAGAAGTGTCTTAAAGGAGCATGTTTGGATTGTCATGTGTTGACCATGGCTACCTAGTGTCTGCAGGTTGAGAGGTTCCCAGTTCAAACCTGTGCGCTCCAATATAGGGTACCAAACATAGGGCTGTGATGGGTTAATCTTGGCAAGAAGTCAGATGCCTGCCTACCTACCTACTCTCTCATTCCCCTCCTCAGCAGGATGGAGGAAGAAAAGACATGTAGAAGTGTGAGGAATTTGAAATAATGACAGTAACTGAGAGAGATGCAACGTTCAGAGTGGTTGTGATTGAGGGGTAGACCTGACTATTGACAACATCCCACAGGCCACCTGCAGATGTGAAACGTGCACTGCAGTCAAGCAACCCACGAGAGTAAAGTCTCTCTGGAACAGAGGACAGTGGCTGGTGTATTGATATGGTGAGGCTTGGCAGATTGGCTGTACAGGACCACTTCGATGAACCTGCCAAGCACTACATGCTTACCATGGTGGTATTACTACCGTGTAGCTGGAAGCATACCCCGTAAACCACGCCACCATCTAAAACACCATCCTGAGCCTTGCACATCAATACCCCAGAAAGAATTGAGTCAGATAGTGACAGTCATTTGCAAAACTAACTTCATATACCCCTGGGCTAAGAATGAAGGTTTTGATTTGGTGAATCACAAACCTCCAGAAGGATTGAATAACGCCATAAACTGTTAAAGACTATGCTGAGAGCACTGGGCTCTGGGGAATTGCAGCAGTGGTGTGTAAATTTAGTAGAAGCCACTTGGCCAGTTAACACCAGAGGATCTGCTAACAGTCCTGGTCCTGCCCAAAGAAAGCCCCTTCATGCAGTGAGAAGAGATGAGGTTCCTACAGTGCTTGTAGGGAAGTGGTTGGGAAAGACAGTTTGGATTACTCTCCCTTTGGAAAGGGACAATCCACTTGTGGAATTGTCTTTGCTCAAGGATCAAAGTGTAATTTGTCATTAATGTGGAAGGATGAACAAATTTGTTTTGTACCTCAAAGAGATCCATTCTTGCTGGAAAACAATGCCTAATTTGACTTGTATAATACAGGAAGTAATACAGCAGAAACCACTTGAACTAAAAAGGAGTGAGTTTCACATGGAAGTGTGTGAATACAGCGATGACCCAGCCCAAGCTGGTGCCCAGCGATCCAACATTCTGCTCCTCTTTTCCTGAGTGATGGCCTTGACAAATGGGATGAAAGTCCAGAGGACATGTAGATGCATTAGATAACATGGAACCTAAGAATGGTGCAAATGATATGGAATAAGGGGGAAAAGTTATGCTGAGCCAGCCTGGGACAGAGCTAACTTTCTTCATGGCAGCCTGTGCAGTGCTGCTCTTTGCATTTGTGTCTGAAACAAATCACGCCAGTCGTTGAACAGTGTGCAAATTACCAAGACTTTCTCCCTCCATCCCTCTTCCCCTGCCCCCAGTTGAGTAGGCTGGATGTGAACAAGATTTTGGGGAGGAACAGAGCAGAGACAGCTGACCCAGACTGACCGAAGGGATATTCTGTACCATTTGATGTCATGCTCAGCATTAAATCTTGCAGAAAGGAGGAGGAAAGGGGGACGCTTTTGATTATGGTGTTTGTCTGCCCAAACAACTGTTAAGCTTGCTGCTTCCCAGTAGGTAGTCTGCTGATGGGAGGTAGTGAATGAATGAATCCCTCTGTGTTGCATACATGCACAACATTTTCTGTGCACCGAACTGTCATTATCTCAGCCCTCAAGCCTTCCCTTCTGTTTTCTCCGCATCCCATGGTGAAGAGGCAGGATGGGTGTTTGACTGCTGGGTGAGGTCAACCCACTGAACACGTCTTATCCACCAGACAAACATCTGCAGGATGTGCTGGTAGGCATGGACTGAACTGATGGTATTTCTGAACTGGGGGAAACCTCTAAATTGGAGATCTTGCTATGCCAAAATACTTAGTGAAACAATAGTGTGATGTTCTTGTTACAAAGTCTCTTTCAGTTCTGGAAAGCTTTAAAGTGACTGATTTCCCTCATTAGCTTGCTGTGGAATTGGATTATTAGAAATAATACCTGTGTTTTTCATGGCTGTCTGCTCCAACTGTT
>JANHGO010000072.1:22988874-23009490 GCA_024606505.1 Aquila spilogaster
TTATCAACACTGTTTTCAACACAAATCCAAAACATAGCCCCATACTAGCTGCTATGACGAGAATTAACTCTATCCCAACCAAAACCAGCACAGGGCGTGGGGAAATATTCTATTTGCTGTACCTGTGTTTGCAGCAAAGAAAGGTATTCTATTATCCTCTGGAGCTGTCACTAAAGAATTACAGTGGCAGTCTTCTTCCCCCAGGCTTTGATCTTTGTACTTGAAATAATGAATTGTCTTCCCTAGTGACCTTTTTACTGGAGAATTTATACTATAACAATGCTTTCTTGTTTAGCTATTCAACAAATATTCTCTATTGATCATGAATTTTTTTTTACTGAGTTAACTGTGAGGGTTGTCTCTGCAGATCCTTTTGCTGTCATGTCAGGCTGAAATCAATGTTAAAAACTGGAAATTTTTGTTGAAGCAAAAATTCAAAGGTCTTAAAAATAAGGAATTATGTTACCTAAGTAGACTTTTTGGTGGACCTATGTATTTGTTCATAGCAAATGGCTGTATGCGTGTGTATATATACTCACATGCACGCATAGCAATCAGGCTGTATTCAAGACTGTTTGGATAACAGCAACTGAACTTGGTTTGATTAATGCTGCTGAAATGGCAACGCCTTTGGAATTCTCGTATTCCCACTGGCACTCGTAACATGAGGGAAGACTTTTCTTCCCAGCTCCTTCTGTCGGGCATTTTCTGCACATGTATTTCTTTTGTTCTGCCTTTTAATTCCTGTATCATTCAGTATTCTTTGGACGTTCAAGATGCCGAGTCATAAAAAGTAGTTATAAATCTAGTAGTCTGGCTTTTTCCATTCAGCATGTGAAGCTTTCTTTTTCCTAGTGTATGTAGTTTATAAAACTGTTTTTTTCTGATCTATGAAAGAACCTTGTCAGTTAGATCTCAGTTGCATGTACATTTCTTACCATCTGGAGACAAATGTCTGAATTTGACAGTAGACAAAGTAGACAGTGTTCCTTTTAAGCTTTTGAAATGTATAAATAATTAGTACTAGGTCTACTTCACCATTTTCTTCAGGTGCATGAGGAAGAGATTCTTATACAATCACTACAGAAAACATGTACTCTTCCTCAAAAAATACAGCTCTGTGAGCCAGAAGTAGCCGGTACTAAGGCTTTGACGACAGCAAGCATGAATCTGTATCTCTTCCCGTCTTCCATTCCTGCTGCCTGTGGCCCATCTCGTCCCGCCCCCACAAGCCTGTAATCTATCCAGGAAATGTCCCCGATTTCTGTGTTAGCATCTACATTACTGAGTATTTAATTTCACTTTATCAGTAAAGATACTAAAGATACTGAACCGATGTCTGGACGGGTAAGGTGCATTAGCCTCAGTAAATATAAATGATGTTTCTTCATGGAATCCAGGAGAATTATTTCAAGTCCTTGTCTGTATGCCAAGGACCTAACTTTTGCTTCAAATTTCTTACTGGGTCCATCCACTCTTGCCGCTTCTTGCAGCAGATTTAAATTGGAATAGCATTCATTTACCTCTCTTTCTGAAATCAGTCATCATAATGGAAAGTCCTGAAGGCTTCTCGGTCACTTTATATTTGCTTTTGTGTTGGGGAACTATTCTGTTCTGCTCTGATGATGCTTACATGATGATTATAGAACTCTTACTAGAAACGGGGGGGAGGAATAATGCCTGCTTTTTATTACTTGTCACTTTGAAAGTCTTGTTATCTGTTATCACGAAAAGGAAATAGCTACTGCTATGCTTGGCACTGCAGAATGCAGCCGTTTTCCTGTATAACTATTGAACACCGTTGTTATAAGATTTGGGAGGAATATAAATCTAGACACTACCTGAACCCAAGAATACTTTAATATAAGAAAAAAAAATCAGTGTGAAAATAAATTATTTTAATACTGTGTAAAAGCCAGTAGAGCTGCTTATGAGCTTATATTTATTCCAAACAAGGAACAGACTCTACCAGAAAACCATACCTAAGTACTAAGGACAAAATAAATCTCCATAAAAATCTGCTTGATTGTAAGAGTAAAGCTGGTTTTAGTGACAGCAGAGCTTGTGTGTCTGATTTCAGCTGGAGGATGCCAGTCAAAGTTTCTAGGAAATACCCACCTACATTTTAGCTTATTGCCCATCTTGAAGATCGTGAGTGACATGACTATACCTGGGCCTAAAAAACTAAGTGATCCTGAAATGCGTTCAGAGCTGGAGCAAGCAGGCTGTGTTCTCAAGAAGACCAGAGAAGGAAAAGAAAAATTTTGTTATCCACAGACACAGCTGAAGGTACATTAAGGTATTTCCTTGGGCAGGCCATCCAGAGGAGGAAGAATTTAAAGATTTATGCCATTGGAGAAGCCAGGATAAGCCTGAATGGAATAAGTCTGTGTGGCAGTGAGCTCCAGAATATTTGAGTCAAGCCAATGACAAGATCCGAGGAAGTTAACCAGAAGTAGTTTATTCTACTCTCTTGTGCTTGTTGTTTTGCCTTTGTGGGGGAGCATTGTACTTTTATCTCTTGTACTTCATTTGTCTGTGTACATGACAGATTCCTAACAGAGTCCATTAATGATTTCACAAACTTAAACCGCAACTTGTCACTGAGTCAGCTTCTCTTGTGTTAATGGTTGTATTTTAATCTGCTGCTCTGTGATTTAACTGTCACACCTTCTTTATAGCCCACTGTGTCTTTTTGAAGAAGATGATGATAGAATAAGAGCCCTCTCTAATTCTGTTTAGTTACAGTAAGATGTAAGGAAAAAGTAGATAATGACCAGTAAAATCAGGTAGTCATTTATATTAAATAAGGTAACTGAAACTTAAGGATGTTGTCATTGTCTTAAATTCTCCTAGGGTTAACTTTGTGAGTGGCGATAATCTGTTTGTTCATCACTTGACTATGTTAGTCTGTTGATTCACTGTGATACTGTAAAGTTACATATTTAATCAGCTTAGATAAAAGTGGAGTGTTGATTTCTCAAGGTTTTCTTGCTTTTTCATTATTTGAGTGACGTTATTCATGTTAGTATTTTGATTTTTAAAAAATGAAAAAAAAGAAGGTACATCTTTTCACTAATTGGTACCTGGACCTATTCTCTTTACAGTAACAGAATATGTCTATCTTGAGGTACAAAACTAGTAAGGTCTTTGTGTTCTCTCAGATTTAGTTCTAAATTGCTTCACAGCATAATTAATAAAAATAGTGATCGCTATATTGAAAAAAGCCTTATGTTTTAATTCAGTATAGAACTCTTGCGTTTAAATTTAAAAAAAATTTTTTTCTAGCTATAAGAAAGTAAAAATGACATGCCATTTTTCATTTATAGAAGCCAATGTATAATGTGTACTCATTGAAGTGCTATTCTACAAAAGGGAACTCAGCAAACTAGGTCTTGAAGTGAGTTAGAGTGGGACGGTAAAAGGGTGTCTTTTGGTCATCACGGATCACTGCATCCAAAAATACAGTCCTGCCATATGATCAGGGGAAAGACAAGAATCTAGTAGACATTACAAGCAGGACTATTAGAAATCCAGAGCACCTGGTGCACACCTGTGTCCTGCCTGTTCCTGCTGCACTTGTCCCTGAAGTGGTGAAAGACCACTTCCAGACAACCTAGACGATATATCTGTTTTCACAGATTTGATGAGGAGCAGGCTTTCCCAGCATCTCATTTACAAAGCTGATTTGGTTCTGGGAAAACTTGGTAGGTACTCTTGAAATTTTGGAACCTCTGTTGCAAATACAGAATATGTTTTTATCTGGTTATATATCAGTTGCTGTGAACTGCATTAATCTGACTTGCTTATTTTCTCTATATGTTTTTCCTTATGAATATAGTCTTTTTCATGTGTAACAGATTATTTCGGTGAAACTGAACTTTACTTTTTCTCTTGCCTTCTGAATATGATTTGCATACCACTAAGAGAAATCCTGGAATTTTCTTTATTTGAAATGTTTCTTTCATTATCATGCATATGTATAAGTGAAAGTGATTGCTCAAAGCAGCCTCACGACACTTTTTTATGCTCTGTATTTCTGCCATGTTTCCTTTTTTTAGTTAAACAAAGTAGGATGAAAATATCAGGATTTCAATAGTTAAAATCTGTCACAGGTTTTATCTTTTGATATAGTATAAACAGACAAGAGCTGAAAGCTTTTTTCTTTCCTGAGGAGGTAGGTTCCTAAAGCAGGAAATACATAGGATACTGTGGAAACTAATGGCTTTGCGGCTAGGAGAGCATACATTTTCAGTAAAGGTGTCTGGGACACTGAATTACTTTGTGCTAATAGCAAAGATTTTGATTGCTTTAATGAGTGGCAGAGGCTGTGAGTTTGCAGGTGTGATTATTCCCCTTACATTAACTGCTATGCTGTTAAATGACCAACTGAATTAATGGGGGGTTTTGTCAACACTCTGAAAATGAAAACTCTTCTGAGTCTTTTAACTGTCTGAAAATTACTGGGTCATCTAAGAGAGGAAATTTTAGCTAAGCTGGCCTTAGCTGGTAAAAGCCAATAAAATCTCCTGGTCCTGGGTATGTGATCCATAACTGAAAGGTTGGCACCAGAAAGTGTATGGGGAACCTTCTAGAAAGCCAACAAGGAGCTGAAAGATAACAAAAAATGAAGAGTAGATGTTACAATTGAAATAACACAGAAAGCAAACAGACATACAACCAACTCCAGCTTCTTGCAAGTACAGACTACACAGGAGTTTCCTTGCAGTGTAGAAAAGTGCAGATAAATCTCTAATTGCTATTTTCACCCTGACAATTTTTTCTGTCCTCCCCACCAACAAGATCAGAGCGTACCCAAGCAGTGGACAATGTGTAACAACCAGAAATCCTGCCACGGCTTTCTTCCATATCTTCTTCTAAGGTATTAGGTGATGGGGAAAGTAACAAATCCCAACCAAACAAAACAAAAGCTTTTGATTTTTGGTTACTTAACATCAGGATCTTTCAAGGCACCTAGCTGTTTGGAAAATGGATGCCAAGCGAAGCAGCAGCATGCCAAGCTCCACTTGCTGGTCGGGCACTTAGAGATATTTCTAAAAGACAGCTTCGTTTTTCCAGGGAAAAGGAAAATCTATATTCAGAGGTAAAGAAGCTCTCTTGCCTCTTAACACTAGTCTGAAACAGACAATGTTGTGGTAAACATTTTTTTTTTTCAGAATTTCTGTATTTTTTTTGTTGACTTGCACATCAAAGATCTCGTACTCAGAGTACAAATACAGGAACAAGAATTGATTTTTTTATCTTTGAAAAAGAGATGCCAATAGGCTGTTCTGTACATTTGTTAAAATAGCCTCAGACAATTTGCTGGGAGCCAGGCTTTTCTTGCCTGTGCTAGCCAAATAATTTGATGCAGGTGCCAGGAAGAGCATTATAGGATCATATGTTTTGGGCTCCAGTGTGCGAATTGAGACTGGAGATATTTTTAGCACTATTCTTCAGCAGGCAGCATGCTGTACAATTACATATCAACATGATGCTTCCGTTGTAGATTGCTGTAGCTATGTTTCCACCTCCTGGCAAGTGTAAGGAACCGCTGAAAAGTGATTAAGGACAATTATGTTTTTATTTTTGCTAGGCGCTAGAAGATGCGGCAGGACTTTAAGTAATAAGAAATCAGATATTTTATATTGATAGAGGGAGCATGAGTGTATACCCGTGCTAACTGCAACATGAACACAGAGAAAATTCAGTCTCTAAAGTATACATACATTCTGTTACGGAGTAAAGACTGTAGGCATTCTGTGAGGTAGGTGCCTTTCCGTAATAAGAAATGTTAATTTTCCCAAATGAAAAAATCTGTTTCACAACAGAGGGATGACGTCTCCCTGTCTTTGACTATATTGTAGCCACAGCTGCGTTTTTTCCTGAGGACCTGCTCAGTAACCGATAGTGCCCATTTCTTGCTCTTTGCCAGGTCAATGCCATTTTCCTATTTCAGAGGAAAGACCAAAAGTTTTTGTGGTAGCCATGTCAGAACTGCCCTTTACAGTCAGGAAAAAGACAAATTTCAGTAGGTAGTGAAAGACATATTTCTAGAACATTTAAAGAAATACAGACTCTAGTGCAAAACTTCTGGATTGAAATGTCTTTTTTGAGTGAAAACTGATTTTCCAGCTAAGTAGCTAAGTATGCATTCAGCCAGGATCCCTTATGTCCATAGCGAGATCACTGTGCGTTATGCCATTGTTAACTGCATTAAAGCTAGTTTGGAGAAGTTTTGTAGCACACGTACAGAGGCCTGGCTGAGCAGAGCTGCTGGACTGCAATGTATTGAATCTGGACTTTGAATGCATTCTTTGTTGTTCTGTTGCAGGGACTCCCAGGTAAGCTGCCCGCAGCATTTTACATGATATATGGCCACACTAAGGAAAATCATCCTGTTCAAAAGGGCTTGTGGGAAGACTCTATAGCTGTATCTGCCTGCACAAACTGGAGTTTTTGGGAGTGGCACCCTGGCAGCTGCTCTACTGAAAGGGTCCACTTTATTAGGAGACTTAACAAAAATGGCATATCATCAGTGAAGCATTAGTGAAGCTGACCATCCATAGCTATTTTTTCACTCTAAAAGTTTGCGCATGATATTGTATGTTTACGTATTGATTTTTAGATGTAGCAGCATGTGCACTTTGCCACAGCACAGATACTTTTACCAAATTAAGATATTTTAGATGTAATTTAAGTTCGTCCATGTCTGTGCAGGCCTGAGCGCAAGGGGTGTGAAAGGCTGCGGTCTGTGGTGTGAATACCTGCAGCAAAGGCCTTGTGGGGGGCGGTCCGGAGGCTGCTAGTTTACTTTTTTGATCTTACTTCCCTTTGTCTCACTTCTTTTGTAATGTATTGCCTCAACTTTTCACACAGCACCTTAGGACAGCGAATAAGGAGCCAGAAGTCCTGATGCGCATGATCTTCTAGCCCGCAGCATGCACTCCTGTGCCACCCTATCCTCAGGAACTTCCCCTGTGAGAAGGTGAGAAAATGCAGACGTTTTACCAGCGACGATCATAATGCCATTACAGCATCAATCTTTGTGATAGCTGATCTGACTTCATGTCACATTTTCCGCCTGCAGACCACCGGTCTACAAAAAGGGCAGGCAATTCGGGCAGCACAAACCTGAATAAGGACATTCCGTAGACTTCCCCTGGTATCGTACTCCCTCAGATCGAGCATGGGAGGAGGAAGCTGTAGTTCTCAGAAAACCTTATGTTCCCTCGGGTGTGAAAGAGAAGCAGTGAACAGCTGAAGGAGAGAGAGGCCTGGTAGTCCTGTATCTCTACCCCTGCTTGGCACTGTCTAAACCATGTAGGGTTGAGTCAAGAGTGAGGGAGGAAAAAATCTGCGATTTTATTTCTGCTAGAAACTAGTTCTTCTGCTATTTCTGTTCTCTTTAAAGTGGGAATTATCTGAGCTTTCCAGCATTCTTTTACATGCAGTTCGGGATGTGTGCTGCAGTTCCCTCACATTTCGCTGCGGACTGGGAAGCTAATACCTCCAGCTGAAATACGGGAAGGAAGCTTTCATGAGAAAAGAAAAAAGGTGGTTCTGAGACACATACTGATTCTTCCTGAAGTGTTTTCGAATTAAGTGTCCACATATAAACTAGCTCTTTCCTGTTCACCTTTGAGTGCTGCGTGGAACACTTTTTCTTGCATTATGCACAGCTGTAAAGGCAGTAATTGAGCTTGAGGGTTGTTGGTTCTGAGGTTCTTCCTGGGAAACAGCAAGGTGCAATATGTACACGAGGTAGGCATTATAGTAGTTATGGTCACAAGCATCTTTGTTGTAGGTAGATTTTGTTACTGGAGTATTGAGATTGAGTGAGTGAGAAGCCCCTGAGTTTACTGACCCAGAAGTGTAGTGGGATTCTGTGGGGCCAGAAGCAGAAGCTACTGAGCATGGCCATGGTGGCCCACTAGCTGTGCAGTTAGGGAAACAATTAACCACAGTTGAAAAAGAAATCCTTTTCCTTAGTTTCTGCAAGTTGCAATATAATTGCCTCTGGGTACTCTCATGTGGAATTCTCAGGCTTTAAAGGCTTCATGATCAGCAGTGGTTCTCCCCATATGTCTGCTGACATTGGTGAGAGTCACAGATGGTTTTTACCTGAGAAGGCCAAGCTGTTAGGTACATGGGCTAGTTTTTTCCCATACAGTAGACAAGCAAATTTATTATTTCTTTCTGTAAGGAAAAGAACAGGCTACGGCCGGTGGTGGTGTTCTTCATCCTTTGCTCCTACTCTCCATTCCCAACACTTCGTTACAGTGATTTCTGAAGAGGCTGGCTGCGAGGTAGCTACAGATGTCAGTTATGCAATTTAGGTCATGTAATAACTTCATGGGACTAAGCTGGTCTCTAAATGCGATGGTGTTGACAAGCTAAATAGTTCTGAGAAGAGAGGAGATGCCCACTTACTTTGTTCAACTACACCTACTAAAGATTAAAAAAAGCTGGAAAAAATACTCACCTGCTGTACGGCTTTTTTTTTTTCTGGGAAAAACCCCCGCTCTGTTGTGACATTAATACTAGTACTATTCTAAGTATTAATACCTAGATGAAGTCTACATGCATACACCACAAACCTGTGCACTGCTGTGGAGGAACCTTCGAAGCTATTTATCTTTAGGTAAATGCTGAAATTTTCAGTTGTTCAGTATAACTTATTCTGAACTGGTTTGAGAGCTCCTTCTATTAAGCTACTTCTCGTTCTTTCAGAAAGCCATTTACCCTCTGTTTCCCAGTATACAAAAAAACTTTAGACTTTTACATATTTGGAACTGAATGAAACTAGCTCATGAATTGTTTGTGTTGAATTTCAGACTTACAAAGCATCTGTGGCTTCCACTGGTTCAAGCAAGTATAAGACAAACGGGTAGCCTGCGAAGCTGGAGTTACAGCTCCTCCAGTTGCTAATAATCTTTTCTTGTGCTAGTACAGGGCTTCATGTATGTGTTTTGAGGGGCAGAGTTATCTTTCACAAAAGATAAAATACCAGGAGGCTATAAAGTCAAACCAACAATCCATTACCACAGCAGCATTTGCATCGACCAGTTGCACATAGTTAAGGAAGATGACTAAGAACAGAGGAACAACACAACATCTCTGGTCCCTGAAAAACTTTTCAGTTCCTGAGAATGAACAGCTTTCAGAATATCAACCTCTTGAGCCTTCTGATATGATTTTTCTTCCTCCCAGGGCATTCAAAGTCTTTCTGTGTTCTGTAACAATTTCCAGTGGAGGGACTTGAGGAATTCCCAGGAGAAGACCATTGCTCGGGAGAAACTATGGCAGCAGCCGAGCCAAATGCATGCACTGCAGACTGCTCCCAGACGTGGTGCAAAACTCTTTGCAAATAGTGAACACAAAGCACATACCTTGGGGCCTGATCCCTAAAATGAATGGGGATGGCGGACCCACGGACACATGTGCTGCTACATTTCTTCTGGTAACTCTTACAACTCGGATGCCTAGCAGCTCGTACCTTCTTTGTCGCAAAGTAGTCAAACACTGCTCTGAAGTTAGAAGGATTAATTTCCTGATATGCTCTTCTATGGCATTCAGGACAATTTGACTTACAGGAGTGGGACTTGCAGAGATCAATGTCTAAAGCTTCCATTATCTCTACATGCCTAAATTGGATTGCCTCTGGCCTGCCTGTTTTTTACAGAAAAGTTATCATTGTTCATTATCATGTATTTTGCTGAAAATACCAATATTTCAAAGTTTTTCAGTCATGTTAAGACAAAAATGCAGCTGCTGACTCAGTCACCACACCAGTGGACACTCGGAGAGAAACAAAAAAGGTAAAGCTTGTGGGTTGAGATAAAGATAGTTTAATAGAACAAAGATAAAGAATGGAAAATACAAGAGACTATACAAAACACACAGTATACTGTAGAATTTCTCACCACCTGCTGATGGATGCCCAACCAATCCCCGAGCCACGGTGCCCCTACCCAATTCCTCCCAGTTTATGCACTGGATATGATATAATATGGTGTGGAATATCCATTTGTTTCAGCTGTCCTGGCTGTGTCCCCCTCCATATTCTTGTGGATCCCCAGCCTCCTTGCTCACAGGGCATGAGAAGCTACAAATCCTTGACTTAGTGTAAACACTGCTTAGCAACAAGTAAAGTCGTCAGGGTGTTATCAACATTATTCTCATCCTAAATCCGGAACACAGCACTGTGCCACTTATTAAGAAGAAAACTAACTTCATTCCAGCGAAAACCAGGACAATACCAAAGGGCTAAAATTCACCAGACACACCTCTCAGCGGTGCGAGGGCACAAAGGAAAAGCCTGCTTCAGTGCATTACAAGGGACTGAGCTGGGCTGGCAGTCAGGTCTACCTCTACCAGATCCTTCCCTGCCAAAAACAGGAATGTAAACTTGTCCTCAGGTACTTGACTTGCTGTCCACAATATCTATGCAAATTTCATGTGCTGGAGGCAGTGAAGAGCTTATGATTTAACTAAGTACAACTTCTAGTATATTTCTTATCACTTCTCTGTCCTGGAACAGTTTACGCTCTTAATGGTGCTTTAAGAAATTACCACTTTTCTTTTCTGTTTATTTCCTTAATGTTCTCTCCCCAATGCCCTCATGCACTGCTTTTCTCTGTTTATTGATTTCTAGCTTCTCCAACTACTTTATTACTCATTTCTCTTCCCGTTTCTTTTTTGAACGAATACAATTGCGTTTTCTATTGAGTTACGTTAGCAGGTGCCAGAGCCTCTCAATGAAATTTTTTCTTCATGAGATTTTTTTCTTGTTGAAGGGGGTGGGGACAAATAGGTTTCAAATTATGACTTATTATGACTTTTCTAGAGCTTTTCAGTGAACTTCTCCTTAGAGATATACTTAGCGTACAGCTCCTTAATTTACTTTTTTTGGCCTACATGTAATAGAAAGTTACTTGTTTTTGACTAGTCTTGTGCTTCAGCTGCTGCAAATCTAAGTTCATCTACCAAACCCAAATGTATATTATGCAGTGTCTTATTTGTCCTTGTAGATACCTCTCTATTTTTACCCAAAAATATCATAGCCAGTTTATTTTTCTCCTCCATAGTTTACATGCTGCCTTGTACCACTGACAGCACCTGGAGGCATCCAGTGCAGAGAAACTAAGCAGGCATTTATCAGTGAGACTTTTCAGGCAACCTTGGTTTACCAGTGATTTTTACTTAATTAAGACACAATAACAGAACATCTCTGCTACAATCTCACGCTTTTTCTGAATGGGACTATGCCTACGTCTTAGCAGTACACTGTTAATAACACTGTATATAACCAAGAAATGGTGGACTTAGCTCCACTGTAGAAAGTAGATGACATTTTACCTGATCAATCCTATAAGCAATAATATTTTCACAGAAAGAAGGTAACCACATACTCCTTGTGGTTTTGCAAAACAAAGAGCGTATGGAGGCTTTTTACTGCACTTCGTCCAGATTGTGTCTCTTCTCAGTATGAATCTGTCACTACATCTGCTGCTGGGTTTTCTGTGTATTTTCTAGTGATTTTGACTATATTATCAAATCAGTTCGGAGTTTAGCACACAGTAGTCTGAGAAGCCTCATGGACTTCGTTGTTCGGAAAGGGCTAGTCTGATTGGCCTCTCTTTTGACTCCTGATTCCTGCTCTCTTATTTTTCTGTGAAGGCTTGTGTTGTTTTCTAGCACTGATCCAGGCTCCTATGCCTTGAGTGTATTTCATCTGATGCCTGGTGTAGAGAACTCTGGAACAGTCTGAGATAAGGAATAATCTTTTGCTGCATGAGAAGGAATGCAATACATTATTCCTTTCATTGGGATCTGCTTGGGATATCTGACCCGAGTCTCACTGCCTGCATTCCATATCCTTGGTGAAAAAAGTCTTCAAAAGCCTGAGCAACTTTCATGGACGCCTGACCGGTAATTTGCCTCACAGTCGTAGACGTTGTACCCAGACCTGTGCATCTTGTTCCAGGAAGCTTCTGCAAGAACTTTTCAAGTCTGTTATCATCTGTATTCCTTCAGACAAAACTTCCCATACTTCTGTGTTCTCTTTGAAAAAGAAATGGTAACCAGTCCGTCTCTCAAAGCAAAAGCATCTTTCTTGCAGGTAAAGACAAGAATTTAGTGACTGCCTAGATGAGTTTGTAGTGCTACAGAACAGTCACAGGACTAGCTCGAGTTGGAGTGTATCTTCATGACTCTTCAAAAGTGGGCTGACCTCCTCCTCCTGAGTTATCTAGAACTACCAGCCTAGATTGAATTTGGGAATTTGCAGCAAATCCTAGGCTGGTACAGTCATGGTAGTATCTGTCTTCTCTGATGTTACCCACATATGTCCATATGACTCCTGTGCTCCAATAGAAATTTGCAGTTATTTCTTCTCAGTGGGATTTTGGCTTACCTCCACGGGGGATTTGGAGTTTCTGCTCTTGTTCCTTGTTTCTGTGGGTTTAGATTGATGTTATATCAGGAGTAATATTTTCTAAATTTTTTCTTAGACTTAAGTGCTACAAAACCTTCTGCCAAGAAGATCCTACTGTCTGCATCTTAGCACAACAAGGAAAACACAAATGTAGACTGTCAAGCAATCACTCTTTGCTTTTCTAGGTTATAATTTTGTCACTTTCCAAACGATGCTTCAGGAAATACTCAATACTGGCCCAATTCTGGCAACTCAGTTACTATAAAAAGTCCAGCAACATGTTCTGCTGAAATAGGCTCGTTGTGGAACACAGAGGGGGACAGCAGATTTACCTGTGACAGAGGACATGAGTGTATGTTCAGGATGGCCTGGGAAGGACAGTTTTGTTCTGAAATGTTTTGTGTCAACAGATGACACAGATTGTGGACTTTCATTTCTATTGGACCACCTGTAGCTTCCTACAGGGTGTCATGGCGACTGTATCTATGTACATATGCAAAACCAGACTGGACACAACTGTCAGCAACGTGCTTTATCTGCCTGACCAAGGGGTAGGACTAGATGGTCTCAAGAGGTGCCTCCAAGCCTCAGCTAATCTGTGACTCTGTGCCAGAGTTTCTAGATCCAAAACTAACTAAGGGTTCATTCCAGCACATTGTTGCCAGGTCTTAGTTTTGGTGCTTTGGATACCGGAGAGGAATATTGTAAGAGACTGTTATGCCTTACAAGCAAGATTCAGCAACTTCAGAGGCATTGTCGGAGTGCACAACTCCTCTTGGGAAACCAGTGGCCCTTTGCTTGAACACTGACTTCTGAAGCAAGGACTCTACTGTTTCCAGAGTGCTTTGTCTTTGCCTGCTCAGTGTTGCACACAGGTGCATGCTGCTCTGGTGCAGTCCTGGGTGTTATGGCATACACTGCAGGATAGGATTAGCAATCAGTGTCTGCAAGTTTAGGGTTGTGCAGTGTCCTCCCAATCACCATCAGGGTTTTTTTCTTGTAACTGAGCATTTTTCAAACTATGTTAAGTCACCACACAAATGGTCCCTGCTTTAGCTGAGTATGTCTCAGCTGAGCAGGACTTCCATCTTATTTTTCAGGTAAGAATAGGAGGATATTTGGACATCAGAGAAACTACAACTTTTTCTTATTACTGAAACTTTTTAAAAAAAAAAAATTTTAAAGGAACAAGTTAGTTGTCTTGCATTTATCTGGCAAGGTTTTGGTAGTGGGGGGGCTGCAGGGGTGGCTTCTGATAGAAGAAACCAGGGGCTGTGCCCCATGTTGGACAGAGTCAGTTCCAGCTGGCTCCAGGACAGCCAAAGTTGAGCCCATCAGTGACACCGCTAGAGCCTCTGTGACAAATATTTAAGAAAGGATAGGAAATGCTGCAGAGCAGCGCTGAGGAAGAGGAGTGAGAAACATGTGACATAAACAACACTGTAGATACCAAGATCAGTGGAGAAGGAGGGAGAGGATGTGCTCCAGGAGCTGGAGCAGAGATTCTCCAGCAACCTATGCAGAGGACCACGATGAAGTAGGTCAGCTCCCTGCAATCCACAGAGGGCCATGCCAGAATACATATCCACACTGCAGTCTGTGGAGGACCCTATGCTGGAGCAGGCTCCTGGCAGGAGCTCTGGCTATGGAGAAGAGCCCATGCAGAACCAGGTTTTCTGGCAGGACGTGTGACACTGTGGGGGCAGCCACACTGGAGCAGTCTTCTCCTGATGGACTGCACCTCGTGGAAAGGACCAACGGTGGAGCACTTTTTGAAGAACGGAGACCTGTCCTGGAGGAGTTCGTCAGGTACTGTAGCCCATGGGAAGGACCTATGCTGGAGCAGGGGAACAGTCTGAGAAAGGAGCGGCAGAGACAAAGTGTTATGAACTGACCCTGACCCCCGTTCCCCATATCCCTGCACTGATGGAGATAGGGAGGACGAGGTAGCTCTGGGAAGAAGAGGGGGTGGGGAAGTGTGTTTAAATTTTGTTTTTATTTCTCACTATCCTGCTCTGTTATTAATTGGCAATAAATTAATTTCCTCAAGTCAGGTCTGTTTTGCCCGTGTCAGTAAGTGGTGAGTGATCTCCCTGTCCTTATCTTGACCCAGAAGCTTTTTCAGTCTATCTTCTCCCCTTCTGTTGAGGACAGGGAGTGACCGACCGTCTAGGTGGACACCTGGTGGCCAGCCAAGATCAACGCACCACATAAGGCTTATTCACTATCACAGATAAAATACGAAATAGGATGCTGTAAACACAGTCTCTACACTATTAAAGCATTTTATGCTGATGATACATCTCCAGATATTCTGACATCTAGAGTGACGTTCTCCTCACTCTGTACTGAGCTCTCAAAATTTTGTTTCCACGCATTCTATTCTCTTAGCTGACAATAAGTATTGATGAGGAAGCAAAGGTAAGGGCATTTGGACTGATTATTGTCTGACTGCTCCCACGGTCCCAAAGAGTTATATGCATTAGTATAGTGCTTCTACCTATCTGTGCTTATATTTTTGATTTCCATTCGTGCATATGAAAGAGAAACCCAGGACAAAACCACTGAAATCCCTTCTATATTTTAGTTATCATCTCTGAACTATGCACCCCCCACTTCTGCGCGAAATAAGCGGCCACAAGCAGAACAATGTGTTTAGTAGATAAATGTCTTGCTTTCACTGACTTAATCTCTTGTGTAAGAGAGGAGTGCTCTGTGCAAAAAAAAAATGTGAGCCAAGTACTGAAAAGCTCTGGCCTGGCTGCTTGTCTTTATTTTCAACGTGCTTGAAATATTGAAATCAGGAAGATTAGAATTGCATAGCAGCAGTATTGTTAGAGTTGCCTCCTTAATAAGGCAAGTTAGTGCCTGCAGAGCTAGGATACCTTCATGAGCACTGTCTGCCTTCAGCTCCGAACCTCTACCAGCTGCACCTACTATGACATCATTTATCATTGTCATTTTTTGTGTAATCACCACTGGTCGCCTATTTCGTGGTGCTGTATTTAGCAAAAATAAAAACTTACATATATGTGCAAAAACTTTATGCATATGTACATTTCTTTGTGTATGAAGTTATGATTATATACAGAAAAGGTTATGGGGTTTTTTTGAGAAATTACTTTCTTAATAATTTCCCATCAACAGAACATCTCCTTATGTGTAAATGTTGTGAAAGACCTTATTAGACAGAGACACGAGGGATAAAATTAAAAGTTGCTGTGGAAACCATAACGTGAAATAAGTCTTCCTTTTGTGTTACTCAGAATCGTTGTGTTCTATTAGAATACTGTTTGCATATAATTTCTTTCTTAAGGAAAAGGAATCTGAATTGCTGCTACAGAAATGGAAATCACATCTCACTATGACTGTAAAGTGCATCTCAGACCATTGTAATTTTTTCTGTTCCTCTGAGTATTTTAATCCGATCTCTTGTCCTGATATTAGACTGGTGTAAGGCAAAAAAATTTAATCCCTGGTCCTCATTACTGCCCAGCTGCAGCTGTTAGTTGGAACTGTTGATATTGTTGCCTTCACTGGAGTTAACTGTGATGCAGGAAAAAGCTTAGGGTACAGTAGAGAGGAGGGAAGAAGAAAGAATAAGAAGACACTAAGGCACGGAGATATGTTTTGCTAAACACAAAACACACTTCAGCGCTCAGCTGCAGCTGTCATTGTCCCTCTATTCTTAGAAAATCCCATTTCAAATATGGGTTGTCAAATAAGCAAAAATATGACCTGAGCTCTGTATGTACCAACCACTAAACACTAAACCTGACGTACACGTTCTATCCTTGCAATTCCTCTGTAGCTGTTATCTTCTGGCACATGCATTCACATAGTGTTAGCCCGGGTCAGGAATGTGCTTTTGAAAAGAAACACCCGATGGTCTGTGCTTACTCTGCTGGGTTCATGTTGCCAAGCAGCATACAGAAAATACTAGGTCTTTTCTGATAGTGCTAAAGCACCTAATGCTCTCCAGCTGCTAATGGGCATTCAGTTCACAGGATCAAAGTGTGATTAGCCCAAAATAAAATCTCCCAACCCATGGTTCTCTCAAACCACTCCTGCTGAGCTACACAGCTGATGAGATAAACATAGCTCTTATTAAACAAGCTCTTCCTGCAGTGTAATTTTTTAAAATCTGTTTTATATGCAAGAAATAACTTGAGCATTACCTCCAAGAAGGCACTGAAAAAATGCCGATTTGCAGTGCTCGTGTATTGAAGAGCTGTCTTGATTATTCCAGAAACGAAGTGCATGGAAAAGATGGGACCAAATATCAGCTCTACTTCTGATATGTCTCTTTCTGTCTAGGAAAAAGCATCACAGACTGATTTTTCTGGTGACCTACTAACCTTGGATTGCTCAGCAACAAAACACAGGAGCCATTGCTGCCAGCTAAGCTTCATGTTTTCTTCACAAATGCTGAAATACCACAGACAATGAAGTAATGTCAATCTGTGCAATTATTTGCAAATGCATGACTCCCATTTGACTTTTTCAGTAGTTACATATAAAAAAGGCACACTATTTCTGCTGTTACTGCACAACAGCTTGTACTTAGAAAACCATTGTGGTTAAGTGAAAATGAGAATTAGCGTATTTTCAAAAAAAAGTAAAAATTCTAATTCTTAGAATAGATGTACTAGATACAATGTCAAGATCAGTCCCAGCTCTGGAGTTCACACTCAGGACACCTTTTATATACAGACACTACCTGCTGGGTCTTCAGATTTTTTTTTCCCTTCGACCCTTCAGCCCTGGTGGAACTTGACTACAGTTGCTGTGAACCAATACTTGAATGCCCCTATACTGCCTTGTAGTTCGAATAAGGAGTCAGCTGTGAAACAAGCTAGCCCAGACATTGTGAAATCCGTTTCTCGTTTCGGAATACAGGAGAAGTGACATCCTGGAGATGGCCCTGGACTGTTCTACCTTTGTATGACATTTTACAGGGTGATTCAGAATTGCAATGCTAGACAACAACATTTTTATTTCAAAGAGGAAACTCACCTGTCCTTTTCATCTCAGCAATACATAGGACAGTTTCTGTCCACAGGACTGTTGATCAAGCCCCTTTTCATGATTCCCACGTTTTTGTTTTGATAAAAAAAATGTTATTTTTTTGTTGCAGTATAACAGCCAATAAATGGAGAGGCATAAAAGCTTCTGGTTTAGTTTAATTTTTGGTATATGTATGTTATCTGCCATGTGAAACATAAGAGCAAACAACCCCTGTCCCCGTGTCTTGCTAAGAGTGGCAGAAAGTTACCATTCTGAGGTACTATTCAGGCTTTGCTCATTTCGGTTTCATCTCTGACAAGAGTAAACCATCTGTAGCTTAGTCGTTCTTTTCAGCTGCATTTCATATCGTCTGCTGTAGTTGCAGTTTGTGGTTTACGGAGGGAACTTGAGATTGTTTGTACTAAGTAGGCTAGATCCTCATAGCTGAGCATTCACAAGTAGCTACTTTGATCACAAATAATTTATTTCTCAGTTACTTAGGAAGCTATTGCTTCATGGTAAGAAAAAACTCAAACATCCACATTAAGTTAGAGAAAATATAAATAAAGTCTAGAAATAATTTGTGTTGAAGAGGCCTTCTGGACGTCACCTGCGCCAAACTTCTGCTCAAAGCAGGTTTAACTTCAATGCTGTATCCCACCTTGAACAGTGGCCAGCAGCAGCGAAGAGAAAAAACAAAGAAAAGTACAGCTCTCTTGCACTTTGAAAATCCTGCGTAGCTTTTTACAGTCAAGGATGTAGGACTCTATGAGATGGAGGTTGCAAATGAATCATCTTTTAATAGCCATTGATATACCTGCCTTGCATGATGACTCCAATCTCTTAACCTATTTTTTGTTTTAATGTCCAAAATAAACAGCAGCAATGAGTTCCACTAATTTAATTATGGTCTGTGAAAAAAAATTTATGCTGGTGGTTGAAACCCACTTCTTGATAATTTACATATGTACCTCCTGAAGAAGCTGTGACCTGACATGAAAGCAAAGCAATAAAAAGGTGAATAGGGTGGTGGGGTTTGTGCTGCAGCCATTTTTTTCCTTAAGAATTTTTTCTGGAGGCCGCAGAATGGAGGACAGTAAGTTCAGCTCAGTGAGCACTGAAGGAAATGAACAGGCTCCCAGAGATATTAAAAACCAGAGACAGAAGGTATAGGACACATGTACTGGACGGTTTTTATGTATGAAGTGTCTCCACTATGAGTAGTGGGACAGAAACCCTGTGGGCTATGCGTGGAGGTAGGGGCAGTGTTGTAAAATGCCAATGGAGAAGCAATGATATGGTGGAAAAGAGGCTACATGGTCCTTCATCACAGCATCTGGTAATTAGGTCCTGAGGCGGGGAGGGATTACTGTGGTGGAGCTGAAGAATGCTTGCTCCCTTGCAAGAAAAAATACTTGACATGCAGCAAGAGAAGCAGAAATAAGTGGCAAATGTGAGGAAAACAGCTCGTTCCTGAAAAAGAGAGGTAGTAGGTCAAGGTTTCAAGTGGGAAAACATCAACATGGAGAAGTATCAAGTCCTGAAGGAAAAAGCAAAACAAACCAAAATAGGTCAGGCTAGTTGGACAGCCAGAAAACACTGGTGGGGTTGTCAATGCCACCAGTGTCAACAGAGCTGGTGGCAGAGGACGCCCCAGCAGCACTGCGGATCTGTCCCATGGAGGTGTGGGGGATGATGCTGCCCCTGCTGCCTGCCTCTCCTTGGCCAGCAAAGGCCCTTGGATGCCTTACCAGTGTCATGAGCACAGCAGTGCTATGCCTAACTGTTCAAAAAGACCCTAGCTGTCTTTTACATGTTTCAGCTGATATATAATTTCTTTACACTTTAGAGTTATGTATGTGTTACTCTTTTTGCCTGGCTAAAGGTACCCAGACAAACTGATCCAAAGGAGAGGCTGTACCAACAGCCCAGGCTGAAGGACAGCAGGGAGAAGACCGCAGAGATTCTCACCTGCCCCCAAAAGAGCACATCTGGGAGTGTGAAGAACCCTTGTTGAGGAAAAACTGGTTAGGTTGTCACTAGTGAGTGGGAGGCTCATGGAGTGCGGCGCTGAGAAAGGACCTGGGAGAAGGTGTTAAGGTTGAAAAAGATCCTGAAGGTCATAAGAAGGATCAGCAGTGGATTCTTCCCTGTTAAGAAAGACAAACGTCAGTGCCTGGAGTGAATAAAAATAACTGTGCCAGAATGATACTCAAAGAAGAGTATGTTCAGGTGAGCTTTGGTAAAATACTTTCAGTCCTTGCATGGAAGTGTGAAACCCAGAAAAATTACTGCAGATTAGTACAGTTGGTGGGTACAAGGATTGTGGTTAGAAGGCAAAGCCATGCAAAGGGGACTCATCTGACGATGGATAATGCTGAGGACATACCCTCCTGGGATGCCACTTAACAAGACTTATGAGAAGAGCTTTAAACTAAGAAACGAGGAAAAGGGTTTGGGAGACTAGTGAAATCCTTACAGTTGTTTTTATAATAAAAGGAGAAGGGCAAAAAAGGAGTAATACCACTACCAGATGCAGTGAGGTTGGCACTATCAGTAGTCAAATTATTTACTTTTACATGGCTAGAAAGTATGTGGTCAATAGGAGACAACAGACACGCTTGTGTATTCACACCAGGCAAGCGTATTGCAGGTGATGCGCAGAGCATGAAACTGAATATGATGTTGACTGCATTGAGGTGGAATAGCAGCAGTGATTATTACCTGACAAGGAGCAATCATGTTGGAAATACACTATGGAAATGATAGAAATAATAGTTAAAGGTAGTGGAGGAGTAGAATAATATTTTAAAGATGTTAAGAAATTATAAAAAAAGAGTGATAATGTGGATAAAGTAGATTCGTTATGATCAAAGTCATTGTAGGAAACGATGTCATAGGAGGCCCTTCTGGGATAGACTGGGGAGTTGAATGTGGATATAAACAAAGAGTTATTTAATGCTATCAGAGAGAAATACTCCTGAGATTTGTGTCACAGGAAATTTCAATTTCTCTGTCATTGAGACTGAAAACCATTAGCAACCACAGGCCATGGGTGTGACAATAAAAATATCTTTTTAACAGAGCAGTCAATGTGTTACTGATTTGTCATTAATTTGTTATTAGTTAGAATTAATCATATTTAGTTTTAATATTTTAGCAAAATCATA
>JANHGO010000072.1:23015834-23027760 GCA_024606505.1 Aquila spilogaster
GCCGGGGCCGCTAGGGGGAACCGCCCGCCCGGGAACCAGCCGCCGGCCCGCCCGGCACCCGGCGCGGTCCTCCGGCCGCGGCCTCCCCCGTCGGCCCCGGCCTGCCCCGGCGTGCCCGCTGCCGGAGCGGGGGCTCCTGTTCCTGCTGAGCGGGCGTGACCCAAAGCCTGGCAGTGCAGCGGCTCGCCTTCGGCACGAGCGGCCTGGGACGGCTCGAACAATTTACAAATTGCCTCTTGTTTCTCCTGTACGTTTCCAGAATCCCCCGTTTGTATGCTACGTGATTTCTTGCCTTCGGATAGACTGGCTTTTATTTTCAAAGCGCACTTAATAAGCGCGACCAAGCCTGAACTTCGCAGCGGCTCGGACCTGTCAGAGCGAAGGTGCCTCTTGAGCAGAGGGATGAGCTGCCACCTGCTCATGTGGTTTTGGCTCTGGTTTTGCCTCCCTGGATATGCAGGAGGGTGGCTGCAAGGAGGGCATGGCTTTCTGCTTGCTCCCGCGCTGGTGCCGCAGGTGGTCATACCAGCGGAGCGGGGGCTCCGGCTGCCGGCTGCGCCGTTCACCAAGCATCTGGTGGCTGAGGCAAAGCTGCTCTGCCTCCTGAGAGCTTCCCTCCGAACTGAGGCCGAATCCAGCCCTCGGTGAAAGGGTGCTCTGCTGCTTGGGCTTTTCTCCTCCTCTCTGACGCTTCTTTCACCTGTGCTGTGTTTCCTTGTCTGCCATTAGTCTATAATGTATCGCTCCTCCTTTGGTTTTCCTTGTACAGCTAAGGATGAGAGAAGGCAGAACAGGTTATCATTTCATAGCCTTCCTCATTCCCCTGAAGTATCTTTAAATGAGCTCTTTTGTCCGATAACACAAAAGTCAAACCTTCTACTGAAATAACTCTTACCCTTCATTCACGGTGTGCATTCTGCTGTGGGTAAGAACAGTCAGAGCATGGAATGGTGTGAGTAGAAGGGGTGGTTCAGAGAAGTGTTACTTGATTTATTTTCTGTTGAATCTAGACTGCTTTTTTTTCTTTTCTGTCTTATTTGCAGGTTTAAAGCTTGGAGACTGTCTCAGTTGCTTTTTGTTATTCTTCTCCAGTCAAAGAAAAAAGAGAAGTGAAGTAAACTGGTTATGAAGTTGTTTAAAGCCACATTCAGTGAGCTGGAGACACAGGCAAAGGCCAGGCTGGCAGGGGCTGGGGAGGATTGGCCTACACCAGGGTATTTAACAAGGACAGACAGGAAATGTGGTAGTGATTTGACTTTGTGTAACTTGTGTTTGTGGAATATAAATCAAGCTGAGCGTGTATCCCTGGCCATGTGTAAAGCAAGGGGCAAAGTCTCCGTTCAGCACTCTTCCTGTGCTTGAGGTGGCTTTTGAAACGGCAAGGGGCAGTGTGGAAATGTAGATAAGATTTTAAAAAGATGTGCTTTGATGCTACTGAAATTTTTTCTCTGCTGTTTGTGGCCTTTAAAATCTCAATACTTGCAATTCCCCAGTCTCACCTGCTGTGCATGCCTGGTGCTGACCAGTACTGTCACACTAATCTTGGAGAAGGATCCTGTGTGCTCAGATATCGAGTGCTGTACTGACCTTGTGTGGGATGAAGATGCCAAAACAACCTCCTCTCCCTCTCTCAGCTCCTGAGAGGTGCCAGGCAGCTTCAAAGTGAACTGGCACTTCTGTTAGTTGGATCTGAGCTGTGATGAGTTCAAGCAAGTTTATTTCAAGGCTGCCTGGCTCTATAAGGAGTAAACTGCTCAGTCTTTGTCTTTTCCTGTTCTGTTCCTCCTTCCTCTTTTCTGATTTGCTTCACTCCACAGCCCTTGTTTTCTTCCCTCAGACTGTAGTATACGATTCCTCATGCAGTTCAACAAAGGATGCTCAAAATCCTGCATCTGGGGAGGAACAACGCCGTGCACTAGTACATGCTGGGGGCTGACAAGCTGGAAAGCAGCTTGGCAAAAAAGGACCTGGGGGCATCCTGGTGGACACAAAGCTGAACATGAGCCAACAAAGTGCACCTGTGGTAAAGAAGGCCAATGCTGTCCTGGGCTGCATTAGGAGAAGTGTTGTCACCAAGTCAAGAGAGGTGATCCTTCCCCTCTTCTCAGCACCGGTGAGCCCACACCTGGAGTGCTGGGTACAGGTTCTGGGCTCTTCGGTACAAGAGAGATGTGGACATACTGGAGAGAGTCCAGCAAAGGGCCGCTAAGATGATGAAAGGACCGGAGCATCTCTCCTATGAGGAAAGGCTGAGATATCTGGGGCTGTTCAGCCTGGAGACGGGAAGGCTCAGGGAAAATTTATCAACTTAAATAAATACCTGAAAGGAAGGCATAAAGATGATGGAGCTGGGCTCTTTTCAGTAGGGCTTAGTGACAGGATGAGAGGCAATGGGCCTGAAACACAGGAGGCTCCATCTGAATGTAAGGAACACTTTCTTATCATGGGGGTGATTGAGCACTGGAACAAGTTGCCCCGGGAGGTGGTGGAGGCTTTATCTTTGGCGATGTTAAAAAACCATCTGGACATGCTTCTGCGCAGCCTGCCTTAGGTGGCCCTGCTTGAGCGGGGGGGTTGGACGAGATGACCTCCAGAAGTCCCTTCCAACCTCAACCATTTTGTGATTCTGTGAGTCTTGCACTAGCTTTAGAAACACCCTTTGTTTTCTTCTCTTGTTTTCTATGCTGAACGGCACCCCAGGACCTCACCCAGGTTGAGGTGCTGGGTGCCCACTTCTGTCAGCTTCTGGTTTTCTGCCTGTAAAAGGGAGATAAGACCTCTTACCTACCTCAGATAATTAGTTAACTAATATTTCTTCCACACTTTGAAAACAAGGTGGGAGAAATACTTGTCAAAATGCAAAAGACCATCAATGAACGAGGTTAGAAACAGTCCAATAGTAATATACCTTATATTTATGTGTGTGAAAAATAAGGTCATGCTTACTTGTTATAGATATATCTTGCTTGGAAAACTGTTTTGGGTTCAAAATGACCGCAGTTTACTTGCTGCCAAAGTAGATGTGGAAGAAAAATCCACAATCTGAAAACCCTTAACTTGAATTTTTATCATCTTAAATTCCAATGTTTTGCATTTACCCAAGCTGAATGATGACCTCAAGCTTCAGAGCTGAACTTTATGATGGTGGCATGCAAACTCTGTATTGACCAGCACAGAGTTGGTGAGGTAGTTCAACATTGTCTTGCTAAGCATGCCGGAAGGGCTGAAAGAGCCCAGCTCAGTTAGGATAGACAAAAAGCTGCAGGAACTGATATTAAGGGACCATTAATGTCTGATGTCTGGTCAAACTCCCCTTGCCTGGGAAGATGGGCCAGATGCTGGATTGCTCTTTCTTTTGTTACTAGTTAGTACTGACTAAGCTTGCTGCAGGTGGCATTCTCATTGAAGACATCTCTTTTTGCATCTGGTTGGGGAGCAGTGCTGCTCTGTGTTGAGCCCATCTGGTCACAAATCAGTTCAGGCTGTGTCCTGGCTACCTCCAAAATAATAGATGGATGTGAAAGATTGTGACTGTTTTTGCTGTAGATAAAGACACAGCTTTGCTCCTGCTGGTTAATGATGTGTGTTTCTGGATCAACTATCTTCTAGTGACTGCCAGACTAGAAATGACTGGAGTACAAACTGGCTGATTTCTTATTTCATGGCTGTGGACTATTTTATGCAGCTTTGCACTATGAAATATGGGAAACCAGGCTTAGCAAAAAGTGAGTTGCTTAGCAGATGCTTGCTGTCATACAAATTAGCCACAGCTTTTGCATCTTGGAGAGCTGCCAGCAGAGAGCTAGCTATTGCATTAAATGTCTACTACCAGTCATGGTCTAACCCAAAAGCTAGAAGATTAATCGCTCTTCTAGCATTATCTTAGCAGTTAGCGCTTTTTGTGGCACTAAACATGTTTTTTGTCTTTAAACCCAAATCATAAAATGCTGCTTTGATTTTCAAATCAATGAGTGTACGGGAAGAACAGGAAAAGGTTTAATTTAGTGAGAGAAAGTATCATGCATGTATAGGAACTAACTTGCTTTAAAGTGGAAATGGAGGCTAATTTTGTTACTGCTGCCCATCTGGTATGGAACAATGAATACCTTCAAATCTATGGTTTAAATAAATGTATGCCTTAAAGAGTGGATACAATTGATTTAAGCTACTACTGGATAAAAAGTAACAGCATTCAATAAGCATCTTTGACTTTGCCTTAGCAAGATTTTTAATACATAATTGTACTAATGTAGTTTGACTAATGAAATACAGTACTTTTTCCTTGCCTAAAAATATTTCCCTCTGAAATTTTCCCGAGTTGCAAAGTTCTTTCTTAAGAAGTAACTCACTTGAACATGAAGTAAAGAACTGAAATTTAGGAAACTCATACTTCAGTAAGTTCCTGAGCATATAAGGTTGCTTTCAGTCATTGGTCTCCGTTATAAGTGAGGGACTTGACACCAGAAACGGTGTTTTGAATTCAGTTGGTAACCTTGACTGTTCACGCCAATGCTGCTGACTTCTGTTTGTTCTGTTCTCTGTAATCTTTCTTTTTAGCCAAGCTTGGTATCATCAAGGCTTTCATTTCTTGAGTTACCAAATGATGGCTAGAAACGATAGATTGAAGAAATGTTTATATTTCTTTTAGAGGTTTAGCCTTCCTGGTTGAGGAGGAAAATAAGAAATTTGACCCAGTCTCCCCAGAAGACAAATGAAAAATCCAGAAAAAAATTATCTGTTTAATTCATTTCAGGATTTTGCAGGGAAGGGATACCAACATCTTGCTGGTAATTTTTAGCAGTTCTTCTATAGGTAGTACTGCCCCTGTAGTGCAGCAGCAGTTTTTGGAGGAGGAATATGAGACCCACCAGCTGATGCCATTTACTGCTTGCTTGGGTGTTGGAGTGCTTCTGAGTGCCTGTTGTGACCAGTAGATGACTGCTGACCCGTTAGCTCTCTGTTTGAGAACAGCTGCCCATGCAGTGGTGCAGCCCTTGTTTCTAGATGAGGCACAGTGTTAGGTTTATGCTTAATCATTACAGGGCTGCTACAACGGTTTCCTCTCACTTTTCTTGCAGCATTTACTCTCTGATGTGTGGAGTTCAAAAAAAGCCTTTCCTTCTAAGGGCTACAGCGGTGATTTTCTGTTTCCCTTCTTCAAAGGAATCTGAAATGCAAAGGCCAAATAATAATGTGTACTTGCCTAGAAATAATGTGCTGAGTTTGTAACTACTGGAGAAAATAATTTGGCACATAGTTATTTCCGTGTACCTCCCTAGCACCAAGAACAATTACTCACCAGCTGAAGACAGTGACTGCCAAAAGCGCATTTGGATGAGGTGGGTGTTTCTGGGTGGTACAGTCACGTGTTAACAAGTGTGACTGCGTCACTGAAACAAAAGTATGTTTCTATCCCCAAGCCCTTTGTACAGATATGCCATCCTCGAGAGGAAAGGACACCAATAAAGCATCTGGCAGGGAGGAAAGGCAAAGAAATGATTACAGGATAATAAGGTGTACTTAACTGCTTGCTGTTAGCAAAAACTATCCACCTGAACTGGATATAGTGTTCACAGCTGCTTCAGGAATCATTCTCTGTGAAAGCTGAAGTGGGAGGAGGTCAGCTGCTCCAAATCCAGTTCTCTGGGTATTAGAAGAAATCTAAACTAGATGGGTGGATGGGTGGGCAGCAACCAGCAACAGGGAGGGTAGCTGCAGCAAGGATAGGGATCCAGGAAGCTTGTGCAAACCTTAGAGGAGATGTAAACCTTTTCCCTGCAATACAACACAGAGTCTTCTGATAGAGACAGGAAACCAGACATAATTTTTTCTATTTGCTGAGACTGAGCTCTCACAAGGCACAGAGCTACCTGCAAAAAATCTTAGGTCCAGTTCATAAAATCTTCTCCTTGAACCCAGTGCTGACCTCCGGTGGATGGGGAGGGGAAAGCAGCATCCCATAGAAATCTTAACCTTTATGCATTTTGAAAAAGGAACTCACATTTTTTCTTAACGCAACACATGCATAGATAAATGCTAGAGATGAAATGATACTGTGTGGGGTTGTGTGATACAGTGTTTAGCACAGTGGATTCTGTTAGAGAACGAGTGATGAGTTGGAGTCAGACACTAAGAAACGATGGTCCACAAGCCACAAGTGCTTTTAATAGGATAAGTACCCACTCATTTGCTTAGATTTCTTGTAGTTGCATCTTCCACCACTAGGGTGTTGAAGGGTGAGCAGACACAGCTCAGTGAAAAGGATACAAAAGAAACCACCCTAAATTAGATTCAGATTATAATACTGTTAACAGTGCATAAATGACAGCTATTTTCTGTTTATCTACATATCATTCCATTCTTTGAGCATTATCCATTATTATTTAAATATGAGTATTTCAAGTATCTTTTCTCCTCAAAAGCAACCCCTGTTTTTCCTTCCAATTTGATTTCACAAGATATTGTCAAACTTCTTACGTGTAAGACGATAAACAATACACTCTACCCTCCAGTAGTCATAAAGGGAGAAGCAGGGGGAGAGGAAGTCCTGCCCCTAGATATCCAATGTTATGACTCAGTACTCAGGAAATGTGAGAAACAGAGGTCTTCAATCTTAAATGTTTCAGTGGGGTTTCCTTTGCTGCCTTCTGCTAATCTGCTAATCCTTTTAGAAAGCTGAATTCCATGGCTCTTTCTGGAGACAGTAGAGCACAGCTGATGTTTAAAGCAGTTTTTTTCTTTTAGCATAATGCAGCCATTGCCAAGGTCATGGGGGCTGCAGAGGCTGTGCTCTGACTGCAATGGTAGTAAAGCGTGCTAGCTTGTACTGAGCGTGAGCCAAATTCCATTCTGTCGCATCCTAGTATCTTCAAAATTTAGCTGTGCTACCGCTGCACTAGAGCTACACGGCATGACAAGTGAGCTTTCCATTAGATTCTGGCTGGGTTAAAATCAACAGCAAAGCAAATGCACCATTTCTAGGACTTCTGAGTAGCATCTCATTTGGACCTTGATGTGAAAGCAGAATACAGTAAGTTGCAAGTGACAGAAACAAATTAGTTCAATATCTCAGGTTTCAAACCTCATCATCTTGCAAGAAACACCTCTGACAGCTGTTGTGTCAGCTGGTAGCTAGTGGGCAAAATACAAAAATTATTAAACTCCTGAGTTGGTAATACAAGGGAGGGAGAGGGGGAGAGAGAAATGATAGTAATGGCTTCTTTCTGAGTTTTCTTGTCTAATGCAAATGGCTGAAAGTCTCTTGGAAGAACAACTGGAAAGACCAGTGATAACTTTCCCAAACTAAGGGTGTCCGTAGTGGTCTCATGTCTCAGCTTCTTTGTGATGTCCCTAAGCTGCTGGCCCATGTGCCAAAATAGAGCGCCTTTGCAGGAGACTGCTGCTGCTGACAGTGGATTTGTAGTTCCTGTAAGGAGCCTCAAGTCCCCGTTCCTGCCTGACAGCACTGAATGGCTGGCAATGAAGTGAAGCCAGGGTCTTAGTGACACAGCCTGAATCTGTTTGTCCTGAAAAGTGCAAAACCCATCCCTGTGTTCTGGTGTGGCTCTTAGTGACTCATCTGCACTCAGGGGTAGATGCCCACTGCTCTGTTAGTACTCTTAGCTGTTGGCAAACTTGCACTGCTGATTTTGAGGCAAGGGCTGTTCTTGCACTCATTTGTGCTGTGGCTTGGCATCTAGAGCATGTAAATCAAAATTGGCCAAGGTACCATCTTTGAGGCCTTAGAACGCAGCCCACAAAGCCCACACAGTTCATTGTGGTTATCTTTGACTGAACCAGCTGGCCAGGGCTGGCTGGAGTGCCTACAACGTCCTTTTAGCTCTGCTGGGACTGGGGGCATAGACTAGATGCTCTGGGGGAAGGAGGGGTTTAGAGGTGCCAGCCAGTAAGCACCCCCCAGGATCCCCTGCCCAGGTGTGCACTGCACACTGAGGGGACTCCCCTGCTCTTACTGGAGAAGCTGCTGCACAGCCTTTTCCAGAGACCAACACTGCCAGCACCGTGGTTGGTCTCTGCTTTCTCACGTGCTCGGAGTGCACAGCCCTAGTGGTTGAGGGGGGTCGAGAAAAGACTTGGGGGATATCCTGCTTCTTGGCGTGGAGGGCTGAACAAGATGAGCTGGAGCTGTCAGCCCAAGTTCTTCATTAGGTGGCCCTCAACCAAACCTCACTAAGCCACCCACCATCAGCAATGCTCTGGAGACCCTGGCACAAATTGTGTGGCTGGGTTTGGCGCTGAAAGTCACAGGGGCCGTGCCTGGCCAGGTGTGTGAGGCAGGAATGAGGACAGGAAGAAAGGAGTGTCTCATGCTTCTTCCCCTTCTAACATCTCCATGAGAAGGACCAGCTGCTCTTTATGAGGTTACCCTCCCTAGTCCGTACTGAAGAGGTGTTTCAGAGCACCAGGCACTACGTGTACCCAGCACACTGGAGGTGCCCCAGCTGTCTGGCTGTTTCCCTTGGGGCTATGCCCATGTCTGTTGTGGGTGTGCAATGGCAGAGGGCTCACAACATTGGCTTGCTATGAAACTGGTAACCCGTGAGAGCACCTTGCCTACTGCTGGGGTGCTGCGAGGGCATAACACAGGGAAGTCCTCCATTTACGGGAGAAGACAGGGCTGCAGCTGCACTCAGCTAATCAACATAGGATAATGCTAGATATTTTTAAAGCTACTACCCTTCACTGGGAATGGCTTGGCTCTATGCTGCGGGCCTGTGTCAAACTAATAAAATCATTCCAAGGGGTATTTTCTATCTTCTTATTTGCATTAGGGTTTAGAACCTGTGTGTTGTTTTACTTAAAATTTCATTGGTGACTGAGGGTTACTTTTTTTCAAATTCTGTTTCTTTGTCTACTTCAAGCGTATATTTCCTTCATATTTAAGGTAATACCTTATGCTTCAAGCTAGGCAGCTCTGCAAATCCCAACTGGATCAGAGCCACAATACATTACCTCTTTTCCAGAGCAAAACTGATCCCAGATGATCCACCTCTTTAAAACTTGGGCAATTTATGCTTCCAGTACTACTGATACAAAAAAGTCATACTGTAAATGAAGAGTCTTGGTGCTTTTCCTTAAATACAACAAATGTCATCTCAGTTATATAAATTTATACAGGTTAAAAACCAATGAGTATGTTCTCCTTATACGAACAAAAGCTCTTAAAGATATTGCCTACACTGCACAAGCTTCTGGAAGGCTTTCTTGAAATCTTCATTAAAGATTGTGTAGATTAGAGGGTTAATAAGGGAATTTATATATCCCAGCCATGCTAGGAAATTAGACATGTCTTCTGAGATGTGACACCTTTCACAGGTATTAACAACTACTTCTTTTACAAAAAAAGGGAGCCAGCAGATCACAAATGCCCCCAAGATCAGACCCAGTGTAGTTGCTGCCTTTCGCTCTCTTGTGCTAGAGATTCTCTGTTTTTTCCAGGACTTCTCGTGCTTAGATTCAGACCTAGGGCTTCGTAGGGTGATAGTGCTTTTTTCGCAGTTCACCAGGGGATCTGATGTCTTCTCTGCTGTGCTGGGCATTGAAGCCGATTTGGTGCTTCTTTCACCTGCATCCAAAAGGACTTGTCCATTTACCTCCTCCCTTACGATCCGGCTGACACTTCTTCTGTGAAATGTCTTTGCTGCCTTGTATATCTTGTAATAAAGGATCAGAATCAAGGCCAGAGGAATATAGAAGGCGCCAAATGTAGAGTAAATGGTGAAAACAATGTGGTCGTGTTTGATGATGCATTCGTCATCTCTGCTGGTCGTCTGGTGCCGCCAAAATAAAGGTGGCATGGAGATAAAAATGGATATGATCCATACCACTGCAATCATGATGCCAGCATGCTTAGGTGTCCTTTTCCGTGCATATTCCACAGCATCTGTGATTGCTCTATACCGGTCCAAAGCAATGGCAGAGAGATGCAAGATGGAACACGTGCAGCACGTAATGTCCACGCTCAGCCAAATGTCACACACCACTTGCCCCATGATCCAGGTCTCCTTTACAATGTAGACAATGCTGAAGGGCATCACTAGGACTGCCACAAGGAAATCAGTCACTGCAAGAGAGCAGATTAGATAGTTGGCAGGGTGGTGGAGCTTTCTTGTCACAATTATTGCAGTCATCACGAGAGAGTTGATGGCCGTTGTCATTAGTGCAAGCACAGACAGGGTAATGGAAATGAGAATCTTGGATGTCACCCATTTGAATAGTTCTTCTGATGTACCATTTTGTTCAGTTGAGTTTATTAAATCCATGTTCCCTTTTAAAGGTGATCTTTACCAGTAGCAGTTACCTGTTGGAAAAGTAAAAACATTCAGAATGTGCATCCTTAGTCTCCAGGAAGTCTTGATTTTTGTCATCTTAAAAGACTATGGGCCCCAAAGTTACAAGAACCTCAGACTTACTATTAGAAATTATTCTGCCTCCAGACAGATTTTCCTGGCTAGCACTATGTGGGATGCTCTGCCTTCAGAATAGGGACCTCCTCTTTCTCCTTGGTTGTTGAGAAGGGCATGTCTGCATGGCAGGGGAGAGGAGCATGCTGTGGTGCCTGAGATGCCACTGCCCTGCGGGGTGCTGCATGTCACTGCACGGGGGAACGAGCCTGGTCCCTTGAGCAGGGCAGCGGCATCAATGTGGCCCCTGGGGTGCAGAGCCAGCCCTCCTGCTAAGTACTTACTCTGAATGGATTGTAGTGGAGTCTTGAAACTGGTTGAAGGTGGACAATCTCATCCTAAAGTAAGTACTAATACTGCCTTTAGGCTTGGACTGTCCACTCCACTAAGCGATGTAATGACTGTTGAAAACTTTAATCTACGGGAAGCAGGCATAATTCTCGTTTTCTCTATATAAACTCCTTTTTCCCCAGCAGTATGTGAATCCTTCCTTGTGTATAGATAAGCATGGGCTTTCTAAACTGGGACATACTTTTCAAGAGAAAACAGAAACGTGAAACATTGCAGTGCAAACAGGAGAAGAAACAATTGCATGTTGAAAGTTTCATTTTAGAGCTTCCTCTTATGCAGCTCTAAAATAAAACAGCTGAGTATATTTTAAAGCTTCAAATGGTTGACTAATCGTCTAACTGAAATATTATACATAGCTTAGAGACTTGAGAACATATTACTTTTCCTCAAGTTTTGCTATTCTGTGGTTGCTGCTGAAGAAAACTGCAGAAAACTTGGATGCTAGTTGTTCTGCTAATGACTCTATGTAAACAGTATAACTCCTCCTACAGCTCTGCAGGAAGCAAAAAGCAGGGAAATACTGATGAAAGAAATTCTCAGTTATGTTCTGGGGACATGCACCCTACTTTCTTATCAAGAAGGGTTTCTGAGCACTCTACGGACTGCAGCTAAAGTAAGAGTTTTGAAGTTTTTAGACTACAGCTTGTAACTCACGGTAATAGGATCGGATTTCATCCTCTTGTAAGTTTTGACCTGCAATTTCTTGCGTGTGGATCTACCTGATTAACCCCGAAGTGGAGTTTTCTCTGACAAATTTTGGAGTGTAGTGAGTGGGTTGCATTTGTGTTGCATTGGATGCCACATGTAGGGAAATACGTGAAATAAGTGAATAATTTTTCTTAGGAAAATGGGTCTCATTAACATAAGTTTTTGATATTATGCTGGAGTCACTGAAAAAGTATCTCATATACTGTTTATAACCTTGGATGCAGCTCACTAATTTGGTTTGAGATTCTAACCTGGGCAATGCTTTATATGCTTGTTACTGGTTTGTGTGGCGCAGGTTTTTTTGGTAGCAGGGGAGGGTCTGCAGGGACGGCTCCCGTGAGAAGCTGCCAGAAGCTTCCCCGACTTCCCGCCTCTGGCCCAGGCCGAGCCCACCAGTGACGGTGGTCGCGCCTCTGGAGAACAGATTCAAGAAGGGGAACCTG
>JANHGO010000072.1:23027860-23112598 GCA_024606505.1 Aquila spilogaster
GCAGTAGAGGTTGAACCTTCCCACCAGTATTCCATTACAGTTTGTGGCTGTGTGACAGATGGCAGCAGAAGGGCGGTCTGACAGTCTAATAATTGGTGCCATGATCATGGCCTGTATGAAATTGCTGTTAATGTGTAGGAGATTTCTATAGATGTATGTTTTAAGTTGAAAAAAATAATAAAAAAAACGAATGTGGCTAGCCTCTGGGCCACTTAAAATTTCTTGGTAAGTCTTTTGTTTTGTTACTATTTAAAAAACATGGCTGGCACCAATATTCTATTAGGAAATGGTGAAGGAAGAGCATTCATGACCATTTCCGTGGATGAGAGAGGTAGAATACAGAGCTAGTAATGAATTATAGCTTGATGAAATAAGTACATCTTGAAAGTTTATAACATGAGCATAAAGTTTAAAAACTTTGACTAAAAGGTAATGTTTTTTAGCAACAATATAATTCATATGTTTTGTTCTGAAGATAAGGTTGTTATCAAATGATACACATTGCTGCCAGCGTTGTTCTTTTGGCAAAACGTTTATGTGGGTATTTTGCTGTGAAAATATTTCCTCTCTCTTATCCTGACGATGCTGACTATACCAATCAGAGCTGTACCCTCTTTCTGGGTGTATGTGCACCTCTTAAAAATCCTTCTAATGACACATTTCTGAATAATGCTTATTTACTTATATTGCTTACTGTGTTCTTGCTAAACACAATCTCACTCATCTCTGTGCAGGGCCATTCTTTTCTTGGGTTCTACAGACACAAACTAGTTAATGCAAATTTCATTTTCAAATACAGCATGTTGGAGAATAAAGCCTCTTATATCCTCTATTTGTGAAGTTGTCCCCTGCTCCCTGCAGAATATTTTGCCCCTTTATCTGAGGTCCAGGAAAATGAGATGACAGCTCTAAGCCACTACAGCCCAATATACTAAGAAGAGGAAGTATTGCTTCCAGTTTATACCAATACACAAGGCTATGAACTGTGATGGTGGAAGGCTGGGCTCTCTCACACAGAGGTATGGCACCTGAAGAAGTTGTTTTCCTGTGCAAGAGTGCAGTGGCCTCTTCAGCTAAGTCCTGCACAGATAAGTTTGACAGAGACTGTGAATCAGAGCTTTGGAATGTTCTAAGGTCTCCTTCACAGAGTAATACAAAGATGTTTTATATTTGTTCTCATATCTAAGCTGTTCAGAATCAGTATAGCCCTTGTCCCTTTGTTCCTTGCTTTTACAGTGATGTTCTTCCACTCTGGTTGGGCAAGCATTATATAAAACACCATGTGATTTGATAATAGGAATATTTTGTTCACTGAAGTCCTCTGTAATCACGAGGCAAAGTCCATTTGATCCACCAAATGAATATTCATTAGTCATCAGGCACATAACTATGTGGTAATTAAATCCTTCTTTTCTGGTGACCACATGCTACTGATAAAGGAGAAAGAGTCAGGGAAAAAAAGGGGAAGCAAACAGGAATGACATTGCTATCGTGCTGGTGTTGGGAGAGGAAAGGGAAAATAACCTTCCTAATGTTTTGGGCCTCTCTCTTCCCAAATAGATAAATAAATCAATGGCTGTCTCTGCATTTACATTTACAGCAAAAAAAGGTATTCTGTTACCCATGAGACCTGTCTGTGAGGAGGTATAGTGGCAGTCCTCTTCCCCCAGGCTTTGTTCTTCGTGTTTTAAATTTTGAAATGTCTTCTGCAATGTCTTTTCTGCCTAAACTATAAGCAATGCTTTCCTCTTTAGTTATTCCATAAATACTCTCCATTGACAATGAATTTGTGCTTTTAGGTGCAGAATTTTTAGCATTAACTACAAAGTGTACTTGTGCAGCTTCTTTTGCTGCTTTGTCAGGCTGAAATCAGTGTTTAAACACAGAAGTTTCTGTTAAAGCAAGAATTCAGTACTCTTAAAAATAAGGAATTGTGTGAGTTGAGTAGGCTTTTTGGTGGTGGCATGCATCCATTGTAAATGGATGTGTGTGTGTATGTATTCACATGCATGCACGGAAATCCGGATGTCTGCAGGACTGTTCAGATAAAAACAACTGAAGTTGATTGAATTAATGCTGTTCAAAGGACAATGCCTTCGGCAATCTCTTCTTCCCTGTCACATTCATAATATGTGGGAAGGATTTTCTTTCTAGCTCTGTATGTTGGGCATTTTTTTCCCAAGTTATTCATCAGTTCTGATTTTTAATTGCTACATCATTTGCCAAGACAGAAGAAATAATGTAGTTCTACCAATCTAGTTCAGCTTTTTCCATTCAGCACATGCATCTTTCTGTTTCGTAGGGTAGGTACCTGATAAAACTGTGGTGTTCTTTTTCCTCCCTTCCCCTCTGATTGGATGTCTTTGTCACTCTCTGGAGATGGATTTCCAATGTTGGTTATAGCTTGTATTCCTTTTCTTTTGAAATTTATACATAAGTATATCTACTTCACTATTTTCTACAAGGCACACAAAGAACAGAGGCTTATGTAACCGCACAGAAACATCAATCTGATCTAGTGGTTGGCAACACTGCCCATGACAGGGGGCTGGAACTAGATGATTGTTAAGGTCACTTCCAACCCAAGCCACTCTGTGATTCTATGAATCTACACACTCTTCCTCCAAAAATACAGTTCCATGGGACAGAGAGTATCTATGCCTAAGACTCTGGTAGCAACAAATATGAATCTCTTTCTCTTTTGATCTTCTGTTCCTTTTCCTGCTGTCTGAATACCATCCCCAGCCACTCCCCATAAGACTTGTGCTCCAGATCCCTCACAGCTTTATTGTCCTTCTCTGAACATGCTCCAGGACCTCAGTGCCTTTCTTGCAGTGAGGGTCTCAAAACTGGATATGGTACACAAGATGCTTATGGAACTCTTAATAGAAATATGAAGGTGGAGAAAGACTACTGTTTATTAGTTCTTGTCACTTCTCAGCTCTGGAAGGCTTGTTATGGTATTGCAGAAAGAAATCAGTGACTGCTGTGCCAGACACTGCAGAAATGCAGAATGCAGCCCTTTCCCTTGATACCTACTGAAAATACAGTAAGCATCATGAAGAATGTAAGTCTAGACACAATCTGAAACCAACATTACTTTCATTTGAGAAAGAAATATCTTAGCATGAAAATTATTTTTATATGGCATAAAAGCTACTAGAGTTGATTATGAGGTGGTGCTTATTTGCTTAAAATCCCCTCCAGACAAGCAACAGATCCAATCAGAAACCTTTGCCTAAATGTTAAGGACAGAATACATCTCTTTAAAATGCATGCCTACATGGAAATAATGTTAACTTGCTTGTAAGAATGGTCACTCGCTGGTTTTGGGGACAGCAGAGCTTATGTCCCTGATTTCAGCTATAAAATGACAGACTTTCTAGGAAATACTCACCTGCACCTGAGCTAATTGCCTGTCCTGGAGATCATTCTGAGTGGCTTGACAGTATCTGAGCCTACAAGACTGACTGTGAAGTGCTGAGCTGGGCTGGGAGCTGGAGCAAGTGGGGCCTTCTCAAGAGTTGAAGACTGAAAAAGAAAAGTTCGTATCCTCAGACATAGCTGAAATTAATCTGTGTTCTTGGGCAGAGCATCCATAAAAGGTAGAATTTAAATATTTATGTCACTGGGGAAGCCAGAAAATACCTGAACTCTTCTATGTGGCTGTAAGCTCCACATTATTTGACTCCATATAATCAATGGCAAGATCCCAAGAAGTTAAGCAGAAGTAGCTTAAACTCTATTCTCTTGTGCTTTTGTTTTGCCTTTTATTTGGCGTGTGTGCACATGTTGTACTATTCTCTCTTGGTTTTCATTTGTCTGTGCACAAGAGATTCCTAACCAAGTTTTGTAATGATTTCCTGAGCGAAGTAGCAACTTGTCACTCAGATTCTATTGTGTTAATGGTTGGATTTAAAACTGCTGTTACGTGATTTCACTGTCATACTTTCTTTTAAGACCACTGTGTCATTTTGAAGAGGATGATGGAATAAGAACCTTCCATAATTGTGTTTAGTGACAGAGAGGTGTAAGGAAAAAGTAGCTAATGGATGCTTAAATCAGGTAGGCATGTATGAATATAAAAGTAAGTGGTGCTATTCATTAGCCATGTGCTCCTGGAGCTGGATTGCTGGGTAGGGAGTCGAAACTGAAGGATTTTGTCATTGTTTTGAAGTCTCCTAGGGCAATACTTAGAGAAATTCCTCCTTGTATTAACTTTGTGAGTGGTGATAATCTGTTCTAATAGTTCGGGATTATGATCAGTTGGTTATGCTGGTGTGTTGATTCACTGTAATGCTATCAAGCTCTGTATTTAATCAGCTTAAGTAATTGTTTAAGTAATTATTTCTCAAGGTTTCCTGCTTTTCTGTTATTAAATTGACATTCTTCATATTATTTTGTTTTGGAAAGAGAAAAAAAAGAAGATGCATCTTTTCAGTTATTAGCACGTGGACTTATTCTCTTTGCAGTTATAGAATACTTGCATCTCGAGGTACAAAATTTGCAACCTCTTTGTGTTCTCATCAAAATTAGTTCTGTACTGCTTCACAGCATGAAGCCTTATGCTTTAACTGAGTATATAACGTTTTTTGTTGTTGTTCTAGATATAAGAAAGCAGTAATGACAGCCATTTATCATTTATACAAGCCAGTGTGTTAAGATATTTAATATTGAAATGGATAAACAAAAACAAATCCATCAAACAAGGGCTTAAACTGAGGTAAAGGAGGAGGATAAAAAGGTGCCTTTTGGTACTGACTGGTTTGTAAACCAACAGATTCAAAACTGAGTGCTGCCATGTCATCAGGGTGAAGACAAGCAGCTAGCACAAATTACAAGCAGGACCATTAGAGATCCAGAGGGACTGATGCACAACTGTGTCATTCCTGTTCCCAGTGCAATTCTGACCCAAAGTGGTAAAAGAGAGATTTCATGAGGACCAGGCTTTCCCACCATCTTATCTACGGAGCTGAAAGCTGAAGATATTTGGGTTTGTTTCTAGAATAAATAAATAAATAAATAAAGGTTTGAAGTGCTTTTTTGGAACCTCTCTTTTAAATACAGAATGTGGTGTTATCCAGTTACAGAGCAGTCTGCTTAATCTGACCTGCATATCTTTCATATATGTTTTTCCTCTTGACTATACTGTTCTCCCTTTGTAACAGAAGATTTAAGTTAACCCTACTTTTTCTTTTGCTATTTGAACATTATTTCCACATCACTAAGAGAATTCCTAGAATCTACTTTATTTGAATGTTTTCTTTTATTGATGCGAATATGTACGTATACATGAAGGCAACAGTCTGAAGAAGCCTTGGGATATGTTTTTTTTCTAGGGCATATACTTCTCTGGTGCTGTCTTTTAATTTTATTGAACAAAATAGAGTGAAAATAGAATTTCAGTAGTTAAAATCTACCTCTGATTTTTACTTTTGATTTAAGATAAACATACACAGGGGTTGAAAGCATTTATTTTCTCTTTCCTTAGGAGGTTTGTAAGGCAGGAAATACATATGATATATCAGGACACTGGAGAACAGATTATCTCATCTTGAATCTAAATTTTTTTTTCCAGTTCTGATATATGCTTGCCATGCAAACTTATAATGGGAAATTGTTAGTTGTTGCAGTGAATCTGTTGGATTTACTAACCCTGAGACATCGGAGAAGATTTCACTTACCCTGAAACAAATGAGCACCTATTCAGATGTATTCAGCAAGTAGGTTTTTGTTTGTCTCTAGAACTGTTAAAGAAGCAAATGAACTTGTGGTTTTTCCCTTGGCTCTAAATCTGCTGCTGAAGGTTTTAAGTGTCTAAAAATTACTAGGTCATCTAAGATAGGAAATGCTACTGAAATTGAATTTGGCTTGATAAAACCAATAAAATTTCATGATGCTGGGTAGCTGACCCATGACTGAGGGCTTGACACCAAAAATTGTATGGGGACCCTTTCTCAAAGGATCCACAATAAAACTCCAGTAAAGAGCTGAAAGATAAGAATCCATGAAGAACAGATTTTGTAGTTAGGTTAACACAGGCAACAATGAGACGTTCAACTTTTTGCAGGTATAACCTGAATGAGAATTTGTCGGCAGTGTAGAACATGTAGATAAATGTTTGTCATTTTCACTACCACAGTTTTTCTGCCCTTTACTACAAACAAGAAGATCAGAACATGAAAAAAAAGACCTGATTTAAGTCACACAAGTACACAGATTACAAGTACTGGACAATATGGAACAATCTAAATCCCGTCATGGCTTTCTTCCATGTCTTGGTCTAAGGTGGTAGTAAACAGTGAGTATGGGGAGAAAAATGAAATAGAAATGAACTTCTTGATTTTGGTTATTTCTCCTACTCAGAGTGCAAATACAGTAATGTATATGTAACAAGAATTTAAATGTGTGGTTTTGTTGTTGGTTTTTGTCATTAAAAATGTGATGCCAGTATCCTGTTGTTTGTGTGTTCCCAGGCTGTTTGCTGGGATCTTGGCTCTTTACACTATCCAAAAAAATAAATTAATTGATGCAGGTGCTCTCTTGAGGAGAAGGAGTAAAAACAAATGGCTTTTCTAGCTTTTAAGAATTTCTTGACTTGTTTAATTCACTGTAGACCGCAGAGATAATTCTGTGATTGTGGTTTAAGTCCTAACTTTCCTAGAATCACAGAATCACTAAGGTTGGAAAAGACCTCTAAGATCACCCAGTCCAACTATCAATTCATCCCCACCATGCCCACTAACCATGTCCCTCAGTGTCACATCCACACGGTTCTTGAGCACCTCCAGGGATGGTGACTTCACCACCTCTTTGGGCAGCCTGTGACAGTGCATTGCCACTGTCTCTGAGAGGACATTTTTCCTAATATCCAACCATTTGTTTTAGCTAGTTTCCTCTTGGCCTCAGTAACCTGTTGCCAGCCTCTTCTGTTTAGAGATAATAAGTGCATAGGGGTGTTCTGATTTGTAACATCATCTAGTTGTTTTGTTTCTTTGTTTCTTTAACAGCATCTCTTTATCTGATGTAAAGGTGGAGTGTTTCTTTTGTCATTTACCGGCTCATTGCTTCAGGGGAAAGTCTCTGTACTTCTTACTGCTCACTTAAGTGCCAGGGCAGGCTTGTAGTGCCCAGCAAAGTGATATCAGCTTTCTTTTGTACCATGAGTGGAACGCTCTGACAACTGCCTATGATTTTTATCCTTTCCCTTTTTTTTTGTGCTGAAGATGACTGTGATCACAGGGTTCCTCAGGTGGGTTGGAGGCAACAGCCACATTTGGTGGTTCAAATGGCTGTGCTGGCAATACAGGTACCAGTTAGGGGCAGCTGATGTGAGGATGAGCATGCTCTTGGCCCTTTTTAATCTTGTGTAGGAGTAACTTGGTGTGACTGTGAGGTGCTGCTGGGTTATGGAAAAGAAAAAATACCTGTTGCAATACATTTCCCAGTGTGATGTACACTGCGTGTTTTTCATTCTTTTGTTTTCTCCATGCTGCATTTTTCCTAGGCAGCTATAAGGTGAAATCTGATCCCGAAAGAACAGTATTGAGAGCCAGTGGGCATTGTTATATCATCTTTCCACGGATTAGTTCCATGGAATATTTTCCATGGAATAGTGAAGACCTGCAGGCTGAAGAGAAACACACAAACAAAACTTCTTCTTTGAAGAAAGAATGCTCTTATCACCTTTCTTTTTTTATGAAAACAGCAAAGGTTATTGAGGATATTGTTTGCTTCATACCTTTATAGCAAACTCTAGGACAGAGGAAGGAGGGACTATCATTGTCTCACAAGAAGGAAAAATTATTATTTTTACTGCAGTACGTGTTACTCTGCTCACTGTGTGAATATCTGGAGTTAGTTCCCGTTTTCACAGCTCATGAACATAAGGAGAAGTATGATGAGGAAGGGGAGATGACCTGGCACAAAGGTCAGCTCAGTTAATGCCTTCTCTTTTCCACCACAGAGCACAGTATGCTGGAAATAATATATTCACCTGTCACAAAATACCTGAGAGAAGGTGAGAACCTGTCTGAACAACACCAGGAGGCATCAACAGGATCAATCTTCCCAAATGGAGGCGTATCGGTATAAAAAAAACGATCAACACAATGAGATTGGGTTCGGTAAAGAGATGGAGCACTTACACCTATGCCAAAGAGCAGATCCCATTGCAAAAGTCAGCTCAGAAAGTCAACCAGTCAGACAGTGGCCACTGTCAATGCATGGCCAAAATGAGTGATACATCTCTGGGGTGAATGTAACTGGTAAGCTTTGAATATCTATGGGCTTTCTTGCATAGGGAGGTGGGAGATCACGTGGCTATCTCTCACGTGAAATTTTCCTTGATAAAAACTGTGTTGGTGAGGTTGTGTCTTCCTCTCCTCTTAGGGTGCGAGATTAAAATTGATTGCTGCCACACTCGTGACATGTGGAATAAGTTTCATGCTCTACAGTCTCTCGGTCTATGCATGCTGTATGTGAGACTGATGTGAAATATGTTCGGGGTTGTTTCCGATTGGCTGTGGATTTCTCTGAGCTAATGTGAATAATTTCCTACATGATTTCTGCTCCTAGCACCCTCCTGGAGCTGAAGGGAATTGGGTAGAAAAAGCAGTGTGGGAAAATGTGCATTAGTCTTGGGGAAGACACAAGTCTGTCTCAGTTTGCCAGGCATCTGTTGCAGGCTTATAGCCATAGCGAAATTCACGGGTGGTGAAGTTATTTTATTCAAAACAGATCTGTGCATTTTCTTAAATGGAGATGTCTGTGTATGCAAACATTTTTGTCTTATTGCCCCTTGAATGCCTTGTAACGTGTGTAGGCTCCAGGGGAGGATTGGTGCTTAGGGGGAGTGGGGTTTAAGGTACAATAGTCACCACTGTGGATTATATTTTCATATCGAGGCAATTTTTTTTCTCTTGCTTCATTGCACAAAAGGGGAAAAAAATATTGTGCAGAAAAGCTGGAGGGCTGAAACATACAGTGCCGGTGTCCCTGTGCAATCAGTTTTGCAAAGCTCTGAACTGATTGCATGGTATGCTGTCCTCTGCTCACATCCAGTGACTATAGCTCTCAGTTTCCAGCAGAAGGAGAATAACTGATCTTATTAGCTGAGGTTCTCATATGTTTGCTGTGGTGGTGGTGAGCTACTAGAGCTTTGTAGGTGTGTGCTGATGAGGGGCAAGCTGAGGAACCAGCTCCTCTTCCTTCCAAGCTGTTCTCCCAGTGTTATTAAACCATAGGGATTGATATTCCTTCTTTTATTTGCCTTCTTCAAGTTTTCTCCAAGACATTTTGACTAAGAAAATTAGATGAATGTTACCCCTTCAGCTGCCCTGGTATGGAAAGGTGCAGTTCTGCAGACTTTCATTTGTGCGTTGGTTGCAGTTACACCAGGTGTGAGCAGTGTTGATGTCACACAGAGAGTACTGATGGTAACCTGTGAAGGAACAAAGCTCTGAGGGTGGATTCTGAGCTGGAGAAGATCTGTGTTGTGGTCATCTTAACCTGGATGATTGCGTATGTCAGAGGTAAGAGAGATGCAAACATCTTCCCTGAAGATAAAGACTATGAATTGCTTTATAAAATCACAAGTCTCACTCAGGCAGTCTTCTGGCATGGTCCTGATATTTAAAGACCCCCCTTTTTCCATTATAATAATTCCCTAGAAATTAGGAGGCTAAAGCTTGCCAGGCAGGAAAGTGAAACGATCCCAACTAACTTGCATGAGCTTTGATTTGAGAGATTTTGCAGAAGGTGCAGCTGAGCTGGGTTCAGGCCAACATGAAAAGAAACCACCTGTCTCATTATCTGATTCCTGGCTGTGTGAAGGCAGAGTGCACTGAGTTAGCACAGTGCCGTTGTGTTATGGGCTTGACATGCAGCTGGTATGTCCTTTTGGGAGTGTGTAGATGAGTGCTAATGTGACACCACATGCCTTGCAGCTTCAATACTGAGCCTGAGCTCAGGCAGTTGTTTTACATGTGGGAGAGGCTCTCTTGGCCAGATGATCCTCAATACCACCTCTGAGATGTGGTCTTGCATTAGTCACTTTTTTGGAGAAGCATGCATTCTATTAATTTGTGTTGGTACATTTTGCTTCTGAACATCAATACATTTTGTTTGTTTGGTGTGTGTTTCTTCCTTCTTCTTTGCACCTAAGGACTCATTCTTCTTTTGTTTACAATCTTTTAACAATATTGTGCCCCTCTATCCTTTTCTTTTTTACCTTTTTACCTTTTTACCTTTTGTGTCACATGAGAAGGCTGTGCTGCCTTTCAGTGAGACCTGGACAACCTGGACAGACTGGAGAGCTGTGCAGAGAGGAACCTGGTGAGGTTCAACAAGGGCAAATGCAGAGTCCTACACCTAGGGGGGAATAACCGCATGCATCAGTACGGGTTAGGGGCTGACCTGCCGGAGAGGGGCTCTGTGTAGAAGCACCTGGGTGTGATGCTGGACAATAGGTTGGCCATGAGCCAGCACTGTGCCTCTGTGGCCAAGAAGGCCAATGAGATCCTGGGGTGCATCAAAAAGAGTGCAGCCAGCAGGTTGAGGGAGGTTCTCCATCCCCTCTACTCTGCCCTGGGGAGGCCACGTCTGAGTCCAGTTCTGGGCTCTCCAGTTCAAGAAAGACAGAGAACTGCTGGAGAGAGTCCAGCAGAGGGCCACAAATATGAGTCTTGGGGAAGAACGAGGGAAGGCTGATAGACCTGGGACTGTTCAGCCCAGGGAAGAGAAGGCTGAGGAGAGATCTTACCAATGTTTATAAATATCTGAAGTATGGCAGTCAAGTGGATGGAACCAGACTCTTCAGTGGTGCAAAGTGACAGGACAAGGCACAACAGGCACAAACTGGAGCACAGGAAGTTCCATATAAACATGAGGAAGAACATGAGTGAGAGTAACAGAGCTCTGGAGCAGGCAGCCCAGAGAGGTGGTGAAGTCTCCTCTGGAGGTATTCACAGCCTGTCTGGCCGCTTTCTTGTGTGACCTGCTGCAGGCAGCTGCTTTAGCAGAGGAGTTGGACTGGATGATCTCCAGAGGTCCCTTCCAACCCCTACGGTTCTGTGATTCTGTGTGATTCTGTAGGCAGTTTTATCTTATGTTTTAAAATTTCCTTCCAGGTATCAGTGAGAACATGGTTATATCTGTATCTGTTAATAGGTTTGGGAATTATGTCTGTTTCTAAAGTTTATCTGATGATCTCTCCTGACCTCCTTTTCATATTTGAGCATGTGTATAACGTATTTTTGAAAGTAAAAGCAGACAAGTATCTTCTAAATAAATAAGTCAAGTGGTCATTTATCTCCTTGTCCCTTCGCCAGCTATCTGTTTGTTTATCAGCTTTCAAGGGCTGCAGTTGCTGTTGCTTTGTGAGCCTATCCATCAAAGGCAGCCTGATTTGGGATTCTTGTTGAAATAAATGTATGTCACATCTGACAGAACCAGCTGCTTAAAGGGCATTCTTGATGTTGAGAGGCAGTAATAAGCAGTATGGATGTCTCACGAGCTAGTGGAAAGGGAGAAGCAGGGGGTGCCAGGAAGAGCATTTAGGATCCTGCATTTTGGGCTCCACTGAGCCAATTCAGACTGCAGATATTTTTAGCGCCATAATTCAGCAGGCAGCGTGCTGTACAATTAAGCACCAACATGACGCTTCTCCTGCTGGTCGGTGTAGCTATGTTTCCACCTCCTGGCAAATATAAGGAACAACTGAAAAGAGGCTAATGAGAGCTATGTTTTGATTTTTTGTTAAGACACTAGAAGATGAAGCAGGAATTTTAAAGAAGCACTTCTCTTGAACTCAAAGAGAGAGTAGCTGCTCAGTTTTCTGTGCTATATAAAACCAGTATGTAGAAACTGTTTCCAAATAGTTCTCTTTGTAACTAAAATGAGGGCTTGAGCCTAAAGGAGTCATAAACACAAGGAGCTTGCAGCAGAACTGTAGGCAGTAAGGCAGAAGACAGACATTTTGTATTGAGGTAGGGAAGATGAGTGTATTTCCACAGTGTCTGAGAAGGGGCAGGAACACACTTGTGATACACTTCAGTCAGTATCACGTCTCAGTCTCTGAAGCAGCTATGCGTTCTGTCTATTAAGAAAGCAGTTGTTGTGGGGGGCACATAGTGAAGACCATAGGCGTTCTGTGAGGTAAGTTACAGAGTGGTAATATGAAAACGGTATTTTTTACAGGGCAAAATGACCTTTTCTCAGCGGCAGTGGAGCTGGGTTTTATTTGAGGAACTGATCAGAAATCTACAGTGTCCCTTTCTCAGAACTGCCCTGTGTGAGGAGGAAAGAGGCAAGTCTGAGTAGATAGTGAAGATGAGGTTTCTAGAACCTGTAAAGAAACACAGGCTTCTTGCCTAAAGCTCCCAGATGAAAATGGCTTTTTTTTTTTTTTTTTTTTTTCAGCAAAAAACTGACTTTCAAGCTAGTAGTCCAAGTATGCATTCAGCCAGGATTGCTTACGGGCATAATGAGATCACTGTTGCCCTCATTAACTGCATTAAGACTAGCCTGGAGAGGTCCACACATGCTGCAGCCATACCAGCCTTGCAGCACAAGTGTGTAGGTCTGGTTGAGCAGCAGTGCTACGTTCCAAAGTACTGAATCCGGAATTTTCTTTCTGTCTTTGTTCAGTTGCAAGGACTCCCATGCAAACTGCACTGCATGTCCACAGCTTACCTTCTTTTTACTTGATGCATTCAGGAAAATCATCCACTGACAACAGCTTGCTGGAAGTCTATGCAGTTCAAAGGCACACGCAGTAAATCCCTTTGGATGCATTTTGAGATTCCTTTAGCTAGAGGGTATTTATCATTTCTGGAGTCATAAACTCGCTCTGACAATAAACCGTGTAGAAACAACGTGCAACCCAGATTTCTGATGATGGAGACTCAGCAAATAGCCTGAGGACCTTCTGCTGCTGTGTAGGAGGGCTGTGTGGTACACATCTATTGGTTCCCCAAGCAGGGAGTGAGGAGGAAAAGAGGTGAGGAAAACTGGTGGGGAAGCACTGCCAGCACCATTTTGCATTCCTACCTTCATTTTGGTGCTAACCCTTGGCCTCCCAGCACCTCTGCGATGCTGAACATCCCTAAATACTTTGCCACTTGAATGCAACAGCTCTAATAGCTTGTGTGTCTGTGTATCTCTATACATGGATTTTTTTTATAAACATACATAGCAGCACAGATACCGATAGCATCAACATTTGTGGGGGCTGACCTGACTTCACGTCACATTTTCCACCTGCAAATCACTGGGCTGTGAAAGGGTCGGGAAGTTCCAGCAACACAAACCTGAACAAGGATGTGCTGTAAGATGCACCACACATCTGCACGCTGAGCATAATGCTGTCAGAAGTACTGCTAAAGGCATGGACAAAATTTGGGATCTGAGGTTGGACTGGAAGCCACCAGAGTGAATTCTTCTGAAGTGACACAGAGCTATAAACATTAGGCTAGTTCATGTAAGGGGGAGTTTATGACAGCAGAGAAGCCTGTACAGTGAGGAAGGAAACAAATAAAACAGAAGCATCCTCTTTGGCTTATTTGGTGGCATGAGAAGATTGTAGGCAGTGATAAACATCATTCTGACTCCGGTGTGATGACTTTGTATGCTTTACTTTACCACTTATTTGTTCCACTCCAGTAACAAACCACAAAAAAAAAAAAAAAAAAAAAAAAAAAATCTATTAAAATAAATATTTTGAAGCTTCTCCTTTGCTGTGTGATAACAGTACAGATTTCATGTTTGGCAGAGCTGGCCTAACTGCTTTACAAACACTCCTGTGGCAGCAGTCTGTAAATTAAGGCGGGTAAAAATCTACTGTGTGATGAGCCTAAGGAGGACCCACTATGCAGCTCCTTGTGGAGCAGTGGACTCCCAGCTGAGTTTGGGGCAGTTCTTCTTGCAGGATGTTCACAGCTCTCCATGGAGAACAGCACCTCAGCTTTGGAGGATGTCAGCCTCCCCAGGATGAAGTGAAGGAGGAGTGAACAACCAAAGTAGAGCGGCTTGGTAATCCTGTGGCTCTACCCATGCTCAGAACTGCCTAAGCAATGATCAGTGAAGGCAGACAGAAGATTGGCTAATCAGTGAGGAAGGTCCACCTAGGATTTTGTTTCTGCTATGTGTCACTTTCTGCTGCTATTTGTATCCTTTTTCAAGTGGGGATTATTTGTAGTTTGCAGCTTCTTTACAAGAAGCTCAGGATGTGTGGTACATTGGGTTACGTTTGGCTGTGGAGAGGAAGGCTAAACCCTGAGGCTGGGATGGGAAGGAAACTTTCATCCAGGGAGTCTAATATATGTGCCTACTCTTATTTGAAGGGTTCTGGGAGCTGTATCCATCCATGAATCATCTCTTTTCTGTTCACTGTTGAATGTTTAGGAGTCTGTTTCTTGGATTATCCCACAGTTCGAAAGGTGGTAATTGTACTTGTGAGCTGTTGGTTCCCTGGTTCTTCATGGGAAATGAGCAAAAGTGGTGCAGTAAGTCCACAAGAGGCGGGAATTAAAGTAGCCAAAGTAATGGAGATCCTTCTTGAAGATAAATCTTGTTGCTGGAGCACTGGGATCAAATGAGAAGCCTCTGAACAATGGGTTAATGACCCAAAATTGGTAAGGGGGTTTTGATGGGGCCAGGAACAGAAATTGCTGACCATGACTGTGTTGGTCCAGTGAGTGTAGATGGGCTGTAGTTAAAATATAAATCATTTTTCATAGTCTCTGGAAACTGCAATGTAATTGCCTCTGGACATTGTAACTTGGAAGTTTCAGGTTTTAAAGGTTTTATAATCAGCAGCGTTTGTCCCACCGTATGTTTGCTGACATCAGTGGGAACCACAGGTGGTTTGTACCTAGGAAAATCAAGATGTTACATACACGGACTTTTTAATTATTTTTCTCTTCAAGGCAAACATCTGTTTCCCTGCAAGGAAGAGAACAGGCTTACCAGAGGCTATTCCTACTGCTATTCATCCTTTGGTCCTACTCCCAACATGGGGTTACTGTGCTTTCTGAACAGGTTGGCTGCAAGGCAGCTATGGGTGTGAGGTGTACAATTTAGCTCAGGTAATAACTTCACGGGGCTAGGCTATTTTCTAGATTGGCGGGCGTTAAGAAGGTAAATATGACTGAAAGGAGAGGCAATTCACACCTGCTTTGTTGAATTACAGCTACTAAGGACAAATAAGAAAGCAAACAAACAGGCAATACACTCATCTGCTGTTTTGCTTGTTTTTCACCCCACTGGGGAAAAAACACTTTGTGGTAATGTTAGTATTAGCATTATTCTAATCATTAATATCTTGACAAATTGAACACACAGACACCGCAAACATCTACCCCGCTGAGGAGGAATTTTCAAGCCTATTTACCTCCAGATATAAGTTGCCAGAAAACAGTAATTTTACATTTCAGAACAAATACTTCATAACTCTTTTGACAGCTCCTTCTATTGGGTAGTTCTCTCCCTTTCAGGAGCCCTCTATTTCCCAATCCATAGAGAAAGTTTATACAGCTTTGTTTATCTGGAACTGAATGAGGCTGGCTCATGAACAGGATGGGCTGACTTTTGTAGCTACGAACTATCAGTGGCTTCCACTGATGCCAGCAAATATGAGACAAACAGGGAGTTTGAGCAGAAGATGAAGTTCCTCCATTCTCTATCAGTACTAACAAACTTTTGCTGTGCTAGGAGAGGGCTTCATGGATGCATTTTCCGTGTTAGAAGCATGGCCAGCAGGTCAAGGGAGGTGATCCTGCCCCTCTGCTCTGTGCTGGTGAGGCCTCACCTGGAATACTGCATCCAGATGTGGAGTCCTCAGTACAAAAGAGACACAGACCTGTTGGGATACGTCCAGAGGAGGGCCACAAAAATGATCCAAGGGATGGAACACCTTTCCCATGAGGACAGGCTGAGAGAGCTGAGGCTGTTCAGCCCCAAGAAGAGAAGGCTCTGGGGAGACCTGAGAGCAGCATTTCAGTATCTAAAGTGGGGGTCATAAGAAGGAAGGGGATAGACTCTTTAGCAGAGTCTGTGGTGATAAAACAAGAGAAAATGGTTTCAAACTAAAAGAGATTTAGACTAGATATAAGGAAGAACTTTTTACATTAAGGGTGGTGAGGCATTGGAACTGGTTGCCTAGAGAGGTGGTAGATGCCTCGTCCCTGGAGACACCCAAAGTCAGGCTGGATGAGCACTTGATCTAGCTGTAGGTGTTCATTGCAGGGGAGCTGGACTAGATGACTTTTAAAGGTTCCATCCAACTCAAACAATTCTATAATTCTATGGGATTTGTCTTCTTTCCAAAGCATTCAAAAGTTTCCTGTATTTTATAACTTCATTTTCATCTGAGGGACTTGAAGGGTGCATCATAGCCTGGGAGCAGCTGGAGACACCAGTTGAGCAGAGTCTGTCCCTTGAGCGGGGGCTGCAGACTGCTCTCAGACCTTCTGCAAAACTTCCTATGCAGCAAATAGGCTGCATGAAAATAGCCTGTGGCTAAGATGCACAGAAAATGCAGATACACAGACACCACTGCTGCTTCCTCTCCCCAGGTAACTGCTACGACTCCCATGTCTGAGGGCTGCTGTAAAAACTTGGAGGAGAAAAGGGAGACTCTGAGACTACCATTTGAACTGCTCTGTTCTTTATTGCAGTACGTTACCAGAAGGTATCCCATCTTACAGAGTTGCTGAGGCCCCAAAGGGCAGCTGAAGGTGAAGGCTGACCTGGGGCTGCCCCTGCACCTCTCACATCAGACAGCGTTGGCTGGCTTCTGCCTTTTGACTCATTGTGGTGCGGCTGGTAGCTGTGTGCAACCGGTTCCTCTTTGTACCATCTCTTCCTCCCCTCCTTTGCCCAGAGGAAGGAACAGGCTTCTGAAGGTCTTCGCTACACTTTAAAATGTGATTTCACTGCAAAGCAGAGTCATATTTTCCTGTTAATCATGGCAATGGCTATGTGACATTTACAAAGGTTTGTGGTGATGACTGATGCATCGCTCGCACTGGTTCTTTATGAGCTGCACCTTTCTTTCTTCACTTTGTGTTAAATACATTTTCGTTATGTTGGATTTGGCTTTTTTTAATCCACTTTAAGTTGTCATTTTTGCATAGCTCAGGGCTTGCTGCTTGTATTTGATACATAGTATAAGGCAACCAGAGGCTGTGGTTTGTTCCTCATGTCTCAATGCGGTATTTCCCTAACTCTAGCTGTGTCACATCCTCCTCTGGGGGAATGTACCACCGGATGGTTTCTTTTCACTGAGCTGTTGCAGGGGAGCAAGGAGCTCTGTCTGTCTGCGAGACAAATCTGCTGTGTGCTATAATCTTGGGAGCATCAACAGAGAGAAATTTGTGAACAGTGCAATGAAAACAGAGACTATCTGGGACAGGCTGTCTTGAGCTGAGCTGCTTCTAATTTCTCTGTTCTTGTGAGGACAGCCAGGAGAGAACTACAGGTGTTCCAGTGCCGTTCCCTGGTGCGTGGGAGCTGGGACCCACATCCTGGCTGGACCAAACATCTGTGCTAACATCTCCCTTTTACTCTCCAGGACTAAGAGTATCCGAGGACCAGAGTGTGCTGGCACGGCTGCCTTTTACCTCCCGTGCTTCTGGAGCTGGAGGTCCCTCCTTCGGGCTGACACCGAGCGACTTCCTTCCCTTCAGCATTCATGAGAGGCAACCGAGCGTGAGTTCTGCCATTCCCAGCTGCAGTGTGGAGAGTAATGGGAGAGTGACGCACGCATTGCAGGCTCTTGTGCCAGCCACCACCATCAAGTCTGAGTTAATATTTTAATTTATTTTAATGCAGTTGTTGAGGCATTTTAATTCCATCAAAGGAAATGACACAAAACAATCTACAAACATTCATTTGCTACTTTTAAATGAATTTGATTCAGCTGTGCTCGGTTTCTCCTTCTGGGGTTCTACTTTGAGGTTTACTTCTTGCTCAGAGGCGTAAGCAGTTGAGGATTGTGAACCTTAAAAATCGCAATCTAAATTCAGTGTTTCATACATGAATATTTAAGCAGAGTAATATTCTCTATTCTTTCCGTAAGGCCCCATTTTTAATCATTAATGTCTGTTCTTTTGAGCAAATAAGCTCCGTGTATATATGACTTGTATGCATTTTAGAAAATGATAAGTTCTCTGGGACAAGTTCCAGTGTCACAGTGTGCTGTGTATGAATATTTATGGATCCATCAACATTGGTGAATATTGAATTTGCTGATAAACATTGTGGAGGACTTTTTCTTTAAAAAGAGGTAGAAAAACAATTTGCAAATTGGGTCTAATTCAGGGCATATTTTTGGCCAAAAATAATCTTTTGTTGTTGTTGTTAAGAAAAAATTAAGCTTCTTCACTGAAAGCAACTTTTGCATGTGTAATTTAGCTAAATTATAGAAAAAAAGCAACCTTTTCAATGGTATTAAATAACATGAAATACAGAAATTATGCCATTTGTGGCAAAGATTTTAGGTGAACAAAAATGAAATTTGAGGGTTTGGTAATATAAGACTTACATTGTCCATTACTTGCATGTTAGTCGTAGAATACCAATCAATGCACTTGCATCAGCATTTTCAGTTTGCAGTAAAAGCTTTTCATCCAGATACATTGGTGCTTTGTTAGAATTGTGCAGAAAATCTATCAAGCTGTTGTGAGAATGCGCATATGTCTTGCATTGTGTAGGAGTATTATTGCCTCTTGCACTCAGATCACAAATGTAGCACTAATGCTTTTTTTTTTTCAGTTCCACAATTGTGGCAGCGTTCTGTTTTTCTTTTCTTTATATATTTTTACATACATAGGAGGACATACATATAAGTCTTTTCTCCTCTCAGTACCTTCTATGAAACATACTCATATTTACATATGGGTAATATGAGTGTGAACAGAGCATGTCCATAAATAACCCAAAAGGAGGGTCCTGTTGCAACACATTTGACATTTCTAAATCAGCTGTGTCACAAAGGTACTTGCTAGCTTGGTGTGTATTGGCTTTTGACTTAGGAATGAGAACAACATATCAGTACTTCCCATAGGATGGCAACACCATTTTCCAATCATCTCTAGCTGTGTGTGGAAGATTAAAGTGATACAGATGGTGGTATGAAGGAGAGAACACTGAAAGAACCGAGAAGAGCTTGAAGAAATGCAGAGGTGAGTGCTGGAAAATCAGATAACTGATCAGGTAGGAGGGATTCTTGAGACAAAACTGTGGCTGCAGATTTTGACAGTAACATCAGAAAACCCCAGTCAGGGTATGGCTACTGCAGCGTCAAGAAAACAGGCACGCACTGAGACCTCTGCTTTGTCTCTCAGCAATGGGGGCACAGCAGTGCTGTGGCTGGGAACTCTCGCTGTGACCAAGCCAGCAGGAGTTGCAGTAGGGTGCTGTAGACCCTGAGATCTGAGCAGAAAAGGATGGTATTTTGACTGTGGGAATACATATCCATATTTTTCAGCAGAGCATAGTACAAGTTTGCCACAAAAATTTGGGCTCATTTATGTATGATTAACTGACTGTAGGAAAGTACCAGCAATGTTTCTTACCAAGTCTGCGTTCAAGCAACAGCCCTTTCGCTAAAAAGGAGCTAGCAATTTGTAAGACACAGTTTGTTCAAAAGTATACATAATTGTGGAATAATGTAAGTTACTAAATGCTTCCTCAATTCTTAGTGTCTCTAAAAGCAGGAAACAAGCTCATGTTTGTGAACTCTTACAAGAAGATAGCTGACCTTTCACTTTTACTGCAGAAGTAGAGTTACCCTTTGAGAAATCAAAAGCGGGGCAAAGATTTAAATCATATCGCTGGGTTACTTCCTCCAAATAGCTGAGCCTAGGTCCTGAATTTTCCCATAAGTGCTGTTACCTTGATTTTTTTAAAAAAGAGTTTGATCCATGCATCTTTGCTCTTGCAAAGTCTTTTTTTCATCTTCTGCGGGTAAGTCTGTGCAGCAGCAGTAAGAGGTCCGTAGCTATTTGTGTGCTAGCTGGTTGTGAGTAGTGAGCGGCTGGAGATGACTGGAAAATGAGACCTTGGGTTTTAAAAACTGGTTTGTAAACAGAAATCCTTTTTGTTTCCAAAGCCCTTTTTTTGCTTTCTTCCTTCATGCGTGAGAATGATACTTGACATAGGTCCTTTTTACAACTTCTGTTTTCAAAGAAAAAACGGGTTTTTCTTCCTGTTTTCTTCGAAGGGACTTGCACAACAGCTTGTGACTACCCATCACTTCCTTTGCCTTCTTTTACTGCAGTGCTGATTCCTTTTGCTGAAGATGACTCAGACATGGGTAGTTCTGGCTGAAGCCCTTTTCTTGATGATCCACCTGATTGGAGGGTCAGGTAAGTGAGGAAGATTCAAGCTGCACTCAGCAGTGTTTGATACTCCGTATTGTCGACTCATGGGTATGCTGAAATTTCACAGTTCACCAGTACAAAGAGTGATGTCACATCAGCTGATAAAATAATCCTGTGCTTTGCAGAGTGGCATAGGATAGTATATCTGATAGGGATCCAACACAAATCATCTGAAGATCCATCTCCTGTTCAGATGAGAAAACACCAGGAGACCTATGTTTCTGGCAGGAAAAGAAATATACCCATATCACATATGCTCCATTGACTACTATGCCAAATGATCTTGGGTCTTACCATTGTTATTGGTCATAGAATCATAGAATATCCTGAGTTGGAAGGGACTTATAAGGATCATTGGGTCAAACTCCTGTTCCACTGCTATACCAGGTTTTTCTCACACTGTAACTGGTGCACCTAACTAAATAATATGTTTTATATATTTTTTTTTTCTTAGAAAAGGTAGTTTACTTTTCCTTAAGGGTGAATTTTGGCCTCCCCATCAGTTTTCCAAAGCCCATATGAAAGTGGTAGGAATCTACTGACTAAAAAAATTGGAGAACTTGTAGCTCACCAGCACACATCACATACAGTGGAAAGGCACCATCTCCACTGCATTTCCAGGTCTCAAAGACAGCGAAAGAAGGAAGCAAGACCTGGAAATTGAATGCTACTTGTAAGTGTCTGCAAAAGCAATGTGTCCTCAAGGCTGCCAGTACAGTAAGAAAATAGAAATTTTTAAGTATGGTGCAGCCAAGTGCTGCATATGCTTTGACAAAATCTGAAGCATCATACTTAATATTTAATTTTTTCTTTCTCTATTTCTCTTTTTCCCATGTAGATTATAGCAGGGTGAATGTGGAGGCTGGTCATGAGGCTGTGTTGAATTGCCCATCAGTCTCCAAGCTGCCTTTGCTAATGGTGATATGGAAGATGAAATCCAGCAGTTCCTGCTTTTTGGCTTATAGAAGGGATCTCAATGAGACAAGAACGTTAAACTGCAGTGAGAGGATGATGTGGAAATTCTCACCTGACCGTGACCCAGCTCTTCGTATTTACCCTGTGGACCTGAATGATGAGGGAAATTACACCTGTGAAATTGTCAGCAGTGAGGGGAATTTCCTTTTTTTCTTTTCTCTGACTGTCATAGGTAAGACACACCTGGTGCTTTTTCATTGTTGTGTGGAGATAAAACAGATCTGCGTTGTTGTTAAAAGACCAAATTCGTTTTTGATGCATGCTGAGATTGAAGAAAAAGAAGTTAACTTGATTTACTCTCACTGGAGAGGAGAAGGAGCCATATGAAGACATAGGGCTGTTTTAATAAGAAATAATCAGTTGTTGTTGGGTGTTTTTTGTTCTGCCTCATGAACAGGGACTATTTTTGGGTGCTCCAAATGAACAGTCTGGATAGATTCTGATGTAATTCTTTGGACAGAACATGGCATTTGAATGCTGTGTGAACGTTCACATGAACAGGAGCACACACTGTTGGTTAAGTTAATGCAAATAGATGATATTAAATAAATATCGCTGCTTAAAGCTGAACCAAATTTCACAATGAACACATTGTGTATTTTGTTTGGATAAGAACCAAATAGGAAGGAAGCAAGAGTTTCAGGACATTATCTGGAAATATTTAACTCTTCCAGAGGCATTGAAAGTTGTCTGTAGGACTGCGTCGCTAAAATAAAAATGAAATTAGGCTATTTTCGGTCAATCAGACAATCTTTCTGAGATGGGTAGATTAGCTTTCCTTAAATTGCAAGAAACATTTTACTTACGAGAGGATTTTTTGTTCTGATCATCTCAGTTAATTTTTAGTGATACTAAGAAGGCTTATGGTAAACTTATTCTGTAAATCAGTAATTTCTACTGTTAATTTTTGTCCCTTGATATTGTTTTTTTTTTCTTCTTCCTTGCAGAGTCTGCTTTGTCAAATGCAGAACGTAAATTGTTAGGCTTTAGGCAGAATAGTATTTCTCCAATTCCTCCTTTCTATCCATACTATGTGTTTCTTCGCTTGTAGCTTCAGCAAGCTGTGGTGTTTTGTTCAGTATGTGCACCACTGTACTTTTAAATCTTCATTTAATCCAGCCCTTTCCAGCATCTCATCTTCTGTTACAGCTATAGTCATCTTTTGGACAACATGAGGAAACAACAATTATAAGTTCAGCTACCAATTTTTAGAGATATTTACTTTGGACTTTGATGCATTTTTTCCCCTAAAGATGGTTGGTGCTAATATTCCACATTATTTTAAAATATCTTAAGTTGGCCACACAAAAACTAAAAAATAGCACTATTTTTCTGTTTCTCGGTCAGAGATCTTACCCTTAAATAATGACTGTAGTCTTTTTATTTCTTCTGCAGTCCCTCCTACATTGACTCTGACCTCTGACAAGAACAGAGTGGCTGTTTGCCAAGCTACTGCTGGAAAACCAGCTGCCAAAATCTTCTGGATCCCTGCAAGTAATCACAGTGTTGAGAAAGACATCCACCACTTCAATGGAACAGTGACCACAGTCAGCTACATAGGCTTGGTCAACAGCACACATCCTAATGTCACCTGCCTGGTTACCCACCCAGCTGTGAACCGGACTCTCTCCTTAGATCTGTCATGTAAAGAACACTGTTCTGTAATTGCTCTTCATCATACTCTTGCAACTGGGGTTTTCTTTGCAGCTGTTCCCACTGAATGCCAGGGCTCGGCAGATTGTTTAGTGGGGTGAAATGCCAAAGCTCTTGCTCACGCTGATAGAGAAATTAGTAATTCAGAGTTAGTCAACTGAAACCAAATGTTTCACAGTGTGGTATGAGGAAGCTTCCAGTGGGAGTTTACTTGTATTCCCATTTTAAGTTACAAGAGCTCCTTATTCTGTTTCAGTGATCCTTGTTTAATTAGTGATGACAGAGAAGGTCTCTCTGCAGTAACTGTGATTCATTTTTTATATGAAACTTTGAACCCCTGGAGCCAATTTTTTCCACTTCTCCACAGTGGTGATGGTCTGGAGAAAACTTCCTTGAAGAGTGGCTGTGTGTTACTCTTGAGCAAACTTTCCCAGAGACAAAGGTAGTGAAGGGTAAAATTTAGCCCAGTTGGCTATGCTGGACCTGATAATGCTTCTGTCAGAAAAGTTTGTAAGAAAATCTAAACAGTGCATGTATCACCAAAATATCTCAGCAGAGGTATGAAGGATGGAAATTAACATAGGCCAGTCACTAATTACAGAATTCTGGAGGGATGTCTGGTCAGTTCTGCTGATGCACTTTTAGTATTGTTTGTACAAGGGGACACCATGCAGATGCATGGGTTGAAAATGGAAGTATATTTGTACACACTGGATGAGTGAAGCAGTTCCTTTTGCAGGTTGCCACCTAGACATCCCATCTGTCTCTCATTGGAGCTATAGGGGTAGAGCATTAGTTTTCTTTTCTGATTAAGGTAGATACCGGCATCATATAGTCAGTGGATACTGACATCTAGCTCTGTAACTGGCTCTCTTTCCTCACCTCAGATGATTCCTCCAAGCTCCAGAATCTCCTGATTGGACTGCCTGCAAGTCTTGCTGTTGTCAGTGGTGCTGGAGTGACTTTATGCTTGATTTTAAGGTGCAGAGGTAAGTCATTTGATGAGCTTGAAATGTTTTACATTCCATTGCAGACTAAGTGCAAATCCTACGATATGTACCTTATGGCTGAGAGTGGGTTGGGAGGCAAGGATTGAGGAAAATGCTGATATATGATGCATTGACCATTTGGAAATAATAAAAGGGAGGATGGAACTTTAAAACAAGCCTGGAGTTTTGTAAGAGTCATTGTTATTATACTATTAACGTATTACATATGTGGCAAAGAGTTATTCAGGGAGAAAAGGCTACTTGCAACAAGTAGGATGGGTTTTGAGTTTTTAGAATTATTTTGATCATTCTCAATTTACCAACATAAAATTCTATACATAAGAATGAGGAGTTCACAGACTAGTTTAAACACTAGTATAATGGCTAGTCACAAGCAATCCTTCCCCTACCCTAGCAGTTCTAAGTTTTCCCTTGAGCAAGTGTAAGAATAGGTCAAATGTACATGTTTCCCTCTGGTACACTGATAATTTCTCAGTCTGTGTAGATTTCATTGGCATTGGGTCAGCTCATGCTGAATAAGTTGTCAATGAGAGCTCATATGATGCTTTCCTACTCTTGAGATGGCTGTGATGAAGTACAGATGGAGTAAAAGCCTAAGCAAAGGCTTAAAATTGGAGGAAGAGAAAACAAGAGGGTTGAAAGCAAGAAGAGAAAGCAAGAATGTTTTTGGGAGAGAAGGGTATGAAGAATTGGAAGAAGGCAATTTAGAAGGGGGTAAACTGTAAATAGAGGGAATCTGCAGAGCACCAGAGCATCTTACTCTCCTCTTCATTGCCTTGGTTCTATCTTTATTGCTTTTCTAGGGTTCTTTGTGCTCAGTGTCACTCAGATTATTCCCCCCGTTGGGCATATTAGATTGCAGATGTAATTAGTGAATCAGGTCCAAACAGATGAAGTGATGAGGTTGGCAAGAGGGAAATATGAAGGGAGACTGAAAGAGCAGAGAAGGCAGGACAAGAAAAGAGAAGGGCAGCTGCTCTCAGTGGTGGCAGTATTGACCAGTGCTTAAAGCACTCTGATGGAAGCACGTCACTGTCACACAGTGAAGAGCTCTTTTGGGGCAGGCAAGAAGATGGGAAAATGTGCTCAGGTGGGTTCTCGGCCCGTTATTTCCCTTCAGAAAAGTACACCTCACTGAGTCAATTCAACCACATCTCCCAGGGAAACCAAATGCTTCAGCGAAGGGGAAAATAAAACAAAAGCACATTCAGGAGCAGAGCATAAAAGGTGAGAACTGAACCAGTGAGAGCATTTCAAAAATAATGAAGCTTCAGCTGCTGAGGGCAGCTAGAGAACTGCAGATATAACAGCTGTGTACCTTGTCCCGTTAAACCATTTTGATTTCCTGGTATACTTCTTCCAGCCTCCCGATTACAGAAGAAGGCACATCGGTCACCAGTACAGACTGTGGTAAGTGGGCTTTGGTTTTTGCGTCTTGACTTTTTTTTTGGGTGGTGGGTGGGTGGGAGGGGGGTTGTTTGTTGTTGTGTGTGCGTTTGTCTTTTTCTTCATCAAAACATGTAATTCCATCGCAACGTGTGGCTGACAAAAATCCAACATATCTCTGTGTGTGCTTGGACTGTGGGATGAGGAGCAGTGTGTCTGGAAGGATGTCTATTATTTGGGTGGCCATAACTTCATTACTCAGAGTATCTGAGTAATTGCTTAAGCACTTGATGGAGAATGGAGTAGTGCATTTCCTGCCTAAGGGTACAATAAGTTACATTTGCAATGCCAATGCGCAAGCTGAACTTTAGATCTCCCCAACGTTAGTATGTTCACAATGCTGCTTCACAATGTAATCTTTGCTCCGATCTTTTGCTTAAAAATATGTATTGCTCTTGATGACAGAAACCTGTGTGATTAAAGATGTGATGGAAACAGACAGGCATTTACAATGAGGGAAAAGGATGCAGTTCCTTATGCCCTATTAGCAATGCAAACAGCTATGAAATTTTTGTATTTTAAGTTGTAGTTCAGATATGCAGGAGCTAAGAAACAGGTGTTAACTTTGCCACTGCAAGTTTTACTTCCTCTCTAATTCCAGGGTGTCCTGACATGTATTTGACAGCATGATAGCACACTTCTCTCTCCTCAGGGCTCCTGCCACAGCTAATGCACCCTGAAAGAACAATTATTTGATATTTTGTTTTCTGCTCATGGCGGAATTAATGGCCATGCGCTCTGTTTGTTGTAAACTAGTCAAACGGTGCTCCGAAGTCAGAATGATTAATTTCCTGATATACTCTTTTATGATATTCTGCACAATGTGACCGGCGGGAGTGAAAGCTGCTGAGATCAAAGCCAAAACTTCCATTAAGTTTAAGTGCCTACATCAGAACTCCTGTGGCCTGCCTGCCTGTTTTTTTTTATGTCAGAGAAGTTAACATTGGTCATTATGACCTGTTTTGCTGCAAATACTGACATTTCAATGTTTGTTTTCAATCTGATTATGAGATTCAAAAGGTTGTCTTGTTCAGACTTTGTGAATGCAGCTGTGTCCCTCCGCCAAGTCAGGTTTCAACTTTTGCAGGCAGAGCTTAGAGAAATATCTTCACCGCTCCTTTGCAGAAGTGATGTTGCCTGCCAGATTTCTTCTGATCCTATTTTTTTGTTTTGTTTTGTTTTGTTGGCCTCTATAGAGGTTCCAAAAATTTCTTCAGCGTAATATAGTGGTCTGTGTTTTTCTTTATTTTGCAGACTGAGAACTTCAGGTTCACACCATCACATATGAACACACCTGTGACGGACCATTCTGTTTCACTAGAGGAAATCTATCAGAATTATAAACCACAAGCTACATTTATGAGCTATTAACAGTGTAGGCACCAGCAATATATACCAGCTCAACTATTAATTATACTCAGTTACTTGAATCTGTCCTCGGTCTAGCAAATCTCAGACCTCATGCACAGCAGGACAGCAGAATACTCTAAAATGACCAAGAAAAGCCTTCGTCCTTCCTGACACGAAGGCAGCCAGGGGAGCAACCTGTTTAAGTCACTGATTCCTTTCTTTCTGTAAATATCAGTACAGCTGTTAAAACATTTGAAACCTGTAAAGGCTGAGTTGGAGAAATACACATTTGATTTGAGAATGGGCTCTGAGGTATGTGCCATCTTCCCTCAAATCAATAATTGGCTTATTTCTGTGACAGAATAAAAGACTTGGTGAAAATGTCACACTTCTTTGTAGTCCACCTTAGCATCTAGGTTCTCTTGCCACTTTCAAGATGGAGACCAGGAAGTGACACAAGGAACCCTAAAACAAAGAAGGATAAGATGGATCTATCTGGCAGAAATACAGGAATAAAAGAGTTTTGTTCTAGGTAGATAGTTACATGTGGCAGATGAAAATCTGGTATTTTTCAACATTTTTTTTTTAAAAAGTGTTTATTTTTCAATTGAACTTTCTATTGTTAATGGCAGAAGAAAGCCAGTTTGAATTTGTACTTGATGTGGAAATGAGAAATAGCAATGGGAAATTTTCTAAGATTCATTTTGAAACAAATATATAAACATGCAAAATATTTATCTAAAAGGATTTCTGGTGTCATTTTCTGTCTCAAATGATTTCTGGGGCCATTTTCTTAGAAGACAAGATTACAGCCTGGCTTGTAAGAAATGCAAGTGATGTGCTTGTTTGAAAACTGTCTAACCAAGCCACTTATTCCTTCTCATCTTCCTGCCCCAAGTTGAAGAAAAACACTGACTGATTGATAATTTCTGTTTTCATGAATTGGGCTTGTGAAACCTTTTTGAAACACTAATGCAGCACCAAAGTATACTTAAGTGTGTACTTCGAACAATCTTAGTCTGCTGGCTGTCGGAGGAGTTCTCAGGCATGATGATCCCTCAGTGCCTTTTAATTGCACTTCACTTTATCAGCTCTAAATAGGCATGGGTTGGCACATACTGACACTACTCCAGGCTTTCCTATCAGTCATAACTCAAAGGCATGAAGAACAATTCCTCGGCTCATGGAAAGTGCCTAGGAAGGTAGTCCATTCATGCCTGTTGGGCAACCAAGTGGAGCCATTCCTGCAGTGCTGAATGTCAGAGGTGGGTCACTACCTCAGAGCTCTGTAGAGCTTCTTCATGTCATCTGTGGGGATAGAGATGTACCTTATCATGAATACAGCTTCTAGGAGAAATAAGCGGCAGCTTGAAATTAGTGAAAACAGGCTCTCAGTGATGCAAGTTGGAAAAGCGTATTGTAGCTCTAGTGAAATTGACAGCATTTTTTCAGTAGTGAGTGGTTTCCCAGTTCTGCTGGCCTGTAGTTGGCAGTGCACAATTGGTGCAATTCAGCATCCTTTTTTGTTCTCCCTGTCAGTCTGGACCTTTCGCAGCCAGGGTGTTGTCATAGAGTTAGTTGTGTCTGGAAGCCTCTGAAACAGCAGAAAGATCTCTTGTTTCGCAGAGAACTGCCCCTGGTTTTGTTCTAAACCAGGGCTCCTACAACTACACTGATTTGGGTCTGTCTTATTCAGAAGCTGGACCATTGCAGCTAGACCTCAGGATGACATTGCTGTTGAACCTGAAGAGTTGGGCTGTGGAGCAGTCTGTTTTCGATGACCATAATGCACACCATATGTCTTGTGATTTTTAGCGTGCAGTCCAAGAACTTCTCATGATTCCTTTGCACCATATGAAATGTTGAACAATAAGACCTAATGCAGACATAGGAAATAAAATTTAGAGACATGATTGTGTTGGGAAAGCCCTTGGGAGAACAATAATTGGACAGATCTGAAAAACATGGTGTCCATACTCATGACAGGGGGGCTGGAACTTGATGATCCTTGGGGCCCCTTCCAGACCAAGCCATTCTATGATTCTATGACTTCATTTTTTCTGCTCACCCTTTAAATGTGTTATAGTCATAGCACAAGTGATAGGTGGTTTCAGATACATATTTTCTGTCTTTTTAGCTATCTGCTATCTGCTTTTGGATCAGATCCAAGCTGCCAACAGGTGATAACTTATTGTAGTGACCTGTCAGCACTTCTAAGGGAGTAGAATTTGATAGGAGGAAGATGGGACGAGCCAACCAATGGGCTGGTGAGGATGCTCAGAAAGGAAGCTGTTGGTGCTTGGGTAAGACAACAGGTCTGTGAGGTGAGCAAGTTTGTATGGAAGCAGTGAGAGGAAAACAGAGAAGACTGGAGAAGGCGATTGACAGAGTGGACCAAGACAGCTAGGGTCTGAGAGCAAGCATGACTTTGGGTTGCTGCAGCTTGGTACTTAACTGTGTGACTGATTGCTTTTTCCATTCATTCTGGCTGTCACTGGCTACTTTTATTTCTGATCCTGACTGGTGAAGGACAAGCTTCTGTCATATGGGAAGCACTCCACACTCTTCTCTTAGAGTCAAAACTATACACGGCCTCTATTGTTTTCCTCTCTGCTAGCACCTAATAGAGGACTGTCATTCTTCTTGGTCTTACGAGCTGCACACCAAAGGACTAAAAGTCAAGAGATGCATACCTCAAGGGGAAAGAAGGGAAAGATTTAGCAGTACTTCAGTGGCTATACAGTGGTTGGACTACTCCTCTCTTGGAAAGGCTTGAGCTGGGCTTGCAGCTCAATCCATCTCAGTCAACTCCCTCCCTCCAAGAAGCAGGAACCCATGTGCAGCAGTGCTCAGCTGCTGGGCCAGAGCAGCAGGGCTGATGCAGGAGCCCTCCCGATGCTGCTGGAAGCCGCTGTTTGGCTCCTGCCCAGTTCCTGTTTTCCTGGGCAGGCTGCTGAGAAAGAGCTTGCTTCTCACCTGGATTTAATTTGGAAATCGATCTGTTGAGTATTTTGAGAACAAGAAAATCATTTAGATGTTTCCTGTCATGCTGGTTTTGTAACAGGGAAGGCACACGGATGTAATCCAAAGAATAGTCCAAATTGTGTATTTTGCCTCTTGCAGGAATTTGGTCTGAAAAATAATCAACTTGAGGAAGTTTAAATGAGTACATTTACCATACTTCTTTTTTGCACGCTTTTGGTGCTTACATGGATTTTGTCTGAAAGAAAATTTAAGCAAAGACATTTTAGATTGCAAACTTCCATGTATTCTTATAAGGCATTGTGAAAAATGGCTAAGAAAATACTGTGAGAGAGCTACTAAGAGGAAATGGGCATTGGAATGAGCCATTTGCACATTCTGACATAAAAATAAAACACATTTTATAGAAATCATATCCTCACACTCCTAGCCATATATATATATAACCATATCTATGGTAAGGGGTGTGAGGATATGATACATATATATATATATACATACATGTGTGTGGATATGATTTGTATAATACCAAAATAGTCCTGTACAGGTTGTAACCTGTAGGTGAACAAGACACAGTTATATGAGGGCTGCTCCAAAAGTAATTCCTCCTATTTTATTATGTTGTCCCACAATGGCAGAGGCAGATGTTGGTGGTATGGCAGCAGAGGCTGAACCTTCCCACCAATATTCTGTTACATGTTGTTGCTGTGTAACAGATGGCAGCAGAAGGGCAGTCCAACACAATGGCATCTGACATGGAAGTACATATGAAGCAAATGTGTGTCATTGAATTCCCCCTTGCAGAAAAAAATGGCATCCATTGACATTCATCGATACTTGCTGAATATTTATGGAGACTAAACAGCGGATGTGGGCACAATCAGGCAATGGGTGGTGCGTTCATCTGCGGAGAAAATGCATAGGTAATGGTGGAGCATATTGAAAAAAAAAAGGATTTTGTAGCTGAGAATTTGCTCTATCAAGCAGCACTATTGTGCTCTTTGTATTTGTTGTTGTTTGCATGGGAATAAATACAAGGCATTACTTTCAAAGTTACCTGTGCACTTCAGAAATTGTATGTCTAGAGGAAGTGAGAACAAGGTGCGCTTCTTATGTTTTGTTTTACATAATATATGCAAATCCTGTCAACAAGAGGTAGAAGAGTGACCATGCTGTACGTATTCAGTCTGTCCCTTCCCTTCTGTGTAACCCTCTGTACGATAGTTGCTCCTCACTGATGTGCTTGGCTTGGTGTCCATAATCTGTATGCATCTTTCATGTGCTGGAGGTCAGTGAAGGGCTCATGACTGAACTGAGTGGGACATCAGCTACATATCCTGTCAATTTTCTGTCCTGGAATATTTTCGTATTCGTGCTACCAATGATTCTTTAAGCAATTACCCACTTTTCTCTTTTATTTTCTTATCGTCTCACCAGTGCTCTGATGCTCCAGTTTTCTCAGTGTATTGACTTTTATCTTCTCTAATTATTTTAACATCCAGTTCTCTTTTTTTCCCTTTTAGCATCAAAGACAGTTGTGTTCTCTATTCAGTTGCTTTTGTATGTCCCAGTTCTTCTCAATTATTTTTTTTTAAAGAAATATGTATTTTTGTAAAAACAATAAGTTTCAAATAGTCATTTAATTTGAAGCTTACTAGTGCATTTCACTGAACTTCCCCTGAAAGACATGCTTAATATAAGTCTCCTTTATTTTGTTGGCCAATATATAATAGGAAATGAATCACTCACTTGATTCTCTTGATTGTAAACTACTGCTGTGCCTCAGTGCCTACATAACCAAGCTCACCTACCAAATATAAATGCACAATATGCATCATTTTATATGACCTTCAGCGACATCTGCCTTGCATTATTCTGCAAAAACACTGTAACCAGGTTTTTTTTTTTTTCCCTTCATAGTTTCTGTGCTACTTTGTGCTACTCTCTCACAGCAGCAGGGAGTCATAAAAGCATGCATTTTTCAGTGAGGCTTTTCAAACAAACTTGGTTATTGATGATTTTACTTGCTTCAGATACAGAACAACAAAGCACCTCTGACACAATGTTCTGCTATTTTTGAATGAGACTGTAATACTGTCTCTGATGCACACATTGTTAAAACACCGTATATAACCAAGAAATGGTAGTTCTAGCTACACCACAGAAAACAGGTGCTATTTTCCTTTATTAATAAGCAGTAATATTTTCAGAGAAAGAGGAAAATGGTATTACAAATCACAGACTCATTGTGCATTTGCAAAAGTGATGTTTCCCCCCAACAACAGTAGAAGTAACAGCATAAGGAGGCTTTTTGCTCCACTTCTTCCAGATTCTTCCATTACTGATATACCACTATATCTGCTTATGATTTGCCCATGTATTTTTCTGGTTGTTTTGTTGAAACAGTTTCTTGAATTTCTTGGTGCTGACTGGAGTTGGTCTGACCTGACATCCTTTTTGCCTCTCCCTTCCTGGTCTTCTATTTTTCTGTGAAGGAAAGATTCTTCACCAGAGGGCGGTGGGCATGAGGCAGGCTCTCCAGGGCAGTGGGCACGGCCCCACATGCTGGAGTTCAGGGAGCGCCTGGACACCGCTCTCAGACATAGGGTTTGGATTTTTGGTGGTGCTGTGTAGAGCTGGGAGTTGGACTCGGTGGTCCTTGCTGGTGCCTTCCAACTCCGGATATTCTGTGATACTATAATGACTTGATTTGGTCTGACTGCTGCCACATTCCCAACAGTGCTTATATGTCATAGTGTTTGTATCTAGCTGGGCTTGTATTTTGGATTTCCATGTGTATGTCTGAAAGAGAAACGGTGGAGAAAAAGCTAAAACCCTTTTTATATTAGATTTATAATCTAGGAAGTACATAACCCTCTCTTCTGTGCAGAACAAGTGACCACATACAGAACAGTGTGCTTAATACATAAATATATTGCTTGTACTCACTTCATGTCTTGTGTGAGAAGAGCGCTGTGTGGAAAAAAAGGTGAGTGAGCCAGCCAGTGAGATATTCAGGCCTTGGCCTTTGTTTTCAACTTGCTTGAAATATTCAAATCAGGGAGATTAGAATCAAACAACAGAAATTTGTGCACTGCTAGAGTTTCCTCCTGCATCAGACAAGTTAATGCTTGCATAGCTATGATATCCTCATAGGCACTGTCTGCCTCCAGGTATGAATCTCTACCAGCTGCACTTGCTATCACATTCTTTATCACTGTCATTCCTGTATAATTAGCAATGGTCTCCTATTTCTTGGTGATACATACGGCAAATATAAAAATGTACAAATATGTGCAATATCTTTATGTGAGTATGCATGTATGTTTTTCTATGTGCATGTGAAGTTGTGAATATATGGAGAAAAAGTTATATATTTTTCCTTGACATTAATTTCTTAATAATTTCCCATCAACAGAACATTTCACTATATATAAATGTTGGGAAAGACCTTATTAGACAGATATGTGAGGGAAAAAATGCACAGTTTATGTGGAAATAGTAGCCTGAAATGTCTTTTTTTGTGTGTGCGTGTGAACTCAAAATTCCAGTCTTTTTCTTCTATTAAAGTACTGCTTGCATATCATTTCTTTCTTTAGGTAAAAGAATTTGAATTGCTGATACACACATGGAAATCCTATCTGACAGTGATTGTAGAGTGCATCTCAAACTAATGGATTTTTTTTTCCTTTTCTGTGAGTATTTTAATCCCCTCTCTTGTTCTGATGTAAGGCAGAAAAAATAATAACTGCTGGTAGTCATTACTGGCCATCTATGACCAGCTTCAGCAGTTTGTTGGAGCTATTGGTATTGTTTTTATTTTGATACAGGAAACAGGTTGTGATAGGGCACAGAGGAGGGAAGAAGAAAAAGTAAAGATGATGCTAAAGCGTGGAAAAAAATGTTTTTCTAAATGTGTAACATTCTTAGTTCTTAGCTACAGCTGTCACCGTCCCTCTAGCACATTCTCAGAAAGCCATGTATTTCAAATATGGCTTGTCAAATAATCAAAATGCATCTGGAATTCTGTATGTATCAACTGCTCTGGTGCTGAGTGGCTTTATCACACTAAATCTGGTGTCCATGTTCCATTCCTGATATTTTTCTGTAATTGCTGTTTTCTGTAGTCATCTGTTGGCAGATATATTAATATTAGTGTTAGCCTGGGTCAGGAATGTGCTTTTGAAGAGAAACTCCATGCTTAATGTTTGAGTTCATATTGTCAAGCAGCCTGGGAGCACCCAACAAACTGGCTTATTTTATAACGGATCTAAAGAGGCAAGTGCACACTAGGGGTATTCCTAGTGCTCCCCAGCTGATAGTGAGTGCCCAGCTCACAGGTTCAGCTTATAGCAAGCCAAAAATAAAATCCCCTCAACCCATCTTGTGCTCTGTTAAGCCACTCCTGCTGAGCCTATGTAGATGAAAAGATAAACACAGCTTTTGTTAAAAAGCCTCATCCCATAGGGTGATTTTTTTAAAAAAACCTGCTTTGTATGCAGGAAATAACTTGAGCATCAGCTCCAAGAACACTCTGAAAACTGCTGATTTGCAGTGCTCCTGTATTTAATGCCCCTCTCTTTTTTTCCCCTCTTTCTCTCTCCCTTATTACACAAAGGATATGCACGGAAAATAACAGGGCCATAATGAATGTGTTCCTCGAAGGCTTCTTTATGTCTTGGAAAAAACATTACAGACTGAATCTTTTGGTAACCTGCTACCTTGGATTGCTCAGCCAGAAAACAAAGGAGCCATGACCACATGTAGGCACTGGTGCCAGCTAAGCTGCATGTTTTCTTCACAAATGCTGGAGTAACATGGAGAATGATGTAATACAATCTGTACAATTATTTGCAAATGCATGAGACTCATTTGACTTAGTATTTAAAAAAAGTAAACTGGCATAGAATTTCTACTATCACACAACAGCTTGCAGCTAAAAAGCCATTGTACGTAAGTGCAAATTGTGAATTAGCATATCTCCAAAAAAAAAAAAAAAAAGAAGAAGCAAAAAGCAATTGCTCAGACTGCATCTACTAGCTACAATGACAAGACACCAGTCCCATCTCTGGAGCTCATACTCAGCAAGCGTTTTATGTGGAGGCATTATCTGATGGGCAGTGCAATCAACACAGATCTCAGACCTAGTAAAATGTGACTGAATTTGCTCTGAACCAATGAGAAGGGGAAGAAATGAGAAATACTTTTGATAATTGTAGTCTAGTTGGCAATAGTAAAATAATTTTGTCTTACATGGGTAGGAACACACAGACATGCATGTGTATTCACACCAGGCAATTGGATCACAGGTGATGTGCCAAGCATGAAGCTGAATATGACACTGATTTCATCCAAGTGGAGTAGCAGTGATTATTACATGACAGGGAGCAATCATGTTGGAAATGCACTGTACAGAAATTATAGTAATAGCAGTTTAAAGGCAGTGGAGGAGTGGATTCATATTAAGAAATTATTATTTAAAAAGAACAGTGATAATGTGAAGAAAAGTAGATTAGTCATGACCAAAATTGTTTTAGGAAAGGATACTAAAAGAGGTCCTCCTGGGATAGACTGGGAAGTTGAATTTGGAAATGAACAAATAATTCTTCAATGTTATTAAAGAGAGAAATACTCCTGAGATTTATGTCACAGGAAATTTTAATTTCTCAGTCACTGAGACTAAAAAATCATTAGCAATAACAGACCATGTCATCAGTGTGAAAATCTAAAGATACATCTAACTGAGCAGTCAGTGAACCAACTGAGAGTGCTACTAAAAAGTTTGTATCTGTGACTAACAACAACAATATAGATGAGGTGGTTGTAGGAAATATCCCAAGTGATCACATGAGGTTGATTTATTTGATGTGAGTTGGAATGCAGGTCTGTGACTCTTATTTTTAGTTTAAATAGGAAAAAACATACATGACAGAGGGGAACTAAATGGCAAAATCACTAGGAGTAAGAAGGTCAGGACTTCATTTTAACTGAAGCCTGGATTTTTTTTGTATTAAAGGTGTAGACCTGTTGGAGACTTATCTTCTGAAGCAAAAGAAGCGATAACCCCAGCCAGCTCTGGAAATAAGGGCAAATTCTCTTGAAGTAGATGCTAGGAATGTACAGAGACTCTCCAAGGATAAAGAAAAATATTAACTTGACAAAGAGACTTGTCTTAGACATCAAGAAGCTCAGGGATAAAATGGAAATTGTCAGCAGGCTGCTCTTACGAAATGCCTTCAAATGCTGAGCAGGAAGCTCTCCTGGGGTGCACAAGTAAAGCTGCCCATGGACTGTCCCAGCTCTGGTGGGAACAGATCTCAACTCCGAAGCCCTCATCATATTCTCATAGTTTGGGAGACTCAAGGGACACCGTGGTGCTTTTATTCTGGGTCATACAGAATCACTGGCCAGTAAGTAGCAAAAGTGCACGTGGAGGGTAAGAACCACTCTAGATAAGTAAGTGTTTGGATATTTTTCTTTAACAATAGGAACATTTTGGTTCAAATTTGCTTTGAGCACCTGGTGAGGTTGGCTAGGCTGGGCCCACTCTTCAGCTTGAGTATCCTTTTGGCCTGAGACAGCTGTCCAGGGCAGGAAGGGTCAGCCAGAGCAGTGAAAAGCTTAGAAAAATGACACCAACAAAGTCCTGCAATAGCAAATGTTAGGAAACTAATTATCAGCCTCATTGCTAGCTTGTGTAATGATTTCACATCAGAGTATTCAGCAGGTGCTCAAACCTCTGTTTTGAGGCAAAAGGAACAATCTCACTGATTTTCTGTCTGCTCCTTAGTAATGAGGATAAACATACATACCAAAGAACCCCACCTGTCTCAGGAGGATGTGCTCCTCCTTAAATCCTGTGGCTGCTGTATCTGGATCAAACAACAGCTGGCTCCAAAAGTGTGACAGCAATCGGCCAGCATGCAATTGCTCTTGCTTGACCCATATCTGGAAGATCAACCCCATTCCTCAAGATATTAAGGGATAGCTTGGGGAGTTATCTCAGCCTAACATTGAATGGACAGAGTGGAAATTTGATTCTGGGCTTCCAAAGTTACGTTCATCATTTTTCCTACTGGCTTCATACAAAGTTCCTTTCTCTCAGTCATTTTTCACTTTCCAGTATCTCTGACAACACAAGCTGACTACAGTATTGCTACTTCTCACTGATTATTCACAAAGCATTTGATGCTTTTGTTCTGTGTTCTCTTTTTCCTTAAAATCCCAGCTGTCTGAGACCCAGTTTCTGTATTTGGTTTACTTTGTGACTACAGAAGAAATGTGATGTCTCTAGTCTTAAAGAAATACTTGAAAACTCAGTGGACGTGGACAGCACAGTAATCAATGGCAAATTAAAAGAATAACAAATATACTGTTTTCTGAAGCCTTAGTCACGATTTTGAACAGTAAGGTTTAAAAATGATGATCCTACCTAAAATAATAAATATTTACATATTCTTTCAAAGATCTCTACTCTAGACCCCACTTCTATGTCAAAGGAGCATCCCTGCTTGTTTTCTGACTTCAACATTTTACACATTTTTGGAAATGTTGTAGAGAAGCCTAAAGAAGTAATAAGATGATGTCATAGTAAATGAGGAGATTTGCATTTAATGCTTTGCCGCTGTTTTGTGGTCTCAGGCAAGAAATTTGTCTCTCTTTCCCTCTGCTTTGATTCTCTGTCTCTGGGGATGACAGAACTTTTCTTTTCCTGGAAATGCATTATTTTAATCATTGTAAGAGATAACAAAGAGCTGAGCCACTAGGCTAGGGGCATTGTGGTAGCTGTGACAGCTCTACAGAAATAGAAAAAAAGCCACCTCTGAGGCTCTGGATGTTTGAGGCTGGATCATTGTAAATAATTCTACCAAGTTACGGCGTCCTCTGTGAGCCTGTGAGGTAAGGATACCAATAACAATTGCACCTCAGTTGGTTAATGATCTGAGCCTTGCTGCTGCCTCAAGCCTTGTTTTTACTAATATAAAGATATTTTCAGCTCTAACACTGAGAAAGGCTTCAGAAAACCTACACATCTGTGAGATGACAAAGTGGGATGAGTTTGCTTTTTTTTCTATCTAAATAGAAAATACAGTGCTGAATAAATTGCTCCTATGCTGCTTGAGTTTTGTGGCTAGATTACTATATCCTGGGCCTTGAGATACATTTATCTAACTTAGAAAACAAGATGAGAAGATCGACAAGGAAATTTTACAGTGCATTGATGCTCCACAGCTATAATGCCTATGCACAATAGGCACTCACTAATACCATTGGGTCTGTCTGAATTTCAGTCAGAAGCAGCCTGAAAGGAAAATATTCCCCAGCTATCTCTGGACATAATAGCCACCTGACAGAGAAAACTGGTGACTGACAGTTTTGTCATTCAGATAAATGTCTGGCTTATCACTAGATTCTTCTTGTTTGTTCTCATTTTCTTGGGAGTACTCTTTAATCTTCTGGGGACAGGCCAGTATCTTCATTTTGGTACTTTCCTGGTTTACGCTTGGAAAAAAAAATTCGGGTTATTAGCTTTGCTCTTTTGGCACTTCTGCAAAAGCACAAATGAAAATGTGGGCAGAGATTGCAAATAGGAGCTAGGTTTCAGTCTCAGTCTGTCTTGTGGTTTATAAAACCTCTCTGAGCATAGCAGTGGTCCATCTGTGAAGACGCAGCTGTTCACAAGTGTAAGGGGACAAAAACACCATGGTAAGGAGAATCCACCACAAATAAATGGTACATTTGTTAAAGAAGGAAACAGAAACATGCTCCTAAATGCCTGGAAAGGCTAGGAGAGCCATAGGATGTGCTGCTTTGTGCAAGTACCAGCGTGTTTCTGCATCACCAGAAGCAGTCAGGCTGCAAGAGCTAAGTACAGTTTGCCAGGAATCCACATATCCGGCTGGCTGGACTTTCTGAAAGGAAGGAAAACTTTTAAAACTGCAGTTAAACACAGAGGCTTGGCCTGTTGCTGTCCACATCAGAGGTTATGGCTGAGGACAGTAAAATTTTGTTGTCTCAGAGTGATTCTAGAAAAGTTATCTATAGCCTGTGTTCACCTGCTAGCTGGATTCCACTTGGCGATTGCCCTTGAACTGTTTGATTTCCAGGTTTTATTAAACATAGGCTACCTGCAGAGGAATGAGACACCAGTGCTTAATCATAGCAAAATCCATGTCTTCCTGCCAGAGAGATGTCAGGGAAAGCCACAGAGAATGAGGCAAATTGCTATTATTCTGTTGAATCATGGAGGGGTTTTAAAACATAAAAGCCAGGCACCACCCTTTCCAAATGATTCCAGGTGGTCCTCTTCACTCTGCCTTCACACAGTGAGGCCTCACTCTTCTGGAGAGGTGGAGCAAATAGCTCTGTCTTAACATCATCTTCCCCTCCATTTCAGGTGTCAGGTAAGGGACTGAAATCTCTGCCCTTCAAGCTTGATGACTAGATTGTTCCTTCTTGCCTTTAGTCCTTACAGATTAGAAGTTATATTAAAGGTATTTCATCAGGAATCTGTGGGGTGTATGCTTAGATGCTTTTCTTTCAAGGCTATTGCTGTTTATAAAATGACATAGGCTGGTAGATATTTTCTTTCTTTTTGCTATAGCCACATTAAGCAATCTATGACCCTTCTTAAATGGTGCCTTGAAGATAGTCTCAAAGCCAAATCCAGCTTTCTGCATTTACAGTTTTGGATGGTAGACATCTAGGTAACTGGGCAGCCAGAGGAGAGAGAGGGGTACTGTAGTAAGAAAAAAAATCAGAACAAATTGTGTTTGCCAAAATGTTGGATAAACTTCTGAGCCTTCTGTAGTTAACAGGAATGTTACCATTTCTGGGGACGCCAGGAGTTGGCATAACTTAGCTTTACATTGGGTTAGGTTCTTTGTGGTATATCTCAGACCATGCTACTTATTTTAAAGTTATATGCTGTAAAAGTAGAGCTAAATTAAATGCATAGAGTAAGATAGCTGTAGCGTGGTGGGAAGGTACTTCCTGTTAAACAAAGCTCCCTTAACTTATGGCAATAAAATACCTCATTTTGATGGTCTGTCTGCAGAGGCTGGTAAAATCAGACTACATCCAGTATTCTCCAGGGGCTATTTTTTTCTCAGACAGGCTACATGGAACAGGCCAAAGGTGAACATAAACATCTTCTGACTTCAGTTGCTGGGAATTTCCTTCCCAGACTTCATCTTGACAGGTTGCTGTTTTTTTGTTTTTGTTTTTTTAAAGATTCTTTATTAAAAGAATGAGTAGATGATAAAGGATCCATGTAGCAGTCTTCTTCCAAATCCTGACAAGTATGCTTAAGGACTGTTTGAAGTCTGTTCTGTCTGCCTAGGATGTGACAAAGAAGGCAACATTCAGATTCTGTGGCTAACGTCTGCAGCCTGTTTTAGCTGTTCTGAACCCATCTCTTGAAGAACCTCTTTCTTTCCACCACCTGAAGAGATCTTAGAGGAAATCTAACTCACTAGGCTAAAGTCAACTTTTGGCAACATCTCTGTGGACTCTAGAGGGAATTCCATAACCTTCTGTTCAACTTCAGAGTGGAGATGTGATGTAAGGCAAGGACAGCTGGATTAATTCTGGATGAGCGTGAACTTCTGGTTACAGAACTTCCAAACTGTTTTGGAGGGAAGATTTGGAAGGCATAGTTGTCAGATCCATGCTGTTTCCGGAGATTCCAGAGTTGGATCAGATTTGGACAATGCTTTGTTGAGTCTTGTTTATTTATGGGTGTGCTCACTGAGCAAACAACACTAACTGCAAAGAAGTTGTACTCTAGCCTGCAGTTTGGACTCATATGGCTGATAGAGACAAGCAGAGAAATGTTGAAATGATGTGTGCAGACAATGCCAAGGCTCTCTTTTAACATGAGTGCTGGTTTCTGTAAAGTACCCAGCAGTGATGATCTAGTTCAGTATACATTCCATAGGATCAACTAGCAAACAAAATCATCGAAATGATGGACTAACTCTCTGAATATCTCAGGTCTGTGAACAGTACAGAGAAGGCAAAGGATGCTGTAGCAAATTCTCTTCCTGGTAACAAAGACCAGAGCCTTCTGGAGAGTATCCATGCTGGGCTGCTCTGCTATTCCAGCAGCATGATGCTAAGCAAAAGGAAAACTATGCCGATTGGTCAGTGGGGAATTTTCCTTGCATCAAAAAGCCCTCATGGGGCTCAGGATTGCCCGTACCATAACACAGCTTAATGACAGCAGCCTTTATAGTAGGCAATACTTGCATTTACATTGACGTGTTGTTGGGATAAAAAGTCTGGCATCTTCCTCAACCATGTGCGTGAGCTGGCCTTTTGCTCCTTGCAATGACATCAGCCCTGTGGATTTGAGGTCTAGCACACTGCTGTAAGCTGGCATGTCCCTGCCTTATCTTTATGCAGCTCCAGACAGAGGGGACATGAGCTCATTTGTACAGTAAGAGACCTGTTGGCAAGGTGGGCACCTTCCTGGGTGCTGGGGAGTGGATTTCACCCCCTTTGGGTGTGCTGCAAGCCACGTCAGCTGTCTGACTTGCCATCAGTCTTCCCTTTCTTTTCTGGGCTCTAGGGAAGCTCTCATCCTGTTATATCTCTAACTCACTTTGTTTTAGCTCAGGGGCTTTGACAGATACCTTCTTAATGTAGAGAGATTATTTCATATCTGTGATTTTCTACATTGCTGATGATATCATTTGATCTTCTTGCCTGCTCCAGCAGTGAAACTCCTGGAGATATGTTTGAGTGAGGAGACCTCCTTTGCCAGAACGTTTGTCCATGTACGTCATATAGCGACAGAAAGAAATATGTTGGGACAAGGGGAAAAGGACAGTACTTTGTATTTGCTGATTACATGGTGAAATGTTGCAAGTAGAAAGAGTCCCTGTGATACTTTTTGCATCAAACTAGCGTTAAATATTGTGAGAAGTACAATCTGGCAAAAACAATTTGACCTACATTTTCCTTGGCTACTGAACTGGATGGGTTTTGCACTGCCTTATATCCCTGCTGAATGCAATGGTAAATTTTGTATAGCTCCATCAATCACCTGGAAATGTGAGTTCTTAGCTGTGCAGAACTAGCTCGTCCTCAGGGTGTCTAAATATTTGTAATTACCCAAGTCCTGGTTCCTTCAATACAGTGACATATCTTGCAGCAGAAGGGAACAAGATGGGTTCAAACTGCCATTGTGTAATTTCCTTGGAAATGCAGCATGGGTAACTCTAACCGGTCTCACACTTTCTATGAATGATTTGTTTATTTATTCATTTATTCCTTAAAATTCAACGAAACTTAGAAGAAGGCAAAAATTTCTAGGTCTGGTGACTTTTTGTCTGTATGACAGTAAAAGAGAACATATGGGACAGGAAAAAAAAAAGAGATGTTGACAGAAGCATAAGAGTCAGAAAATCTGCCATCTTTCATTTTCACTTTGCAAAGCAGCTCAAGCAGCTCCTGTGCTGCCTATATTTAAAAATAAAAAGTAGAAATTCAAGCTTCAAGTGAAAGGCATAAATGCTTCTGGCTTCGCTCTCACGTAACAGTGACAGGATGAGAGGGAACGGCCTCAGGTTGTGCCAGGGAGTGTTCAGGTTGGATATTAGGAAACACTTCTTCTCAGAAAGAGTTGTGAAGCAGTGGCACAGGCTGCCCAGGGTGGTGGTGGAGTCACCGTCCCTGGAGGTGTTCAAGAACCATGTGGATGCGGCACTGAGGGACGTGGTTAATAGGCGTGCTGGGGATGGGTTGGTAGTAGGACTGGGTGACCTTAGTGGTCTTTTCCAACCTTTATGATTCTGTGTTATTAGAATGTACTGGGGGAGCTGATCTCTGGTGATTGATATTTCTTATGCATGTTTTCAAACTGGGTAGATGCTTCTGCAGCCCAGTTCGAACAGCCACCCTTCCTGATCTTTGCCTGGGAGGTCTCAGAGAAGTTGCTGAACTCTCTAGACTAGTCGAACTTATACAGCCTGTAGCCTGCCTCAGCTCACAAAACATTACAGAGGCACAAATTATTCCAATCCTGCTGGATCAGTGAGGTAGCAAGTGTCTGGTGCCTCTTGTGCCCGGTTGTCCCAGAAGTCTTTTGCCACAGAAGCGCGCATTAACCCGAAGGAAAGCTGCATTAACCTGTTTTCCCTTCTCCCAACTGTGTGCTGTGGTTACTGTCCCAAAAATCAAGCAGGGGGCCGCGGGAGCCCTGTGACCCCTCCCACCTCCGAGGCTCCGCAGGCGCAGCGGCTCGGGCCGTGCGGTGCGCCCCAGGGCCGCTAGGGGGAACCGCCCGCCCGGGAAATGGGGGCCGCTCGGCCTGGCGCGACCCTGGTTATAGGGGGTAGCCTGGTGGGCACGGCTCTCCTCGCAGTAGTGGTAGAGCTTCGGGTTTGGGATTACGCCGAATTTGCTCTGCTGCTCCGGCTTTTCTCCTTCTCTCTGACGGTTATTTCATCTGCACTGTTTCCTTGCCGGGATGTTCATCAATAATATATCTCCTTCGCTGTTCCTGGTACAGCAGAGGAAAAGGAAAGGCAGAATGGGTATCATTGCACAGCCTTCCTCGTGCCCCTGGAGCATCCCTAAATGAGCTTTTTTGTCAAGTCATATAAAATAAGCCAAACCTTCCCCTGAAAGCAACTCCATCCTTCATTTGCAGTGGGCACTGTGTTATGGGGAAGAACAGCCAGACTACATAGTGAGGTGACTAGAAGGGATGGTTCAGATAAGCATTCCTTCATTTATTTTCTCTTGGATCTAGGCTGCTTCACTGTACTTCATTTTTCTGGCTTGTTTGCAGGTGTAGTGCTTGGAGGGTATTTTGGCCATTTTTGTTATTCTCCAGCCAGGGAAGAAAGAGAAGCAGTAGAATAAATTGGTCATAGAGGGCTTTAACTCCATACTCGGTGAGCTGGAAAGAGGTGAAGGTCAGGCTGGCAGGAAGTGGGGAAGGGAGGGTTGGCACATACTGGGGGTTGAATAAAGAGAGGCAGAAATCATGGTAGTGGTTTGACTTTGTGTATCTTGTGTGTGGGGAACAGAAAGCAAGCTGAGCAAATATCCCTGGATAGGTCAAAAGCAAGGGGTAGGTCTCCATTCAGCACTCTTTCTGTGCTCAAGGTGACTTCTGAGAGGGATGGGATAGAAGACAATGTTGGAACATAGGTAAGATTTGAAAATAGGTGCTCTGATTGTACTCAATTTTTTTTTGTGCCAACTGTGGCTTTTAAAACCCCAGCACTTGCAATTCCTCAGTCTCACTGGTTGTACTTGCCTGGTGCTGACCAGTATTGTCACACTGATCTTTGAGCCTTCACTCGTATATGCTTAAAGTGCTGTACTGGCCCGGTAAAAGCTCGTGTGTTATGCACTGATAGTGATAGGATAAGGGGGAATGGTTTTAAACTAAGGCAGGGGAGATTTAGGTTAGATATTAGGAAGAAGTTTTTCACTCAGAGGGTGGTGATGCACTGGAACAGATTGCCCAGAGAGGCTGCAGATGCTTCATCCCTGGAGGCATTCAAGGCAAGGCTGGATGTGGCTCTGGGCAGCCCGTTCTAGTGGTTGGTGACCCTGCCCACAGCAGAGGAGTTGAAACTAGATGATCTTTGAGGTCCTTTTCAACCCAAGCCATTCTGTGATTTTATGGTATGTGCTTCCTCTCTGTGCTCAGCTCCTAGGACATGCCAGGTAGCTTCAAAATGAATTGCACTTAAGCTCAACTGAAGCAAGTTTGTTTCAAGGCCCCCTGGCACTATGAGGAGAATAGTTCTCAGTCTGTCTCTTTCTGTTCTCCTACTCCTTCCCCTTTTCTGATTTGCTTTGATTCATAGCTCCTGTTTTCTTCTGTCAGACTAGTATGCAATCCAACAAAAGGAAGCCTGAAGTCCTGCTGCTGGGAAGGAACAACCCTATGCTCCACTACATGCTTGGGAATGACTGTGTGGAATGCACCTTTGCAGAAAAGGCCCTGGGACATCAAGTTAAACATGAGCCAGCCATGTACTTGCTGCAAAGAACAACAGCCTCCTGGGCTGCATTAAAAGTAGTGTTGGCAGCAATTGGTAGGGGGTGATCCTTCCCATGTGTTAGTGAGGCCACACCTGGAGCACCTGAGTCCATTCTTGGGCTCCCTAGTACAAGAGACACAGGGACATATTGGAAAGAGCCCAGTGAAGGACCACTAAGGCTATTAAGGAACTGGAGCATCTCTGATATGAAGTAAGACCTGAAGAACTGGGACTCTTCAGCCTAGAGGAGAGAAGGCTCAGGGATTGTACAAATGTGTATAAATGCTTGAAGGGCAGGTATAAAGGAGACAAAACCAGGCAGGCTCCTTTCAGTGGTGTCCAGAGACAGGATGAGAGGCAGTGGGCACAAACTGAAACATGTGATCTTCCATTTGAGTATCAGGAACTATGAGAGTGATTGAACATTGGCATAGATGTAACATAGATGTTGTGAAGTCTCCATCCTTAGAGATACTCAAAGCCTATCTGGACACGGTCTTGGGCAGCATGTTCTAGATGACCTCCAGATGTTTGTTCCAGCCTTGGCCATTCTGTGATTCTAGCAGTAGATTGGGAAACTTTGGCACTCTCGTACCTCACCCAGTGAAAAGTGCTGAATGCCCACTTGACTTCTGGTTTTCTACATCTAAAACTGTGACATCTACTGCAGGTAGGTAGTTAATTAATATTTCTTCTGCACTTTGGAAACAAGTTGGGAAAAACTGACAAAATTAACAAAGAAGACTGCCAATGAATGAGGTTAGAAACAGTCTAATGGTAATAAAAATTATGTCTGCGAAAATTAAGGTCATGCTTACTTGCTATATATATGTAGCTTGCTCGGAACACTCGTTTGGGTTCAGTTTACTTGCTGTCAAAGTAGTTGTAGAAGAAAAATCCACATCAAATTCTTGCCTTGAATTTTTACTATCTTAAATTCCTGTCTCTTTGTATTTACTCAAGATAAAACCTGACCTTCAGAGATGAGCTTTATGATTAGAGGGCATGCTAACCCTGTACTGATCAAGACTGATTCAACACTGTCTTACAAATCACGCTAGGACAGCTGAAAGAGCCCAGCTAAGTTAGGTTAGAAAATAATCAGCAGGAACTAACCAGCTGACTGAAAGGGCCAAGCTGGATTTCCCTTGCCAGGGAAGACAGGCCAGATACTGGACTGCTTTTCTTTTTGTTACTAGCTAGTGCTGAGTAAGCTTGCTATTGGTGGCATTCTCCTTGTGGTGGGGCAGCAGTGCTGGTCTGTGTTGAGCCCACCTGGTCTTCAGTCTGGTTAGGCTGCCTTCTGGATACCTCCCAAAAAGGAAGTGGAGGTGAAAGCTTTTGGCTGCTTTTGCTGTGGATAAAGATACAGCTTTGCTCTTGCTGGTTAACTGTGTGTGTTTGTGGAGGAGTTATCTCCTAGTGACTACCATTTTAGAAAAGGTAGGTGTGCAAACCAAGTGGTTTCTTATTTCATGGCTCTGGATCATTTTATGCAGCTTTGTACTGCGAAATGCAGAAAACTGGGCTTAGCCAAAAGTGAGTTGCTTAGCAGACGCTTGCTGTCATACAAATTAGACACAGCTTTTGCATCTTGGAGCACTGCCAGCAGAGAGCTAGCTATTACATTAAATGTCTACTAGCAGTCATGATCTAAACTGAAAGCAAGAAAATTAATCACTTTTCTAGCTTCACCTTAGTAGTTAGCACTTTGTGTGGCATTAAAATACTGCTCTGAGTTTCAAATCAATGAGTGTACGGGGAGAACAGGAAAATATTTAATTTAGCAAGAGAAAGTATTGTGCATGTGTACGATCTACCTCATTTGAAAGTGGAAAGGGAAGTTAACTTTATTAGTGCTGCTCGTCTGTTACATAGGAATTCATACCTTCAAAACTAAAGTTTAAATAAATGTAACTTGAGTGGATACACTTGATCTGGACTACTAATACATTAACAAAATAGCAGTGTTCAATAAACACTTTCCTTGCCTTTTTATGCTGCCTGAACCAAGTCACATAAACATGAAGTAAACAACTGGATTTTAGAAAATTCAGACTTCAGCAATTTTTTAAGAACATAAGGTTTCTTTCAGTCATTGCTGTCTGCTCTGAGAGGGTTTTGACACTAGAAAGGCTGTGTTGGATTGAATTAGTAACCTTGACTGTTCATACCAATGCTGCTGACTTCTGCCTGTTCTGTTCTCTGTAGTCCTTATCTTCTTAGCTAAGCTCTGTATCACCAAGGCTTTGTTTTTTTTTTTTAGTTACTAAATGGTATCCAGAAACCCTAGGTCATAGAAATGTTTATTTTTATTGTAAAGGTTTACCCTTCTTGGCTGAGGAGAGAAACAACAACAGCAAAAAATAAAAACAGATTAGAAATTTGGCTTCTCAGAAGACAAATGGAAAATCCTAAAGAAAAAAATCTGCTTAATTCATTTCAGGATTGTGCAGGGGAGGGGATAGCAACATATTGCTGTTATTTTTAATAGTTCTGATTTTGGTAGTACTGTCTCTAGTGCAGGAACACTTCTGGGTACTGGAATTCTTGCAAGTGTTAGGTTTATGCTCAGTCTTTACAGGGCTGCTACAAGGACTTCTTCATGCTTTTCTTGAAGCCTTTTTTTCTTTGGTCTGCAGAGTTCAAAAAAGCGCTTCCCTTTCTATACCTACAGGGGTGATTTTTCTGTTTCTCTTCTGCAGAGGAATCTGAAACACAAAGGCCAAATAGGAATGTGTACTTGCCTAGAAGTAATGAGCTGAGCTTTTAACTACTGGAGAAAACAATTTGGCACATACTTATTTCTGTGTACCTCCCTAATGCTAAGAACAATTAGACACCAGCTGAAGGCAGTGATTGCCAAAAGCACATTTGGATGAGGTGGGTGTTTCTGGGTGGTACAGTCATGCATTAACAAGTGTGACTGCGTCATGAAAACAAAAGTGTATTCATACCCCAATCCCTCTGTAGGAATGTGCTATCCTCAAGAGGAAAGGACACCATTTGGTAGGGAGGGAAGGAGAAGGGCAGAGCACAGAAAAATGAGATGTATTTAACTTCTTACTGTTGGTAAAAAAAAAAAAAAATATGTCTACCTGAATTGGATATAGTGTTCATAGCTACTTCAGGAATCATCCTCTGTGAAAGATGAAGTGGGAGGAGGTCAGCTGTTCCAAATCCGGTTCTCCAAGTGCTAGAAGAAATCTGTATGGATGGGTGGTTGGGCAGCAAGCAGCAACTGGGAGGGCAGCTGCAGCAGAGATAGGGGCCCAGGGAGCTTTGTCCAAAGCAGAGGTAGATGGAAAAACCCTTTCCTCCAATGCATATGCTCTCTTCTCAGAAACGGAGTTAAGAAAACAGACTTTTTTTTCTTCTTCTGTTTGGAGGACTGAACTCCTACAGAGTGAAGAGCTAATTGTAAAAATAAATCTTAGTTCCAGTATAAAATCTTGCAGTCTCTCTCTTGCTCTTAGAATTCAATGCTAAGCTCCAGTTCGCGCCTATGTATCTTGTGGGGAAGGGAAAGCTGCATCCAGCAGAAACCTTAGCCATTATATTCAAGATGCTATTATGCATCTTGAAAGAGAAAACCAGAGGTTTTCTTAGCACGTCACATGCATAGATGCTAAAGATGAAGTGATACTGTGTGGGGATGTGTAATGGAGTGTTTGTCACCGTGGAAATTTCAGACACCAGGAAATGATGGTCCACAATCTGTAAGTGCTTTTAATGAGATAACTACCTGCTTGCTTGCTTAGGTTTCTTGTAGTTGCGTCTTCCACCACCGGGGTTTTGAAGGATGAGCGCATAGAGCTCAGTGAGAAGGATACAAAAAAACCCACCCTGCATTTTGAGAAATGTTTAGCAGCTTAATCAGTTTCAGTTGACAGTGCCTAAATGAGAGCTATATTCTGTTCATCTACAAACTCTTCCATTCTTTGAGCCTTATCTTTCATGAGTATCTTAAGTATCTTTTCTCCTCAAAAGCAATCCTTGTTTTTTATTCCAATTTGCTTTCACAAGACATTGTCAAACATCTTTCGTGTAAGAGGAAAAATAGTAACACTCTACTCTCCAGCAGATTTATGGGGAAAAGCAGGGGGAGAGGAAGCTGTGGCTTTAAATATCCAATGTTAGTACTCAAAAAAAAACAACAAGAGAAACAAGTCTTCAAACTTAAACGTTTCACTGTGGTTTTCCTTGCAGCCTTCTGCTAATCTGGTAATCCTTTGATGAAGCTGAGTTCTGTGGCTCTTTCTGGAGACAGCAGAGCACAGCTGATCCTTAAAACAGTTATTTACTTTCAGCATAATATAGCCATCGCTGAGGTCACAGGGGCTGCTGCAGCTGTACTCTGACTGCAGCGTTATCAAATGCGTTATTTTATGCGGCATACAAGCCAAATTACACGCTGCCGCATCCTAGTGTCTTCAAAATGTAGCTATGCTTCTGCTGCACTAGAGCTACATGATATGACAAGTAAGCTTTCCACTAGCTTCCTGGAGGGGTTAAAATCAACAGTAAAACAAATGCATGGTTTCTGGTACATGTGAATAATATTTCATTTGGATCTTGATGTGAAAGCAGAATACAGTAAATTTCAAGTGACAGAAACAAATTAGTTCAATTTCTCAGGTCTCAAACCTCATCATCTTTCATGAAAGACCTCTGACAGCTGTTGTGGCAAATTGTATCTAGGGGGAAAAATACAAGCTGGAGTGCATATGAGGTCCTTTCAGCTTTTCTGGGACTGGGGACCAGGACCAGATGCTCTGGGAGAAGTGGGGTTTTGGAAGGGCCAGCCCATGAGCATCCTACAGTATCCCTTCCCCAGGTGTGTACTGCAGACTGAGATCACTTCCCTGCCTTTTCTGGAGGAGCGCTGCAGGGCCTTTTCTGGAGACCCACACTGCCTAAACTGTGGTTGGACTTTGCTTTCTAACATGACTGGGAAGAAGGTGCACAAGCTTAGTGCTTGAGGCACAGTCGAGATGATGTGGATGACATTAGGCTTCTGGGGGTGGTGGAGCACGGGCTGAGCTGGAACTTCATTTGGTGTCTCTAAACCAAATCTCAGTAAGCCAAGCACTGTCAGCAATGATCTGGGGGCCCTGGCACAAAGTGTGTGGATACGTTTGGTACTCAGAAATGTAGAGGGGTTGTGCCTGGACAGGCGTGTGAGATAGAGATGAGGTCATGAACAGGGATTATCTCATGTTTCTAACATCAGTAGAAGGAGGACCAGCTGCTTTTTATGAACTAAACTCTCTACAGACTCTGCTGAAATGTAGTCTCAGAGCACCTGGCTCTGAGACCCTAATCACTGGAGGTCCACTGACTACCATACCGTTCCCCTGGGGCTATGGCCATGTGTGTCTTGGGTGTGCGATGGCAGAGGGCACACGATATTGGTTCACTATGAACTGCTGGTCTGTGAAAGTGTCTTGCCTACCATTGGGGCATTGCAAGGGCATAACACATGAAAGTCCTGGGAGAGGGCAGGGCTACAGCTGAGCTCAGCTAGTCAACATAGGATGATGCTAGAAATATTTAAAGCTTGGCTCTGTGCTGCAGGCCTGTGCTACTCTAACAAAATTATTAAGTTGTATTTTCCATCTTACTGACAATAGGGACCAAAATCTCTGTGTTATTTACTTAAAACTTAATCAGTCACTTAGGGTTGCTTCTTTTTTCTTTTCTTTAAATTTATTTATTTCTTTTATCTAATTCAAGAGTGTATATTTCCTTCATATTCAACATAATACCTATATGCTTCAAACTAAGCAGCTCTGCAAATGCCAGCGTGGTCAGGGCCTCAATGAGTACGTGCTACCTCTTTCTCCAGAGCAAAACTGATCCCAAGAAGATCCATCTCTTTAAAATTTGGGCAATCTATGCTCCCAGTGCTACTTATACAAAAGAGTCATAATGTGAATGCAGAGTCTTGGCGCTCTTCCTTACATACAACAAATGTGATCTCAGTTATATAAATTTATACATGTTTAAAAAAAGCAATGAATATGTTCTGCTTATATGAACAAAAGCTCTTAAAGATATTGCCTACACCGCACAAGCTTCTGGAAGGCTTTCTTGAAATCTTCATTAAAGATTGTGTAGATTAGTGGGTTAATAAGGGAATTAATGTATCCCAGCCATGCTAGGAAATTAGACATGTCTTCTGAAATGTGACATCTTTCACAGGTGTTCACAACTACTTCTTTTACAAAAAAAGGGAGCCAGCAAATCACAAATGCCCCCAGGATCAGACCCAGAGTAGTTGCTGCCTTTCGCTCTCTTGTGCTAGAGATTCTCTGTTTTTTCCAAGACTTCTCATGCTTAGATTCAGATCTGGGGCTTCGTATGCTGACGTTGATTTTATCACAGTCCACCAGTGGATCTGATGTCTTCTCCGTTGTGCTGGGCATTGAAGCCAATTTGGTGCTTCTCTCACCTGCATCCAAAAGGACTTGTCCATTTACCTCCTCCCTGACTATCCGGCTGACACTTCTTCTGTGAAACGTCTTTGCTGCCTTGTATATCTTGTAATAAAGGATCAGAATCAAGGCCAGGGGAATATAGAAGGCGCCAAATGTAGAGTAAATGGTAGAAACAATGTGATCATGTTTGATGATGCATTCATCGTCCCTGCTGGTTGTCTGGTGCCGCCAAAACAGAGGCGGCATGGAGATAAAAATGGATATGATCCATACCACTGCAATCATGATACCAGCATGCTTTGGTGTCCTTTTCCGAGCGTATTCCACAGCATCTGTGATTGCTCTGTAACGATCCAAAGCAATGGCAGAGAGATGCAAGATGGAACACGTGCAGCATGTAATGTCCACACTCAGCCAAATGTCACACACTACTTGCCCCATGATCCAAGTCTCCTTTACAATGTAGACAATGCTGAAGGGCATCACTAGGACTGCCACGAGGAAATCAGTCACTGCAAGAGAGCAGATCAAATAGTTGGCAGGGTGGTGGAGTTTTCTTGTCACAATTATTGCAGTCATCACCAGAGAATTGATGGCCGTTGTCATTAGTGCAAGCACAGACAGGGTAATGGAAATGAGAATCTTGGATGTCACCCATTTGAATAGCTCTTCTGATGTACTGTTCTGTTCTGTTGAGTTTATTAAATCCATGTTCCCTTTTAAATGTGATCTTTACCAGTAGATGTTACCTGTTGGAAAAGTAAAAACACGCATCATCAGTTTGCAGACAATCTTCAATTTGTCATCTTAAAAGACTATAGGCTCCAAGTTTACAGAAACTCAGACTTACTGGTAGAAATGATTCTGCTTCCAGACAGAGATTTTCTTGGCTATTACTATGTGGGATGCTCTGCCTCCTCTTTCTCCTTGGTCACGCTAAAGTGAAGGTCATGTTTGCAAGACTGTAGAGAAGCGTGCAATGGTGCTTCAGATGGCACTGCCCTGCAGGGTGATGCAAATCGCTGCAGGGGACAACCACCTCTTTCCCTAAAGCAAGGCAGTGACATCAGTGCAGCCCCCAGGGTGCAGAGCCAGGCGTCCCGCTAAGTGCTTACTCCAAATGAATTGTAGTGGGTTCTTGAAGCTGATTAAACACAGGTAATCTCATCCTAAGGTAAGTACTAAAGTTGCTTCTAGGCTATTGCTCTCTACACTGCTGAGCAATGTAAATGCCATTGAAAACCTTAATTTGCAGGAAGCTGGTGTAATCCTTCTTCTCTGTATGTAAACTCCTTTTTCCCTATCAGCATGTGACTCCTTGCTTGTGTAGAGAAGCATGGATTCTTTCACTTGGGTCACAGTTTTCAAGAGAAAACAGAAGTGAAAAACTGCAGTACAAGTAGGAAATGAAACAATTATGTGTTGAAAATTTCTATCTGCTCGTGCAACTCTGAAGTTAAACAGCTGAATATGTCTTCAAGCTTCAGATGGCTGACTTACTGTCTAACTGAAATATACATTGATTAGACTCATGTCATTACTTTTCCTCAGGTTTTGCTTTTCTGTGGCTGCTGCCATAGTAAACTGCCCAGAACTTGAATGCTGGTTGTTCCTCTAGTGGCTGTCTCTATGGAAACACTACAACCCCTGTTATGGCTCTGCAGGAAGTAAAAGGCAGGGAAATACTGATAAAATGAACTCTTGGTTATGTTCTGGGAAAGTGTTGTTCCACCCTACGTTCTTATCAAAAAGGGTTTCTGAGCAGTCTGCAGTAGGAACTGAAGTAGGAGTTTCTAACTTTATTAGACTAGAACTTGTAACTCACAGGAAGAGGATCAGGTTGGGATTCATCCTCTTGTGAGTTTTGACGTGCAATTTCTTGTGTGTGGAAGCTCTACTGGATGAACCCCTTGGTGGGGTTTCTTTCCTCTGTCCAGTTCTGGACTGTAGTGAGTGAGTTGTGCTTGCATTGCAGTGAGTGCTACAAGTAGAGAAATATACTAAATATGTGTTGGTTTTTTTTTTTTCCTTCAGGAAAAATGGGCCTCATTAACATAACTAAAGCCTTTTGGTATTGGTATTGTGCTGAAATGGATTATAAAAATCTTATGTATTGTATATAACCTTTAGTCCCATGGACCAATTTTGTTTGATATTCTAACCAGGGCAATGCCTAATGTGCTACTGGGCTACTCACAGAGGTTTTTATCATTGTTTGACCTCAACATTTAATTGTATGGAAGGACAAGGAGAGGAAATTTATTTTATTTTGTGTTATGTACCAACACTGAGCAGAATCTTGTCCTGTACATGAGCTGATTACAGCATGCACGTGCTCTTTTTCTCTGTCCATGCCCCTCTCTCTGAACTTGAAATATACTTTACACGCATAAAAATATATCTTTTGTCATGTCAGTGTCACCTTGCAGCCTTCTGAATCCACAGTAATTGCTAGGTTGCAGATATTTTTGTCCATAGATAGCTGCCTTCCAGTGAAGGAATAGGCAGATATAGTATTATCTAGTGAATGTTCAACCTCTGCTAAAAAAAAAAAAGAAAAATCTCTCTGTAAATGAAAAAAAGTTTGTTGGGAAAAACTAAGTCTTCTGTTGATATCCAGCAGTTGATCATATTTCAGAACAGTTACTTGTTGCCGTTAATTACCTTATAAATTTCTGGCTCTTTAAATATTAGTTCTTAATTGCAAGCAAGCAAAAAGCAATTCAGATATAATGAAAGCTGATTAATAGTTTTTGAAAGATTATTCAGTCTGAGAATACAGAGTAAGGAAAATAGTGTGTTCACAGAACTGGTGTGTTGGAATAAGTAGGTTTCCTTAGTAGTGCAATGATTTGGAGGCTCTTTGTAAGTGCAGTGACAGCAGTATTCTTACTTGCCATGTGGTTCTCTCTGTCATTTTCAGGTTGTCATCTGGTGTGTTCTGATTTAATTCAGGCTGATAGCATGGACCCTCAGCAATATTGAAGACTGCCACCTCAAGTGTTCATTGCTGCCGTTATATAGGTACTTGTGCTGGGGTCTTCTGTTTATGGGATGTAATCTGTTCTTTAATGGTAGCCATCTGAAAGTACACTCCTTTTCCTGTGTGGAGTGTTAGGACCTTCAGAACCCCTGCAGCAGGTGCCTGGGGCATTCGCTGCGGGCAGACCAAGGAGCATGGCTCCATGGGACTGAGCACATTCTGGATCTGAAATGTGCTGGAGGTGGAGGAATAACTCAGAAGATGTTTAGGTTTTGCAGTTCAAGTCTCTGTTAAATGAAGTTATTTATCACAGAAGGTCACAACAGACCTATTTCTAGAAACACATACCATAAATTACTGCAAAATTACAGATAAATCAATTGAGCTAATAACAACTGAAGATAATACAGAATTCTGCCTACCAAGCACCCTTTCACCCTTTGCCTGGGCAAATAGATAGGCTTTGCAGCATGCCCTGAATATCAATATAACACATGAAGGAAACAAATTTCAGAGTCCTGGTGAATACGTACTTCTAGCTTAGAAATGCACAAATCCATTTATTGCCTGAACACAGAGACTTTGATTTGTTACAGAATGGTAAAAAAAAAAAAGTCAATTTCTGTGCCTTGAATACAAGGCACAGAAGTTGCGTAGCAAACCTGCATTTGATGTTTTTCTTAGCCATGTTACCCATCTAAAAGTCCCTGTGTTGGTAAAATGATACACTGCAGTATGTTTTGAGTCAGGCACTACAAAGATGATCCTTGCTTTTATTTTCTGGACAGCACTTCAAATTCAGCCAACAGAAATAGTTCCAAATGGTTAAAATGACACACTGTGACAGGCTTACCCCAGGAAGTTACCATCTCAGATGACTCTACTGCCATGTTATTGCACTTGAAGCAAAATTGACAGGAGGAAGGTTCTACTTACTTTGAAGCAGCTGAAATGCAAAATCGGAGGGATCGCTCACGCTACCAGGGAAGAACTTGCCTCATGATGCTAGGTACTGTTAGAGAGTTGTGAGAAGCAGTGTGAAGGTGGTAACCTCTGGCAAATGGGCAGAGTGAAGTGCAGAAATAGCTCCTGTCCTCACCTCCCTGCTGTAATCAACTCACCTTCATGTTTCCTACTGAGGCCACGTGAATTGCAGCATGCTGGCTGTGATTCCTTTGGCACGTCTCCGTGCAGAAGGCTGTGGTCCTTCCTGTGCTACTCTGCCGGCATTACCAGGTGCTTCGTGTTTTCCAGCCTGCAAAACACCAGATACTTAAATCGCAAGTGTGATAACCCCAGATAACAGGGAATCAGGGGAGTTCTGTTTCAGAGGTGGTTCCTGCATAGGTACCACCAAAGCTGTCTTTCAGTTCTGCCTGGTAACTGAGCAGAGTGCTCAGAAAAACCTGCAGGGGAAGTGGGGTTGCTACATGGTGGGAGGGTTAGTCTGTGATGCTCTTCTCTCTGTGTTTGCCACGCTCTCTGCTTAGAGCTGTTGGATTGCAGTGTACTCCACTGTTGCTTGTCAACCCTGCTCAGGGGATACCTTCCCTACTTATTGTCATCAAGTCTGTAGCAACCGCTGCATTTACTTATATGGAAGAATGGTATTCAGAAAGTAATTATGCATTCCTTGCTGGTGCTTCTAGTGATGAAGCTGAGGGTTTGTTGCTATATGTTGTTTTTTTTTTTTTTTTCTTGGCTCCTTTTGGAGAATTAGTCACTCATCTGTGTTTGCTCTTTATTTTGTGTCCCTCTGCCATCTGTTTTAATCTAACTGAGGGGGATGGGGAGGGGAAGGGGAAGGGCAAGACAGCCCCTAGCCAGCACTCTGAGAGGCAGGAAGGAGGAGCAGCAAGAGTGGCATAGTTCACAGCGTGACAGGATTGCTTATGTAAAACAGTAAGCGTGCCTCCCACATGCAGCTTCAGTTGTTGGGTAGATGGACAGTGAACCTGTTTTGAATTTGATCATTTTGGCTGGAGAAAGGGAAACATTCAGATATTCTTAATATTGCCAGAGGAGATAGCAGTGGTTCATCTTTGTAGTTCATTGGATGATGAAACTCAGTTCCCTCTCCAGTTTGAGGCTGATCTGAATCCACAGTTTAGATAGTGGTCTGGGTGTAGTTGTCCTGGAAAACAGTGCCTGTGGGTGCTGTGTGAATAAATGTCTGTGAGAAATACAGTTGTGTCTCTCCATTCCATCTCCCTTTGTGAGTGGAACAGTCCCTGCAGTAATTCTGCACAGACAAATTCCCGTGTAACTGTGATCAGCACCCCATCCGTAGATGTATGTATCCCCTTGGGTGGGTGGTCGGGGTCTAAGCTTGGACCCTCCAGATCTTTAATTTAGTTTGCGTCTAACAGTCTGAAATCTTCTTTTCAACCCAAAATTTTCTGTATTAGGAGAGGATGTTTAAAAACTTTTCCTTCCATAGAGCTGGAGTTTTTTCAGGTGGTTTTTTTTTTTTTTTTTTTTTTGCTTTGACAATGAATCAAAGTGATTATTCACCCATCTCTGTCTGCAATTTGTACAGCTAATTTTGTACTGTGCAGGAGTGACTTGCTTTCGTGTTTATCAACTAAATTTATACCACAAGGTGAAAGTACAGAATAGCTTTGCTTATGTTTCAAAACACTGCACCTTGGATAAAAGCTTGAAACCTGCAGAAATGATAAAGCTGTGTTGGAGCAAAGAGGTTGAGAGGTAGCATTACTTCCTGTGAATGGTGATAAAATGCAGCCTTGTTTCTCCCACTTCCCACTCATCCTTATGCTTAAGGGCCAAGTGTTCTTTGACAGCCCTCTGAAAACGCATGCACAGTTGGACAAAGTCAAAAACCTTTTTAATCGATACACCTACCTCTGAAGGTCTATTATGAGAAGGGGTTCAGCTTTGAGGAAAAAAGTCTGCTAAAGGCCTGTCAACCTGAAAAATCTGGCAATGATCTTGTGTTTTTATTAAACAGTAATAATAATGGTGCGCTTTGGTTAATAAGCATTTTGGTGGAATGCCTCTTATGTTACCTGGCTTGGATGATATGTGCACCTTTTGTCTTACTTCCTCAGATGTTGGTCCTAATTCAATTAATCAGATTAGTCACTTGTAGCTCACAGGAGTTTCTGATTCTATAGCATGTTACTTCAGCCTTTTCCAGTAGTGGTAGAGAGGTTGGTTTTATCTAACATGTTTTTATTACAAAAACTGTGAAAGCTTTTATTGTGCTGGAAGAAACTGCCTTATTTACTCCTGGACAGTAACAATACAACCTATCTTCAAATATATCTGGAACAGATCTCTATTTCAAGTTGGAAAATAAGAAAACATCATTTTTGAACCTGGGCCAGCAGTAGTACATTTGTTTTTCTGCTGTGTGCTCACTGAGACAGCTTTCAAGAAGAACTGGCCTCAGAAGAGTTTGGTGGAAGTGGAGCGAACGTGACAGGTCGGTGTTATCCTCTGCAGTACGGATTCTGCACAGCAAAAGAACATTAGGAATCTGTGGTTAATTGCTTTGGTTTGGAGAGGTGCCAAAATTCACATAATCTGCAATCTCATCTCTGCCCTTTGCCTATATTTTTTTGTCTTTCCATCTGTCTTTCCGTCTGTCTCTCTTGTCTTACTGCATACTTCCCAGCATTTTGCCTCATACTTCTTGTTACAATGCCATCTCTATTCTAATTCTCATCTAATAATCTCAAGATTGAAGGTCTTTCCCTAGGCTTTGTAACCTGTTTGTGATTGAATAGGCCCATCACTCTGTAAAGCGTGTGCTGGGTTTGTGCTGAGCAGCAGTTCTCTAATGTCCTCTTTATCAGGATAAACTGATACAATTTGGGCTATTTCCTCTGAGTGATGCACATGGAGTTCTGGCTGAGAAGTATTTTAAGTAAAACAAATAGAATCAGTCCTTAAATTGATGGGCTTGGGAAGTGGGAGGAAATGTAAAAGTCTCAAAGTAGAAGTGGAATTCAAAATGTTTTTTACCCGGTCTCCCTGGAAAAGAACAGGAGAAAAAGGAGCTAGATGCTTCCAGAAAAACAGGCAGGATGTGTTGAAAGCTTTCTCAAAGGGATGCTTTGGGAAACCTCATTTAGAGGATGCTGCCACCACTATGCGAAGGAAAATATGTGATGGGGGAATGGCACAAGAGATTGTGTCCAGCCCAAAATGTTGACACGCTGTGGACTCCTGGGAAGCAGCAAGTGGGAGGTGGCCTTTCTAAAGTATATAATGCACTCATCTTTCTTGAAACTGTTATGCTAAAGTTTAGCATGGAAAAAGTGAACTTTGAGACCAAAGGTGGAGCTCTTTAGCTCTTTACGTGGAAGATTGGAGAAGTGTTGTTAAGTGCATCTCAGCTACTTGCTTAGAAAGTACAGTTGTCAGATAGAATCTCAACCTGGGAATATGCCCAGGGGTTTTTGTTTCAGAAGTAACTAAACTGTCCCCAGGGCAGACAGGCTGAATCACTGTGCTCACACTGACCCACGGTGGACTCAAAACCACACAGTGTAGTGGTGCTGTGTCACTCTTTAGTTTGGTTGGTTTCCTTCATGGGAAAACAAGAACTCTTGTTGGAAAAGGCCACCTACTGAAGTGACGAAGAAGTTTAATTAGGTAGCTGAGACTGCTGCTTCCTAACTGGCACTGAGTTTTTCTTTCCTAGATGTTTCTATTAAGACTGATTTATTCACTGTCTGTGAACACTTAGGTTGGGAACTGACTTTCCTGTGCTTTTAGACTTAAGTCTGTACTCAAAAGGACATGACTTTAGCTGCCACAGCGCCATAGTGCTGGTAATACATAACATAAAGTCGTAAGTTAGGGCAAGAGGTAATGGTCTCTAGTTGGGCCAGGGAGGTGCAGGTTGGATGTTGGGGAAAATTTATCCTCTGAAAGAGTAGTGAGGCATTGAAACAGGCTGCCAAGGAAGGTGGTGGAGTCACTGTCCCTGGAGGTGTTCAGGAAACATGGAGATGTGGTGTTTGGGGATATGGTTTAGTGAACGTATGGTGGTGATGGGTAAGTGGCTGGACTGGGTGATCTTAGTGGTCTTTTCCAGCCCTAATGATTCCATGATAAAGTCGTTTCTGAGTATAGCTCCTTCTGTTCAGAGGCAGAGCATTAGCTTTGTCATTAGCAGGGAATTGGTTGATCAGAATCTCAGTGACCACTGCAGGAAATGTTTATTGGAGACCATAAGTTTCAAACAGAAAGGGTACCTGATACCTAGGAAATCTTTGCTTACTGTTTTCACATGCTTTTCCATTTTATTTTAAAAAGACTTTAATCCTAGCTTTGACACAATTCAGTGTTTTAACCAGAAGATTTTAGTTCACTTGGTAAACTGGCAGAAGCTCTAATGGCAAAAAAGCATTTGTTCCAGGCTGCTATAAAGTAGCTATCCCCTGAGGATCTTGGATGTGATCATTCTGACAAAGCTTCTTTAGTACAAGTTGGGCTTCAGCTTTCTTCCTTTTTACAGCTTCCAAACAACCTGCAGCTGTCAAGCATGCCTTTCCCTTTACTTAATTTCATTGTTGCATTACAGCATGCTCTCTGTTAGAAGTACCTGTGTTTAAAATGGAAGTCTTAGGTCAGCCTGCATAAAATCTAAAGAGTGAACATGGGAAAGCTAGGGGGATGAAGGAGCCAGTGAGGGGGAATCTGTTGGGGAAGAATCTGAAGAAGTGAGGGACTACCTGCTGCACAGTACTTGCATGCGTATATATCCCACAGTGCTCTTCAGTCACATTGAATGTATGCAAATGCAGTGACTTCTCACAGGAGTGAGGATGCCAAATACCTCATCCATGCGCTACTGTGGAAGCTTGCATTTAGGACTTTTGAGCAAGCTGGCATGCTGCCTTGGCAGAGAGCAGATCTGCTGAGTGAGGAGGGCAGGCAGGCAGCCAAAGCAGCCCAGTGCTGTGCCCAGGCCAGAGGAGCTCTGGAGCTGGCCTGAGACTCTCAGGGCAGGGCTTGCTGTGCCACTTCTGTCAGGCAACGGCTGTCTCTGCAGCAAGCTGGCATCATGGCTTGTTAAAGAATTCCTGGGAGACTTTGGCCTTGGGCCTATCTTCAGGGCTATAACACTTTCAAGAAAGCTAATAGCAGCAGGATAGTGTTAAAACGTGTCTAAACTCCAAATCTGGAATGAAGATGTAGCGTCCCCAGGAAGTTTCCTGGATGTGTCAGGTCTCTTGCTGCAGACACTTCCACTGCTGAATGAGGCCTTAAGCTCTCTAACACTTTGTGAACTTGTTTTCATTCCTGATAGGCAAATAACGGGCTGTCACACACAGCTTTGCATAATTCTGATGAAGCTGTGACACTTGACAAACAGCAAAGATGACTGTGAATGGCTGCTTAAAATTAAAGCAGATGAATCAGAATTAATTATGAAAAATGATGTTATTGTTGTCCCAGGAATTCAGTACAGACAGCCCTTGTTTAACAAGATTATCCAGCTTCAATTGGCTCCCAAAACTTTTTAGGATTACCATTTCAGAGCCTTAAATGCTTTATCGATAAGAAATTGTTATCAAACAAAGTTTCAAAGCCTATTATTCTTCCCGCCTCCCTTCAGAATCCATTGATATTGTTTTTCTAAGATCTTTTAAAACATAACTTTGCAATCATGAAAATCTTCAGTACTGCAGATAAATTTAGATACTACTTTATGCTAGAGGTGCATCTAGTCAGCAATGCAGCTCTTTGTTTTCTATGCAAGGAAAAATATGTAAACTCAAAAGATGGTTGAGCAAAGTTATCTTTTAGATTTAGATTATAATGTTAACATAAAAAAGGAAGAATTTTAGCAGCTCTTTTCTCCTTAAGCTATATGCCATGAAAATGAAATTTGTCTTTTTATGTGATAAGGATATTTATTTGTAATACTGGTGTGCACTTGCAATATATTTCAAAACATTTCACAAGATCTGTTTTCTAAAAGGTGTTTTATAGCACTTTTTTTGTTAAAAATATGTATTTTTTGGATCAAATGAGAAAACACAATGTTAATTTGACAGTGAACAGAAGCATCGAACTGTTTTCCCCTAGATGCCCAAATCCATAGAAAGTACATTAGTGCTCTGAGCTGCCTTAGGAGAGCTCAGAAACCTCCAGTACATTCTCAGCAATGATGTGCTCTCTGTGATCCCTGGAGTTTCTGAGAGAGAGAGAAAAAGAAAATAAGAAGCGCTTTCACAAAATAACATGGTTAAAAAGCATTAGTAAGGGACAGTGGCAAAATGGTTAATGTCCCAGTCTTCAGAGACTAGAAGAGGCCTGGAAAAATCAAAGGCAAACCCTTTTTTGTTATGTAGCAGAGCATCCTTGTGCTTTGCACTTCTGGAAATCCTGAATTCTTTCCTTGGAGTGCTTACAGTTGACCTCTTGCATTGGGAAGTTGTTGGATTTAACTATGAGCTATAGCATGCTGAACTGTTTTTTCTATCAGGAGATTGAAAAAGATCAAATTATAATTTTGAATCTCTCTGCTAAAATTCGTCTTTGGTTTTACCCTTTGAAGCTGTTGGAATTAAAGGAAAAAGGCTTTTATCAGTACCACACTGTTGGCAAGTAATTAAAAATATAGGTTTTCACGTTCTATGCCCTTGTGTATGTAGATATTGCATCCTGTTTTTTGCATATTGTTTCAGCATTTCGTATTTTAAGAAGTTATTGCAAATCATGTTTTCTTAATGTTTAAAATGAGTCTTTATTCTCTGAAGCTGAAGAATATTTTAATGTTTCTTATGGAAAGAAGCAGTGAACAGATTCGGGCAAATCCTCATGTCTGTATACGTCTTTGCTCCTTTTTCTAATTTCAGTATTTCCCATTTTTTTGTCACTAAATATTGACATTGCATTCTGGGAATCTTTTAACTCCATTTCTTGGTTCTAAATCTTTGGGATGTAGCTACACTGTATCAAATCTTTCCCAGCATAATCCCAAGATTTAGAAGCTGTTTTAAAAAGATACTGCTCTAGCTACAGATACATATGCATCCAGAAAGCATCCTCAGATCAATTGGCCAAAATATCTATGGCTTCAAATAAAACTAGCAATCTTGAGGAGAAATAGCCAAATTGCTAGCTGATGACAGTCTAATTTTGGTATGATATGTACATGATATACATGATATACATATATATATATATATACATATGGTATGAAGTCATCATAAAAATGTTCTTGGTTAATCTAACAGGGCACATGAATAAGCTTTTGTCTGCTCAATTTGCTATGGTAGGAAAAGTTGTTGGAATAGAAAATTAATGTAGTTGCCAGTATCTGAAGAAATCAAATATATTGTTTTTACTTTGAAGCCCTAACTGTTCTCTAGGTGTTTGACTCCAGGTTTTGAGGATGAGAAGTTCCAGCAGTGTTAGCTGAAGCTCCTGCGTTTATTGGTGCTTCACCTCTACTGCAACATCTATTATTCTTTCTGGTAATTCAGATAGATTGCATTAGACCAAGCATGTAATCACAGTATTTTCCTTCTGCAAGTAATTTGTTCTAGTCACTTTGTTCTCTCTGATAATGTTTTTTTTTTCCTTCATTAGAAGACATATTCATGTAGCTAATTTAGGCCATGCAGCTAAAATTGTCCTAAAATCTTTGAGTCTGCTGGATTTTATTAATATTTCACTTACAGTTATTTTTCTTTTAAGTACTCCAGCATGACCTGGTTTGTCTACAGTGTTGACTGTCAATGTTCTAAATTCACTACTGCATGGAAGAAAACCTAATCTATGAATCAATTAGCCTAAACTTAAATTGTAATTAAAAAAACCCCACAAACTAAGAAAAACAGTAGCTTTCAGAAAACATATGACTTAAGGTGGCATCACAGAAAGGAAAAATGCTCTGAAAGTATTTGCTCCCCCTTTTTTTTTTCAGCTAGCAGTGGAAAAATGTTGCAGACCTTTAAACGTCACGAAGACTTCTCATATCTCAGCTGTGGATGAGACATAACATGGAAAGTAAACGCAGAACAGTGAAGTAAGAAGCAGAACAAAACCAAACCTGACCAAGAAAAATAAAATAACCATCCAATGTAGTACAGGATCATTAGATTAACCTTATGTTATGATGAGAAGTGTTGCTGTAAGATGTGCTTCAGCTGCACTTAATGGGATCAGTAGGTTTATCTTCTTATTACACTGAAATGGATAAAGCTTTTAATTTAGATAAATGGGTACCTGACATGGTCTGTTTTTGTAGTATCTGCTGCATTTATGCTGGGTTCTGACTTCAGTGGTTATTAAAAGATAATTGTTTTTTCTTGTACAGAGTAGCGCTGAAGCTGGATGCCAAGAATGTTCTTCATGCAGATGATGCTTTGCTTCTACAGCAGTATACAGCAAGAGCATTAGATTTGTTGATAGCTTTCCATTGGCAGCACAGAAAATTAACTAGGGGAAAAAAAACCTAGAGTCTACACCATGCCCTTGGATAGCCTCTGCTATGAGGACAGGCTGAGAGAGCTGAGGCTGTTCAGCCTGGAGAAGACTCCAGGGAGACCTGACAGTGGCCTTTCAGTGTCTAAAGAGGAGACTATAAGAAAGGAGGGGACAGACACTTTAGCAGAGTCTGTTGTGACAAGGGGAAAAGGTTTCAAACTAAAAAGGGGGAGACTGAGATTAGAAATAAAGAAGTTTGTTATGATAAGGATGGTGAGGCACTGGAACAGGTTGCCCAGAGGTGGTGGATGCTCCTGGAGACATCCAAGGTCAGGCTGGACAGGGCACTGAGCACTCTGGTTGAGATGTAGATGTCTTTGTTCATTACAGGGGAGTTGGTAAGGTTACCGTTAAGAGTCCCTTCCAACTCAAAGTGATTGTGTGATTCTTTGACCTTGGGGAGGACAACTTGTCTGTACTATGTCTTCCTTTGTGCTCATAGCTCTCTTCCAGATGTAGGCTTTCCTGATTATTGGATCTTATATATCACCCAGTGTAGTCATGTTGCAATACTCTCATGCATCTCATGTTTTATTGTAACTGTCCTGTAGGAATGGTATGGTCATCTATTCCCCCGATCCCTTCTTTGGAAGATTGTACACCTGTCTGCCCCTTTTCCTGGCTTGCCTCCATCTTCAGAACACTGTGGCAAAATGTGCCTCTTTAGGCTTTAGAAGTAGACTGGGTAGGTTGGGTTACATGCTGGGGATTGTTATTCAATTAGAAGATCCCAGTTGGGTACTGGGGCAGGGCAGTATCACACAGTGTCCCTTCTGTTCTTTCAGGGCTGCAAAAAGGCTAGGAGATCTGGGACAAATGACTTAATTTTCTCTATACATAAAAAGAACACACCATACTTGTTCTTCGCAGCTATACTGAAAACTTCCAGCTTTCAACTTTCTCATGGTCCTTGAGTTGAAGTATTGAAGTAAGGAATAAAACATGCTTAGGCTTATCTTGTTCAAATAACTTCTTGTAGCCTGTAGTTGTTCTGTCTCTGATCTGACTGTGGGCCAGTTCAGTTGGAGCCATTTAATTTCATCAGAGGTTTCTCAGCTGTTGTGGTGTGAAATGTCATTATTGATCCTCAGAATGACACTCAGAGTTTAAAGATGTTAGCACAGTCAAAAGCTTACACATTGCTTGAGATAACCTTGTAAAGACATGTGATTATTACAAGTTTGGTTCTCTGTGACAAACCCGAGGTGAATAGCTGGAGCCTCAGGGGACTGCCATTAGCAGCACTGCATTCAGGAAAGCAACTGATCATTCCGTTTTCTCCTCTCATCCCCTCCTGGTGGGACAGCTAAATCTGTTGTAGGCAAAGAGATTTTGTTCCTCAGATATAGCAGGCATTTTGAGAATTAGTTAAATGTTCCTAAGCCCTTCTTACCCCAGAAATTTCCTTCCACCCAGTAAAATAAATGCATTCCAGCTGAGGCTCCTTGCCCTGTGCCACAGACAGTATCAGACATGTTTTTCCCTGCCTGGCTGAACACTTGCTAGGCCAAGGGTTAGGGTCTGTTAGCCTTAAAAACTGTTAAGGAAAGAACTGATGGTTTCTTAATAATGCAACGCTGGTAGCTTTATTTATTTATTTTTTTCCAGCAAAATGTCATTAAATATCTTTTGCTGCTATGACGGTTATTGCAGAATATCTAGGAGAAGGTTATTGACCAGCCTTCGAAGTACAAGGGGTTGATGTCTTGGAGATGTTTCTTTTGCTGACATGTAAGAGCAGAGAAGAGGTACTTGTGACCTTTCATTCATCTACTGAGAGTGTGCTTTCTTGAATTTTTGTGTGGGTAAAAAGTATGCCTTAGAAGGAAGCTCAGCTGTGCCACTGAATGTATTGTGCTAACAAAAATCTGCAGTATAATTGTTGAGAAGAGACATCCGTTTAGGAAATCGGTGGCAGGGGCCTTGTTATTTGCTCGATTCCATAGCTCAACAGCTATTTTCCAGTCTGGAACTGAAGTATTAGTTTTTTTGACTGCAACTAGATGTTCTACTTTCATTGTGTAAGAATAATAATAATAGCAATTATTTTTTTCAGGCTTCTTCATCTGCATGTATTGGCTGCGTTGCAGGTTCGTACTAAAAATAGTGGTAAAAATCATGATGACTTGCATACAGGAATATATCTTTTTAATATTCTCAGTTTACTGTGGATCATGATTACTGCACTTGTGGTTTAAAAGCAGTTATGTAAAACAGCAAAAGGTGTGTCATGGAAGAGGCAATTGCCTTTGAAAAGCCTAAACTGATTCATTAAGCATTTAGATGTGTAGCAGATAGACTTAAAAGTAACTGCCTTTAAGGTTGTCATAAATGTTGCTTGGGGCTCCCGGGAGGAGCAATATTTGGATCATTTATCTATCAAAAAAGAGACTGATGAGCATAGGAACTTCTGACTGTAGTAAAAATGTCAGTCCGTGCCATTCTTGCTGTTTCAAGAATTTGCTTTTCATTTAAGAGTCTACTGCCCTTTAAGACCATTTGATCATAACATTAAAGACACATTCAGATCCTGTGTCCCCTTCAATTGTGATATTTATATATATATATATATATATATTTATATATATGTGTGCTCCAGATGCTAGAGAATTAATGATTCGGTTGGTAGGGCCTGAGGAATCCAAATACCTCCTCCTGGACCTAGTTTTATGTGACTTAAAAATTATTTTTTACCACTTATAAAGAAGCTTCTAGTGCTATTGCTGTAGTCATATATAGGAGAATTGTTTGAAAAGACAACCAAGACTGCCTATATTTATTAACTTTAGCCAAAAGGCATAGAATCAACTGCTTATTTCTCCTAAAGTTCTGTTTATGATCAGAGTAAAGCTCATAAAAGTGTCCCAGACTCCATGAAACAGGATAAAAAACCTCATCCACCTATTTCTTGAGAGACTTTCAACACTCAGTTGATTTCCTGCATATTTTTAAAGGACATTTAGTGTTGGTTAATTATTTAGAGCAATTGAGTATCAACCTTGCTCTTGGGAAATAAGTTATACTTAAGTATCTCAAATTGTAGAGATGTAGCAGAACTGTCATTTAATAGCATTTCCCTCTTCTGCAGTATTGCAAACACTGTGTCAGGAGCTATACTTCTGTTTGATTGTATATTCAGTCTTAATTATACCTCTGTTTCTCAAGGCACTACTGCAATTTTCCCACTTTTAGATATGGTGTTAATGAAGTGAACCTTTTCCTATACAAGGGGTGTAGACCTTCTTTCAGTGCATAGAATTACGGTAGTAATAACATTGAGTGGCAATAGAAAAATCACGTATGTACACCTTCAGTTATCCAGATTTCCTATACATTTGGTCATCTGGATTATCAACTGCACATGATAATTCAAAAGCAGTATACAAAATAATTGCTCTAGGTAAACTAAGTAATTTGCTTTTTCTCTACTGGTACATTTGTAGTTCCGGGTTCCTTTCTGTCCTTATGGGCAAGACAAGGCCTCAAAATTCTGTTTCATACAGTTTTTAGGGTGTATTTCCATGCAATTTGACCAAATGCTCCCATCTGGCTTTCTTTCCCCATCCATACCAGTGTGCATGGGAAATGTAACTGACTCATTACTGCCAGTTGCGGTACAATCTTCAAGGAGTTTGAGCAATGAGCGCTATCCATTAACTCTGCAGCAGAAAGTTCAGCAGCAAATCATTCCTGGTGCATCTCCCAGGTAGAAGGTTTGATTTTTTTTTTTAATTTTTTTCCCTGCAGTGCTTCTGAAATGCAAGGTAGAAGCCCGACCAAAACGTGTTGAAATGTTACATATGTCCCTGTTAGCTCTTGCTTGAACTTCTTGAGGACTTTTTTTAATTGAAAAAGCACAGTGCTTGCCCTATGAATGTAAGGGCGAATACTGACAACTCTAGGATATTAGAACTGAATGAAAGTGTAATGGGCATCAAGGTTACTGAAAAGCCTTTAAAGACAAGGAAATTACCATTCAGAATGATACTAAGAACTTACTGTTCTTAATGGTATTCTGCATTTGTAATGTTTGTCATCTTGGGATTTATGATTTCGCTCAGATGTGGAACTGTAGATGGATCGACGTAAGTGACTTTTTGAAGGTGTAAGCTAGGGTTGAGTTGTAAGCACTTTTCTTCCCCGCCATTTGTTCAGACAACTAGAAAGTGACTGCTCTCCTAGAACACCAGTACTTAGGAACTTTGGATGTACAGGGTACATTGAAATAAAATGCTGAACTTGATGCATTCCAATCACCCTGCCAGAAGACATCTCCTCTGAGGAAGGGCCATCTAAGTTTAAGTGCCGTAAGCTTCTAAGAATATAAATTCAGATATGACAAATGAAAATGTTCATCATGCCTTGAATAAGGCTGTGATAATTTTCTTAGTTTCTAGTGGATCATGAGAACAGAGTATCTTAATTAAAAAGTAGAAACTCTGTCCTTTCTCCATTTGAGATGGCTGAATCTAAACTGTGATGTAGAATCACAGAGTATTCTAGTCTGGGCCCACAAGAATCGAGTCCAACTCCTGATTTCACAAAGGAGCACCCAGAAATCAAAATGTACGTCTGTGAGCATTGTCCAAACACTCTCAGACATGTATAATGAGATGTGCCTGATTCCAGTGCTGTTAGCAAGAGGTATTGTTGAAAGAAGTGGGATCACAGAAAGAGATTTTCTGCCAAGGATGTCAGATGACCCTGCACCAGTTGAGACCTCATCAGTGTTGTTCTGGGCAGGTTATCCACACCAGGTGTTTGCAGATGAGCCATGAAGGGATCTGGCATTGTTCTTATTGCATATGATGTCTCAGTAAGCAAGCTATATGCGTGAAGCTGGTGAAGCAAAAGTAGTTGATAGATTGTCTAAAAGCACTCTTAACGTTGGCACCTTCCTCTCTAAGGCTAAGGTTTATCTCTGTATTTGACGCTGAGTAAGCCTGTCTATTTTGACGGAGGGTGGGTGGAGGATTAAAGTAACCAGAACCTGGTTATTTATTTATTTATTTATTCCCCTTGTCAGAGAAGTCTATTCCTAGACTTAAGCTCTTGGTACAGGACAAATGTCCATTTAACATTTATTCTAACACAGTGTTACCTTGCTTGAGTGGCTGGATGAAATAACATGGCTGGGTTTGTGTTCATACAATGGATTTGGGACTGGGAAAGTCAGCTAGCTCCCATAGTGACCACCCTATGTTCCTGTCTGGAAATGACCATTTCAAAGCTTGAGATAAATGGCCCTAGCTGTCACCCATGTTATAAATTCAAAGGGGAAATCATTGACTAGCACCATGTCTCCTTGTCTGTGCTGGTTGAAAGGATTAAATCTTTTTGCTCAGGATATGAGTGGGAATGAGAGCAGCCTTGTGCACCTCTGGCATGGTTGGAGATGCGTATCCTCCCATTGCCTCTTTGTCCATGAACTGTGACTTGAATGCCCCTTAGAGAAGCTCAGAGAAGCTTTTCTTACAGAAAGACTTTCTGCTGTATTCAGAATTTAAAAAACACCAAGCTGGAATATTAGATAGCAAGCTGAAAGTAAATTAAAACAAATCAATTAGCTACAAGTGCTATTCAGAGAGTGTTTCAAATTGAAATAGGCACCTAAGAGCATGAAGTATTCTGTCAAGTTATTGAACGTGAGGGTGGAGAATGGAGGAAGATCACTTTAGTACAGATGTTCAGCCACATTAATTAGAGCAAATTGGTGATTTCCTTCTGTTGGGAACTGCTTTTATAATTAGAACAAATCTTTAGAGAGTGAATTCTCTAACATACTATCACTTAAAATTTCCCCTTGTAATTGTGTAAGATTTCGGTACCCTGTTGTCAAAATGGGGAGGGAATGCTGGGGAAAAATGCTTTAAAACACAAATGGCAGAGTTGATTTGACTTAACGTAGCTATCTAACCCAGAACTGTTGCCCTACACAGGGAGAAACAGGAATCTCTAGGGCACAGTTATTCTCATCATAAAGTAAATGCTTCATTTTGGTCACATGAATCATGCCTGAAGGTGCTTATTTTTCCTGACTGGTTAAAAATGGAGCCTATGAATCTTAATACAGATATAGGAGTCTGCAGTGTGGACCTCTGTAGCTAAAGGAAATGAATCCTGACCAAAGTACACCATAATAAAAAGTTGGCAGAGAAATTTCCAAACAGAACATCTATCATGTCTACAGTAGTGTTACACAGTGGTCCAAGAAGGTTGCAGAACTGCTTAAAAGCTATGGGGATGTCATAGTTGCAATGCTTCATCACTGCAAAGCAAGGGCATACAAGAAGTGTTTCTGGTGATAAACCTATCTAATCGCAACAAGATTACAGGCAAATTTGTAGTGTTAATGTTGGGACCATTTCTCCTTGGGAATTTATCTCATAGGTGTTCACCATCTACCTTTACATCCTTGTGAAAGGGAACTCAATGGGCAGGCATTAACTATCTAAGGCTTCATCTCATTCAGTCCATGGTAACTGTTTGCTTATTAGGTAGGTGCTTTCCTGTAATCCTTTTGACATTAAAAATCTAATTCAGTTTTCTAATTAGAAAATGGTATATGGTACCACTTGGATTTTATCCTTTTTGTATTAAACAGTTTATCATAAGTGAGAATGTGAAAACCTTAGATGTGATGCAGTGTCCTAGTATATGGAACTAAAGAACTTCTAGTGAGTCTGCATCACTGTAATTAAAATCTCAAAGGATTTACATGCTTGAGCACACCTTTTCAAAACGTGCCATGGACAGTGGAATGTGTTGAGAGCCGGTGTCTAACATAGCAAAGTGTGGCTATTTCCTTCTTTTAAACTACACAAGCATTTCTAATTTCAAAGAAATGAAACTGCAAGCTGCTAAATAATTTTTTAATTTGTCTCTATAAAGACTATGAATTGTGACTGCCTTCTCATCCTGTGCGAAGAACAATGAGTCTCAGAAGTCAGAAGCTTTAAATATTGGTAGCTTAATTAGAAAGTAGCCTAAATGAAAAGTCTCAGCATTTTAACTAATTCCCTCCGGAAATTTTTCTCCAAGGAAATTGCAGCAGATTTGTGAGTATTGGGGATCACTAGGGAGACCTGGACATTTGGTGGCAGAAACTTTAACTGTGAAGTGTTTGCTCCTTGTCCGCAACTCTGAGGTACACATAGATGCAAACACTGTATGTATGTCTATTAACTTGGAAAATAGAAGACTGTATGTATAACAGTCTTTTATGAACATCTTCTGGACACAGGTGGGGGTCTGATTCTATGATATGTTGGGCTCAGGGTTATCCTTGCAATGTAGCTTTTGGTTATATTGCTCTTCCAACATTGATACTCTTAGGAGTTATGTGAAGTAACTTTCACATCGCTCCTCCTAAGTGACACATGGATAGCTTGGAGAAGCTCCTTTGGACCATTATTTTTAAGCAGGCAGTTCTGCCTGGTGCTACTGTGGGCTTAATAATGGGAAGCTTGTACGCTGTGTTTCCCTCTCTTTTTACAAGCTAACCTTTTTAACTTGCTGGTACTTGCAATAGGTTTCAAGGGATTTTATTGCTTAATCTGTATTTATTTGAAGTAACATTTGCTTGTTCTTAGCTTTTTTTTTTTAAATTAATCAATCATAGAAAGTTATTTTTGTTATTATGTGCTGCTAAACTGGCTTCTTGGTATTTTCAGTTCAGCCATACCTGTTTTCTTAAAACTGGGTAAAATGTATTGTGTCAAGCAATGGTTTCTGTAAATTTATACTTCAATTCATGCAGAAATATTTTATAACTTTCTCTGCAAGAAGTGTTCATTTGACTGGTTAAAAGTTTCTTTGCAGATTCAAGATTATAGTACCATTTTACCACTGGAAGGGGGGATTGTTGGAAAAACATATGCTTAGAAAAGACCAAATTTTCACCTTTCTCATCGTTCAGTTGCACAATCTCAAAATGCTGTCTGACAAATTGCTGTAATTTTGGCTCATTCCTTTGGCTTAGAGATTGGGATTTAAAGGTTATAACTATTAGACTAGTGGGAAGCACTGTTTTAACAGAAGATGCATAGTATTTCCTGCATGTTAGCAGGTTTGATAGTCCTGGCAAGCAAAAGACTTTTCATTTTTTCAAGTAATACGTTGAATGCATCTGTCCCATTAATAAGTCCCTCAAATACCGTACCACGTTTTGAAGCACCTCCATTGCAGTGATGATGTTGTACAAGGGGAGGGGAACTTTGGTAGTTACTTTACAGTTACTTTGTTTTTAAAAATGATTTGTAAGGGATTTCTAGGACCTGTGCACCCCGAAACGTAGGAAGCTTCATATTTTGAAACATCTCTGCCCTTCCAACTGCACCTGAGAATGGTTCCTTGCTTGAGTCTCCCTTGAACTGCCTAGTTACTTCATGTAATCTTGGAGCTGAGTGTCGCAGGGAGCCAATAATTAAGTGGATGATGTATAACTACACTGAAGGAGGGTCAATTTTGTATTCGTTTTCTTTGAAATCCTGCTGAATTTATGAGTTGAAGATGATGAAAATCCTCTCTGGGCCTTCTTTTCCCTGGAGGAGAGTCTAGGCCCCTAAATCCTTTCTGGCATGCTACAGTGGAGGGTGAGTGAGCAATGTTTTCTGCAATAGCAATAGTGGTTCTGCAATGCTAACATTGATTTGTTAATACAGTACCAATTATTTCATTATCTTATTTGTTCTATTTTGAAATCTTTAAAACTCATTTATACAAGACAGCTACTGATTAACATAATGCTACAGCATGAAGCAGTAGTGGTGCAACAATAAATATTTGCTTAAAGCATTTTTGTAATAAATATAACTGTTTTTAGAGAGGCAATTACATGACTGCATTAATTTTTGTTGAAAAGTATTTAAGTATGGACAATCTTATTAATGTAATGAATATAAGCTTATAGCTAATGTTACATGATGGGGAAAGCGAGATTATTAGGAAGACTTTGTGTGCATATGTGGAGCAAGTTATTCTTAAGTACAAATCAGCAAATAAATTTGCTACGCAAGCATGTTTTACGGGCTTGAAGAAGTTTTTTCTTTTAATTAATTTGCTGGACTGCTGGTTTAGGCAATCAATTAGGTATCTAATGAAAATGTTTAAAATAATACTTTAAAATGACCTTTTCAGTAATAAGCCAAGTAAGTAAGCTCAAGTACCACAATACCACCTCAAGCTGGTAATAGGGTTCATAGTGTACGTAGCATGACTGTGGGGCACATTTTCTGTTTTTCAGGTACACATGCTAAGATTGAGAATTCACATCCAAACCCTACAGGCTTGTATTAGTGGGACAATCATAAAATAACCTGAGTTGGAAAGGACTCATAAGGATCAAGCTGAACTCCAAGATGTACATGATCCTGCTTGCAGTATAGGAGTACTAATCCTATGTCTCGAAAAATCATCCTCATTAGGGCTAGAAAGAAATTTTACCTAGGAAACACTATCAGTTTCTCTTATGTACAGTTTTGCTGTGAACTCCTTTGACTGCATTAGGATGGTTGGGGCAGGGAAGCAAGTGTTGGAAGCAAACTCCATTGCAATGCACATTGAGGTTTAGAGCATGTCACTGAAATCTTTCTAAGTCTGAGCGTGCTGACACTACTCAGCACTTGAACAAAAGAAAAGTGAAATAAGGCAGAAATTGCTTATTCTGTGAAAGATTTGCGAAGGTTCCTTAATACATGAAATTACGTATTTTGTGTTTTGAACAAAGCATGAAGAAATGTGGGGGTTGTGACTGACAAATTTCAGTCTTAGAAACAGTAAAAGTTTGAACATTTATCAAAAAAGATCTTGAAAGCTGAAATGGTTGAATGATGCTCTTTCTTTTCCATGATATCTGGTTTGAGGTGCAAGAATGAGATGAATCTGTTTATAAGTCCTTATCAAAAAAGAATGAAGTGTTCTCTATATTCTTCTCTATCTAGGGACATTAAGGTAGCCATTTGAGGGAGAAAAAAGAGAGATTTTCAGGTCTCTCCTGAATACGGAAACTGCTTTGCTTGCTAAAAATATACTTTGTCTCTTTCTCTGTCTCCAAAATTGAGCAGCTTGAATCTGCATTCAGATCACTGCAGTCTGAGTGAGCACAGGTGCAAATAAGCAAGCCAGCAGCACGAAGGCCATTCTCTCTGCTACTGTGGCTCCTCAGTCTTTCATGGTTGTCTGACTCCAGGTCTCACACAACATTTTCTGCATGAGGCACACTGAAGTGAAGCAATTAGAAGAACAGAACAAATACGAACAATATCTTTCTTGCTATTCTTTGGGGTAAAGGTATGATTCAAGGTTGCCATAAGCAAGCTGCTTACGGCATGATGGAGCTGGCTCAGATCTTCTCTGAAGCGTGGGAAGAAAAGTGACTAATGCTACCTTGAGGGTGAAGGGGAGGTGTAGGCAGGAGGAACTGAGTTAGGCTGGAAAGCCAGAGGACAATTGGGCTGCTTCCATTAGGGCAGGAGCAATGGCAGCTGCTGTGCTGAGATGAGTTGTATGTACCTTTTCCTCCCTTTGTTGGTGGAGCTGCCAGCCCAGAGTTGTGGTGACTGGGTTTGTTAGAAGCGCTTCTGGCATAGATAAAGTGGGCTGTGTCCAGTTTGTTATCCTTGGCAGTCTGATGTCCTAAGCAAATGGCAGCTCTTAAAATTATAGCTGGTCAGTAGCAGAGACAGGAATAACACAGGTCTTGTAACACTGTTGTTTCAGAGCTTTGATGAGCACTCAATAACTTCTACAGAGCTCAATTGAAGTGTTCTCCTACCTTGGTCATGAAGTTTTAGGTGAATGGAAGGACAAGATACTACTAAGGAAGTTAAAAACATAGAAGCCGAGTGCTTCTTGTTCTTCCATTTCTGAAATGTGATGAGACAGTTGCCATAGAAATGCTATTCTTTGCTTGATGCATTGTGCACCAGTTCCAGAAAACCATTGGTGCTTGTCACAAATAGCTTTTCAAATTTAAATATCTCAGAGTAATGTAAGGGAAAACATCCCTGTGTTTTCTTATAGAAGATCAGATTCTAAAAGATCCGTGTTTACTAGAAGGCGAATATGACAGTTGGCCATCCATTCTTATAAATGGTCTTTAAATTGAATGTAATTGTAGTTAGTTTTAGTTGCAAGAAAAGGTTAGAGTATGTTTTTTCAGAAAAAAGAAATTGCATCTTTAGGATGGTTTTGATAGAACTGAACTTGCAAATATGCATGATGTATATTAACAGTCTATAAAGCTTGGTTCAGAAACGTATTTTGGCTGTTTGAAAAAATGTAATCAGAAAAAGTACTCTGTAAAGAAACAGTTTTCAGTTGATAAAAGTCTGAGATATTCAAACCTTTATGAATACAGAAATTCAGTAAGTATATTGTTAAAGATCTGATAGAAAGAAAGATACTTTTCCGTTCTTTTTGTAGCTGATATTTACTTATTACCATTGTGTGCTCTGCCATGGCAGGAGGATAGAGCAATTGGATAGAGAAAGCATTGAGTGCGTAGAACAATGTGAGCCCTTGGTCTGCTTTCCTGGTTGGCACATTGCTCCACAGAGAACGGCTGAAAGCAAACTCCTTCAGGGAGAAGACAGTCAGAACAGCAAAAGCCAAGCTACCACAGGGAAGGAAGAATGACCTGTACCAGCCAGCCTGTTGAAATGACATTTAGGGAAGTGGAGGTTTGAAAGTACTTTACAGATGAAAGAAAGATTCTCTTCATGGCTACTCCAAGTGGCGTGTGCTATTTACAGGTTTTTGGCAGCCAAGCAGAAAGATTTTTTCTTTTATTCAGAGATTTAAAAAAAAGATAAGAAAATTAAATCTATTTTGTGGGAGCAATTCTGTTTATGGATGGCTGGACTTTTTGGCTAATGAAGATAGAGCCAGTTGATGTTCTCACAGAGCTTTCTGGACCAGCACAGCATTCTTCAACAGCACTGTGCTCAAGAACAAAGACTTAAAAAAAACAAATAAAAAAAAATACGACTTTTGTTGCTTTCCTTTCTTATAGTTAGAACTGGAGTGACATAATGAATTACTACTGACAAGAAATTATCTGACCAGATGTATGTGCTGTGTAACATACAGATGAAGGGCTTCCTCAAAAGCTGCAATGAAGCTTGCTACTGCTGTGCTGCCCTTGTCTAAAAGTATCTTTCTTGTCTCTCAAGCCTTAAAAAATGAGGGTATGTCAGCTACAGGCTAGTACCTTAATTAATGGGAAGGGTAAGTTTATGTGAGAGTCTAGGTCAGAGATTAAGTGTTCGTTTCTCCTTTCCATGGAGTCTGCCAGCCACTATAATTTACCATGGTATCTGCTGCTACTCTGATTGGGAAGAATGAACTTTACAGCAGGCAGCATCCAAACCATCCCTGAGGCACAGTGGTCCAGCACTTGACTTGCTTTAAGGCCTCTCTGAATAAAGCAGGTAACTATCACAACCTTGTTCTCAGTCTCAGTGCCTCCCAAGTGTTCTGCATGAAAGTTTTTTGATTCAGTTCCACTCTGCTGTGCTTATTGTTTATATTGCTGCAAAAAAAAAGTATATTCAGTTCCTGTAGTGGCAAGGAGAGGTGTTAATGGTTCCCCTATGGTTGAGTCAGCTGAACAGAAGTTAGCATCACCCAGCAATACCAGTGCTGTACAAATATCCTGGAGCATGGAGCCCAAATGGAATGCCTTCAGCTGCTGTGTAGGATTCAAGGCGCAGACCTGTGACCAGGAGCCCTGGATATGCTTGCTGGAGGGATGCCATTGCTTGGCAAATTCTCTAAGAAACAAAGTGCCAATTGACATCTAGTTCATTATAGGACAAACTTAATTTTGCAGTATTGATTTACAGAAGCCTAAAGCCACAATGAAGTTCAGTACTCTATTTCTTGCAGTTACTGTAAACAAACATGTCTGTGCGGTGAGAACATAACTACTTGTTCAATATTTCACTTTAAAACAGCTTTTTTTTTTCCTAGAAGTAGTGCTCTTATTCATTGTTGTGTAAGAAATTGAAGGCTTATTTTCTCAACATCGATGATGATCCTGTTCTCAACTTTTTGACCTCTAGCTTACCAAATATCATTAATTGTGGTAACTGAATCACTTGAAATAACCAGCTGTCTATCCTCTAATGACCGAACATGAAGGCCTTAAATTTGAGCGCTCTTAGCTCTCCAAGGCAAACTACATGATGCTGCTAGCATCTTGAAAATATGTATTTCAGTTTGTAAACTGAAGAATGGCAATCTCTTGTCAATTATCTCTCTACTTCTCTGCTTTCACAACCAGGGACGGGACAAATGTTACTCATACTGTGGGTGGCAGATACTCCTCTTTAAGTATGTTGTTATTCTGCTCTATCTTACTGAAAGGGATGAAACCACTGTCAGCTGATATGTGGATCCTGTGGCATTACTGTCCCTCTCTGGACAGAATAAATGCATATTAGTAAATGATGGCTAACAGACTTTTTGACTTATATATTTTTATATAACTTAACACTAAAGCCCTTTAAACACCAGTTCTCAATGTCAGAGCTTAATGTTATACTCTGTTTAAAAAAAAAAAAAAAACACACAAAAAAACAAACAAACAAAAAAAAAACAAAAAAAAAGCCACAGCGAAAGAGAAAGTATAGGAAGGCTAAGTGCCTTGGCCTACCTCCCACGGGAAATGGACAGGAAGGAGTGCAGAGCAGATCTCTAGATCTTCTTCACCCCAGCCTGTGCTCTGCTTGTGATGCTGCCTTTGCCCTTGCAGTACTCTGTAACCTGCCTATGGAATGTGTTTTCCAGCAGAGGAGTTTACATCATTAGGAGTGCCAAACATAGAATCCGCCTTCTAAAAGACATGAGAGCAGAGGAGTGCTTTCTAGTGGGTATGCTGACATGCTTGGCAGCTTGAATAAGAGGAACAGTCTTTTCTTCTCATCCTTTTTTCCCCCCAGTTGGCCTTTCCGTTTGGTTTGCAGTACTAACAACTCCTCCTAGTTAGAAGGTGAGATTTCCAGTGGTTTTGTGTGTGTGCAGCTGTAGTGCAGGGAGAGGAACAAGGAAAACTTCCTGGAAAGTGTGGTGTTTCAGCAAGTCTCCCCTATTTCTGCCTCTTCCCTTAGGAATCAGTAAAAGGAAGGATTTTGCTGAAAGGGAGAGGCAACTTTTATCTTAGTGGAGACTGCAACCTGCTTGTTCTATGAGATGCAGCTCTGCAGGGATCTCTTCCCTTCCACACTCTCCTAAATATTGAAGCTTACTGCTAAGCATCAAGCAAGCATATTTTGTCTCTTATGTACTTGAACCTTTTTCTGTCATGGTGATTTTTTCCCCTCAGTGATGTTCTAGATGTAGTGTGTGCTAGATGCATGTATGCTTAACTTCAGGCTGAAAGCAACCTGTTCCTAGAATCACTAAATATCCTGAGTTGGAAGGGACCCGTAATGATCACAGAGTCCAAATCCTAAAACAACTGTGATCTACAAGAAATGGCACAGCAGCACATTCAGTTCTGCAAAGTACACTACTGTCTCTTCTTAAAGAGGTGAAAGTCTTCTGCCTTTTCAAGCCTTTGGTAATGTGGAACAAAAAGCAGTGGAAAATTTCCCAATCTGCATATGTTTTAAGTATGGTAGAAAGTCTGTCTGACTTTAATAATAAATTGATTATCTTAATGTATGCTTCTAAGTCGCTGCTATTGAAAACAACCATAGTAATTCTTACAGAGTGTTGCAATATTTCTCATTCCCAGTCCATTAAAGAGAGTTGTGATTTCTGGCTACCAACACCTTCAGTAAGAAAATATCCTGCCAAGAATACCACAGACTGTGCACAGCACAGGGCACGATCTCTGAAGTGGAATCGTCTAGCTCTCAATGTACAAAGACTGATACCCTTCCTGAGAGTGGGTGGTGTCTCCTGAAAACCTCAACTGAGAAGCAGCTGGAGCATCACTGTGATGCTTTGCTGACAGCTCTGCAAGACTCTGTTAGCAGCCTGGTTACAGCAAGGGCATCACCATTCCATGTTAAGATGCTTGAAGAAGAATTGGAATTGAAGGCATCAAAGATAACTCCAGCTCCAAAACACTTGATTTGTGACAGTTTAATGTTTACTTCCCTGCTATATCCCCCAATACGTTTTATTTTCCTGTAGCTTGAGGGTCATGTTTTTCCTTTTGCCAGGAGCTAGACAAAACCTGATTCTGCTCTGAAGGCAGGCTCTCAGAACCTTATGTATTGATGACCCATCTGATGAACCTGATGAACAAGAAATTTTCAGAGCTCTTGAGATAGGACAAAAAATGGTACTAGAAAATAATTTGAAATAGAAGAAGCACAATTTTTTGGTGCCTCTGGGGAATTTAAAGCCTTCACCAAACAAATGCTTCTACCTGCGTGGAGTTTGTCACGTCTCAGCAGTTGCTCTGCTCTCTGTCCTAGAAACCGTGTGTGCTTCAGCACCAGCACTTCTCCTCACACAGGTTGTATCTGCAGAGAATGAGGAGATTTGTTGATCTAGGCCTTGCAAAGAAGGTGGGATGACTTTGTTAGATGATGCTTGGAGTGCAGCACTCTAGATCAATGGGCTGTAGGAATTGTTTGGCAGACCTGCTTTATGATAGCATGAGAGATAATGGCCTAAAGTTGTACCAGACAGGATGAATATCAGGTTGGATATTTGGAAACATTTCTTCTCAGAGTGGCGAGACACTGGAACAGGCTGCCTGGGGAGGTGATGGAGTTACTGACCCCGGGAGTGTTTGAGATGTGGCACTGAGGGACATGAGTTAATGGACATGGTGGTGATGGGTTGGTGGTTGGACTAGATGATTTTAGTGGTCTTTTCCAGCCTGTATGATTCCATAATGTCTTGTTTTGACCTGCCTCTCTTCACTTCTTCATTGCCCACTGACTTTAGAAGGATTAGTGATCTCTCTAAGAAACAAATGAATTTCCCTGTTAAGTATCTCCTTTTAAGAATCAAACAGCCTTTTCCTTGGATGGCTTTATCTGACCACGTCGTTGATACGTTTTCTAGATAGTGAAAAAAACTAGCACAATCTTATGTTTATCTCCTGCCCTGGCCCAAAAACAGTGGGTAAACAAAAAATGCCTATCATATGCTGTTTTGTCAAGCTTCCTACAGTGAAACCTGTGAAACCCTTAATCAAATGATAGCAACCATTGGACTTGCAGTGGGGTGTTAAATTAGCATAAATCAACAAAAGAACAAGGTAGAGGATGTACAGTTTCTGGTTGGGGTATGGCTTGTGCTTTTAAACTTGCTGAACTATGTGAGTGTTCATAGTCTGGGTGGGCAAGAATCACCCTGATGTATGTTATGTTGAGGTCACTGTGGGATTTCTGTTGAAGGTGGCCTGGTCAGGCACCCACGGAAATTGTTTGTTCTTTTTATAGTTGAATAGTAGTTCCTCAAAGGGAGGAAAAACGCAGTTTACGGTGAGCAGAGTCAGGAAAGGAATTAGCTAGGGAGAAACTCGTCAATTCCCTAGAGGGTGTTTTAAGAAAAAAAGACTACCCTAGGAGTTTTGTCAGGTTTTTAGTCTGAAGGCACACAGTGAAGAGGAGGACTGAAGCTATATGAAGATTTGAACTTTGCTGACTACTGATTTTTGCAGCAATCTGGTGGCCTTAAGAAGCTGGTGTGTCCTGTGAAGGATGTGGAAGCTGTCCCACAGAGTCTCAAATGAGTAAATTGAGCAGAGCTCTATGAAAACATCTTTTGGTACGTTTCACATCTGGACTCCTCTCCTGCATGTGAATTTAGGGAAATCTTACAAAGATTGGTAGTCTTCCCTGAAAGTATTGTTTTTAGACTTATTGATAATATTTATCATTCTTTCAAGGATTATGATTATGTATTATTCAAATTGTGTGTGTGCTTACAGGCACACACTAACACATTCAAGGTAGTGAAGGCAAAATAAGAGATTTTTATGCAATCTCTGCATATAAACTTATTTCCTTCTCTTCAGTGAAAAAAAATATACATTGCTCTGATATGCATAGTTCTGACTTGATAAGGTAGGTAACTGTAGCTGTACAAATTTTATGCATAAATCTTGGGCTTCCATCATTGGCCTGTGGATAGGATGCATTGGAGGTAAGAGAATAAGCAATTGGAATGAGGGCCCAGATCTTCCCTCTATTCTATAGATTCAAACTCTAAAGTAAAAGGTATACTAGCCACAACTGCTTGATTTGTGGAAAATTCTTAAAATATTCCAAGGAAGTGTATTTTTCTATGCATTGTTGTACATAGAGTGCTTTTTTTTTAAAGTAGATGTTGTTAACAGCTACTACTAAGCTCTCCAAGATCTCAAAGTATTCAAATATTTTCTCATGAGATGCTGTAGATGCATGCACCACCACCCAGAAAAGCTTTTTTTTGGTTAAAATGTGCTCTTAACAAACCTCATTAATGCATGATCTTTCTTCTGCCAGCCCATGCCCTTCTCTCCTTGCTTTTAGCGGGGGGAATGGAGATGCATAGGAATTTGATCTCCAGCTTTCCTTCCTTTTCATTTAAGACTCACTTCTGACAAGGGAACACAAAAACTAGCAAAATAAAAAAGCAGCCTGAATGCACATATGGAGGGGACAATATAGTCAAAACTGTTTAACAGAGATCTCTTGTTTCGAGAAATGTTGCCTGTGACATGGTTTGCCTTTCAGCTTCATTGTCAGTCAGGTGTGGCCATGTATGGGGGAAATGGCCTTCGTGTTGTTCACCTATTCTTACCAAATTACTCTGGGGATTTTGTTTATCTTTTGGGATTTCTATCTCTCTTTACCCGACTTGTGATTGTATGTTTGTAAATAAGGTCAGTACCAAAAGCAAGTGCATTTCCAGCACCATGCATACTGTGTTGAAAAATGTCACTGATATTACTTGGAGATGAAAATCAATCACGGTTTACGCAAGTGTTCAATGGAAATGAAATAAACTGTTTTCACAGAATTATTTACTGGCTCCTTCTCTTTGTGGATTGACTAACCACCATCTCTCTTCTGGATTATCCACTCTCTTTAGAATACTTTTTTCCCTGGCTAAGAATTCTATGAGAATTGCCCCCCTGTTAAGGGAGCAACACTGAATGGGAAACTCTAAGAGAACTGAACCAGAGATTCATTACTTGTGAATATCAGAAGGTAATAAAAAAGGAGGTTGCTTGAAACTAATCTATTTATTGATTTGTTAAACAATAGATGTTTTCTGTGATACTAGTGAAATTCATGTTACTCATGACAGTGGGTGATTACTTGTATTTATCATTCAGGTCGTTGCTCCAAAAGGCAAGCTTCAAAGGGGCTGCATCTCTATGCATTTGAAGCCAAGGGAAAGGACAGATAGATGTGCACTTTGTAACTTTTTGCTTTGAAGCATAGCTACTCAAATAAGTAGCCATGTGACACTGCAGTCATATTTAACCATTTCCTTGTTCTGATGCAGTAGTGATTACAGCCATCTAGAGTGGTATGGAGTGCAGTGTTTAGATCCAGTGTATTGCTTCAGCCTTCGTATTCACTAGAGATTCTGTTAAAATGGGGACTTTGACGTTGCACGACAATTCTTGCAAAACTGCATAGAGTAAAAGAGCAAAATTGTGCAAAGCCTGAAGTGTAACAAAATTCAAGCAATAAATAGGCGTATAACTTTAAAATTGCCTCCCTTGTGCTTTAGTCTCAAAACAAATCTAGCTCTTGTAGAAAAATGGGATCACAAGAAAATGACAGATATAGAGCTTCTAGCTTGAAAAATGTTTCTAGCACCACGTACGGCTTCACATGACCTGGGACACATATTATCTATGGCTAATCCTTCCTTCACAGCTAGAGAATGTGCGAGAAGGGGAGAGCTGACCTGAGTTTTGTCATGAGCAGGGAAAGATGTGGAGGCTGTATTCTTCTTTAGATTATGACAGGAAAGAAACTGATCTTTTTCTAATTTTAGTGCTGCTAGTTTGGGTTCTTGGAAGACAGCTGGCATGTATCTCAGTGGCTTATTTATTCTGCACTGGCCTCATGTTGTGTATGCTTTGCTAACCTTTCCTAGGCTTCTGCTCTTGGATGAAGATCCATATTTCTACAAAATTACAGTCATGCAACACCTACATACTTCTTGGGGATACTGTTGGTATCAGTCTCTTTGCTGTCAGTAAATCAGTAGCTAGCCTACAGAACTTATGTTAAGTCTTACATCTTTGTGATGCTCTTGATAGTTCATCACTTATGAGCAGAAATACATCCATATAGTTTCATAAAGACCACTTATACCTGTCAGAAATAATTTCAGTAGTTGTTCTTTTATATTAAGGGCAGGATTTAGGCCTGATTTGATAATCTGTTGTTATTCATCATATATTACAAGAACTTAAGGCTGAAAGTATCCTCCTGTTGGAGACCTTCCCTCTGAGGTAGATTCATCATAGCTAGAATTTTATTATCTATATAAGGATGCATATTTCCTAAGTCAGGCATATTACTTGCTTGTAATACAATCGTGCCTGTTAACTGACATTATTGAGTAGATTCTCAGAGGGAAGAGAAAGAATTCTCGCTTTCATCACTGGTTGCTCATGGTGACATCTTTAGCTATAGGTTTGTCTTGTTAATTGATTATTTAAGGTGTTGACTTATTTACTGATGGCAGGAGTAATTTTTTTGTCTCTGACAGCTTTAGAACTTGAAAGAAGAATGAGAATCTCCCTACTGATCCTTCAAGGTATTAACTGAGGATGTATTTTCTGTGCACTGGGTAAAAACATGGAGAAATCTTTTCTTTCTTTCTTTCTTAATTGTTTTTGAAGTGCTTGCTTCATGGTCACTAGAAACTCCTCTTAGTAGCACCTTAGGTTCTTTTTCCTTGTAATGGTCTCTCAAATTTTAACTAGCTCAGGATTTTACTACAGCAATAGATTAGCCATATTATTTAGAAAGAAATGTTTTACATGCTAAAAAGTGTAAATGAGAACTCCTCTGTATGTATTCTGTTGGCATTCTTTAACTGTTTAAAATGTCGGTCTGCACTGACAACATCAAAAATGTTGGCTTTGGCTCAGCAGAAAGCCCTTCCAGGTTTGTATGCTGCTTCTTGCCATGCAATACCATGTCTCTGGCCATGCAGCCCCACTGCTTCCCTCCCCCATGCCGCCTCAGTAAAAATGTGTGAGCTTTCTCACCTCCAGGCTGCTGCTCTCTCAAGTGTACAAATCCATGTACTTCTAGATAGTGTATGTCAGAAGCACCTGCTCACTTGTACATTCACAAGAAACCATACTGTTAAGTCTTGTTACTGGGGATTAATCATAGAATCCTATCACAGAATCATAGAATGGCCTGGGTTGAAAAGAACCTCAAAGATAATCTAGTTTCAAACCCCTTGACATGGGCAGGGTCGCCAACCACTAGACCAGGCTGCCCAGAGCCACATCCAGCCTTGCCTTGAATGCCTCCAGAGATAGGGCATCCACAACCTCTCTGGGCAGCCTGTTCCAGTGCGTCACCACCCCCTGAGAATTGCTGCCGATCAGCTTTAATTTATAAACCAAGTTCTTCAATGATGATGACAATCTCTTAACTCAGCACTCATTTTTCTGCCTTCGCATATCTACTCATAAAAATTCAAGCACTTTTCTAATTTGGTAAATAAGACTAATTTTATTCACATTATATTGTTTGTATTGGAACATCAAGCAAGAAACAAATGTCACTTTTTTATTTGTCCCATGCAACAGTAGATATTGTAAATACAGGGCAAGATTTACTCAACTCTGGTCTCCTGAGATGTTATTCAGAAATGCTATCTACCCTGAAGCGCTCATGAACATGAACACTGTGATACAAACTAGCGCCTCAGCAGAATGTGCTCTGGGAAGAGAGAGGTCCTGATCTTTAGAAGCGAATTTTGATCATTTTGAGTATGCCGAAACAGTTTTTAGCAGGGGTGGTATGAAATGGTCATTGCAACTGTCCTGGTTTCAGCTGGGATGAATTAATTTTCTTTCTAGTAGCTGGT